>CADEBD010000282.1:1243019-1864528 GCA_902825455.1 Arctia plantaginis
TACTTGACTACGCATACATAACATGTCAACATCATCATCAGCCTTTAATAGTCCACTGCTGGACATAGGCCTCTCCTTTGAAAGGAGGTTTTGGCCTACTATACCACGCTGGCCAGACGGGTTGGTATAGGGTTTGTGTTAAGTTTTCCTTCTCTTTTCAGAGCTGTTGTCCTGCGTAATTTGCCCCTTAGTCGGCTCTTACGACACCCACGGGATGAATAGGGGTGGTGACACTCTGTATTCTTAATCCGTCACCACACGAAAATAAAAAATAAACGAATAAAATAGTTACATAATATGTAACTATTTTAATTTAATATAATAAAAGAAATAACACCGTTAAGTGAAATATTTAAATTCCTACAATTCAACCCTCTTCACTTTACAAACAAACTGTGATAATTATATTAATTCAAGTATCACTAAAGCAATCTAAAACTTTTCAATAAAACTATTTGTTACATCGGCGGCTAGGATTAGCGCTAATCTGTAATTCATTTGTTAGATGGAATTGTATCCAAAAACCAGCTTTTTATCCATCGTGACGAAGATTCAGCGGCTACAAAATTTATAGTTCGAAATTGTCTATTTTACAAATTACCAAAACAATTTGGAGAATAAGGAAAAGTTGCAAGCGAGATTTGTAAAGATTGGAGTGTTTACTCGTAAATCTTTTTGTAATGAAAATATTTTACCTCAGATAGTTTTTTTTTAATAACAAAAGATGCCGATTGAAGACGGGCGCTTATCGATTTTATGGCCTCATTTATTTCTGTCAAAAAGCAATAGAAACGTCATTCTTTTTGAAGTGTTTAATTATTAACCGACTTCAAAAAGGAGGAGGTTCTCAATTCGATTGGTATTTTTTTTTTATGTATGTACACCGATTACTCTGAGATTTGTGATCTGATTTACGTGATTCTTCTTTAGTTTGATGCGGAATAGTTGCCATTTGGTCCCATAAACATTTAACATAGTTAGGCCCAGTAGTTTTCATTTTATAAACATTTTTAATGAATATTTTTATAAACATATTCATTGAGGTTTTCTCTAGTTTAAGTAAGAGTACGCCCTTTATAACATCTAGTTTTAATCTTGCTTAGCACCTCTATATCTCCTGAAACACCATTGCTCTTTCTCAGGACTGTTGTTAAAGAAATGTTTTTCATGGCTCACTCTACTACTTGTAGAGAGGGAGAAGGAAGACAACTGGAGATATAACTTACGTTTAATAAAATAAGCCAATATTATTTAAATCATAACTTGAGACAGATTGATTTAATTACTTTACATTTTAACTACTTTATCTAAAAGTAAATAGTAATAATGCATTAAACGAGTATGGAGGAATTCTTCTATCAGAGTGTATGATTATTTCTGCAGACAACTGTTACTGTCGATTGAATAATATTGAGGGCTTAGATTATTAAGGTTTATTCCCTACGGCTGCCACTAATACTGCCAGCACTGGTGGTCGTTGTACATAATATGTCGTTAAAGGTTATATTTGTACGCAACAGTTATTGTGTAAGAAGTTCGGCTTATCTCAGCTAGATCACTCTAAAATATATATATCTTTTGTATCGACGACCGGATGGCGTAGTGGTTTGTGTAAGGGACTGCTATTCCAAAGGTCGCGGGTTCGATTTCCGCACAAGTCAAACATTTGTGTGCATGAACATTTAATGTTTGATTTGGTCTGAGTGTTTCTATGTATAATATGTATGTGTTCACAAAAAAAAAGTATATATGTATTTATATCAGTTGTCTAGTACCCATAGTACAAGCTCTGCTTAGTTTGGGACTAGATGGCGTTGTGTGAATGTAGTAAAATATATTATTAAAAATATATTATAAATACACTTATAGCTATAAAGTCGAAGTTCCATGTATTTACAAATTAACTTACAAATAGAAGATATTACAGACACAGGAATGAGAACGAACAAATTTACACAAATAAAGTTTTATTTTACATTTTAAGAATTTGACACCTACATTTTGTTATTTTACATAACTTTTATCTCCTCAGGGTTTATTTCAGAAGTAGAAAGACGGATAAAGTTGCAAACAATTTCTGTATAAGCAGCTCAAATAAATCCGAGCCAACAAAAAATTCTTTATTACAGAAACAAAATAAAGGTACAGTTTGATGTTATTAGGCACTGAACAAACAAGATAATACATGTATTCGACCCCAGAGTTCCGCATTCGTCGTTTCCCAGATTTAAATGGATTAACTCTATATGGGTAATGTATTATTTATTATGTAAAAGAGACTGTGTAAGGGTTACTTTTACTTTTTTGCCAAACTCGACACGTGTATAGGTTTGTAGAATGATTTGAGATAGGCAGTTAGCAGCCAAGACAAGCCGCGTGGATGGATGGAAAGATGATAAAAACGACAATTACAGTCGTTTTACTCAGCAATAAACAAATACAAACCCTCCCTCCCTCAAAGTACACTCTCAATTATTTATATCTTAAATTCTGATAGTCCTCGCTTCCTTTAATATTTAAACATACCAACTAATTCAGTTAATCTAAGTGCTCCAAACCTAAACCCATACGTTCAAAAAAGTAGTCGCATTTGTCGATCAGTCAGGTCATGCAAAATGTAAGGAGACCTTCAAGATTTGGTGTCGGGTCACGTTGGGCAATAATCTACAAGCGTATAAATCGGTGAAAAAATATAGCCAAGGCTGACCTCAGGGGAAATACGGTAGATCTTGTCTAGCAGTTTATGAGTTTGGAGTATTTTGGTAAGAAAAATTTAGAGGGTTGTTTAATTTGTGAGCATATAACTTACGATTAATACTTAGAGTTTGAAAAATAATATATAGTAAGTGGCGGTAGCCTGGTGGTAAAGGCGTTGGACTTGCGATCAAGGGTTCAAATCCTGGCCAGTACACTACTGACGTGAACCCCCACCTAACACAAGCAATTTAGCTTAGTGGGAGGGGTTAACGGAAATACTAGTAATTTCGGTTGCTAATAGACCTTTTAAAAAATAAAAACAATAAGTTAATAATATATCTTTTTAAAGACAAATCCTGTGTCGCGGGGGACTTTACAAACATACATGAAACGGACACAAAGAACACCCAGATTCAGAACAACAATTTGTGGATCACACAAAGTGTCGTCCCATGTGGGGTTTAAACCCACAACACTACGCCATCCGTGCAGTCAAATATGAATGTATTTAGATAAATTGGCCTCATCACCAGTCTGGTTACTAAACTACCTAGTTTGGAATCAGACGACGACGAAGTGTAGGACAGTAGAGATGTAATAAGAAATCTTTATTAACAGGAGAATCATTTTCATGATATTTTAAGTTTTTTTATGGTATAAGGGGGCAAACGAGCAGACGGTTCGACCTGATGGTAAGCAACTACCGCCGCCCATGGACAACTGCAACTCAAAAGTCACAAGTGCGTTTCTGCCCTTAGAGTCAGCGGAAGGGGGTTTCGAGCTTCTGTAACCTCACTCACCCTCAACCTCACTCACTCACTCAGTGAAAGGCAACGCAAGAATTTTCTAACACCGGTTTTCTCTGAGACCGTGATATCACTCCGGTCGAGGCGGCTCGTGCCGAAGCATGGCTCTCCCACGGTTAAATAGTTATACTGGTCATCAAAATAAAAAAACATTCTCAAAATGATCGAAATTTCTAACGTGTTTTTCACAAAAATGGCAAACAATGAATTACGAAAAGCAAAATTGGATGTCATTGAAAGTGTACAATCTATACTAATATTATAAAGCTGAAGAGTTTGTTTGTTTGTTTGTTTGTTTGTTTGAACGCGCTAATCTCAGGAACTACTGGTCCGATTTGAAAAATTCTTTCAGTGTATGATAGCCCATTTATCGAGGAAGGCTATAGGCTATATATCATCACGCTAAGACCAATAGAGGCGGAGCACCAATGAAGAATGTTTCAAAAACGGAGAAAATTTATTACTATTGAGAGACGCAAATGAAGTTGCGCGGGTCAGCTAGTGTCAAATAAAATAACAACAAGAATTAAGTATTTACCGTGGTATCTACTTATTTTGATTTTAGAATACAAACGTTTTTAGGTAACTCCCTATTAGTGTCAAAATATGTTATACAACACAGTGAGATTTGTTAGTCTGCCTTATACTAATATTATAAAGCTGAAGAGTTTGTTTGTTTGTTTGTTTGTTTGTTTGAACGCGCTAATCTCAGGAACTACTGGTCCGATTTGAAAAATTCTTTCAGTGTATGATAGCCCATTTATCGAGGAAGGCTATAGGCTATATATCATCACGCTAAGACCAATAGAGGCGGAGCACCAATGAAGAATGTTTCAAAAACGGAGAAAATTTATTACTATTGAGAGACGCAAATGAAGTTGCGCGGGTCAGCTAGTGTCAAATAAAATAACAACAAGAATTAAGTATTTACCGTGGTATCTACTTATTTTGATTTTAGAATACAAACGTTTTTAGGTAACTCCCTATTAGTGTCAAAATATGTTATACAACACAGTGAGATTTGTTAGTCTGCCTTGAATGGTTGTTAAATTCCCACAACGGCCAAATTGCTTTGTGGCATGTACCATTTATAAGTCTTGTTTGATACTGATTATTAATATACCTAGTATCGCTATTAAATGAGACAAACCCAGCAATATAAATAAACTAAAAGAAAATAATTTAATTAAACTGCACGGATGGCGTAGTGCTTTCAGCGGTCGCCACACCGCATCCTACTACGCCGAGTATTGTGGGTTCAAACCCCACATGGGACGACAATTTGGGTGACCCACAAATTGTTATTCTGAGTCTGGGTGTTCTTTGTGTCCGTTTCTTGTATGTTTGTAAAGTCCCCCGTGACACAGGATATATTCCTAATGCGGGAGTTGTCTTTTTAAAGAAAAAATAAATAAAATTGTTCACCTGGTTTTTTGGAGTTTTACATACGTACACGGTCCGTGTGGTGACGGATTGAGAGGTCCGTGTGGTGACGGATTGAGAATACAGAGTGTCACCACCCCTATTCATCCCGTGGGTGTCGTAAGAGCCGACTAAGTGAGTTAGCTACGCAGGACTACAACACTGCAATGAGAAGGAAAACTTGACACAAACCCTATACATACCCGTCTGGTCAGCGTGGTATAGTAGGCCAAAACCTCCTTTCTAAGGAGAGGCTTATTTCCAGCAGTGGACTAGTGAAGGCTATTGATGATACGTACACACACACTTTTATTGACGTTTGAAACTATTATTCAAATGGTGAATATTCTTTAATAACTTGAAACATCGTCGTCTGATCCTAAATTATTCAAGAGATGTAGCGGGGCCACAGACATATTATATATAAATTAAACAAAGTAAATGACAGTGCTTATCAATTATTTAAAACAGTCAGAATCACTACCATTAAACCAATTTTAAATGTGGGAGACCCGTGCTTCGGCACGAATGGGCCGGCTCGACCGGAGTACCACGGCCTCACAGAAAACCGTTGTTAAGCAATTTTTTCGTTGCCTATCACTGAGTTAGGGTGTCCATGGGCGGCGGTAGTTGCTTACCATTACAACCCTAGCTTATACAGTAAAAAAAAAACTGTAAACACTAACATACTGCTACTTCCCTTCATCTCTTTTATGGCTTTATTTCATCATCATCATCATCATCTATGCAATGGTTGTATAGAAAAGGAATTCCTAGAATAAATTTGCTATTTAGAACAGTTTCTTTAATTGTGCATTACTATTAAATGAAATAAGATACCGGCTTCTAATCTCCCCTTGAAACAGTTTAGAAAAGAGATCTGGCTTTGGAATTTCAATTGTTTTTAAAGTATATTTTTATTTCAGTATACTTTAAACTGTCATTTTCAATAATATAGTTATGTAACCGTTTTTAAATAGTTTTAGTGCATTACTGTATTCTAAATATGAAATGCATCTATCAACCTGTGTGCCGTATTAAAATAAAAAGAGGTGTAAATACTTTTACAGATTACACGCCATTTGCGTGTAATCTGTATATTAATATTTGTGTTGTCAACCGCACATAGCGTTTGGAGAGCGCTCTTCGGACGATGAGCGCGCGTTAACACTTCAACTCGTATGTATTCGTTCAAAATGTGCAAAAAAGAACTAAAGTATGAAATGAGTCGGCCTCGCACACTGAGGGTTCCATATACATTAGTAGGTACATATTATAAATAGTTCAGGAATTGAATCTCGCAGTTTTTGCCGAGTTTTGCCCGAAATTCATTTTCCAAAACCTATAAGTACCTGGATGATAGATTACTTACTTTAAATAAAGACTATATTGTTTATCATTTATTTACAAATGTTTGGATTAAGATTCCCTGTACTTGTAGTAAATTTCAGAGTTATAGGTTAACGGTAAGTACCCTATGAATTTTGAACCCAAATGATATGATGACCCTAAAAAAAAATAAGATTCGCATTAAATTTTAAATCCAACCGTAGTTGTAATCCTTAATTTTAGTTTGTGACTTTGAAACTTTGTAAAATTATTTACGAAGTGTCTACAAAATGTTTAACTTGAAGAAGATTCTTTGAAATAAGTTTTATGTAAATTACTTTTTGTTTAAGTTGTATCTAAGCTGTTTTGAATTCTTATCGTCTGATGATTTGGGTATTATCTGATAGCTAGGTCTAGTTATCCAGCCAAAATCTTTCTTACCTAAAATCATAATAGGCCTAGTAGTATTACCCTAGTAGATTTTTTTCATCTTTGTTCTGATCACATCATCACATCAACAGCCTTTAATAGTCCACTGCTGGACATGGGCCTCTCCTTATAAAGGAGATTTTGGCCTACTATACCACGCTGGCCAGACGGGTTGGTATAGGGTTTGTGTCAAGTTTTCCTTCTTTTTGCAGTGCTGGTGTCCTGCGTTGTTTTGCACCCTTAGTCGGCTCTTACGACACCCACGGGATGAATTGGGGTAGTGACATTGCGTATTCTTAATCCGTCACTACACGGACTTTTGTTCTGATACATATTATTTCTGATACATATTTGTTCTGATACATATTATTATTTATTTCTTTAGGGTTCCTTAGTTTTAATAAAAAACCTTTATAGTTTCGTCATGTTCGTCGATCGTCGCCACCCGTCGGCGGTTAAACTTAGAAATTACAAGAAAGATGTAAATTTGTATGTATGTGTATAATATATTACTTAGTAACAGCACATAGATAAAACCACACTCACGCACACACACACAAACACAAACACGCACAAGTACGTTCTAATCCTAAGTTTAACGATAAAATCACAACTATTTTCTGTAACTGTTAAGGGGACCGGCACTGTACCTCCTTATCACTTTTGTTAGAATCATTTGATTTGACTGTTCGGATGGCGTAGTAGTTTAAGAGGTCGCCACGCCGCTTCCTACTACGCCGAGTTTTGTTGGTTCAAGCCCCACATGGGACGACACTTAGTGTGATCCACAAATTGTCGTCCTGAGTCTGGGTGTTCTTTGTGTCCGTTTCATGTATGTTTGTAAAGTCCCCCGCGACACAAGAATATATTCCTAATGCGGGCGATGTCTTTAAAAAAAAAAACATTAGAGTCAAGTGCCGGGGGCATTTAGCTCTAACAAGATGGACCTGACCTTCATCAAAAATCAAACCTTTTCAAAGATTTTGTATATAATACAAAGCCCATAAAAAAATACTTAAATGAGGTTATTACTGATTCAAAACGGGTAGTAAAATTAAAAAAGAGAGGTTGAAACCCTAAAATTAAAAAAGAAAAACAATTTAAAATCAGCAGTACAGTAACGTAGGATATAAACGTAAGGTACGTCATTAAAACAGAATGCATCCTAATCCAGTCCTATATAAAACGTGAGCTAGTAAAATCAAAATCCTCCAACATAAAGCTCACGTAGAATTGACAGTTTGAGCTAATTAAGCGCTTTAAGCGTTTCAATCTTTCTAAAGTACAGTAATAAACATGTAACACTGGTGTATTAGCGTTTTAGTAATGGCACTTATTTATAAACGGCCGACGTAAATATTTTTGAAAAAAAATTAGACCGCTTTATTTTTAAATCTCTTTTTTAAAGTGTAAAGAATGGTATTTTTTTCCATGTTTTAATTTACTGTTTGTCTGTCATTATAATATTCTGTAATCAGAAGATGCTGCTTTTATAATATCAATAGAGACATAAAAATAGAGATACCACAATTCCCTTCAACACAAAGAGAGAATCAGGTGAGGTGTTCATGTATGCGTGCGAGCGTGAGAACTTTCAACGTGCGATTCAGAATTATTAGTTAGTCCGTAGTTCGGTGTGTCTTTGTTAGATGGCACTGAATTATGTTTTTGTTGTCTATGAAAGTATTCACAACGGCAATAACCAATTTGAGTAACAGGTATGAGACCATAATCTGCTCAAGAAATTGATTGCTTCCCTTCCCTTCTTATGTAGATTTACTTTAAATTTCCTTCCAATTTTCGCAGTTTTTTTCAGTCAATGGTTGATGTCAATTCCTTCTATTATGCATTTAATATGCTTCTGCCTACACCTTAGAAGATGTTGGCATGACTATTTTTTTATACCTCAATGTGTTGTAAATTAAAGGTAAATTAGTATTTAACACGCTGGAAGCATGTTTCACTAGATAGGGCAACAGCGAATCACCAGGGACTTCCTTTCTAGGGTATACCTGGTTCCCCGGCTATTAGTACCCGAGAGGGCGTGCGGTTTCAGTCGGTTTGAGTCCGACATGCCACCGACAGGTGGTATCCGAGGGGATTTCCGCACGGAAAAAAAAAAAAAAAAAAAAAAAGGGCAACAACGAACAAAGAAATGAGATTTGATTGACATTTCGCGCCATTGGAAAGCAGCTATTTCCTTTCTGCGGAAACTACACAGTTTTTTTTAAAGAATAGCTGTTACTATTGTATATCTATATATATATATATATATATATATATATATTCTACCACATTCACATAAACTAAGCTGTACTATGGGTACAAGACAACTGATATAAATACAAATATACTTTTTTTGTAAATACATACATATTATACATAGAAACACCCAGACCAAACCAAACATTAAATGTTCATGCACACAAATGTTTGACTTGAGTGGAATCGAACCCACGACCTTTGGAATAGCAGTCCGTTACACATGCCACTACGCTATCTGGTCATCCTTACTACGCCATATGGTCCATAAAAATGTTAAAATTTGATACGTATATTCAAAGGGTCCTCATGAAATTACAGTAAAGATAAACCATAAAAAAAAGATTGGTAAAAAAAACAAGCAAATTATTAAAAAAACGCCTACGAATAGCAGTCAAATACACGAACCACTATACGTTTATGCAGTTCATTTCAATTCGTTTGAAACGTATATTTTTTCTTAAGGGATAATCATTTTTCCCTCAATTAAACTAACAGGTGACATGTTTTTAACTGACTTATAGGAGGTACTTAATCGGATTGTTGTGTAACTTGTACAAAACCTATGCCATTTAGAAACCAACTTTAATAAATCGTTTTTTAATTGTATTGGTTGTACAACAACTAACTATTTACTAGCGTCGGTAATTTTTTTTTTGAGTTATTTGAGTATACTGCACTTCCCTTTATAAATGATCACTATCACAAGCATTTACTCAATACAGCTTAGTTCGGGATATCAACAAGAATATAATATAATAATATAATGTAATATATCTCACACATCTCACACACGGCCGTCTGATCCCAAACTAGGCAGAGCCTGTACTATGGTAACCAGACTGCTGATAAACATACTTATATATATTTTTAAATACATACGTATTATATAGCTAGCAAGGGAGTAAACAGTGAGATGACGCATGACAGAGTAGAATGGAAAAATCATACATACTGCGCCGACCCCAAATAAAATTGGGAAAAGGGTAGGCAGATGATGATGATGACATACGTATTATATATAAATAATATATAAATTATATATAACTCTTTAAAAATAAAAATATCTAAAAGTGACAAAGAGTAGTTTACTGAAGAGTTACATTAGAGGAGACAGTTCTTTGAATATATGTAAATATTATGCAGCTTTCTATCTTCAAAGCCGTCTCAGTCGTGAGTTTGCCAAACGACGCCCGCAAAGCCGTTTGAAGACATCGTTCGCATTCAAACAGCTATCACTTTAACGTATTATAATATTCAAAATGTACATCAAAATAATTTTTAAAACCTAATAAAGAATATCAGTAGAATTATTATTATGATTCTCATAATAATGTATATTATATAATAATAAGTCTTCTTCTTAGCGTGTCGATGACAATTCAAATTGAGTCGGCCCAAAATTTGGCGACGAGTTTGGCACTTTCAGTAGCCTCCATCAGTTCCTGTGATGTGCAAGTAACAGGACAGGCTGGACACGATATCAAGTGCCTCATAGTTTGTGGGGCAAGACCACATTTACACTCCAGGGCAGAGTCATCTATGAATCTCCACCTGAACAGGTTTTCTTTACTTCGGCCTACCTGTGTCCGAAGTCTGTTTAGGGACTTCCAGGTCAGCCATGGCAACTCGTGTCCAGGTGGAAGATTTTCGGCAAGTGGCACAAATGGGTTGGGTAAGGAAACGCTATCTTGCCACAACTTAAGTCTTTCCTTAGAGCGTTCACCAGTGAGCGGGGGTAAGCACTTTAAAAAGCTGTTGCGGCTTTTCAGCCTTTGCGGTACTATGATGTTATTGTGTAGGGGGTGTCTAGCGTCGGAGACCATTTTGGCTCTTTCGCTAGAGCTCGCCACCGCTCTGCGAACTACTGGTGGCGCTATGCCTGCCAGTGGATACAGCATCTGTACCGGGGTCGGCTTGAGGCAGCCAGTGATTATCCGGCACGTTTCATTCAGTGCTGTGTCCACTAACTTTGCATGGGCTGAACGACCCCACACGGGGCACGCGAATTCACCCGCAGAGAAAGATAGCGCCAATCCTGTAGTCCGCACGACGTCAGGCGAAGCACCCCACTTTGAAGAGACTAGTCGCCGCAAAAGACTATTGCGAGAGTGCACCTTCTGCTTAATGTTATTGCAGTTCTTGCCGAATGTTAGAGACCTGTCCAGAGTAACACCCAGATATTTTGGAAAGTTGCTGTGCTCTATGGATACCCCACCCCAAACGATGTTAAGTTTGCGGCTCGCCTCTCTGTTGCGAAGATGGAATATGCACGTCTGCCGTAGGCCGTTTTTCTGTGCTCTCCAACGACTTTTTTCCGAGAGAAGGTGGACTTGAAATCGGCGGTTGTGGAGAAGTTCTCGGAGTATGCGGATGAAATTTTGATCGTTGACCAAGGTTTCCACCTTCCACAACAGCCTCTTGAGGTTGACTGTATCGTAGGCAGCTGATAGGTCCACGAATACAGCACCAGTGACCATTCCTCTCTCAAAGCCATCCTCAATGTGTTGTACCACTTTAAGAGTCTGGTTACTGCAAGACTTCACGGGTCTGAAGCCAGCTTGCTCGGGAATCAGTTTTGGATCAATGACGCCCACGAGGCGGCTCAGCAGCAGTCTCTCGAATAGTTTATATGTGTGACATAGTAGAGAGATAGGGCGAAAGTTTTTAGGATCGTCTGCTGCTGTACCTGGCTTAGGGATTGCAATGATCTTAGATTTTCTCCAGAGACGGGGTATTGAAGCTGATTTCAGGCAGTTGTTGTAAAGTTGCAGCAACCACGACACAGCAACTGGGCCAAGCTGTTTTAATTGCTCGACTGAGATGTCGTCGACTCCAGAGGCTTTACCAGACTTAAGGCGACTTATCGCTGTAACGATATCAGTAACGATAATAAGTTGACTGCCTCGATGGCGCAGTGGCAGTTTATGCGACTGCTGTGCTGAGGTTCGATTCCCGGTTCGGACCAAAAGTTTGTATGATCTGCAAATATTTGTTTCGGAGTTTGGGTGTTTTCTATGTATACTATGTATATATTTACAGAAAAAAGAATAAAAGTATTCTATTAGTCATTCTAGCTTTCATAGTACAAGCTCTGCTTAGTTTGAAACTAGATGGCGTTGTGTATCAGATGTCCGAAATATTTTATTATTATATGAAGTTGACACATTTCCTACAGAGGCATCTAATTCCAAGCTAGACAGAGCCTGTACTTCAAGGTAACCAGACTATTGTTCTAAAAACTATAGACAGATTACTTCCAGAAATAGAATGAATAATCTTATAACGTAATGATACACTAACAGGCTAAATAGGTACATTATAAGTAGCTAACTAAGAATAAATATTTTTGTTTTAGATAATATAACAGCCCACATGGATTTTCATGTTCTTGGCTAACATAATTCTTCCCCGTGATCCGTATGCAGGTTGTGCACTAACGTAACACATCGTTAAATGTATGATACATTATTGTTGTTTAATATTAGGCATGCCTTTTAAGTTCTGGCGTTTCCATTTTTGCCGGCAATTTTGAATTTGGAACTTCTATATTCGAATGTGTTTAAATTTTTAATCTCAAAACAGTTGAAAGTTATTAATGCTTTTGTTTAGACACAGCGTCGATTGGAATCTGTCAGGTTACGTACGAAAATGAATCTTTCTAAGGAAAATGTTCGTGCAATAATTTTCTACAACTTTAGAAGAGGCCTGACACGGGTTCAGTGTTTTGAAGAGCTAACATCTATGTTCAGTGATGAAGCCCCATGTCTGTGGACTGTCGAATGCTGGTATTTAGAATTCCAGCGTAGACATACTAGTGTTAGTGACAAATCTCGCGAATCCGCCTTCACTGAAGATAACATCATTGCTGTGAGACAACTAATTCTCGAAGATCGTCATGTGACGCATCAAGAGATAGAGGCTCTATTAGGCATCTCAGGGACAACCATTCAGAAGATCTTGCATGAAGCGCTTGGTGTGAGAAAGCTAGTTTGCCGTTAGGTACCGCAACTGTTTTCCGACGATCACAAAGCGGCCCGCGTCAGATGGTGTAAGAAAACTCTGCAAAGGTTCAACCGAGGAGAGTCAAATCACGTCTACGACATCATCAGTGGTGACGAATCTTGGATCGTTGCTTACGATCCTGATTCCAAACAACAATCTACAATCTGGGTCTTTCAAGACGAGCCAAAGCCGACTAAAGTTGTTCGTTCTCGAAGCACTTCAAAGAAGATGGTGGCCACGTTCGTTGGAAAAACCGGCCATGTTGCGACTAGTTTAGACTCTCTCATGTTGAATGAACTGAAAGGTGACAAGGATTTAGGACGGCTCCTTGTCAAGACCGTTTTCCTCAACAGCTACGGACCCCCTATAAGTCTCATGTTGCGACTATTGCACTATTGCATTGCGAAGATCGTAGAACGGTTAACGCAACCACAGTTTGTTTACCACAATTCATCGCAGAACTTCGAAAATCAAACACAAAGCGACGCATCATCCTGTACCACGTCAACGCATGCTCGCACAGCGCTCGTCAAACGATTGAGTATTTGAAGCAGGAAAAAGTAGAAATTCTTGACCATCCTCCATACAGTCCTGACCTAAGCCCTAACGATTTCTTTACATTTCCTAACATTAAGAAAAGTCTTCGTGGTCAAAGGTGCCAGTCCGATGAAGAAGCAGTCGACGCTTTCAAGTCAGCCATTTTGAACACCCCACTTTAGACTGGAATAAATGTTATAAAAACTGGTTTGAGCGAATGGAAAAGTATATTCAGCTATGTGGTGAATACTTTGAGAAACAATAAAAAGTACTATAAGGTTCTAGTTGTGTTTTTTTCTTCAAACGACAAAACTTAAAAGGCATGCCTCGTATTAAGAAAACCACCATGATAAGAAAATAAATTATGAGTATTAAATCTCTTCTTATGGTGACGGATTAAAAATGCTGGCGCCAATACCCCTATTTATTCCGTGGGTGTCGCAAGAGCCAATTAAGGTAGTAAACTCTGCAGGATAACAGTATTGAAAAGAAATGAAAAACTTGAATCAAACCCTTTTTTTTTTTTTTTTTTTTTTAACGTGTGGAAATCCCCTCGGACCGTCACCCCTCCGGGGTTTGCGGCGGGGTGGTGTGTCGGACTCGGACCGACTAAAACCACACGGTGTGCCACTCTGCGCCTGTAACAGGAGGGATCCGGGAACAGCTGTTGTTAAGACATCCGGACCCCTCCTAGCGCCAGCCCGCTCCTGGTGCGGGCTCCGTCTCGATGTTTTTCCTCTCTTTATAGGCGACGTCCGGCACACGCGGACGCCGCCCCCTCGCGGCTGGCCAAACTAATGCGGGTGGAGGGGAAACCCACCCCGTCCACCCGCGGCCACACTCAGGGCGGCATGAGGCTGTGATAGGCGGGCCTCCGCCGCCCGGTTCGCCGGCGGCGGATCGGGTCCGAGTGGAGGTCGTCCTCCCGGGCCCTCTCCGCCGCCTCCTTCCGCGAGATTACTACCTCGCAGAAGGTAGCGACCGCGGTAAAACAACTGTCGCTACCGGCCATGGAGCGTACTACGGCCGGTAGCGAGAGATCCACTCCGATGACTGCAGTGAGGGCCCGACGCTGCGCCGCCCATGCGGGGCAGACCGCCAGCGTGTGCTGGGCCGAGTCCTCACTGCAGTCGCAGTGGTGGCAGGCGGGACTCAGTTCCCTCCTTGCGACCGTGTGCAGGTACTTTCCGAAGCAACCGTGCCCGGAAAGCACCTGCGTCAGCCGGAAGGAAAGGGTCCCGTGCTGCCGCCCTGCCCACTCGGCGATGACCGGCTGGAGAGCCTCCACGGCGGCGAAGCCAGCGCGTGGAGTCTCCAGCCGGAACGACCAACGAGCCATCGTGGCTCGGCGAGCGGCTTCGCGCCACTCGCGCACATCCTCGGGCGGAGGGCGAAATCCGCTCTCCGCCCGGTAGTCAGCCACTCGCCGATAAACTTCGGCGAGCACTTCCGCCTCCAAATCCCACGGGGGAGTTCCGGCCAACGCGCACGCCACATCCGTCGAAACGGTGCGGTAACCGCGTATGGCTCTGACCGCCATTACCCTCTGAGGGCGCCAGAGGCGTACCCTATTCTGGGCGGTCAGAGCCGCCGCCCACACCGGTGCACCGTACAGTGCCATTGACCGGACAACCCCCGTGTACAGCCGTCTTGTCGCGACGCTGGGTCCACCCATATTGGGCAAAAGTCGCCCTAGGGCAGACGCAGCGCCGACCAGCTTTGGAGCAAGCTGTCGGAAGTGCTCGTCGAAGAGCCACCTCCCGTCGAGGATCAGGCCCAGATATTTCATCTGGGCCCGAACCGGTACGAGGACCGAGTTAACCACGATTGAGGCGCCAGGGGGTGGACCACGACGGGGCCCATGGAATAACAGGGCCTCCGTCTTATCTAGGGCCACCCGTAAGCCCAGCGCCTCAATGCGCCCGACCACCAGGGAGACTCCCCCTGTGGCCAGGCGCGCCGCCTCTTGGAAGTTTGCCCCCCGGGCTGTCACGAGGGTATCGTCTGCGTAACAGATTACACCCAGCCCGGGGGGGAAATCGGCGCGAAGGGCCCAGTCGTACCCTATGTTCCACAGGAGGGGTCCAAGAACAGACCCCTGTGGAACACCGCACGACATGGGCCGACACCTCAAATAACCTTCTCGGTCCTCGTACACGACGGTACGCTCCTCTAAATAATCTGCCACCAGCCGCCTCAGGTACTTTGGCACCCCATGATAGTGGAGTGCTTCCCTGATGCAGCTGAATGGCAGACTATTGAATGCGTTGGCGATGTCCAATGACACCGCCAACAGCACGCCGCCACAGCTCACGGCCTCTTCGGTCACGGCCCTCAGGCGCAACACGGCGTCGACTGTCGAACGCCCCGCTCGAAAACCAAACTGGGCGTCCGACAGATCGGGGCCCACCTCGCAGAGGTGCCGGACGATGCGGGCAGAAAGAACCCTCTCAAACAATTTGCCCGCCTCGTCCAGCAGCACGATGGGCCTATAGGCCGCGACCGAATCGGCTGGCCGTCCCGGCTTCCTCAATAGGACCAGCTTCCCGCTTTTCCAGCACTCAGGGAAGCGTCCCGACGCCAAGCTAGCGTCGAACACCTCCCCGAGGCGGTCTGCCATGTGGTTGAGGGCCAGGGCCAGCACTCGGGCCGGTACCCCGTCTGGCCCAGGGGCGGTGTTCTTGGAACGGATCCGTAGAACAGCCGCCCCTACCTCCGAATCCCGGACGGGCGGAACATTGTCCTCCCCGTGCTCCCCGTCGTCTCCGGCCAGGGAGGCCATCGACGGGGGAGTGTGTTCCGCTCGTTGTGGGAAAAGGCCCTCAACCACTTCTCGCAGGAAGCTGGGCTGGAGAGTCTCCGTAAGGGGGGGGCCCGACGCGCGGAGCTTTTGTCGCACCGCGCGGTAAGGGCGACCCCAGGGGTCACGATTAAGACCCTCCAGCATCTCCTGTCTCTTTTCCTCTTTGGCGCGGCTAATGGCCAGCTTCAGAGTTTTCCGCGCCCGCCGGTACTCCTCATGAAGCCGGTCCTCCTCACCGTCTCCACGGTGACGCCGCCGACTGCGTGTGTAGGACCTCCGGGCACGTGTACAGGCCGCACGGAGGTCCGCCAGCTCCTGGGACCACCAGTAGACCTCCTTCCTTGGAGGCCGACGACCTCGAACGCGGGGCATGGCCGCATCGCATACATGCGTAATCGCATCGCGAAAGCGGCCAGCCCCCACGTCGACCTCCTCGGTCGGAGCCTGAGGAGACAGCCACGAGTGAATTATGGCTGCCTCCTCTAGTAGGTCCCGGTTCAGCCTGGCAACAGCCCACCGCGGAAAGCGGGATAAACGCCGCGCCACGTGACCCCTACTGGAGTCCTGGGTCCGGGAGAGCTCAAATCGGATATACAGGTGATCCGAGAGCGTCTCAACCTCTTCCAGGACACGCCAGTTCCTTACTCGTGCGGCGAGGGCAGGGGTAGCGAACGAGAGGTCCACTATCGACCCCCCCTGCTGTCGCACGCACGTGTTGGTGGAGCCTCTGTTTAGAAGACAGAGGCCCACCGAGGCCGCCCACTCCTCTACGGCCTCGCCCCTGGCGTCCGTCCTGGGGGAACCCCACGCAATGGACTTTGCGTTGAAGTCCCCCAGCACAAGGACGTGCCCAGACGCTAGTCGCCGTATCGAGGTCTCCAAGCTGATTAGGAAAACCTCGAAGTCGTTCAAACTCCGGTTGGGGGAGAAATAGACACCATATATGGTGATCCCCCCCCACTCGACGGCAACATATCCAGTGCCCTTGTCTCTTAGCGACAAGGGCGGGGAATGAGCCGTCGTGGAACCGACGACTGCCACGGAGCCGTCCCAGTCACCCATCCAGTTTGGACGGGGAGGGACAGAATAGGGCTCCGCGACTACGGCAACACCTATCGACCACTGTGCCATGGTTTGCAGGAAGAGATCCTGCGCCGCGGCACAGTGGTTCAGGTTCGTCTGGACCAGGAGGTTGGAGACTTGATCCATTACTGGATCGTCTCTACAACCTCCTCCATGGGCGACGACGTCGACGCACGAACTACATCGGAGGCAGCCTGGGTCGACTGGCTAACCCCCGACGTCTGCCGAGAACTGCGGGGAGGCTTGCAGCCTCTCTGCCCCATCTGGTGATTGGCGGGCTTATTGCCCGCCGCACACACTGGGCAGTGAGGGGCGGCAGAGCATTCTGCCGCCTTATGCCCCGGTTGACCGCAGCGGAAACACAGTCCGCCGCAGTCAAAACAACTGTCGCACTTGACGCGCGTGTGTCCCGATGCCAGGCATTTGTAGCATCTCATCGGTCTCGCCGCCAGGACTGTGATCCTGGCGCTCACGAAACCGATGAGCAGCCTGCCGGCGTCGGCCAATACTTTGGCCGACGCTACGGGACAGCTGACCCACACGGCGCCAAGCCCTCCTGGACCGGGGCGGATGGTGCCGACCCTGACGTTGTCCGCGCTGCACCCCGTCTTCTCCCGGATTACAGCGCGGACATCTTCGGCCGTCACTGAGTCGTCCAGGCCCGAGATGCGCAGTTCCGCGCACTTGGTAGGCCTGGCGACCCTGACACCATCTGTGGCTGCAAATATTCCCCGCAGCTTCTCAGCGAAGGAGTCCGCCGTCTTTGCGCCTTCAGCCCCAGGGAACTCGAGAACTCGAGCTCCCGTCTGGGCGAGGCGCATCCTGACCCCCACCGTTCCGAAGTCGTTGGCGAGGCTGTCCCGGGCCTTTTTGAAGACGGCCGCGTAGGACAGCCCGCCGTCCGCCGCCTCCGGGGACACGGTCACCACTACAGCCGCGGTTTTGGGCGGCTGCAGCTTCCGCGGCCTCTTTGTGGAGGCCGTTGCCACCGGTGGCGAAGGCTGGGCCTGGGCTGCTTTTTTGGCAGCCTTTTTGGCCCGCCTTCGGGACTTCTTGGAGCCCCTCGCCTCCTGCCAACCCTCGCTGGAGGGGGCAGGTGCGGAGGGGCCCGGCAGGGGTGTCGGAGTGAGGAGCGGAGGGAATGCCACTCCGCTCCTCGGCGCCGTTTTAGGCACCGTCTTGGCCGGCGCCTGGGGATGTGCCTTGGCCGGCGCCTTAGCCGGTGCCTTGGCCGGCGCCTGGGCCGGTGCCTTGGCCCCCCTCCTCGGCTTTTGGGGAGCCGATGGAGTCGGGGCAGACGCCGCCGCCGCGTAGGAGACGCGGCCTCCCACTACGGGCAGCGCGGTCGGAGCGGCGGCCTTAGGCCGCTGTGCCGACGCGAGCGGGGGGCGCATACTCGGCGCAGGGGGCAGTCTCGCCTCCAGGCCAGCCAGGCGTCCGTCCAGCATATTCCCAACTGCGATGAGGATTTCTCGCAGTTGGGAGTCAAATGCCCCTGAGTTGGTGGTAGGGGCAGGCTGGGACGCGGACGGGGCTTCCCGCTCGGGGAGGTTCGCCTGGAAGCGGGCGAACTGAGCACTCAGCTCGTTCACCCGCTCCGTCAGCCTCTCGTTGGCCACCTGCAGGCGAGAGACGTCGCCCGCTAGGCCCTCCACGACCTCCGACAAAGCGGAGGAGGAGTCCTTAAGGGCCCTCACAAACGAGCCCTTAAGGTTCACGGATTTGGTGGCCACCTTGTCGATGACGGCCACCGCCGCTTTCGCCCTCTCCTGCACGGACACGGGAGCCTGGGGGGCATTTCCCCCCACCGGCTCCCGAACCTTGAGCAGGAGATCCGTGATCTCCTCCTCCGCTACGGCCTCGCCGTCCACCCGTACGCTCCTGTACGACTCCGCGTTGGAGAACGCGGAGCCTGACGGGATCGCGACCGAGGCCGGTTTGCGCGCCCTCCCTCGGCGGCTGCTTGCCACCTTTGGTGGCATCATTTCGCCGGACGTGTCGGATTCCACGTCCCCTGAGCGTCCGCGTTTCCGGCTGTCGCTCCGCTCCGCTTCCATGGCCTCCGCGCCATCCGATGAAGCGGCGGATCCGGAACGCAGCCGATCCGATGCTCTTCGGCTCCCAGTGACCAGAGTCAGACTGACCTCTGGGAGCCCCATCGAGATAGGCGTTCCCGACACCATCTCGCCCTCAGTGGACGACCCATCCGCTCCAATCAAACCCTATGCCAACCCGTCTGGCCAGCGGTATTGCTGACACCGAACACGTGAGTTGAATCCGGCCAGGCCGCGGCACATTATATATAAAAACTATATTCTATGAAATAAAACAGTGTATCTTTCGGAACCGTTGCGACCGGGTGCATTCATAACAATAACATACTAACATTTTTTATAAACATATCATATTAACTTTTCACATTAACTTTAGTAACAGTTAATACATTTTACATGGTCTGGTATCATAGTATTTTGTGAACATTGTTGAGTAGTTTATACAACAATAAACATTTTATGTTATTAAATTACATCTTTTTAAACCCTCCAATTGCACCCCAAACACCTTCTTTCCAAGGAAAGGCCTTTACTCATTGGACTATTAAAGGCTGTTGATGGTGATGAAATAGAAATTTGGAATATTTCGCCTGCTGTCCATATTTAGTCTTTGTCAAATCGTTAACCTTAAGTCGATTTGACAATCCGACTATTAAAATATTCAGATTGCGGATGTTTAGAGTTAGCAGTAGTTTGTAACGCTAAGCAGGACAACAGCACTGCAAAGAGAAGGAAACCTTGACACAAACCCTGTATCAACCCGTCTGGCGAGCGTGGTATAGTAGGCCAAAACCGCCTTTCTAAGGAGAGGCCTATGTCCAGCAGTGGACTATTAAAGGCTGGTGATGATGATGAGTAGTTTGTAACATGTTTTGTAAATATTCATAACTATAAAACAAATAAAGATTGGAGTTCTACGCAACTTTTGTGTGTACAACATTATTTCACTACATACTGTGCCATTATACGTTATTCTCGTTTGGCGTTAGTTAAGATTCTCTCATCGCCTTATAAACTACGTGTTTATTCTATATATTATGTTAACGTAGGGAAGACTATTGTAGTAATTTACACGTAAAAGAACAGCTTAGAAGGAATTATATACATCTTAAAACAAGTAGTGTTCGGTAATACTTTTATTATTTTTTTAGAGAGTGTGTGAGCTTAATAAAGGTACAACCCATCTCCGCCCCCTCTGCCTTTAAGGGCACGAAGAGTGGCTATGCATTTGTGTCTCTAAATTTGAAGGTGTAAATGGTCAGACATATTCGTTTACCATCAGGTGAGCCGTTAGCTCCTTTACCCCTATGCCACAAAAAAAAAAACAAAAGTTATGTAGTCTAAGAATCATGATCTGCCTACCCTAATGTTTTAATGGTTCAAGCGGTCGCCGAGCTGCGTTGCGTGTTGTGGGTCCGATCCCCATATGGGAAGGCACTTCTTGTGATACACAAATTTTTGTTCTAAGGCTGGGTGTTCTTTGTGTCCGTTTCATATATATTTGTAAAGTTCCAAGCTATACAGGATATATTCCTAATGCGGGAGTTGTCTTTTAGAAGAAAAAAAATTGGGGTCGACGCAGAATGTACGAGTCTTATTCTTTCAGTCTACTCTACCATTCGTTATTTTACTATTTACTTCCTTCCAAGTCATACCCTCTCTCACACAGTCCGTCCACCTTTTCTTTGGTCTCTTTCTTCTCCTATACTCTTCAACTCCCATACCTAACACTTTCCTATCCGCACTTTCCTCATCCCCGGAATGACATGTCATGTATTTAGTCTAAGAATATTTTTTTTATTTTTTTTTATTTGAGATTGATTACTAAGCGCTATTTTATTGATAGCATTAGTCTACAACAAATTTTTCAAGAGCAACTGAAAGAACTAAATTCAGATTCTAATTTCTAATTAAACTCCCGAAGAAAAAGGCCAATTATTTCGTAATAAAGATTTTGGCCACAACATCCAACCAATGTGATAAGTTGCGGCTCGTATAGATGTCTCGCTCTGGCGTGGTTTATTTGAAGCGGTGCTTCTCATGTGGAAAATCAAAGGGTGGCCCACTGGATCGTGAAGCCTAGCGGGGCATATCGGTTGCACCCCGAACCTCGCAAGATGGGTACCGAGTGGACGTTATGCGTTTTCCACAATTGACAGTATTTTTAGACGATTAAAAAAGGCGGATAATTAAAATAGATTGCTACTAAATTGCCCCTCGTGTTTTTAACAAGTGGGGAAATTTAGTAGGTATCTATTTGTTAATAATGCGATGGAATATTTCAAGTTCAAATACGACCTCTTCTAGATGTTAAATTAATTTTGGATGCTTTTTGCTTTGACAGCAGTTTTTTTTAAACTTTTAAAACTTAATTTTAAAAGATTTTTGACATGATAACATAGAAAATATCACTATTGTAAGTTAAGGAAAAACAATTGTCGTTTAAATCCTTGTATTAAGACATGCGTGCAGCGTGTCAAGCCTAGTTTCTACAGGTTTTATTTGTGGAGTAATTTATACATTACAAAGGGTGGGTTTCGTAAAACAGAAGGAAACCTTGAAACAAACCCCATTATTTTGGATCGACTAAAACCACACGGTGTACCACTCTGCGCCTGAAATAGCAGGGATCCGGGAACTGCTGCTTTTAAGACATCCGGACCCTTCAAATAAACTTATAACAACTCGTCTGGCCAGCGTGGTATAGTAGGCTAAAATCTCATTTCTCAGGAGAGGCCTATATCCAGCAGTGGACCATTAAAGGCTGTTGATAATGATGAAAGGGTTTTGATTTGTGTATTTTATGACCAGTCGCCTGTCTGACGCTTGATGCCTAAAGACTGACTTCTAAGGAAAGTAGTCGCTTTAACACGAAATTAAAGAAGAAGATAAATTAAGGTAAGAAGTAAAGGTAGGGTGAGGGAACTAGCTTAAATGATACCACAAAATTTGGATGGAAAACGAAACTATACTGCAGTGGCTCAAAGAGATTGCGAATCCTTTTCTGTACCTCCGTTTTGTAATTGAAAAGGTCATTACAACAACTTAAACTGGTCACCCAACACACATGCAAAACATATTAGCATTGACTTAAAATCCAAAAAGGTACTTAAACTGTGTATTTAAATTGTCAACCACCGCACCGTATACGTCATCAGAAGTCGAATTAGACTTATCCATAAAATGTGTGCCGTACTTAAAGTTACCACTCACGTAATAAATGACATAACAGTTCTGTAAACTTTATTACACGTCAAAGAACACAGACAAATTTAAAACAAACTTTATATACAAACATAAAATATTAGGTACATGTCATAATTTAACAAATTGCTCCGAGCATTCACACTTACCGCTGTCTGTTAATCGCTTGCCTTTAATCATCGCTGTAAAATCGGAACTAAACAAAAACTGTATTAGTCTTAACAAAGAAGACCAAGGACTAAACAAAGAGGCCTAGGGACCTAAATGCTTTAGACACAATGAGCACGGACAAAACAGTGTAACCAAAGTGGTAGTGAATGGTCTGTATTCTAGAGATACGACGTAATCTAGCGAGGCTCAGAAACTAAGCAGATTTGTATAGAAATGTTCGGTTTCAAGTCTAGATAAATTGTTGTATTTTTGAAGGACTTTTCCTTTTTATAATTTACGAAAAATATAACCGACGTCAATGCACAAAACACTGTGTAATTATGATTTGTACTAGAAGCAAAAAAAGAGAAAGAAAAAAGGAAATATTCCCGGTCTTTGGTCGGTCTTCCCGGCTGGCATTGTACAGAGATAATTTTATCCACAAACTCAATCAATTATTATTTTGTTTACAATTCAGCAATGGACGGTGATAGGCCAAGGATGACGTTGATGATTCAAAATTCATTTTAAGATTTCAAGAGAAGAAAGACTTCGAAATTTTCTAAAAGATTATAAATTCCGATCAAATTGAATAGTTAAGAATTAATACTTCAGTTCTGGCCAGGTTCTTGCATATTGGATCATTTCTGCACAACATGGTCCAATTAACGATCAAAAGTAGATTCAGAATTAGTTTTACTTACAGAAATAGGTGTTCGAAGCCACGCCATTCCAAAGTGCAACGTGTAAATGGAAAAATCACTTAGTAAGGCGGCTTCGTTAAACACCGCTTCTGAACGCTCGTGTTTATTAACATGTGAAGACTTCTAGCTGTGCTAAGGTTGTTTTATCTAGAATTTTGGCGTAGTGGTTTAAGCGGTCGCCACGCCGCTTTCTACTACGCCGAGTGTTGTGGGTTCAAACCCCACATGGGACGACACTTTATGTGATCCACAAATTGTTGTTCAGAGTCTGGTTGTTTTTTGTGTCCGTTTCGTGTATGTTTGTGAAGTCCCCCGCCACACAGGATATATTCCTGATGCGGGAGTTGTCTTTTATAAAAAACATATTAGTAGTGTAAACATCGCCCTCGGCTTTATAACTTTCTATTCTTTATTCGTTAATATTTATGAAAAAGAAATCTTATTATCTTATAAGCAAAAATTTAAGTACTTGTCAAGTAGAATCTCGAGTAAAATTATCCTCAAAGCTTTAGAAGGGCAGTTTGGCTTGACGGTGGGAAATTTCCACTTCACATTTTTTAGGGAAGCTAGTGGATCATCTTGAACCCTTTCAGTTTAGAACAACACTCCACGGAGCGCTCATAAAGCTACGTGTGAGGGCCGCTGATAAACCCATTTACTACCCAACTTACCAAAGTTTATTTTAGTTTTTACCGATTTTATCACAAAGAATGTTTACTATCTGCTCAATAGCTCGTATATCGATATTCTTGAAGTAATTACTTAATGTTGAAGGTCATTATAACAGAATAGATACAAAGAAACACCATGTAACATGGTTTTGCAATGACCTATTTCTTGCATGTATTTAATTCAATTGTTGCTTTAGTAATTCAACAGCCTTACTATCAAGTTCTTTCTAAGTCACAAACAATTAATTTTTACAAAATTATCATCAACTTCTATACGCCTACGTCATGATTGAAACTGTATTTGTCATTCCTTAGTTCTCCACTCTTATCGATGGTTTTATCACTTCTAATACCAATGGGATAAATATAAAAAGAATTCCGAGATAATAAACATAAAAACCATACCCAAATTGAGAGCTCTTTCTATTTTTAAGTCGTTTATAAAGGCCTTAGGGACCATTTCGTATGCCGTGCGACCATTTTTACCGTCTGATAACCTTCGGCACTTATGAGCCGCCCGAACGGGGTAATACTACGACCTCACAGAATACCGACGTTAAGCAGTTCTTTCGGAGCTATTCACGTTGCTTTCAGCGAGTGATGTTACCGGAGACCAAGCCCTCTTACCTACTTTTCCTTTAAAACACTCCTAATATTACTCCTTCGGGGATATAAGCATGTTTGTATTAAAAGGGTCTAAACTATATTTAAGTGGCAATTACAAATACATCAAATGAAAGTCGCTGGAGACCACTACATCTATGTGTTTTATTACATTATTATTTTGATATTTGTCAGTTTTAGTTAACTTTCTGGTATTTATTATTCATTAAAGTAAAGATATTATGTAAAATGATGATGCTTTATTTAAACAATACTCTTAGAATATTTAAGGAATGTACCTAATTTCAATGA
The DNA here is from genome assembly GCA_902825455.1 of Arctia plantaginis. Classification (NCBI taxonomy): domain Eukaryota; kingdom Metazoa; phylum Arthropoda; class Insecta; order Lepidoptera; family Erebidae; genus Arctia; species Arctia plantaginis. Next base: position 1,268,091 of record CADEBD010000282.1, read on the forward strand.
CGTATTATAATATTCCCTTGTTTATATATCATTGCCTAACATTTTGTATGCCTTTCGGCGGGACATGGCTTGTACATAATAAAATTGACATCTTAACCTACCTACCGACCTATGTATCACAAAATTAAATAAATGAAATGAAATGATACCCACAAGTACAGTACACCATTTATAGTGACTGATGTACTTGTTATCGTATTATTGTCATAAATTTGTTACTATAATTGGCGACTTTCGTTTGAAGTGCGTAGGAAATTCAATAATAAGTTAGGGAATCAAGTCTTCCATGATTTGATTCCCGCCGGGTCTCTCTATGTATTTATGTATTTGTAGACTTTGATCCTTGAGTTTATTTCCTTATTTCGAATCTATTTATACGAAATATTGACAATTTCTAGCTTCATACACTAGAAAGAAATAAATACAGGTTGGATATGAATGATTATTTTCGGGAGCTCAACATTAACTGTAGGCAGCACCGAACTCAACCAGTTCCAGTATGTTTAGACGAGTTTTGACAATCATAAATTATAGACATAGCTGTACCAAACACACCCAACCTACAGAATGCCATAGGAGAGAAACTTTCAAAGTATTCAGACCTGAAATTAGAAATGCCAAGAATGTGGCGACTAAACACAGTCAATATTGTTCCCATAGTCCTATCAAATACAGGTGTAATCCCATGACAACTTCACCAATCAATTAAAATGTTAGATTTACTCCCTCATACAAATAAAAGCCTCCAAAAAGTCGCTATTCTTAACAAATGTAGAATAGTAAGAACTTTAACGATGTTAACCTCATAACAAAGAGTAACACTTGGCTTCGGCCCCTGACACCAGCATTTAGCTGAGATATTAAAAAATATACAAAGATACTAATAAATATACAAAGATAATAATAATAATTTGACTGCACGGATGGCGGAGTGGTTTAAGCGGTCGCCACGCCGCTTGCTACTACGCCGAGTGTTGTGAGTTCAAATCCCGCATGGGGCGACACTTTGTGTGATCCACAAATTGTTGTTCTGAGTCTGGGTGTTCTTTGTGTCCGTTTCATGTATGTTTGTAAAGTCCACCGCGACACAGGATATATATATTCCTAATGCGGGAGTTGTTTTTTCAAAAAAAAAAAAGGAAAGAAAAGAAAAAGAAAGAATAATAATATTTTCGGACATCTGACACATCGCCATCTAATTTCACACTAAGCAGAGCTTGTACTATAAAAGCTAAGTTGACTGACAGAATACTTTAATACTTTTTTTTGTAAATACATATATTATATTATACATAGAAAACACACAAACTCCGAAACAAATATTTGCAGATCATACAAACATTTGGTACGATTCGGGAATCGAACCGAGACCTCAGCACAGCAGTTGCGTGGGTGCTTTAGATATTTTATAATATCATAACTTTACTTTTACCTATATTTATTAACGAAATATATCAACAATTGCGATCTAGCACCCCACGCATTTCTACGATAGCTTGGTTTTTCTTTTTGAACTCATACAAAATTTATTTTCTGCTTTTTAGTTCGGCTGGTTACAAAAGCGTGTTTTTTAGTTTTTTTTTTACTATATTTTTGTTTACCGTACATCATCATAGAAATCGTTGGGCACACGGTCGGCCATAAAAAAACCAGCCGAATCGACACACACGTTATACATTTCTTTGACCCACATAAAATAGAACAAGCGGTTGATTTTGCAGTCTAAGCCAAACTAACGCAGAAGACTTTGAAATAAAATTAAAGAAATAAGCAGATACAGGCAAAAAAGTTAACTATCCAAAGACAACCTTAACAAAAGGGTATTAATATAAAAGCGTAATCCTCTTTTGTCACGTAAACCAATTAATTACATCAGATTATTACAATATCGGTACAATATACCTTTAATTAAGGGCGATTATATCAACATTAATAAATTTATGGAACTGGAAATACCTTTATATTAAAATATGTTTCGTAAAATGGTACTACCTAGTAAGTGGTGGTACCGACTTGTAATCAACATCATCATCAACAGCCTTTAATAGTCCACTACTAGACATAGGCCTCTCCTTAGAAAGGAGGTTTTGGCCTACTATACCACGCTGGCCAGACGGGTTGGTATAGGGTTTGTGTCAAGTTTTCCTTCTTTTTGCAGTGCTGGTGGCCTGCGTTGTTTTGCGCCCTTAGTCGGCTCATTCGACACCCACGGGATGAATTGGGGTAGTGACATTCCGTATTCTTAATCCGTCACTACACCAACTTGTAAAAATATGTGTAAAGATTTACTTGCAGAAATAAATATCATTTTATTTCAGTTTTATACCCGACTGCAACAATTACAGAAGACTGGTTATGTTTTTGAGTGTAGGTATATTATGTAATTTTCTTGGGCACGCTCTGTAGGCAAGGGCTTAATGGATTTTGGCGTTTGAAGTGTCGTATGTTTCATCTTAATTTTGTAAATGACACCAGGTATTTATAAATTATAAAAAGTGAAATTGCCGGTTTGTAAATTTTAAATATACCCACATTTACTCGTAGTCGATTTTTTAATAATTCGCTTTTTTTTACCAACCTTTTTTTACCGTTTATCTTTACTGTAATTTCATGACGACCCTTTGAATATACGTATCAAATTTTAATATTGTTATGGACCATATGGCGTAGTAAGGATGACCAGATAGCGTAGTGGCATGTGTAACGGACTGCTATTCCAAAGGTCGCAGGTCTGATTCCCGCTCAAGTCAAACTACAAGCTTTGCTTAGTTTGGGACTAGATGGCGTTGTTTGAATGTGATACTAGCATTATTATTATTATTTCTCGGAGAGTCGAGTTGACTAAAATTGACTTAGCCCTCTTATTAAGCGAACGGACTTAATCATAGTCGCATAAATATGGGAGCTTATTACATCTCTGCCCACTCCTTCATGTATACCCGCATGAGTATATGTATCACTTCAACAGCCTTTACTAGTCCACTGCTGGACATAGGCCTCTCTTTAGAAAGAATGTTTTGGCGTACTATACCACGCTAGCCAGACAAGTTGGTATAGGGTTTGTTCCAAGTTTTCCTTCATTTTGCAGTGCTGTAGTCCTGCGTAGTTTGCGCCCGTAATCGACTCTTACAACACCCACGGGATGAATAGGGGTGGTGACACTCCGTATTCTTAATCCGTCACCACACGAATAATATATATCACAAAGTTTCATTTGTCAAATTTATTTTAGTACAGTTACCAGAGCACGTGATGGTGCCCTAAGATGGTCCAGCATCAATCCTATTTCGTCCCTTACTTAGGCTCCAATATTCATAAGGGTAGGTTCTCAAATCGAAGCTTTAGTGCTATGCATACCCAATGCCCTATCTTTCATAAGGAATGAAGCCTGAATTAGATATTTTGTTTTACTATTCCACACTTGGTTTGCTGGTATTCGATAGACCTAAACATGGCCATCAATACATTGTTTATTATTTATCGTCTTGTTAGAATATCGTATGTACGTCATACAAATTTGGGGGCCCTTTTAAATACACACGCGCACACACACACACACGCGTGCTCACACTCGGCGGTAGCATAGTGGTTAAGGCCTTTGATAGATAGATAGATAGATAGATAACTCTTTATTTGCACACTAAATTACAGAGTTTCAAGAAAGGAACACAACGATCAAATATCGAGTGTACAAAGGGCGGCCTTATTGCTAAATGCAATTTCTTCCAGGCAACCTTTGACTTGCGATCAAGAGGTCGTGGGTTCAAATCCTGACCAGTACACTACCGACGTGAACCCACTCCTAACACAAGCAGTTTAGCTTAACGGGAAGACTAGTAATTTCGGTTGCTGTAAAAAATATATATTAAAAGTTTTTTTTTTAAATCGGTTTACAGGTTTAAGCGTAACAAACAAACGAACTTACTTCCACATTTCCAATTTAAGTATGGATCTAGTTTTATGACCTTATTACACAATTTAATTTAATCTATACTAATATTATACTGCTGAAGTGTTTGTTTGTTTGGTTGAATGCACTAATCTCAGGAACTACTGGTTCGAAGTTAAAAAATATTTTAGTGTTACCACTTAAAAACTTCAATTACAGTACAGTATGAAAAATGTATATTAGAAGTTTAAGAGAAATAAATTCCATAATAAATCAAGAGTGTTTCACTTGAAACAATAGGCTTCAGGCGTCGGCGTCTGTAGAATCGTAAGAACTGATAAGACACAAGTATACGCCTCTTTGTGTTCGGTTAGAACCTAACTTATTTGAATGAAGCGTTCCTTTCAACTTACTGCGGGTGCATGGACAAAGTTACTAAGAAAATTAATCGAATTATTGTGAATGAATGTTCTTGAATAAGCTCGTTAGCGACACGGTAAGCATAAGAACTTTATGAGAATATTTTTGCAAATTATTAATAAAATAATAATAAATAATAATACCTAAATGATTCTTCAAAGAGCTGCTTTATCAAACACTTGCAAAATCGTAAGAAATTTTCTGCAAATAGATGAACAAATACACAATGCAATAGACGAATAGACATAATAAACTTCGCCGAAGAACCCGTGGCATTTACTTGACTTTGTCCGTAAATGTTACTACCAGCGAAAGCTAAGATTAAAATTTAAATTAATAATAATATATCTCACACATCTCACACACGGCCGTCAGATCCCAAACTAGGCAGAACCTGTATTATGGTACCCAGACTACTGATAAACTTACTTATTTTTTTTTAAATAGATACATAATATATATAAATTACACCCAGACACAGAACAAATGACCGTGCTCATAACACAATATTTGTCCTGGGTGTTAATCGAACCCACGACCTTCATTTTAGCAGTCAGGGTCACTAACCACTAGACCAACAAGCCCGTCTTTGATTGGCTGGCACCGAATGGATGCTTGTAAGCGTGGTATAGTTGACCAAAACCTGTGTTCTAAGGAGAGGCCTATGTGCAGCAGTGATCTATTAAAGGCTGAAGATGATAATTATATTATAATAATATAATATTTTCTTTAAAAGACAACTCCCGCATTAGGAAAATAACCTGTGTCGCGGGGGACTTTAGAAACATACATGAAACGGACACAAATAAAACCCAGACTCAGAACAAAAATTTGTAGGTCAAACAAAATGTCGTCCCATGTGGGGTTTGAATCCACAACACTCGGCGTAGTAGGAAGCGGCGTGGCGACTGCCTAAACCACTACGCCATCCGTGCAGTCAAATAAAGTTAATTATGTATAATAATAATCCTGAATTATGACTATACCTCTTCGTAATACGTTGTAAATTGATATCTGAAAATGACTGACGTTTATAGATACATTTTCTTTGAAGTATCACATTGCCTTATTGAAAATATTTCGCTTTGATCATTAATTATTCAGTCATTAATGTTATATTCTACACCGAGTGTATCAGGTATGCTGGATACGAACGTATCCGTATTTTAGAACAAGGATGTAGATAATTCGGATGAATGTACTTTATATTAACGAACATGACCACATGGTTGTTTGGTCAGTATACGTTCTGTAGACAAAAAGGAGTCCTCTCTACGAGTTCTGTATAAATAAGGCTACTGAAGTAAAGTTTTACTAACTGTAATTGTAACTTCGTGAATAAACGCGTTTTATACAAAGCTTATTGTAAGTTTGGAACCGGAGTTAATAGGTTAAAGTTAGGCAAACATTGTTGTCAGTTGACATGAAACTCATACCATTATCAGAGAAAAGGAATTTTCATCTCTTCACACATACATACACTATAATTTCTAAACGGCTATAGGCAGCTGAGTGTGGCCGCTGCTAGACGGGATGGGTTTTCCATACCAGCAGCCAACCGCCGCGAGGAGGCAACGTCCGAAATAGAGAATGTACCCGATGGTGGATGGGCAGGCGCTAGGAGGAGCTTGGATGTCTTAATAACAGCAGTTCCCGGATCCCTCCTATTACAGGCGCACAGTGTGCCACCACTGTGTGGACACGGTCCGATTCCTACACACAACCCCACCGCAAACCCCGGTGGGGTGACGGCCCGAAAAGGTTTCCACACGTAAAAAAAAAACAAGGATTAGATAGGAAAAATGGAAGTTTATGGAAATGAAGAAACTGTAATGGTAGAAAAGGAATATAGCTTATAATACATGGACAAATTGGTCAGTATGACCAATAACCCGAGCAGATAAGGGTAATGACAGCTATGCGACCCTTATCTGTTCGGCTTATATTATTATATTCAGCTCGAATTTTCTATTGCTAGTCAGGCACAAATTCCACAATGAAAGAAGTGTATTCTGAAATTTGACACTTGAAAAAAATACTTTCCTTAATAAAAAAAATTGAAATTTGATTAAGACCAATATGCGGGATGCATACCCTCCCAAAAAATAATTTATTCAGCTCATAAATGACGACATTCTGAGGCACCTGATAAACATTAACAAATACCACGGCATTGAGAAACTTTTTTTTTTAAATCATTTTAAAAACTTACTACTACTCTACTCTTACTAAATTTTAGAATTCTAGAAACGTTGCGTTCCCACCTAGGCAGATAAGTTGTAACAGTAGTTGTAGGTTTCCAATTATCCACGAATCGTTAAAATATATATTATCTTCGGAATGGTACTCCAAAGCATTATTTTTTATAACTTTGGTAAGTGAGACAAAATTAATAAACAATCAGTTATTTTAAAGGTATTTAGAAATACATATGTAAATATATACGGGTCTTGATTACACAATCATTTTTTGATACCGGTTTCGAGCGTTGTGTGAAAAAACATCATTTTCCCTATCCAAACAAAAACAAAATTGGTTAATTTTCAATTTAAAAAGGGTTTTTAATTAGAAAAAAAATTACTGTCTTTCTGAATATTTAGCCACACGAGTCTTAAAATACTCAATAGGTTAAAATATCAATAGGATAGGTATAGGGCAAGTATCTACTACATGGGTTCTAATAATTACAGAATACAAATTGTCTTGGCTCTGCATGGTGGCTATACCACATGCGATTGCTACGTCAAAAGGGTTCCAATTCTGCTGCTGCTATACATCGCTGACTCAACTGACTGACTCAAGCGAGAGAGACTTCAAGGGCGGCAACGCTCTTCTGACTTTTGAGTTGCAGGTGTCCATGGGCGGTGGTAGTTGCTTACCATCAGGTGACCCGTCTGCACGTTTGCCCCCTTATACCATAAAAAAACTTCGTAAAATATGTGTCGTGTCAAAAAGGATGTCTAAATAACTGTAGGACTCATAGTACAAGCTATATTTAGTTTGACTAAAGATCCCCCTCTTATCCTCACTTCTGAGGGTAGTAACCTCTGTAAGTAATCTTTCGGAATATCGTGGTCCACCTATTGTGGTCTTCAGCAGTACCTATGGCTTCGCAGACCCTTACGTTGGCGATGCCACCGATCTGATCCGTCCAGCGTATTCGATTCCTATTACCGAAGCTTTTCGAGGCTGCCGGTGACTCTAATAAGGACGAGTAATATGTCTAATTATCGTAAATATTATGATTTATAAACTTGTTAGTCTGCAGAACAGATGGCAATTGAGCAAAAAGGCTCTAAAATGAAGATCATGGGTAAAAAGAAAGTGCAGCGCAGGACATCAACCAACAAGATGGACAGATCTATAAATATCGCTGGTTGGCGTTGGATCCAGACTGCTTTCAAGCAATCTTTTGAAATTCCTATATAATATACGATCAACCGTTGTCTTGTTATCACAGGTTCAATCAGCCACTGAACGGTAAGTAATTTGTCCTGTATTAACAAAATATACGAAAAGGACTCTAGATTTCATTATAAGATAGCTGATCCAGGAATGTAATTGGGGATCGAGAACATTATCGAACAAAACAATACAGAAATGCCTATTGTACCATGACTTTCCTGAACGTACTGTATATCGGGGAAAGCCTTTGAAAGGGCCCGGTAAAATAAATTTTGACCCAAAATTTTAATCTCGTTAGAAGGGCATCCCAGAAAATTTTAATAAACCTTTTTCTAAACAAGGAAATTGGTATCAATTTTGAGTAATTAAAGCGTTTTTTAAGTGTGTACTGAAGTAATTAGTAAGGCCAGGCCCTTGTTAAGTCCTAGCGGCTGCATTAGCAAACAAAATTGTAACTATTTCAGGTGTAAGTTGTTAAATCTGCCAAGTTTAAATCTAGTACTCTGTAAAGCTCTGTATCGGATATTGGTGGAAAGACCGAGCCCTCCACCCGCTTGCATATAATATTATGTAACCATTTAATAATTACATAACAATAACATAGCAATTACATACAGTTTATTCATTGCCCATCGTTCGATGAATTTTTTTTACACAAATGATGGTCAGCTAAAAAGTCAATTGACAGAACTTGGCTGATACATACATTTATTTCGGTTTCCTCAGTCGCTTTTTACTTAACAAACCGCCGACAAGACCCAAAAAGGAATTTAAAAACCTTGTATAACGCTCCACATCACGCACCACATCCACAAATCTCTCATTTAGAAAATATTACATATTAGATTTAAGCTTGTGATGAATCGATTGTAAAAATCGAGAAAAATGTACCGAGTTTACGTCAATGGTTTTGCTTTTTGAGGAGCAATTAAACCCCCGCAGTGTAGGAAAGTTGAAAATTTAATTTTGCTGAAACAATTTCGTTTCTCCTCGTGTTTCGGATGCGAAAGAGATTTATTCGCTAACTTTGGGTGTATTTAGTATAGCGTATGTTTTGATTAAGAATGTTTTACGGCGATTTTATTAATCGTTGATACATTGAGTGGAAAACTTCTCAGTGATGTCATTTTATTTATTTCCTATCTAACGTTTTTATGGTAACCTGGTAAATGGATTAATAATACGGAATGTCACCACCCCTATTCATCCCGTGGATGTCGCCTACGGGAGCAAACTATACAGGACAACAAAACCGCAAAGAGAACCCTACAAACCCGTCTAGCCAGCATATTATAGTAAGCCAAAACAATGTCCAGCAGTGAACTGGACTCATTACTCAATCATTTTTAGACTGTTGATGATGATGATGGTTATTAACTACAGCAGGCATTAACCTGCAACTCAAAAATGACTAGTGCAGTGCCGGTCTTTTAAGGTTAAAGTACACTCTTTTGCTGAAGATTTGAAGGTTGTATACGTTCGAAAATACCTCAGGCGACCATTTATTTTACAGATTGATTGCTCGGTAATAAATACGTAGTTATAACAGACTTTTCCAGATGTTACGTATTTACCATGTTTATAGCTACCGAAGATTCCTAGTATTTAAAATTGATTAACTAATTTTAAAAGAGGTATTCAATTCGTAACCCCATAAACTACAGTAGCACACTACTGATCACATCAACAGCCTTTAATAGTCCGCTGCTGGACATAGGCCTCTCCTTAGGGAGGAGGTTTTGGCCTACTATACACTACTGATCGTTCTAGATAAAATTTCAAATGTTTCAAAATACTCGTAAATGAAATACAATGTGAATAGCGCATTTCGCTTTCTAACCGGCAGAGCAGGATAAGTTTCAAATATTTATGCTTGTTGAGGCTCAAATTTTGCCAATTAATGAAATTAGTTAGACCCAATCGCCGTCGGAGATAACTTGCCAACTCCAGCGTTTAATCAAATTAAATGTTTGCTAGAAAAAGACATATTCTGCAAAATTAAATCATCTTTGTTTCTGATTGGTTTTTGGACAATTATTCAGAAATCTTGTGGGATTTTGCTAAAATCTACCGAATTTCAAATTAACATTATTTTCGTTGACTTTTGCTGCTTCTTGGGTAATTTTATCAGTCTTAGTCAAAGCCATTAATTTCGACCATCTTAAAATTATTCATACACAGGAATAAATTGGAGACTATAAATTATATAAATTCGTAATATTAACTTGCTTATAGATCTTTTTGTTCTTTGTAATGCGGTTAAAATTATGTAGCAGATCTAATTATGATGTAGGATAACCAAAGCATTTCAATGCTTGCTGTAAGTATTTACCTTATCATCATCAACCCACCCCCATCACCAACTGTACCGGTTGTACGTTGTCTGCCTCCATCCACTGATAGCCACTTTCCTCAAGTCATCGGTCCATCGTGCCGCAAGTCGGGCGCCCTACTCTAGCACTTGTCGGCTCCAGAGATCATCAGGCCGCCTGGAGATATGACCGATACACTTGCATTTTAGCATCTACCGATTTTTCGTACCATGTCAGTTACCATATGCTTTGTACAAATTGAGTTAATGTAATTGCAAAAACCTTTGATGCAGAGACTTTGAGATTACAATAGTCCATGACCTACAAACTCACGCCCAGCTTTAAAGGCTTTTGTAATATTTTGAACCACCGAGGTAAAATTGCACGTAGCAACTTGATTGTGTTTACCAGCTAGCAACTACGTAGAACTTATACATGCGTTTGACGTGTCGCTAATTTGAGTACCGAAAATTCACTGTTGATGCTGAAAGTGTCAGAATTTAGACCCATGACCCATGTAATCCAATGACAAAAAGAAAGGAATATAATCTTTGTAGTAGAAAAAGAATACATCAGTATATTTGGCCGGACTGTCTTACTTTATAGATGTCAGCCATTTTAACAGTTCAGGTCTGAGCAGTGTGGAGTCTGTAGCTTAAGCTTTATCTTACAGCTACATACTTTAATTTTATCTTTGTATTTGATGCAGATTTAGCGGGATTCTACCGTGCGGTAACTTTGGGTAGTAATTTAGATGAATCATTAAAGTTAAAAAAATACATTTTCATACCGTTTCCAGACAGTTGCTTTTAGAAAATTACCGTTTGAGAATATACTAAAGTAAAGTTAAGTTGTGAAATCTGAAAATTTCAGTAAAACTAGAAAAGATTTAATCCACGAACAGTTTAGGAAACACTGTTTTCTCAAGATTTTTCCTTAAGTCTTAAAGCAGTGGTGGAAATCTGGCAAACTTCAATAAAATAAAGATCATTCGGCTATTGAACTCGAACCGTAGACATAGACGGTTGTGTTCTGAGTAAAAATTAATCTAATTGTTATTAAAAATCTTTATCTATAAAACGCGTTCTATGAGTGAGTTTGCAGTTAATTTAAATTTTCGGATTAGAATTTTTATTAATTTTTTTTTGAAGCCAATAGAAGTTTTAGGAGTGTTTTTCTTTACTAGCCCTTTCTTTCAAATTAATACTCCTAGTACTTTAGCGCTACCTAAATTAATACAAAAAAGGTATTTAAATATCACGCCTTGAAAAAGAAACTCAGTAAATTTGAAGGAAAATGTAATGTCAGTTATTGACACACTCCTAATATAATATCCGCATGTTCCCAGACCGAAATGTATTATAACGTAATACATATTCTTATTTAAACTTCCCATCGAGTGGGCTATCCTTGCACATATTTGGTATCGATACTCGAATGTCAAACGGGATATTGAAATTGATTTTGAACACCGTTCTGATATACCGATCGGTTTTACATTGTTGATTGAGTTTTGTTGGCAAATCGTTTTGAATTCTATAAAGATGTAGCATACTTTACCATTCTGTAGTCTTTTAGTCTTTTTACGTTTTTGGTATGACTGGACTGATGCCCTAGGAAGGAATGAGGGATGGCCTGGATGCATAAGGCGTAGGACCTTGTAGTACGTTTCAGATTAGTTCTATGTTCAGCAGTGACCTGCTATGGGTTATTTGCTTGAAATATCTACTGTAGTAGCTTTTAAATATCCTAAAGCAGTTACGGTAGGTTATAGACGCTTGCAGCATCATGCAAAACAATCCAATATTGCGGTTTCTTCTTATGCCCGTTTGAAACCTATACTATACCATAATTAGACAGTTCAGGTTTCTGCTAAAACGATAATAATGTGAATAATTTAAAGAGAATAATTTGAAGTTTCAAATATCCAATTATTTACATCATTTAAACCGGAGGCGTTGACAAGAGATTACATTTCTTAAATACTATTGTTCAATTTACTGCAGAATAACAAATTAATCGCTTTAAAATGTAACACCGGTGATATCTTACCCTCCCTCCCGTAAATTCTCATTTGATTATACAGATTTCAAGGCCTAAAACTGATGCGACAATGGGTAGACAATTTTCAGTAGTCAACTTAATTATAGGTATTTTTTTGTTTTATTATACTCTATAATAGCTGTTTGTCTTCCAATTCACTTGATAGAAAGTGATAACGAAGAAGATAATGATAAGAAGAACCTATTCAATCTTCCAGGACAATTGCTACATCACATAGGCAATAGCATTATGTTACTGACTTTGGTGATTCCAACCATAAAGGAGCTGTCAAAGTTATATGTGATAGAGATTGATAGAGAATCATATCACGACTAATAGTTTTGAACACAGCCAATAAGATCACAGTGTGATTTTAATGTTGTTCTCGTGTTCACATCAACAGCCTTTAATAGTCCACTGTTGGACATAGGTTTCGGCCTACTATACCACGCTGGCCAGACGGGTTGGTATAGGGTTTCTGTCAAGTTTTAATTATTTTTGCATTGCTGGTGTCCTGCGTTGTTTTTCGGGATGATTTGGGGTAGTGGCATTCCTTATTCTTAATCCGTCACTACACGTCAAAACAACGTGTAACAAAAATATGTGCAGAGTATGGGTAGTACAGTACTAATGAATAAAATCCTTTTTAAGTAAAACCGACCAAAAAAGTTCTTCAAAGTTGATATTTTCAAAAGCATTTTCAACCTGTTCCACCTGTAACAAATTGTACGATGCGAGTTATTTGTCATAGCGTAAAGTACACGTACGCAACTTAGATGAGTATTTGCCAAGTAATTTAGCTGGAAGTGTCTTGAGCTCAAACACATCTCACTTTTCCGTCACACGCTGATATTATTCAAGTAGGAACGTGTTAATAATGTGTTAGGGTGGGGGCTCATTGATAGAGATGAATATTTAAATGTTAATGTACTTCAAACTTTGGCTTAGGTTACGTAGAGTTATTTCATTCATAAACATGAAAACTGAGCTAATAGGTGCTTAGTTTCTCCAACAATAAAATACCAATTGAATTAATCATACCTGGCAGATCACGAACCAACGCTTGATGTTAACAACTTGTGTGGAAGTCGCTATGTATATAAACAATATCCTTTAGCAGTTAATAAAAAAAAAATAACAATACTTCTTTTAAATAAAAAAAATATCGGTTAAAAGAAATACAGGTAAGAGAAGAAAGCAATTAGTCTTTGATTAAGTAGTCAGATAATGAAACTATAAGAAGATTGCATATTTTCATCTATAGAAAAAAATGTTGTTTAGAGTTGTTATAGATAGTTCAACTCAGTTGTGCGCGCGGCCCTGTGTGTGCGTGGGCTTGTAAATATACAACTTTCATTCGTGTGGCAGTCGTCGTCCGAGCACCGCGTCACTGCCACACGGGCCGCGCGCACAACTGAGTTTAACTATCTATACTATTGTTAACATCCTTCAAATCTTTAGACTCACAAAATAAGTAAAAAAGTCACAATCTTTTTAGAATGAATGAATGAAAAACAATGTTAGAGGGAGTCTAGCAGACGAGTCACCTGATGGAAAGTGACGAAGTGAGTGAAGGTTTGAAAGTCGTATTGGTCCGGAAATGCCGCAGACGATAATCCGTTCCACAGATTGGTTATGCGGGGCAAATATTGTCTCGAAAAGCGCACAGTAGTGGTGCGCCAATTATCAAGGTTATTAAGGATAGATAATATAATAACCATTATTTTTTCTGTTATAATAAATCTTAAAAGTAACAAAAACGCTTCCATCCTCGCTGACACTACCGCCATATAGAACAAACAACATACATTTAATATATTTATGTCAGTACATTTCACAATTGACACCAGAAGCAACTAACGATACGAGTTCACTTTGATTCATTACTGATGAATTTGTTTATTGAAAATTATTGTCAAATATTGGGGTCTCAATTTTATTAGGTCCATTACTTCCAAACATTCAAATTTTCAACGTATAAAAACTCGCCCAGTATATAGATTTTATTAGGTTCACATGCTTATTGACAAACAAGGTTAACCAACCTATAGTCAGCAATACATTTTAGGTTATTTTAATATTTCGGACATCTGACACACAACGCCATCTAGCTTCCAACTAAGCAGAGTTTGTTCTATGAAAACTAAATTGACTGATACTTAACAATACTTATATACTTTTTTTCTGTAAATACATACATATTATACATAGAAAAGACCCAAACTCCGAAACAAAGATTTGCAGATCATACAAACATTTGGTCCAAACAGGGAATTGAACCCGAGACCTCAGCACAGCAGTCGCATACGCTACCACTGCACTACTGAGAGAGTTTATAAGAAGAGAATGTGTGAAGTAGCAGTAAAGCTTCTTAGATGTCCGTTTCCTTTGAAGGGAGAACCAAAGCATAACGAGTTTTTTTGTAAAAACTACAAATCCATTTGTTGTAATATGATCTTAAGACAAAATTCGCCTTAGCATTCATTGGCTAGTCTTCCTTAACCTAGACGTTACATGTATATAACGCACAGACATTATAACTATCAAGTTGTACTAGCGTTGACTACCCCATTTACGTTTATTGACCCTAACAATAAGCAAAAAATACCATCATGAAGTTAGCGCTTATTGATAGTAGAATAATTTTCACTTTTCCGCAAAAAAATTATAGTAACACAAACATTCGAATTTTAGAAAAATTACTAAATAATAGAAGAAAAATTACTTAGAACTATAAAAACTTTTACTATACATAGGTACATGCAGGTCTGATTGACGTTTGGGAATTGCAGACGAAAAAAATAGGACTAAAGTATTGAAACAGAAAAATATATAAGATAAATAAAGTTGATGTTGCAGACATTCATGGGCGGCGATAGTCGCTTTCCATTAGGTGACCCGTCTGCTCGTCTGCCCCCTCTGATATAAAAAAATTAAAGGAAATCGAAACAAAGGGCTGTTACTACTAATACTAGTTTGTTGGTGAGAAGTCATCTAACACAACCAACTAGTATATGACAACAGTGCCTATTATTACCGTTTCTGTTACAGTATTCTACTGTTAGAATATACTCGTAAGTCTGAAATAAAGAGTCTATAAGCTTTTATGCATGCAATATTAGATATGCCTTGCCTTGCATGCACAAATACGCAAATAATGTAAAAAATATATTTTGCCTATTGTGCAAAATTCTTTATTATATAATACCATTTTTTTTTAAAGACAATTCCCGCATTAGGAATATATCCTGTGTCGCGGGGGATTTTACAAACAGACATGAAACGGACACAAAGAACATCCAGATTCAGAACAACAATTTGTGGATCGCACAAAGTGTCGTCCTATGTGAGGATCGGACCTACAACGCTCAGCGTAGTAGTAAGCGGCGTGACGACCGCTTAAACCACTACGCCATCCGTGCAGTCAAATAAATTTTGCTGGGTTTATCAATAAATAAATAAATTTTACGATATTGGTGTAAAATTTAGTAGCACAATTTGAAACTTGAATTAGATAAATGTTCCTCTTTTAAGGAATATACTAGAGCAGTATTATGCCCTGTTATTAAGTAATAGAATGATATTTCATGAGACGGAGATAAGATTAGCAACATGAGAGTGTTATAAAGTGATCACTACTCATCATCGGGCGTAAAAATATTTTGAGCGCCATAAGAAGTGGCTTTTGTACTCCAACTCGGCTGCTGGAGAGTGATGATAATGGCGAATATTACGATACATGCCAATGCTTATACAAGAATAAAGTACGTTCCAGGATGTTGTATTTTCTGGATAAAGAGAAGCAAGTAATTTAGGAAAGCTTTTGTTTTGTGACATAGGTTCCAAACCATCTGATGATAAGAGAGTCAAGAGTAAATTGCCGGTCTTTGCGGTGGAAGTACACTCTTTTGTCACAGGTTTGAAGGTTGTATCAGTTCGAAAATCAAACGACAATTTGTTTAATCGGTTGGTTCTGCAACACAAAAAGTTTCTTGAAAAGCTCACAATGATAGAGTAAAACGTCTTTATTTTGAGTCTCCAACAAAGGATGTACATTTTAATTTCACATAATATCAAATCTCTCTTCTAGAACAGTACAAAATTTAAATTTCGTATACTGGAATCTTTACCCAGAATAAAAAAGGTAACTAGAGCCAATATACAATAAATAAAATACACCTAACAACCGTATAATGTTTGTAACAAAATGAGGGTAAAACACAATATCAGCGATGTTTAGGGCAATATATTCCTTCTTATTTACCCTTTTATAACGAGATCCCAATACATTATGCAATCTTTTTAGATGACAATATCAGAGAAATACTCTGAAAAGCCTCTTGCATAAATAATCGGCCAGTTCTCTTTCTAGTCCTGCTTCAACAACAATTCGGTACATAATAGATGGCGCCCTTGTCTCGCGTATAAAGTCGATTAATAAGTATCGAATACCGCATTGGGAATTGTATTTTGATAGGTTTACTTTATGTTAGTTCAAGGTTCTAGAACCTTGATTCTATTGTTACTGCCTTTATGTCATATAGTCCCTAATCGTAGTAAATTATAGTTTACATAACCTGTGTTTCACAACGAGAACTGTATTCAGCCCGTGGTTACTGTAACTGTAGTTAGAATAGAATAAAATAGAACAGTAGTTAGCCAGTTCTTATTATGGCATGGCAAAGATATGTGTGTCTAAAAGCATTGTTAGCATCCTTAGTTAAAAATACTTTCTTTGCAGGTACACAACTTACCCCTGACCATGTCTTTATTTATGAGGGATTGAGTGGGGGGGGGGGGCTACTCCACTGACTGTGAGGCCGTGATATCACTACGGCCGAGCTGGCCCCAACGGTTAAATCGTAAAGTGATTAAGTGCCATGTAATATAAGTTAGGTTTTATTACAATGATGCAGTCTTATTGCAATACTTTTGTGATTTTCAGGGGTTCCTTTGGTCCGACATGCCACCGACAGGTGGTATCCGAGGGGATTTCCGCACGGAAAAAAAAAAAAAAAAAAGGGGTTCCTTTGAATGTAAGAAAATAATTTTTGATTTCTAAATAAATAGATTATATAAAAATATTTTTTAATGTCCTCATAATTCTCATAAAACATGTTTATTCTGGGGACCACTATATACGAGTGTATAGATATATCTATATACTCGTGTATAGTGGTCAGAATATCATTTTTCAAACTTCGGTTTCTCTTCACATAAAAATATATTCGTATAAAATCAAATAAATATTGTTGTTCCACACATATGTTATACATGCTATTTTTCCACTTCTAATGTCCATTCTCAATAAAAAAAGGTCTAAAAAACTCTTTTTACCAAGTTTTATTATAGGTTTTTTTATCTAAATACCAAAATTCATTCAAATTAAGTTCACAAACGATGTCTAAATTCTGATCTTCCATTTTACTATTTCTGAGGCTTATTTTTTCAATTTTGTAGTCTCCATTCAAAAACTTTATTGGAATCGAAAACAATAACAAAAAAACACATTTTTTTACAAGAGACTACCATTAAATAGTACCATTAAAATCATAATCTAATTTAAAAAAGCGAATACGAATATGTTTTGCTTTTATTATTTACGCTTTTAAATTTATTAATAAATTGCTAAACTGATAGCATGATGATGATCGAACTGATGACTATGCATACGCGTTTGCAGAGGCACAAAACAAGCAAATATCTACTTCTAAAGAACATTCCAATTTAATTAATTTATTAAACAAAAAAAAAAATGAACCCGAGAGAATCTACCAAACACCGTTAATTATCAAGGACGGCAATATTTGCAAATACCTGCTAACATAACGTTTTCACACAACCCTGGTAAAGACCCAGCCTAAATAAACTTAACAGTGACTAGCCTTTTGATATTAAATGTAAAACAGACTTTAAATATTCTTGTGCTGAATAAACACATTCAACATGACTCCTATTATTTTAACGCTTTAAAATTTAAGATGCTTTGGGCTCGTATGCGAAAACATACTGATAATTTATACGTCATTCCTTTGACATTAAATCACGACAATGCAGTTATGTACAAAGCTTGAATTGTATGTTAAGCTTTCGTAGGTTTAGGGATTTAATTTAAGACTTTTAGAGTTTACTACACAATTTTATAATATCTTTAGCTTTTAGTTTTCTACTTATACTTGTGCCTTTCTCGTATTAGCTTTTGTGTAGACACAATGTAGAATTCAGAGACAGATTCACAATGGTTTGCTTAGAATCGAATATTAAATTGGAGAAGAAATGTTTTAAAGCAACTGAATTTAGATGTTTTATTAATATTTTAGAAATAAGTTTTACAATTCTGTTTAAAACTTTTGCTCCTAAAATCTTGAATAAAATGTAGTTTTCAATAGTAAATATTTTAGAATATTTATAATACATTATCTCGTAACTGGAATAGACATGTATCTAGCAGTGCTTCATCAGTATTAATATATTACTGAAGAAATTATTTCTAAGTCAAAGAAGAAACATATTAATACATGTTATACAGTTATGTATATAATTGTATTAAAATTCATGAAGAAAAAATTATTATAAAAATAAAAATAATAATAGTTTCACACATCTCACACACGGCTGTCTGATCCCAAACTAGGCAGAGCCTGTACTATGGTAACCAGACCGCTGATAAACATACATATATATTTCTAAATACATACATATTTTAGATAAATTACACCCAGACATAGAACAAGCGATCGTGCTCATCACACAATTATTTGTCCTGGGTGGGAATCGAACCCACGATCTCTGGCGTAGCAGTCAGGGTCACTAACCACTAGGCCAATAGGCCAGTCATATTTTTCAGTTGTTCTGAACAACAGTAAAATAGTCTGTATTTCATAAAGAATTTAAACAGTATAAGCTAAAGAAAGGATCACGCGAAATACCGTGTTAACCGGATCTATACCCTTTAAATAAGGGTAACTCATTACCATAAAAGTATAAACCGATTTCGGGTTCTGTAGGGTTTAACAATCAAAGGGTTTCGATCTTGGGGTTCATTTTAATTCCGGATACTGAACCCTCTTTGACTCACATTTACATATACTAGAAATATTATCATGTAACCACAAAGTAAAATCTTCAAACAGAAACACTTTGTTGGTCTATAGTTGAAAAAATGATCTCTTAGTGATATTAATTTTTTTGCTTAATATAATATAATATAATATAATATATCTCACACACTCACACACGGCCGTGTGATCCCAAACTAGGCAGAGCCTGTACTATGGTAACCAGACCGCTGATAAACATACTTATATATTTCTAAATACATACATATTATAGATAAATTACACCCAGACACAGAACAAATGACCGTGCTCATCACACAATATTTGTCCTGGGTGGGAATCGAACCCACGACCTCCGGTTTAGCAGTCAGGGTCACTAACCACTAGACCAACAGGCCCGTCAATATATAGGCTATTATTGAAAATATTGTGATATTATTGATACTAGGCCCAATTTCTGTAAAATAAAAATATCAACAGTTATTGGTATGTCATTTTTATATTTTAAACAGCGAAATCGCTCGCCCCAAGGCTCTTCACTATATTTTTGAAGTAAAACTTTTTTAGAATCGTATTGTGATTTGAAAGTCGATGAAACGAAAATGCGTCACGATAAAAAACAAACACATAAATTTACAGGATTAAGTCGACGAGAGAATGAGATAGAATACATTACACATTATTTTTAATATAATATTTTAACAGCGTGAATATTTTTATGTTGTTTTTTAATACTAGATGATAGTTACGACTTCGTTCGCGTGGAATTTGAAAAACGCTGCCATAGTTGGTTCGATACCCGCGTCGGGTAACATTTTATAGGGTTTTTCTGAGATAACAAAAAAAATAGGTACATGTTTCACTTCTGCCGTGTGTGAATTGTACACACACACACCCTTTTTTTTAATCATTATATTTTCTAACTTATAGAAAATTATTTTCTACTTTTAGTTAGTTAGTTAGTGTTACAAACGCATGTTTTTTTTCAACTATTATTTATTTCTGTTATTTTCACATCATCACATCACATCAACAGCCTTTAATAGTCCACTGCTGGACATAGGCCTCTCCTTAGGAAGGAGGTTTTGGCCTACTATACCACGCTGGCCAGACGGGTTGGTATAGGGTTTGTTTCAAGTTTTCCTTCTCTTTGCAGTGCTGTTGTCCTGCTTAGTTTGCTCCCTTAGTCGGCTCTTACGACACCCACGGGATGAATTGGGGTGGTGACAATTTGTATTCTTAATCCGTCACCACACGGACTCTGGTGACTGATAAAAAACAACAAAGAAATTCTAACAAGAGTTTTCTGTTAGGCCGTGGTATCACTCTGGTCTAGCCGACGCATACGTGTTTGTAATAAAATATACAGTAACGCAATGCCGTGAAACTGATAAAATAAGTAGGTAAAATGCCTAAGTAGTAACAATAGCTACAGAGGTAAATATCAAGTGGTAAGACTATTATCCAGAAAATATTTATAGTAGGTATGTTATGTTTGCCTTGTCAAGACATTACAGCCTAGCTTTCTGTAATACATAATTGTTAAGACATAACTGTCATCATGTTTATCTTACTTTTTTTTTAATTTTGTTTAAGATGGACACTGTGTAAAAAAGGGTTTTGGCTCAACTTTTTTTTTTCTGTGCGGAAATCCTCTTGGATACCACTTACCGGTGGCAATATCTTACTCGAACCGACTAAAACCGCACGCTGTCTCAGGTACCAGTAGTCGGGGAAGCAGGTGTACCCTAGAAAAGAAATCCCTGGTGCCCCGACGTACCTCGGGCCATCTACGGCGGGTAAACGCGGGTAAACGAACGAACGAGCGTGGGAACCCCCATCGCAAGGCGCTCACCGCCACCCCGGCCTGCTTCTGCTAGGGTGACAGATGTCTCCTGTCACCCCCAGGCCTGCGCTTATGGAGGACGGGGGTCGTCCTGCGACCTCTGAACTGCTGAACTACCTAATTTTGTCTCATAAGTTCGGTTATGACGTCAAACCGAACTGTTGATACTAAAAAGGATACCAGTAGGCCGGTTAGGGATGTAAACCATGAAATGATTTTATTATAAATAAAAGAATCAAACATACGAGTATTCTCTAAAATCATAGTTTGGTAGTTATTTATATATGGATTCTATTATCAGAATACTAACCGAATACTAAGAATACTACAGAATACTAAGACCATAAAAGTTTTTATTTTTTTTTAAATAAGTAGGTTCATTTTCTTAATAAAAACATAAAAACATAATATTTTCTACTTTAAAAACACAAGTAGGTCCTTTTTTTCGAATTTAAGATGCAACAAAGAAATTTTATGTAAATATATTTCTGGGGAAATTTGACTTGTTACGAGTTGCAATTTATAATTTTATACAAAATTATCCTGCTTAGCATCTATATTCCTCCTTTTTTAGGGTTCCGTACCTCAAAAGGTAAAAAAGGAACCCTTATAAGATCACTTTCTTGTCCGTCTGTCCGTGTGTCGCCACTGATTTTCTCAGGAACGGGTAGACCTAGCAAGTTGAAATTTATACCAGATACTGAGGTCTATGGCCCCTATTAGGTGTATAAAAATCAAGATCCTGAATCAACACGCTAAAAAGATATGGGCAAAATTTCGATTTTCGCGAAAACTTGTTAGTACCAAAATTTACCTTAATTTTCAACTTTTTTTATTTTTCAGAATTTTCTCTTTACTTGTGCTGTAAGACCTTGCTTTTAACCAAAATTGACAATTCTAGGTCAACCGGAGTACCCTAGAGGTTTTGGGTCGAAAAAGGAATAATTCCAAAAAATATAAAAAATTGAAAATTAAGATAACTTTTGGTACTTACAAGTTTTCGGCGCACGAGTTCGACTCGTACCTGACAGTCACTTCGCTGCAATACATAAGCAAAAGCCTTCTTGCTATGATACTTTTAAAAACTATTTTACAATGAAATTTGTTTTTCATACATCATTAACCAAACTACAAAACAAATATTAACATTTCAAATTGGGAATGTAATAGCTTTTCACATGATAGAGGAAGAAAGTGATTTTGGCTATACGGCCAAGGAAAGCGAACTAGGCTATGTCTAAAAAATATTATCAAAAAAATTTATTAAGAACCTGTACATATATCCTGTGATTGCAGAAACTATTAGTATTAGAAGATCATCTGACCATCAACATTATTTAAAAAAACATTAATAATCCTCACACATCCCAAACTAGGCAGTGATTGTACTATACCAACCAGACTACTGATCAATATACTTATATATTTCTAAATATTATAATAAGAGAAGGAAAACTTAATACAAACCCTTTTTTTTTTTTTTTTTTTATCGTGTGGAAATCCCCTCGGACCGTCACCCCTCCGGGGTTTGCGGCGGGGTGGTGTGTCGGACTCGGACCGACTAAAACCACACGGTGTGCCACTCTGCGCCTGTAACAGGAGGGATCCGGGAACAGCTGTTGTTAAGACATCCGGACCCCTCCTAGCGCCAGCCCGCTCCTGGTGCGGGCTCCGTCTCAATGTTGTTGTTGTTCCTCTCTTTAGGCGACGTCCGGCACACGCGGACGCCGCCCCCTCGCGGCTGGCCAACTAATGCGGGTGGAGGGGAAACCCACCCCGTCCACCCGCGGCCACACTCAGGGCGGCATGAGGCTGTGGTAGGCGGGCCTCCGCCGCCCGGTTCGCCGGCGGCGGATCGGGTCCGAGTGGAGGTCGTCCTCCCGGGCCCTCTCCGCCGCCTCCTTCCGCGAGATTACTACCTCGCAGAAGGTTGCGACCGCGGTAAAACAACTGTCGCTACCGGCCATGGAGCGTACTACGGCCGGTAGCGAGAGATCCACTCCGATGACTGCAGTGAGGGCCCGGCGCTGCGCCGCCCATGCGGGGCAGACCGCCAGCGTGTGCTGGGCCGAGTCCTCACTGCAGTCGCAGTGGTGGCAGGCGGGACTCAGTTCCCTCCTAGCGACCGTGTGCAGGTACTTTCCGAAGCAACCGTGCCCGGAAAGCACCTGCGTCAGTCGGAAGGAAAGGGTCCCGTGCTGCCGCCCTGCCCACTCGGCGATGACCGGCTGGAGAGCCTCAACGGCGGCGAAGCCAGCGCGTGGAGTCTCCAGCCGGAACGACCAACGAGCCATCGTGGCTCGGCGAGCGGCTTCGCGCCACTCGCGCACATCCTCGGGCGGAGGGCGAAATCCGCTCTCCGCCCGGAAGTCAGCCACTCGCCGATAAACTTCGGCGAGCACTTCCGCCTCCAAATCCCACGGGGGAGTTCCGGCCAATGCGCATGCCACCTCCGTCGAAACGGTGCGGTAACCGCGTATGGCTCTGACCGCCATTACCCTCTGAGGGCGCCAGAGGCGTACCCTATTCTGGGCGGTCAGAGCCGCCGCCCACACCGGTGCACCGTACAGTGCCATTGACCGGACAACCCCCGTGTACAGCCGTCTTGTCGCGACGCTGGGTCCACCCATATTGGGCAAGAGTCGCCCTAGGGCAGACGCAGCGCCGACCAGCTTTGGAGCAAGCTGTCGGAAGTGCTCGTCGAAGAGCCACCTCCCGTCGAGGATCAGGCCCAGATATTTCATCTGGGCCCGAACCGGTACGAGGACCGAGTTGACCACGATGGAGGCGCCAGGGGGTGGACCACGACGGGGCCCATGGA
This sequence comes from Arctia plantaginis, assembly GCA_902825455.1. Classification (NCBI taxonomy): domain Eukaryota; kingdom Metazoa; phylum Arthropoda; class Insecta; order Lepidoptera; family Erebidae; genus Arctia; species Arctia plantaginis. The sequence goes on from CADEBD010000282.1 coordinate 1,291,885, forward strand.
ATAACAGGGCCTCCGTCTTATCTAGGGCCACCCGTAAGCCCAGCGCCTCAATGCGCCCGACCACCAGGGAGACTCCCCCTGTGGCCAGGCGCGCCGCCTCTTGGAAGTTTGCCCCCCGGGCTGTCACGAGGGTATCGTCTGCGTAACAGATTACACCCAGCCCGGGGGGGAAATCGGCGCGAAGGGCCCAGTCGTACCCTATGTTCCACAAGAGGGGTCCAAGAACAGACCCCTGTGGAACACCGCACGACATGGGCCGACACCTCAGATTACCTTCTCGGTCCTCGTACACGACGGTACGCTCCTCTAAATAGTCTGCCACCAGCCGCCTCAGGTACTTTGGCACCCCATGATAGTGGAGTGCTTCCCTGATGCAGCTGAATGGCAGACTATTGAATGCGTTGGCGATGTCCAGTGACACCGCCAACAGCACGCCGCCACAGCTCACGGCCTCTTCGGTCACGGCCCTCAGGCGCAACACGGCGTCGACCGTCGAACGCCCCGCCCGAAAACCAAATTGGGCGTCCGACAGATCGGGGCCCACCTCGCAGAGGTGCCGGACGATGCGGGCAGAAAGAACCCTCTCAAACAATTTGCCCGCCTCGTCCAGCAGCACGATGGGCCTATAGGCCGCGACCGAATCGGCAGGCCGTCCCGGCTTCCTTAATAGGACCAGCTTCCCGCTCTTCCAGCACTCAGGGAAGCGTCCCGACGCCAAGCTAGCGTCGAACACCTCCCCGAGGCGGTCTGCCATGTGGTTGAGGGCCAGGGCCAGCACTCGGGCCGGTACCCCGTCTGGCCCAGGGGCGGTGTTCTTGGACGGATCCGTAGAACAGCCGCCCCTACCTCCGAATCCCGGACGGGCGGAACATTGTCCTCCCCGTGCTCCCCGTCGTCTCCGGCCAGGGAGGCCATCGACGGGGGAGTGTGTTCCGCTCGTTGTGGGAAAAGGCCCTCAACCACTTCTCGCAGGAAGCTGGGCTGGAGAGTCTCCGTAAGGGGGGGGCCCGACGCGCGGAGCTTTTGTCGCACCGCGCGGTAAGGGCGACCCCAGGGGTCACGATTAAGACCCTCCAGCATCTCCTGTCTCTTTTCCTCTTTGGCGCGGCTAATGGCCAGCTTCAGAGTTTTCCGCGCCCGTCGGTACTCCTCATGAAGCCGGTCCTCCTCACCGTCTCCACGGTGACGCCGCCGACTGCGTGTGTAGGACCTCCGGGCACGTGTACAGGCCGCACGGAGGTCCGCCAGCTCCTGGGACCACCAGTAGACCTCCTTCCTTGGAGGCCGACGACCTCGAACGCGGGGCATGGCCGCATCGCATACATGCGTGATCGCATCGTGAAAGCGGCCAGCCCCCACGTCGACCTCCTCGGTCGGAGCCTGAGGAGACAGCCACGAGTGAATTATGGCTGCCTCCTCTAGTAGGTCCCGGTTCAGCCTGGCAACAGCCCACCGCGGAAAGCGGGATAAACGCCGCGCCACGTGACCCCTACTGGAGTCCTGGGTCCGGGAGAGCTCAAATCGGATATACAGGTGATCCGAGAGCGTCTCAACCTCTTCCAGGACACGCCAGTTCCTTACTCGTGCGGCGAGGGCAGGGGTAGCGAACGAAAGGTCCACTATCGACCCCCCCTGCTGTCGCACGCACGTGTTGGTGGAGCCTCTGTTTAGAAGACAGAGGCCCACCGAGGCCGCCCACTCCTCTACGGCCTCGCCCCTGGCGTCCGTCCTGGGGGAACCCCACGCAATGGACTTTGCGTTGAAGTCCCCCAGCACAAGGACGTGCCCAGACGCTAGTCGCCGTATCGAGGTCTCCAAGCTGGTTAGGAAAACCTCGAAGTCGTTCAAACTCCGGTTGGGGGAGAAATAGACACCATATATGGTGATCCCCCCCCACTCGACGGCAACATATCCAGTGCCCTTGTCTCTTAGCGACAAGGGCGGGGAATGAGCCGTCGTGGAACCGACGACTGCCACGGAGCCGTCCCAGTCACCCATCCAGTTTGGACGGGGAGGGACAGAATAGGGCTCCGCGACTACGGCAACACCTATCGACCACTGTGCCGCGGCGCAGGATCTCTTCCTGCAAACCATGGGGTTTGCAGGAAGAGATCCTGCGCCGCGGCACAGTGGTTCAGGTTCGTCTGGACCAGGAGGTTGGAGACTTGATCCATTACTGGATCGTCTCTACAACCTCCTCCATGGGCGACGACGTCGACGCACGAACTACATCGGAGGCAGCCTGGGTCGACTGGCTAACCCCCGACGTCTGCCGAGAACTGCGGGGAGGCTTGCAGCCTCTCTGCCCCATCTGGTGATTGGCGGGCTTATTGCCCGCCGCACACACTGGGCAGTGAGGGGCGGCAGAGCATTCTGCCGCCTTATGCCCCGGTTGACCGCAGCGGAAACACAGTCCGCCGCAGTCAAAACAACTGTCGCACTTGACGCGCGTAAACCCTATTCTAACCCGTTTGGCCAGCGTGGTATAGAAGGCCAAAACCTCCTTTCTAAAGAAAGGCCTATGTCCAGCAGTGTTAAAGGCTGATGATGATGATGATGATTATAGATGAATTACACACATACACAAAAGAAATGATCGTGTTCATCACACAACTATAAGTCCTGGGTGAGAATCGAACCCACATCTGGATTAACAGTCAGGATCATTTACCACTAGACCAACAGGCCCGCCATTACAATTAGATCTGCAAAATAAAATTACTATAAAGCTTTTAAAAACTTACTTTAAATTTGAACTTAATGTACAACGGTTTGTATTTCTGATAGTATCTTGGTACAAGGCGACTACAAAATTACCCGGAGGAATAACAGAGTTATTGAGTTATCTCTTTTATGGCCGGAACAGCGACTTAAGTATTGTTGTGGTGTGCCCTCTCTAGAGAAAAGGGCTTCAGCGCCGTTATTATCAACATCCGTAAATTAAGACTCGGGAAGCAAAGAGCGCATTTGAAATTACTTGCAAAATACGGACATGTTTTATTCTGCTCAGGGAATAAGCAGGTGTTTTAGAATAAAAACTTATGTAAGTCGCCATTTTAGTTAAACACATATGGATACCTAGAACACCCGTCTAGATTTCGATGTGGGCCCCTTCATCAATGATTGAAACGTTTTACCTTGTATGTGGACTGTGTAAGTACTATCGTAAACCAAAGTTGAGGTTTGCCAGATGGTAAAAGTTGATTATCATCTCACAGGCGTTCTGCTACCAATCTTGACTATGGGTATTTGTTGATATAATTTCTATATCAAGAGTATTTACAACATTACACGAGACAGTATCCTGAGTACAGTCTGGAAACCTTCTTAACCAGTATAACTTTTAGTAGTGTATTTCTTCAAAGTAAGAAGGTTTCTACTGGGTAAAAAGGCGATATCTGGAAGAATTAAAAAAGCAGTTTTCCTGACTGAGGCAATCGCTCTTGATCCTTGAACCGGTCGAAGTCAAACAAATACACAAAAAAGGATTGCATTTGATCCAAACACACAAGTGACTTTGAAGTTATCTGGAGCTTAAGAATCACTCCTATATTTTTATAGGAGGTGAAAGTGATTGAACATGTGTAGATACAAGGGGTGTAAAAGTTTACACTACATTGTATCTACACATGTAAAATATTTACACGAACAGGAACAATGTACTGAACAAGGCAATAAAACATTCAACGGTAAACTTCCGTTGCAAATTTACTCTTTTTAATAGCAGTAAATCGCATGTGAACAATTTAATGGCCATTTTTGTTTGGAAAGTCGATGGAACGAAATAGATGGTAGATATTCTCGTTTAGGTACGAAGAAAGTGCTCCACGTAAATTAAAAACGTTGCTTTTTTTTTTCTTTCATTTTTAAAAGACAACTCCCGCATTAGGCATATATCCTGTGTCGCGGGGGACTTTATAAACATACGTGAAACGGACACAAAGAACGCCACGACTCAGAAAAACAATTTGTGGATCACACAAAGTGTCGTCCCGTGTAGTAGTTAAAAGTAAACAGCGTGGTGACCGCTTAAACCACTACGCCAACCGTGCGGTCTATTTTTTATAGGTAGGTAGTTGCTTACCATCAGGTGACCCGTCTGCTTGTTTGCCCCCTTATACCATAAAAATAAAAAAAAACAACATTTGGTAAACAATCAATGTTAAGTAGTCACAAACTTTATACTTTGATTTTAGAGTGATCGAAATCTGTCAATTCCATTTTGTTTATTCTGATAAAAAGTCATAATACAGTTTCTTTTAGTGTGAGAATTCTGTTCTGAAATACTTTGTCATATTCTAAGGTGCACAGCATATAATGCCACCGGTTGCAATTTTACTGCCTATTGTGACATGACTAGATCTTATTTGTAATATTAATAATAATAATCTATACAAATAAATAAAATTGGAGTGTCTGTTTGTAATATTAAAATAACCGCTTTTTACTAAATGCATATGTATGTTTACACGGTACATATGTCAAAATAACATTTTTTTCAATTTTTGTCCGTCTGTCTGTCTGTCTGTCTGTTTGTTCAAGGTAATCTCTGGAACGGCTGGACCGATTTCGACGGGACTTTCACTGGCAGATAGCTGATGACATAAGGAGTAACTTAGGCTATTTTTTTTAGACTAGCTTCGCCCCGCGGCGTTAGCCGCGGTTATAACAAAAAACGCGGGTAACACCGCGGGTCTCAGCTAGTTATAAATAAAATTCTACCATATTCACACAACGCCATCTAGTCCAAAACTAAGCAGAGCTTGTATTTTGTGTACTAGATAACTGATATAAATACACATACACATTTTTTTGGTAAATACATACTTATTATACATAGAAGCACAAAGACCAAATCAAACATTAAATGTTCATGTGCACAAATGTGTGACTTGAACGGGAATCGAACCCGCGACCTTTGGAATAGCAGTCCGTTACACAAACCACTACGCCATCCGGTCGTCATACGCATCTAGAAACAAGTATTTTTAAGTAATTACATTGTCTTTTCAAATTGAGCTGAATTCGTTTTTTTCTCATGTTTTTTACGACAGTGGAAACATGAACTCGAATGTTTGGACACAAGTCAGGGACGTTGACATGGCTAAATAAACAATTACATGAAAAGTATACAGGGCAGGTTATGGTTATGAATATTCAATAATCAATTGGAAACGTGTTAAAAATTAAAAGGTTTCATATAGGCATCAGAATAAACTGAGTTTGATCGGCAGTAGCAGTAATAATTATTTTATTCTATATCTACCCAGCCGTTCTCTGCAGTTTCATTTGCATTTGGAGACACTCTTTAACTTTACTATATCGTGAAATAACGAGCTTGAAGACGCTCAAACCCAAAGGAAGATTTTCAGGCTAGGCGAGACGATTGCGCTTGGTAGAGGTCATTACACCAGTTCCTTCATTACTGATATCATAGCGAAACAATGTGAACAACTAGACCAGAAGAAAGATTGATACTAGTATCTTTCTTCTATGGTCTGGGTCTGGTATACACTATAAAAACATTGGATTTGGAATGTTTTGTCATTCGTCCTACATGTCAGTCCGGCCTGTCTACTCTCCCAAAGATAAATTAAACCACTATATTTGACGATTTGTTTGTTGATCTAATGTTGTAGTATTCTATTTGTTTAACACAAGACCCTAATCGGCAAACAACGGTAATAACCATCTAAAACATTTTGCAAAGATTACGAACTTTTTTTTTTTGATAGAGGGGACAAACGAGCACTGACTGCTAAGCCGGAGGTCGTGGGTTCGATTCCCACCCAGGAAAAATATTTGTGTGAGGAGCAGGATCATTTATTCTGTCTGGGTGTGATTTATCTAAAATATGTATGTATTTAGAAATATATAAGTATGTTTATCCGCAGTCTGGTTACCATAGTACAGGCTCTGCCTAGTTTGGGATAAGGCGACCGTGTGTGACATGTGTGAGGTTATATTTTAATTTAAAATATGAGATTTTATTTCATTGCAACAAGTACTAATACGAAAATAGGAACTAAATCGGTTTATTATCTATCCTAAAAAGTAGCTTAAATACACATGCACGCCGTTCGACGATATCGCGTTGGAAAACTTTGTTAAATGATTGGTTACTTGTTTTAATTTGCCACGTCATCTTGAAGACTCGTTGAGAGGATTGGCTATATTTTCACTTTCATACTGATTCGATCTCAACAATGTTCCCTTCTAATGTTACTTGTTAGTAGTTTTTATGTGTTTTGCTGTTCATTTTATTGCTTTGATTCTCTAGATGACATAAGTAGAACATATTATTGGCGACTTGTTGCTTTATCATATGCTTACATTTGTGCTTACTTCGTGTTATTTATGTGCAAATAAGAAAATGCTTTCGAAAATAGGGATAAGTTTTGTTCATTCTACCTTTCCTCTCCACTACTCTTCATCTTTATTCCTTCTTATACACAGAAATGTTTGGGTTTCATATATCTCAAATATTGTTCTTCTATTAAGTCTTATCTCTGTTACTCCACTTATGTTATTATGCTATCGGTTTTGTTATATCATTCATACCTTTTAAAACATCGAGTGTTTTTTTTAAAACAATAATTAATTTCTATTTCATTCTTCATCATCATCAACAGCTTTTAATAGTCCACTGCTGGTCATAGGATTCTCCTTATACAGGAGGTTTTGGCCTACTATACCACGCTGTCCAGACGGGTTGGTATAGGGTTTGTGTCAAGTTTTCCTTCTTTTTGCAGTGCTGGTGTCCTGCGTTATTTTGCGCCCTTAGTCGACTCTTACGACACCCACAGGTATGAATTGGGGTAGTGACATTCCGTATTCTTAACCCGTCACTACACGGACATTTCATTCTTCATCATCATTAAATTCTATTTTAGTGATATTCCTCTCGCTACAACTTTTCGTATTCTTCTGGCAAGAAAATTTTGATAACCATCCTATCGATCATGAATACTAAAGGTGTAAATTCATTTATCTTAAATTTCACCAGTATAATTTATAATAATGTTAATATATATATATTAATAGTATGTTACATAGGAAATCAAGTGGAAAAATATTACTCTTTGCTTTCGATTTCGCGTAATCTGTAAGAGTGATTGATTTGACTAATGACTGTTGTTAGAGTTGGTCAACAGTTGGTAAGTGAATAGCACATGCGACTGTTGTAAGGTTCACTCATTTTTTTTTTTGTATTATAAATTGGTTTTTCTTTTTTCTTCTGAGTAAAATATAAGAATCGAATACAAACACGGCCATGTTAGTTCGATCCATCAACACCGCCATGTACTTATACTTTCATACCTTTCTTTTTTCTTTTTTTTTTTCCGTGCGGAAATCCCCTCGGATACCACCAGTGGCATGTCGGACTCGAACCGACTAAAACCGCACGCCGTCGCCGGGTACTAATAGCCGAGGAACCAGGTATACCCTAGAAAGGAAGTCCCTGGTGCCCCGACATACCTCGGGTCATCGATTTCTCGAATATCGGGGCATCGACCCAACTCCCGCGCCTCCTTGCGCCACTGATACAGAGCCGCAAGAGCTCTCGCCTCCAGGTCCCACGGTGGAGTTCCGGCCAGGAGACTCGCCGCCTCAAAGGAGATCGTGCGGTACCCCCTTATGATCCTGATGGCCAGCACTCGTTACAGTGCGCAGTTGACCTGGCCTTGCCTTTATAATAAGTTTCTTCTAGAACATTAACAAATTCATTAATATGCTAGGAGAGGAGTGCTAGGAGTGTAATTTCTTCAACGAAACAGTGTCTGTATATTTAATGATTTTGTAACTATTGATTTTGATACTTACAAAAGTTAAAACACTAGATTTTAAATATTTAAACATTTTTCATCAAAATGTTGATTAATATGTACGGTTTCTTTAAACAATAATACAATAAAATATTTTCACATATTTCACACACGGCCGTCGGATTCCAAACTAGGCAGGGACTGTACTATAGTATCCAGGCTGCTGAATTTCATTTTCTCAATATTATCCGGTATAATTTATGATAATGTTAATACATATGTATTTAGAGTATGTTATGAAGGAAATCAAGTGGAAAAATGTTAATATTTGCTCTCTCTTTCATGGAATCTGTAGGAGTGATTAATTTGACTAATGAACGCGCGTAATGTTACAGTTGGTCAACAGTTGGTAAGTGGATGGGATTGGATAGGATATCAAATTTTACACATCATATGCGACTGCTGAAAGGTTCGCTCTTTTTTCTATTTTAAATTAGTTTTGAATCTTAGTGATTTGAAACTCGATGAAACGAAAATGCGTCACGATAAAGAAACAAACACGTTAACGTATAGGATTAAATCGGCGAGAGACTGAGATAGAATACATTACACATTATTTTTTAATATAATATTTTGACAGTGTGAATATTTTTATCTTTTTATTTAATAATAGCTGGTACTCGTTCGCGTGGAATTGGAAAAACGCTGCCTTAATGGTGTCGATTCCAGGGCCGGGAATTTTTTTATAGGTATTAAAAAAATAGCCCAAGTTACTCCTTATTTACAAGTTTTTCGGCACTTTCACTTGTGCCATGTGTGAATTGCATACACACACACTTTTTTTTGTTACTGAGTAAAACATAAGTATTGAACACAAACACATGCATGTAAATCCGATCAATCAACACCGCTACGTACTTGTAGTTTCATACCCACAGTGCGCAGTTGACCTGGCCTCGTGTAACTTTTATAATAAGTAGGTATATTATTATTCCGTAACATTGTAGTAACAGTTTCTTCTAGAATATTAACAAATTCATTAATATGCTAGGAGAGGAGTGCTTGGAGTGTAATTTCTTCAACGAAACAGTGTCTGTATATTTAATGATTTTGAAACTGGTGATTTTGATTCTCTCAAAAGTTGAAACACTAGATTTTAAATATTTAAACATTTTTCGTTAAAATGTTGATTAATATGTACGGTTTCTTTAAATTATAATATAATTTTTTTTCACATATTTCACACACGGCCGTCTGATTCCAAACTAGGCAGAGCCTGTACTATAGTAACCAGGCTGCTGATAAACATACTTATATATTTCTAAATACATTTTCATTATTGAAAATAGTAACCCAAAACCTCCTTTCTAAGGAAAGGCCTATGTCCAGCAGTGAACAATTAATTAATTAATTACCTAATAATTAACGATAAGTACTTTAATATAAAGTATTTACGAATAAATAGTAGTCTTAATGCTTAACACCGGTTTTCTGTGAGACTGTGGCATTACTCCGGTCGAGCCTGCCCCTGTCTGCCGAAGCATGGCTCTAATTGGTAGTGAAGTACGATTGCCTTTGAAGCCTTTTAATGGAATGTAAAAAAAGGAGGTTCTCTATTCCACTGATTGGTTTTGTGCATTTTACAAATTACGAATTATTTTCTTGTTTTTTTTTAGATGTACTTAAAATAAGTCCTACTCAATATTAAAGTAATTGTCCCACTTTCAATTGCAGACAATGAAAAGATGAAGAATATAGCTTATTACAATTTATTACTTACACTTCACGCACTTAGTACACAAGCATACATAAGGCCTAAGGCATTCTCTACCAGTCTATCTACATATGTTTGTGTGTATGTTTCACTGATTTTGGTGCATTGAATTTAGTGGTATTTTTCATGGTACCACTTTGGGAGTACACTCTTTCGATTGCAAAAATAATTTTGAAAATCGTCCCAAAATTGACAGTGAAGTGTATGTTTGTATGTTTGTTTGTCACCGACTCCTTTAGGCGTGATTTTGACTGACTTTAACGGTCAGAATTCGTTCAAACTTTGTAGATATATCGAGGAGTGATGACAATACACCAATTAAAAAAAAAGATATTAAATAAAATAACAGTTTTAAAAAACAAAAAAACACGATTTTTTAGTTTTTTAAAACTATTTCTTTTTTTTGAAGTCGTAATCGTTTTAAGTGATGCTTTTTTTATTAATCATCAACACATATGTCAATCAAAATCATTTAAAAATCTAATCTTTCGGGTGTCAGTAATTAAGTTACAGTACGTTTCATTTCATAATAAACAATATTGCATGAACAAATTAACGCGTCCCATATCAAACGGTCTCTAAACACACCCCGCGTCAGCCTTCGTCAAATTTATATCATTATTATTATTAATGTTGTGAACATATTGTTAACGATATATCTCGCTACATGTAATAAAAAAAGCTTTATTGCTTTTTTGTGCTTTTACATTGGTCTTGATTTAAGAATGTTAAACAATGTCTCTTATGATAGAACAGACTGAGAGAAGAAAACGTTTTGGAAATTAGGAAAAAAGAATGGGAAGTAGAAAAGAAAATGAAAAGGTTTAGGTTTAAAACTGTATGTGAAATATTATGTTCCTAAATAATAATAATTAGTTTTTGATCCTCAAACATATTAAATACATAGTCATCAAAATAAAACACAATAATTAAATTAAATTAATTAATTATTAGTAGGATATTTATCAAGGAAATTAAGATGAAGACCTACTAAAAATATCAATCACTCTTTATAGACAATTAAAATATAAAAATAAAACATAATATTAATCACTCACCTTTGTTACACATCACATAACAAACACAGAAAACATCATCACACGTACAGAATAAAACACGCCACTACGAATGTTTACGACTGATACGCGGCGTACCGGACCGGTACGCGATACGGGGGTGATACGCGGCGACGGTACGATAACTGCGGCATACAACACGCGGTGGACCCAAGTTTTGGCGCATGCGTACCCCAAGGAACGTCAGGTGTTTTATAACTATTTCGTTCCTTGAAAGTCCTTTAGTGCACTGGAGATGTTTTGACATCGGGCTTCCAATTTTATTCAGAGGTCGTATTATGTATGGGTTTTACTAGAATCGCTTCGTTTGTTGTGAGGGTTGGGAATTATATGGGGTTAGTGGAATGGAGTTTGTAATGTAAGCAAGTTGTTATTTTAACTTAAACCGTCGCCAACAAGTTGTTGAATGTTTCAAACACATGTTTTTTTTAAATATGTTTAAATGTTTCCGCACTACTAGCAACATGGGTCATACTTATTACTAGTAAGATTGTTTACCCTTTTTAACAAAGTAGTATTAGTAAAGTAGTATAGTTTTTTAAAGATCAATTGTGTTCAGAATTATATTAGCCACAAACAAACACACATGAATAAAATTTCATTGATAAAGAATCGTAGAGCCGGGTTGCAGCAAAAGATTAATCATTTCGATGTTCATCGGCAACCTGCTAAAACTTACAACAAATACTTATATTTGCGGTCCATTACTGCTGTAAATCAAGCATCTAAGCCTACACAACCAAAAAACTTTAGGTACCACTTAACACATATTTTTTCCAATTTTAACACTGCAGATAAATTGAAATCTATAAGGTATTTAACGTTATAACCCGTGTGGTGACGGATTAAGAATACAGAGTGTCACCACCCCTATTCATCCCGTGTCGTAAGAGACGACTAAGGGAGCAAACTGCGCAGGACAACAGCACTGCAAAGAGAAGGAAAACTTGACGCAAACCCTATACCAACAAGGGACATTTCCCACTTAGGGCTCTTTTACGTAGCTATCATAATTTTTACACTTGACCCTAACGAACAATTGCTCTGGTCTAAACTCATATAGTCTATTCAGTTGTATTGTTAAGTGGATGTTACGTTGTTATGGGTCGCTAGGGAATTTGAATGCTGCGTTGTAAAATGTTTCACGGTTTACGATGTTTTTAAAAACATTATGCATGTTTCATAATTCATTTCCATAGGTTTATTAGTAATATTTAAAACATATTTTAAGTTTCTAGAAGCTGCCGAATGAGTATTTTGCTTGTATGTGCTGAGTATGACACCGTTGCGTCAGGACGTTTCTGTCCTTAAAAAAGTCAGTCAAAATCACGCCCAAAGGAGTCGGTTACAAACATACAAACAAACATACAAGTGAAGCTAATACTCGTATAAAGCGTGTAAAAAGAGACCTTGTCAGATCGGAAGCTAATCCTAGGGCTTCACCTAAAAACATACGTGAGTAAAACTTTTATGTGTCTAACTGTGTAAAGGAAAAATGTTATCTCATAAATGTTTTTACACGCTTTATATTAGCTTCACTTGTATGTTTGTTTGTAACCGACTCCTTTGGGCGAGATTTTGACTGACTTTAAACGGTCAGAATTTGTTCAAACTTTGTAGATATATCGAGGACCGATGACAATACACCAATTAAAAAAAATATTAAAAAATTTATAGTTTAGAAAACCAAACTAAAAAATAGAAAATAAATTTGAAAAAAAGCGTGGGGTGCTTTTTACTATTGAGAACAGGCACCCAACGCTTTTTTTCAAATTTATTTTCTATTTTTTAGTTTGGTTTTCTATAGAAAACGTGTTTTTTAGTTTTTTAAAACTATATTTTTTTAAAATTTTTTGCATATTTTAAAGCATTTACTTAGACTTCTCACAGAGAGTTGTAAACGCCATATAATCTTAATTCTGCAGTAGTATCAGATCCATAACTTAACCACTTAGAATCCCAGTGAGCATCATCAACAGCCTTTAATAGTCTACTGCTGGATATAGGCTTCTTCTTAGAAAGAAGGTTTTGGCCTACTATACCACGCTGGCCAGACGGGTTGGTATAGGGTTTGTTTCAAGTTTTCCTTCTTTTTGCAGTGCTGTTGTTCTGCGTAGTTAACTACCTTAGTAGTAGACACCCATGGGATAAATAGGGGTGACACTCCGCAGAAGCAAACCCGTCTGGGCATCGTGGTGTAGTGGCCAAAACCTGCTTTCTAAGGAGAGCAACAGTGGACTGTTAAAGGCTGTTGCTGATGATTATGATGATGTGATACTCCGTATTCTTAATTCATCACCACACTGACCAGATCATACAGTGCACTATGTGGGTTAACTCAGTGGCAGAGCATTATTTTAAGGGCAAACTATCAAAAGGGGTTAACTGGTGGTAGGTAACTACTGCTACCACTAATCAGAGGTGGTATAGGCTTTGCTTAACACCGGTTTTCTGTCATACCGGGGAATCACTCCGGTCGAGACGGCCTTCTTGAACCTAAATATGGCTCTCCCGTATTTTTTATGAATCTAAGCAATACTAGAAAATGAAATTGTATAAATCCGTAGATGGTTTAATATCCCTATTCTGGTGGTTTTCATACAAAGGTGAATGCTTTAACATAAGCTGTTTCCGAATCCCTCCTATTTAACACGCAGTATGGCACTCTGTATAGTTTTAATCGGTTCGATTTCGACATAGTATCACCCTATCGAAAACCTACGGTGTTTTCACACGTACAAAAAAAAAACAAGTTTATACAATTTGTTTCGGGCTTAATTTCAAATAATACTTACATTTATTCGTGTTCTTAAAATAAAGGATAAAAATAAAATACATACCATATTTTATTATCTCCACAGTTTACAACAAAGTCAGTTGTTGTGTGATACGTCCATAATTTTGATGGGACAGTGTATTAGTTCCTTTTGTGAAATTCTCCATTATAAGAAAGAATGTTATTTGCCAAAGTTATTGTTGCCGCGGTAAAGTTTTTAGATAATAACAGATGATATTGCGAAGAAAATTCTTAGGAAATGGAGTTTAGATTCAGGTATTACATCGTGTTATAGCACATTTTAGATGAATTGGCCATACAAGAAGTTTATAAAGTTTTTGAACAATTGTTTTAATAAAAATAACAATAATTCGTTTTAATCGTGGGAGCCTTGGCACATTAATATGGCCGACTCAGCCAGAGTAATACCATAGCCACACAAAAAAACCGACCACCTTGTGTAATTTGAGTTTGCAGGAGCCCATGAACTCCTGCCATGTGTGTAAGTGACTACTTACCATCAGGTCAACCTCCTGCTTGGTAAGTGACTACTTACGATTAGGTCAATCTCCTGCCTGGTAAGTGACTACTTACCATTAGGTCAATCTCCTGCCTGGTAAGTGACTACTTACCATTAGGTCAACCTCCTGCCTGGTAAGTGACTACTTACCATTAGGTCAACCTCCTGCTTGGTAAGTGACTACTTACCATTAGGTCAATCTCCTGCCTGGTAAGTGACTACTTACCATTAGGTCAACCTCCTGCCTGGTAAGTGACTACTTACCATTAGGTCAACCTCCTGCTTGGTAAGTGACTACTTACCATTAGGTCAATCTCCTGCCTGGTAAGTGACTACTTACCATTAGGTCAACCTCCTGCTTGGTAAGTGACTACTTACCATTAGGTCAATCTCCTGCCTGGTAAGTGACTACTTACCATTAGGTCAACCTCCTGCTTGGTAAGTGACTACTTACCATTAGGTCAACCTCCTGCTTGGTAACTGACTACTTACCATTAGGTCAATCTCCTGCCTGGTAAGTGACTACTTACCATTAGGTCAACCTCCTGCTTGGTAAGTGACTACTTACCATTAGGTCAATCTCCTGCTTGGTAAGTGACTACTTACCATAAGGTGACCCGTCTGTTCCTTGGCCTCTATGTTATGAAAGAAACTACTGTTTTTGTATCGTTGGTGATCCTGAATGCTTTCTCGCTGATGATGCTTTATTATTCTTACACCTATTTCATACATATTACGTAAGATGTAGACATAAATGTGTGTGGAGGAACGGCTGTCGTGTCCCTTTAACACAAAGAGATTATCCGACCGACGGTTGATGTTGGGAAGTTTTATATATGAGAGAATTGTTCATATTGCGATACAGGATTAGCAGTTAGTCGGTAGTTCGGTTATCGTTAGATGGCGCTGGAGTATATTTTTGTTTCGTGGTAAATGGAGTCGTCACATGGAAGCCTATTACAAACTTGTAGCCTGTATTGTGGTATCCAAGTGATTTTGCATAACACAATACTTTGTGCGATCCACAAATTGTTATTCTGGGTGTATTTCTAGTGCGAGAATTGTCTTTTTAAGAAGAACATCTTTCAGCCTGTTTTGTAATCATTTGTTTAATAGATCGTTTTAAACTTTTTATTTTGAAAAGCGAATAACTTGTTCTACTTGTAAATTACTTCTGATATCAAATATATTAACAATTCTCATTGCGACTATAGCCCATGGCTCAGTTATACTTAGAAAAATATGATTCATTAGCTACTTCTGAGATTTTGCAGACAAAAATAAACTTTAAACACTAACTCTTATGTTATTTTATGGTATAAGGGGGCAAACGAGCAGACGGGTTACCTGATGGTAAGCAACTACCGCCGACCATGGACACCTACAACTCGAAAGTCACAAGTGCGTTGCAGCCCTTTGAGTCCCTCTCGCTCGAGTCAGCGAATATCAAACTAGGGTCATCGTTACAAAATTTTTCAAACTATAATTACAAAATTTACGTGCCAGGTTTTTATGACATTCATTTGAAGTTTTATGTTATATTTCAGTGATGAATATAACATAGAAATCCTCGGCGTTTATCCTATTCGATTTTATTGAACTTATATGTGAAATATTGTGTTCAAAGAAATTTAAAAGCCCTTTAATAAATAATCAGAATAATAAATTAACAACGTAAAGACATGTGATCGAATCCGTCTTACATCGAATAAGGGCTAGACTTATTAGAAGGGCTAGGCTGTCTAGAAAGATGGGGGCAACACATGCGACTTCGACAGCGCCTGGGACTTGCGACCCAGGTATAGGTTTAAGGAGTACACCTTGCGACGCGTCAGCGCTCACCATATTATAGATAGATACGAGCCTAGCAATGCCTTAAACTTGAAATATACGCATTTACCTTGAAATGTATTACTCTATTTAATTTATTAGTAGTCTGCTTAAGTTCATTATGTGTGTTTAGATGTTTGACAAACAATAGATACATTTTGAACAATGAGGAGAGTGCGATCCTTTTTTGTAATTGGTTGAAAAGAGACATAAATCGATTATAGACATACAATTCCAGCTATTTTAGCAGGACTATGATCACAAGTCTGCGTCCTTAATTTCCGGTACATAAACAATATCTCGCAAAATCGCTCGGCTCTTAAATTAAGATTCTAACACACGATCGAATTCCGATACTTGCCGTATCATAAATTACCTTCCGAAAGTGACATTAGCAGATTATACGAGTTTTAAAGTTACGATCATTATCATTTATTTAGGTCCGAGGGTTAGTGGGGGGCTAAGTGGTAACCAAGCAGGTAAGCACATCGCAAAGTTAAGTAATCCTAGCCTGGTCGGTCTATGGATGGGTGACCATTCTCAACACATTGAGACCCCTCCGTGCCTCCTTGCCAGTTACTATACGAACATCTGTGAATGATTATGCTCATCACACAGTTCATATTTCCTGGTTTGGTATCGAATACAAGAAATGTGACTTAGCAGCCAGGAACGCTAACCACTAGGCAATGAGTTTACCCCCTATTATGTAAATGGAACTAAAATGATAAAATAATAGCAAAATGTGCGCGTTTAGTATGCCTCCGGTTACCTCCCGGGGTTAAAGCCGGGAATAGGAGTCATTATCATCTACATTCCTTTTACCCAAATCTATTTAAGTTTTGGCAGGATTCTTTTTTGGCCGGAGATTCCTCCTTAGAGATGTAATCATTTTCTTATAGAGGAAGATAAACCGAGGTAAGAAAACAGATTTGGGATAAAAGTTAAGTTGTATAAGACACGGGAAGTCTCAGATGGGAAAATAGGAATGTGACTGCAGTAACGTGTTTCCGTCTGTCCCGTTACTTTATTTATTTATTTAACTTTATTTTTTAAAAGACAACTCCCGCATTAGTAATAAGAAACTTACA
Source organism: Arctia plantaginis (assembly GCA_902825455.1). Taxonomy (NCBI): domain Eukaryota; kingdom Metazoa; phylum Arthropoda; class Insecta; order Lepidoptera; family Erebidae; genus Arctia; species Arctia plantaginis. Next base: position 1,308,718 of record CADEBD010000282.1, read on the forward strand.
CAAAGAGCACCCAGACTCAGAATAACAATTTGTAGATCACACAAAGTGTAGCCCCAAGTGGGGATCGGACCCACAGCACTTAGCGTAGTAGTAAGCGGCGACCGCTTAAACCACTTCGATATCCGTGCAGTCTGACTAGAAAGTGACTAGAGAGACCAAATACATAAATATATTCTTACTCAGCTTTCTCTTACTACACAAAAAAAAAAAAACTTTAATAATGAGCACGAAACTATTCGATCAAAAAGTAAGTATACTTAATAATAATAATAAATAATATTCTACCACATTCGCACAACGCCATCTAGTCCCAAACTAAGCAGAGCTTGTACTATGGCTGCTAGACAGCTGATATAAATACATATATACTTTTTTGTAAATACATACTTATTATACATAGAGACACCCAGACCAAATCAAACATTAAATGTTCATGCACACAAATGTTTGACTTGAGCGGGAATCGAACCCGCGACCTTTGGAATAGCAGTCTGTTACACGCACCACTACGCCATTCGGTCGTAAGTACTTCGGTGTAAGTAGCTTCGCTTCAGAAGCTTGGCGACGAAAACTATTTGTATTTAAAACTTTTTTGTAATACTAATAAATAAATTAAAGAAAAACTTAAATTTAAGAGATTAATAAATTAAAAAAGCTCCGAAATTGTAACCGTCCTAATCAAGTCATCAGTCAACCTTATAATATCGGAATATCTGAATCGGATCGGAAATAGAATGTCTGCAATCTATTTTATATCATTTATAAACTAGTCTAATAATTTACTGAGATCTCTGACGGAGTGCAAAACTGTCTTGTTATTTTGTTTGTTATAAGTTTTATAGCTCATTGGTCGACAAGTTATATTGGTGAATTGGTATTGTTAAGTGGGCCAAGTGGTTTTCTTTATAAGTTTCATTTTTGTTTGAAAAGCAAGCGCGTAAACAAAGGTGGGAATCTAAGAATATTCTAATAATGTCGAAATTTGGATGCCACAAATATTTATTTAGAACAGGTTTCATTGGGCAATCGTACGAAATGAAAAATGTTTGTCAGTATAGTTGAGAACAAAATCTTTTAAGAATCTAGGACAAATTAAAGAATAACTAAATAAATAAAAATTAAACTATTGGCCATCCATATTTTGTTCAAACTAAAGATGGGAAAGCTTGGAATATATCAAAATGCATACGGGTATTCGTGCGTGTGTGACAGATTAAGAATATGCAGTGTCACCACCCCTATTCATCCCGTGGGCGACGTAAGAGCCGACTAAGGGAGCAAAGTCTGAAGGACAACAGCACTGCAAAGAGAAGGAAACCATGAAACTAACCCTATAAAAACCAGGCCAGCGTGGTATAGTAGACCAAAAACTTTCTAAGGAGAGCCCTATGTCCAGCACTGGACTCTTAAAGGATGATGATGACGATGCACACAGGTAAGAAGAACAGACACTGAATTCCCCTATCAATCCGCTCGAGCAGTGCTCCAGTAGACTCCCACACGCTCACCACTGTAATTCCTGGACACCAGGATCAACAGCAGTAACTCACAAACACACCGAGTTACGACACTCACATGAGGAAGAAATTAAAAGGTCTTTTAACCCGCAACGAAATTAATCAGAAGAAAATTGGAGGAGTATGGAATATAATAAATCCACTTCCCTCTTTAACAAAGTGGGAGACAGAATGAAGCAAAATAGGCATACACCCTTTTAAACAGGGAAGCACTACGGCCACAAAATATTATGGTTCCGTAGTAAGCTCTATCTGATTTCTATAATATGCATGGAAGAATCGCCTAAACGCATGGAAATTCACTCTAGTTGACACAGTGGAGCTCCAGTAGAGTCGTCACTTCTGTCTTTGCTTTTCACCAAGTGAGTGAATTTATCAACCCCAACTGAAAGGAGTCCCAAGGGCACTCAAAATGTGGCAACAAACTTGTGCCGCTTGAGCTGCAGATGTTCTTGAGCCACGGTAGTCACTTACCATCAGGTGTCTCATATTAGATATCACATCACCGTCTGGTATCAGAAAAAAACATTAGTAAAAGTGTGGTAACGGATTAAGAATACGGAGTGTCACCATCCCTATTCATCCCGTGGGTGTCGTGGGTGTCGACTAAGGGAGCAAACCCGTCTGGCCAGCGTGGCATAGTAGGCCAAAACCTCCTTTATAAGGAGAGGCCAATGTCCAGTAGTGGACTGTTAAAGGCTGTCGACTGACTGACATATTACTAACAGAAGCCTGTGCTCTACTGATGGTGTAATCGAGAAAGATCAGATACAGGTCAGAATATTGATAGGCAATTTGAGGTTCTTCAAGCATTCCGATTAAATTTGCGTTTATATTCTTACTTCCCTGATAATATTATAAATGCGAAAATAACTTCGGTGCATCTGTCATTCTTTCAACCGAACCGATTTTAATTAAATTAGCGTGAACATATTTTGATTCTTGAGGCAATACATTGGCTACTTTTTATCGCGATAACTGACAAATACGCGGACTGGGGCTACAGGCAAAAGCTTGTAAGAAAATAAAACAATAAACCTAATACAAGACGTAGACAAAAAAAACATATCTTCAGTTATACCACGTTTTGTTATAAGCCGGAAATAGTCACATCCATTTACTTCAAGCCATTGTATTTAGCTCACGTTTTTACTTAAAGCCACTCCAGCTTATTGAGCTAAAATTGAGCTTGTAGAAAGCTATAGCCTTGCCAATAACAGCTGGTTCAGCAGAATTGCATCTTTTTATTCATGAGAACTGTCTGTCGCATTTCAAGATACTACGTATGATGATATTATTGTGTTGAAACTTTAGAATTGCCTTCACCTTTCATGTCGTTGATTTGAAATGTACTTTCATACTATGACATAAGACTTATAATAGAATTTTAAGGTTGTTTAAACGTATCAACATTTGCCTAACTAGCAGGCATTCGACGAAATAAATTCAACCAGTGTAACAAACACATGATCTTGATATTTTCGCAACATATTTATCAAAACATCTTACGGAAGTGAATACTTAAAATGTTTTGAAAGCTTCTTAGTTCATATTTTATTAATATTCTTGCTATTCCTTCAAAGAAAGCTCCACTTGATTAGAACAGTGCGTGGGCATTTCTTAGAATTACCAATGATTTGCAAGTCTACGTTATTATGATATTTTTCTTACGACTTGCTTAAAAGAATTCACAATAATTATTTTGATAGTTTCAGAGGTATGCCTACTCTACTCTCGCAGGTAAGCAAATAATATAAGTCGACGTAATAAGAGATACCCACAGAGATTAGTAATCTCCGTGGGTATCTCTTATTCGTATTCTATATGACATACCTCGATCAATAAAATAACACAAAACTATAATGCTAATTATCATAGGATACCAAATCATAACATTTAAGACTCTTTAAAGTTTTTTTTTTTCTCTTTATTGAAGTAAAACATCATTACGCACGCTGGACTTGGGGAGTAAGCTGGTGAATGCGTGACGAGAGCGTTACGCTAGGCGAACGGAAGTTGAGAGGGAGATATAAGTTAGTGAAGATAGAAAGAGAGAGAGTTACGTTTCGTATATTACTGTAGGGCCAAGAGAGAGAGGTGCGAGCACACATTTTCTTTCTCTCTTTCTCTCATAGCTAAGAAGTTTTACTTCAGTCGTGTGGTCTAAAGCACACTCGTTTTTTCTATTGTTAGGGACTTTATACATTCGTACATGTCATTCCCATCGTATCTCATACAGATTGTTGTTAAGTTACATGCATTGTTATTTGATAATCGCTTCTATAGGCATTTTTATCAGGAAAAATTTAATATGTGTAAAAAAATTGCATGAAAATTTTATTGTATAAAACACTTTTGTATACCAAGCATGCTTAACTCAAATATATTCCGTCAATGCCGAGATTTCAATTCCGTCAAATCTAATAGCGTCTATTCTCACAGAATTTTTCTATCATTCTTGGACCCTTCTTAATAGTTCACCTGACTAAAATGCTCTTGCTCTTCCATCACCAACAAAACAAAACACGGTCAAAACGATTTAGACCTTGTCTTCTCTCATGTCAATTTTCTGAATCAATTCAGGTACCCCTGAAAACATTTTTTTGTTCAGAATATCCTATTTCTTTCTTCTGTACCTCTGTCAATGATTGAGTCACTGCCGCCCATGAACGCTTGCAACTCAGGAGTCACAAATGCATATCCGGACTTTAAGGAAGGAGTACGCTCTTTTCTTGAAGGTTTCAAGGTCATATCGATTCGGAAATACCGCAGACGATAACTCGCTCCACATATGTGTTGTGCGAGGCAAAAAGTGTCTTGTAAAGCCCACAGCGGTAAAGCGGAGTGAGGTATTAAATTTGGCATTTACATCATTAAATGAAATTGAAAAAATGTATCTCATTGCCCTTCCCTTGCTTAAAACTGACTTAATTATAATATTGTAAGTCTGTTAAAACTCTAATCAAAAAGCTATTTGGAATTAAGCCCTAAAATCAACAATCTCCCATAGATCAATAGTCCCAAATTGATCCTAATCAACAATGAAATAACGTCCGTGAACACTGTTCAACATGCCTATAAATATTCAAGAGGAAGACACTTAAGGCAGTCAAGAAAACCCATCACTTTTGCAACCTTTAAATGTTTTCATTATCGTAATATTGAAAATTTTGTGTGCTTCGAAAATATTTTAGAAACACGTTTCATTCCATCTGCATCGGCTCTGTTATATTTTCGAATTGTTGAATACAGTTGGACTGATCTGTTGGTCTAGTATAGTGGTTCGTGGCCCTGATTGGCGAAAGTCGTGGGTTCGATTTCTACCTACCACCAATAATGTGGTCCGACGACCTGGTGAAGGCTGCGGCTTGTTGTGGCGAATTTTGGGGGAGGCCCATGTCTAGCAGTCTTTGGACTGAGTTGATGATGATAATATATGTATTTATAAATAAAAAAAAATAGAAACATAGAAAAATAGAAGAAAATGTACCAACCTAGTGCACCTAGTCAGTAGACTAGGTGCACTAGATATTAAGATTTATTTTAGATAATTTTTTTATAGAGAAAATATTAGTTGAAAATATGGACACAAACATTGGGATAGATAAACATAGATATATATGTACATATGTACATACATATAATTATTCTGGTCTTTTTCTCATTAGTCATCTCCAAAGAAATATTTTCAAAATCAGCTTTCAATAGCAAAAAATGAGGAACAAGTCTAATACTTTATTATGAACGTAGTATGGCAGAAGTGAAAAATGATTCTCACATTCTGGTGTGGAAACATTTGAAAGGTTCTGATATAGAAAAATTACTGTCACCAACATATTTACCAACTTATAATGGAGTTGGGGTTACAGTTAGTCAACGCTTTTAAAACTTATTAATGGAAGAAAAGTCACTTTAGTCTCAATTTTATTAAGATAACTTAAGTAGGCTTTTATAACTTTTAAGGTATTTTGAAAGACTTTTATAGTCTCAAGTTAACAAGTTTGAACTTACATTGTAGATGTAATAAAATTTACATAAATTTGTAGTGTGTCTAGATTCAGCTTCAGTATCTGCAAATGCTATAATTTGTAAATTTAAATCATCAGCTAATAGATTTAGGTAATCATCAATATATTTTGGAAGTACAATACAAATAAGTAAAATTGGAGTGTAAGTATGTTTGTAATATCATCAATAGAACTTTTTACTCAATGAATCCAAGTATTTATACTCGTATGGTCTTTTAATCAATACTCGTAGATTACCGGTTTCGTGGCAACGTCAATAAAACGTGGCTTGTGCCAGAGGGCCTACTACTCAATTCTGGATTACATAGAAGACAAGAATGCTTGGGATTAATTAGCGCAGGCTATTTCTATCTTAAGCAAAAATGTAGTGTGGCTAGTGTGTTTTTTATTATTATTAGTTTGTATCCGCTTTTCTTCTCAGGCGGACTACTCACCGGCTGACCCAGTGGAGAGATTGATGAGATAACCTCAGGGCGCCTTTTAAGAGAACAGATGTGTGTGCGTGTGGGAAACCTACGGGATTCTCTAGAGGCAAACAACTTACACCTCAGTCATACATACATGTATATTTCAAAAAAACTTAATTTAATTTACAATAAAAAATTAAATAAATTAATCAGTGGGTACAAGAGAAAAAAAAAAACCGCAGCGGAGCGCGTTAGAGCCGAGCTGATAGTGCTCGGAGCCTTCTCGTCTTCACTCCAGGAGGTCACTTCACCATCCGCCCGAGTCGGCTATTTATATTAGATATTGAGAAAAGTTCACAATTGGTATTTATAAAGTTAAATAGAGGTACGTATCCCTTGGGTACGGCTGTCCGCTTGCTTCGTGAGCCGCGCAATCGCCAGCTTGCCAGAGGGTACCGAGAAACTTGAATCTGAACCAGAAGGCCACAAACGAACAAGCACGCCGTCTGAGACTGACCGTCTTGACCCCGAAATCTGGGACCCTACGAATGGATTAGCACTCATATCATTAATCAGGTTCCAGAAACAAATAGGTACAAAAAAAAATCAAGACCATACTCACCACTTTCGTGGGTACTTTTGAACAGATAATATATTACGAAAATCAAATCACACAACAATCAAAACACTATTTAAGATTGGAAGACACGAGATAGCAGAGTGTCTCCCGTGGCTGAAAGCCGGACTTATATATCTTCCGTTCCCGAAGCTTCTAGAAATTATCCCTACTCAATATTTTACTTTGACATTTAAATTATCGACGAGGCCAACACGAACAAAATCAAAAGTAACTCGCTTTCTACCATAACAAAACACTCTCAATACCTATACAATTTGTCACGACAAATCAATAAACTGACTTATCCACAAACAAACGCCATCTAGTGGTCCGACAGTGAACGAAGAAGATCAATACTGTAGTTATAAACTACTTTAGATAAATCAACAACAATGCGACGCGGCCAATAGGTGTCGCTTTTAACAAGACCGTACGCATTACAAATATACTAAAAAAATAACTGTTACAAGTTTTTCTATTTTTTATGTTTCACTTCATTTTCTCGTTTATTCGTTATTTTTTCTTAATCTTGTCTTCTCTTCATTGTCTTTTTAACTTTTAGTCTTTAAAAGCGGACATACGGGCACACATCAAAACAATATTGTGGTATATTTAATAGTGTCATTGTATCTATCTGTGAATTGCAAAAGAGTGGCCATGAGTTTGTTTACCCTTTCTTCTCATAAGGATCAACCCCTTAGAAATGGGCAGTTGTATATCGGCTATAAGTTTGTTGTATAATAGAGATTGTTGCTTTTGTGTGTGTTGATCTATGACTTTAGAGTCTACATTTTAACCATTAAAAAAAAATTGTGAATTAAAGGGAGTTTGAGTTTGAGTTATGTCCGATCCTGATGCACTAATTGTTATTAGACTTGAACTGCGAGTGACCTTTATTTTTGGACCCGGACCATGTTATTTCAGGTCCCTAACAGATTGACGTCACGCTTAGTGAAGCCCTATCTCGGGGCTTCGTCCGCCTATCGGCCAATCATTTTAATATGTTGCGGCCCGATCGCATTTTTGCGACCAGGCTGCCATCCTATCGCCTACTGCAGCAGTTAATACCACCAGATGTTCCACCTCTCTTGCAGGCTGGGGCCCCGCCGACGTCCTCTACGCTCTACATCTAACTGCGAGTGACCTAGACTAAGTATATTTTGAGAAAATGTTTAAGGTTCCGCACATAAACAAATATACGCACACGTGAGTAAAACCACGGCAGTTATAAAGCCAGTAAAAGAGAGTGTATTTCAATTTTTAAATTTTAAATTTAGAGATTCAAAACATACACTTACAATTTTATCGATGAAGTGATAGACAAACGCCCACATTTAAGCGACTACAATTTTAGTCTAGCTTACACAATATGTGGTAAAGTTATTGCTTTCTAAATAGACATACTTATATATTTTCGAAATATATGTATACACATAAACGACTTCAATTTCCGATCCGTCTTGCATTTATATACACGCACATACACTCATGCGCGCACACAGCCACACTCACACACACACACACACACACACACACACACACACACATACACACACACACACCCACTCACACACACACCTCATCTAACTCTTTTCCTTATTGTTTTTGTTTCACTCTTTTTCTTTTTGTTATTTAATCTCAACATAATGAAATTGAAGTCATAATGAATTGAAGTCGTTTCATCATCATGATTATGATGATGAAACGACGATCCAATAAGTATTTATCCAAATAAAAATAAAATTGAAAATCTGCTCATTTATTGCCTCTTAGGCGGCACAAAGTTCGCCAGGTCGCTAGTACTTATGTGTATATTTTCTAAACATATACACATAATGGATAGATTGCACCTAGATACCGATTAATTATCGTGCCCATCACAATATATTTGAGATGGAATCGAACCCTCGACCTCAAACTTAGCAATCAGAATAGCTAACTACTAAAGCAACAGACTAGTAAGTACATGATTTGAATTGGTAAGCAAACTACTAACTAAAATCCATTGATTTATTATATTTATTTATATGTATAAAAATGTTAATTTGGTTTGTGTACGCTTCCAAAACTAAAAAGGTCTGCACCTATTGAGCTTAAATTTTTTACTCGAGATAGAAACAACATCAAAATACATACAGTATATATTAGTAGTTAAATATTAGATAAATTGTAATTTCCAATTTATACACAGTTTTAAAAGACCTCAACATTGTCATACATAAATATGTATGTGTATTTATATATATATATATGTGCGTATATTTCTTATATTATATATATGTAGTTATTATCTCTTTTATATTCGTTAGTAATTAACCTGAAAAACTCATTTCACCATCAACTACTACTATCTCTCCCGAACATTTTGATCCATCCTAAGGTTGCCTGGAAGAGATTGCTCTTAGCAATAAGGCCGCCCTCTGTACATAGTATATCTAACACTTTCATGTAACTATCATGCTTCTTGTAAAATGGTGTACAAATAAAGAGTTCTATCTATCTATCTCAACAGCACTTGATCTGAAAACACTAACTTGTTTCAAACTAAGCAGAGCTTGTACTATGAAGGCTAGATTGACTGATAGAATACTTATATACTTTTTTCGGTTACGAGCACAGTACCTAAAATCAAATATGCCAATGCAGCAATGATAACTATCACACCAATTGACTTAGGAGCAAATTCACAATGCACTGCGACTATATTCGGATCAATTGGGGTGATACGTATAATTGGTGCAGTGGAGCATTTTTCACTTTAGGTACTGTGATCTAATTAATAATCTATTCAAATTAGATTCAAAAACCCATATGTACATTACTCATCATCTGCCTACCGTTTTCCCAATTTTATTTGGGGTCGGTATGTATGATTTTTCCATTCTACTCTGTCATGCATCATCTCAATGTTTACTCCCTTCCTAGCCATATCCTCCCTCACGCAGTCCATCCACCTTTTCTTCGGTCTGCCTCTTCTCTTGTACCCTTCAACTCCCATACCTAAAACTTTCTTCGCCACATTTTCCTCATCCCTCCGCATGACATGTCCATACCAAAATAACCTATATGTATAGTAATATTTTTCAACATATGAAAAGCAAGAGGCAATGTTACTACAAAGCAATTTAATGTACATAATTTTCCGCTTTTTAACGCGTCAAAAACAATATTAATGAAGATACAGGTGATCCTTAAATAATTGTCTCATATTAAACGAGGTATCCGACCGCGTTATTAACTTTTACATTTTCTTTATTACTTGAAATTGTACCGTTTTATGCAGGAGCAGCCACAACATTGTGTAAAGTAAAACCACAGATTAATTAACACTGTAACAGATGGTTTAGTTAACAAGCCATTTAAATAAAACTGAACTCTTTTAATGAAATTGTTACCAATCCGATGCGAGATTAACTTACGAAGGAGTGATACGGGTGTCTGACACCCCCTGACTTAAGTCAGGGGGTGTCATTCTCAACTTCCGGGCCGAAAGTTGTGATTTGATACACGGGTATGCGACCCCGGCTTCCCGAGCTACTATCGTCGTCACCTCACCTATATTCCGAGACAATGGTATCCCATTATATTTATATCCTCTCTAGCAGTCACACTTATTCCTTTCCAAACGCGGATGGAGTACCAACATATTCTTTCCGATAAGTTGCCATCTAACATCGATGTCGGTGATCTCAGTGCCAACTGGAGTGCCATCACTTCTCAGATTATTGAAGCTGGAACGCAAGCCTTAGGTCTTAAAAGCGTGTCCACCAAGACTGGTTTGATGAGAATGATGAGATACTAAGTAAAGCACTTAAACAATACCGCGACCTTCTATATCAGCAGCAACACGGTCGGACAGATATACCGGACAGAGTACGACAAAGTGGCTCTGATCTCAGAAAGATGACAAGGGAGATAAAAGACACGTGGTTGCTACAAAAAAGCGGAACACCTGCAGTGGCTCTCTGATACAAACCAACTTGGTGCGTTTTTCGGCGAGCTGAGAACACTCACTGGAACAACTCAGCGAAAAAGTGTACCGTTAAGGTCACGTGACGGCGCGACGCTGTTGACGTCCAAGGAGGACGTATTGAATCGTTGGGCTGAGTACTTTGCGGAACTACTTAATGTTGATCGGTCAGCTGATATTCATCAGATAAAAGAGATCACATCTCTTCCGCAAAGACATGAGCTTGATGAGCCACCGTCATTGCAGGAAGTAATAGTAGCTATCAAGAATCAGCAAAGCGGGAAGGCGGTTGCCTGGATGGTATTCCTGGTGAACTCTTGAAGTACGGGGGGGAGGGGCTATATGACATGATATGGAAACTTGGAAACTTTTTACTCAGATGTGGCGTGATGAGCAAGGTCCATCTGACTTTAAGATTTCGCAAATCTGCTCACTATACAAGAATAAAGGTGACAGGTCCAGCTGTAATTCCTATCGTGGTATATCGCTGCTCTCTACGCCCGGAAAAGTCTTTGCCAGGATTTTGCTCAACCGTCTGACCTCAGTTTCGGAGGAAATACTTCCGGAATCCCAGTTTGGCTTCTGCCCTGAGAGAGGAACCTGTGAAGCTGTCTTCTGCGTGCGACAGCTGCAAGAGAAAAGTCGTGAACAAGGTCGACCATTGTTTCTCTGTTTTGTTGATTTAGAAAAGGCCTTTGACTGTGTTCCTCGTGGGGCCCTATGGATTGTTCTGGAGAAGGTGGGTTTCCCGGCGAAATTTATCCGTCTGGTTCGCCTACTACACGATGGCATGACATGCTGTGTGTCTGCAATTGGGGAACAATCAGGTTTCTTCCCCGTCACATGTGCAAGGCTGTGTCCTTGCTCCCACACTATTTGCCATCTATTTTGCAGCTGTAGTGAACGAGACGCTACAAAAAGTACCTACAGGCGTCCGCATTCGCTTCCGAACTGATGGAAAGCTTTTCAATCTGGCTAGGTTGAAAGCCCGCACCAAGGTTTCGTACAAAATGATAACCGAGATTATGTACGCGGATGACTTATGCTTTTTAGCCGATTCCCCGACTTCTCTGCAACAGCTGATGACTGGTCTTGACGAAGCGTGCACCACTTTCGGCCTTAAGATAAATGTCAGCAAGACAGAAATCATGACAACAGGCGTCTCAACAGATGAACCTCTGAAAATCTGTCTCGGTCAAGATGTCCTGAAGCGCGTAGAGAAGTACAAGTACCTGGGAAGCACAGTAACATCACAGTGCGACCTTGATACCGAAATAAACTGCAGAATCGGTGCTGCCTCAGCCTCTTTCGGTAAACTTAGAACTAAGGTCTTTCGTTCGCACGATCTAAAACTGGCTACAAAAATCGCAGTTTACGGAGCTATTGTCCTACCAAGCCTGTTATATGGCTCAGAGACTTGGTGACTTTATCGCAGACACATAAAGACTTTAGACTTTCATCTCCGATGTCTGCGGGATATCATGAACATCCACTGGACGGATCGCATCAGAAACACTGAGGTTCTTCGACGTGCTAAGAACTGCGGTATTGAAGCATATATAATGCGACGTCAATTACGCTGGTGTGGTCACGTGTTCCGTATGCCAAATGAACGGATCGCCAAGTGCATCTTTTATAGCGAGCTTCGAGAGGGTAAGCGCAAGCATGGCGGACAGCTCCTGCGATACAAAGATGTGCTTAAAAGGCATATGAAAAGCTGCGGTATTGACCCCTTATCGTGGGAGTCGTCTGCGGCAAACCGCCCGGAATGGAGACGTCTCGTAAGGCAGAAGATCGACGCCTTTGAAAGCTCACGTAAAGACGAGCTCGACACAAAAAGAGACGAGCTAAAAGCCAGACCACCAACAGCTTTAATTTACCACTATAGTGGCGGCGTTCTCACTTGTCCAAAATGCTCTAGAACTTTTAAGGCCAAAATTGGCTACAACAGCCATATGCGAGCACACCAACGCGCGGACCAACGAGACGCCATCTGCTGAGCTTGTCCAGCAGTCGCTGTAGCCGAAATCGGCTCGGAGGAGATTATTATTATTATTACGGGTCTCTACAGCGTAGGCTCTCCCTGATTCTGATTAATAATCTCTCCCACGCAATCAACAGCAGTGACGAACGTACACACCGAGATATGACACTCAGGAAGTCCCAGGAAAAGTTAAACTATCTTGGAACCGCAAAGAAATTAATCAGGAGAAAATTGGAGAAGTTTTCATCATTTGTGTATCTTGTGATGCAAGTGTCCATAAGCGCTGCTAATCACTTGCCATCAGGTGACTGATCTGCTTGTTTGCTCAATCTGTCTCTCTCTCAATTTAAGAGCCACGCCCTTGTCGGTGGAGCAATCGCCACTTCTCTCTATTTAATACGATCTGTGTAACTTTTTGATAGGCCACGACTCCTACTTTCACCTTCACTTGCTGTATATATGTTGATCTAGGCCGCCTCTCGTCCGATCGTCTTCCTCCTTCCAGTATTATTCTGAAGAAGTTGTCGTGTCTTATCAAGTGGCCAACTAATTTGCCGATTCTGTTTTCAATAGCATTATATAGTTGCCTCTCTGCGTTTTCTCACTATACCATCAAATAGAAACAAACAAGTTATAATTTAAAAACTAAAAATCCGACTGCAAAAGGCCAATTTTAAAGTAATGCACTAAAAAGACCGAAACATCACGAGATCTGATACAAATTTGGAACATTCTACTATACGCTGCTATACGCTGTTAAAAACTTAAAAAAAATGTGTTATTCCTCATTAAATTTAAATATATTACCTAAATATATTTTTGTTATTTATTATTTTGTGGCAAAAATCCACTATTTTGTTTTTTCTTTTAAAAAGCCACCTAAGGATATTTGTGTTTTTGAGACTGATAAAACAAAAACTTAACTGTCGAAATCCATCCAACCATTTTGAAGATACGAGGTAATAAAAACAATAACAAACAAACATACAAGATACGTGCGAAAAACATGACTTTTTCGTATCAGTCGAGTAAAAATGATTTTCTGAAAGCGTAAAGACGAATATTAATTTATAGAAGTAAATACTTATTTGCTAATTCCCGTAGCATAGGAATCAGTATGTATACGTGTATATAATTCCTTATCTAAACATCAGGATATCAAAAACTATTCATAAATTTTCGTGTGAAATAATTTCATTACGTGTGCTGTGTTGTAAGCCGAAGCCACACAAGTCCCAGAGGCTTCGAGGTTCAAATTGCATGCAGATCCAATGTGAAAAGAATATTTCTCGGATAGTTCTACCTGTGTGCTCATACAGAATATTAGGAATTTTAATATCGTATGTTCGTCATGAAATTAAGTGTCATCATCAACAGCCTTTAAAAAAATCGTTTATATATGTATATGTGTGGTTTCAGGTGTATACACCAAATTCTAAGATAGTTGGTATTTAATAAAACCTCTATCATTCATTACCCCTGCATTAAATGCACCTACCTCATTCTTTCTCAGCATCGCCCAATAGGTCGACTGGCAGAGAATGCCTTAGGCATTAAGTCCGCCGATGCATGTACTTGTGAGTTATACAATAAAATAAAATAAACAAATAGAGTTCTTTTGGCTCTGAACTTCGATTTTATACGTCAAAGCATTATCTGTTGTGGCAGCACTTTGCACTATGATCATAACATAATATAAAAAAAAACAATCTGGCTTTGTACAATAATATTTAAAAACATTTCAGATTCTAAAAATATTATTTGCAGCAATAGCTTTAAATGTCATTTCTTTTTACAGGTTAGTAAATAATAATAAGTTTTAATTAAGTGTAGAAGGGAACCGACAACTATTAATCATCAATGCGACGGATAGCCCTCTGTGCAGGGGATGTCTGGAAGTACCACGTAATCCTGGAATGCGAGGGAGTGGCCACACAACGGGCAAGTATCATTCCCTATACAAAATCGCTCCTAGAAGCCTGTAAACGCCCCAGGAGGCTTCTGCGCTTCTGCAAGGAGCTTGGTTGGCTCACCTAGCTAACCAGTTCACGACGCATAAAGTACCACTCTTGAGTCTAAATGAGGAAACCGAAGCCTACAACCAATACCAATAAGGATAGAAGTGTGTCGACGGAAGACCAGGCATTAGTCGACTCCAACATACCAGTTCAAAGTGGTCGCTTTTGTATACAACTTGATGTTTCACTATAGCTTTAAGTTAAATTGTGTTAAAGGCAACAAATCATTTTATTATTGAAGTGAAACTTCTTTAGTATCGTTGTGATTTAAAACTCGATGAAACGAAAATGCGTCACGATAAAGAAACAAACAAATGAACGTATGATAAGATTAAGTCGGCGAGAGACTGAGATAGAATACATTACACATTACTTTTAATATAATATTTTGACAGTGTGAATATTTTTATCTTTTTATTTAACACTAGCTGGTACCTGCGACTTGGTTCACGTGAGATTTGAAAAAACGCTGCCTTAGTGGGTTCGATTTCTGGGCCGGACAAAATTTTATAGGGCTTTTTTTAAAAAGAAAAAATATTTTTTTTCGGAGCTTTCACTTCGTTTCATTATTATTACTATATACATATTAGATATATTATATACACCTTTTTATTATTATTATTTTATTACATCAATGCACTATTAGGAAACGTAAGTCGATAAAATCCTCAAGAGACTTGGACTGACCTCAGAGAGCATCGGAAGCCTCAAGAATGCGATGTCAAAGCTCACTGCTCGGAACTTGGGATTTAAGCTTCAAAGTAATGCTCGGTGAAGGTTCAAAGATAATACTATAATTCCTTAATAAAATTTCAATAAAAATAAGGAAGTTGTTTATAAAAGGATATTAAAACCTTTATTAAAAGTTCTTTAATTATAAAGTACAGTACAGTAAATTGCCAGAAACTTGATTTAAAATTGCATTTAATTTATATATAATTGGCATTAAAATACATTTTTATTTTATATTTTTTATTTACAATCGTAAATTTAAAATAATGTTAGATACCATGTTAGATGTGCCATACCATGTGATAGAGGTTTTTTCCGTGTGGTGACGGATTAAGAATACAGAGTGTCACCACCCCTATTCATCCCGTGGGTGTCGTAAGAGACGACTAAGGGAGCGAAATACGCAGGACACCAGCACTGCAGAGAGAAGGAAAACTTGACACAAACCCTTTTTTTTTTTTTTTTTTTTTTTTTTTTTTTTAACGTGTGGAAATCCCCTCGGACCGTCACCCCTCCGGGGTTTGCGGCGGGGTGGTGTGTCGGACTCGGACCGACTAAAACCACACGGTGTGCCACTCTGCGCCTGTAACAGGAGGGATCCGGGAACAGCTGTTGTTAAGACATCCGGACCCCTCCTAGCGCCAGCCCGCTCCTGGTGCGGGCTCCGTCTCAATGGTGTTCCTCTCTTTAGGCGACGTCCGGCACACGCGGACGCCGCCCCCTCGCGGCTGGCCAAACTAATGCGGGTGGAGGGGAAACCCACCCCGTCCACCCGCGGCCACACTCAGGGCGGCATGAGGCTGTGATAGGCGGGCCTCCGCCGCCCGGTTCGCCGGCGGCGGATCGGGTCCGAGTGGAGGTCGTCCTCCCGGGCCCTCTCCGCCGCCTCCTTCCGCGAGATTACTACCTCGCAGAAGGTTGCGACCGCGGTAAAACAACTGTCGCTACCGGCCATGGAGCGTACTACGGCCGGTAGCGAGAGATCCACTCCGATGACTGCAGTGAGGGCCCGGCGCTGCGCCGCCCATGCGGGGCAGACCGCCAGCGTGTGCTGGGCCGAGTCCTCACTACAGTCGCAGTGGTGGCAGGCGGGACTCAGTTCCCTCCTAGCGACCGTGTGCAGGTACTTTCCGAAGCAACCGTGCCCGGAAAGCACCTGCGTCAGCCTGAAGGAAAGGGTCCCGTGCTGCCGCCCTGCCCACTCGGCGATGACCGGCTGGAGAGCCTCCACGGCGGCGAAGCCAGCGCGTGGAGTCTCCAGCCGGAACGACCAACGAGCCATCGTGGCTCGGCGAGCGGCTTCGCGCCACTCGCGCACATCCTCGGGCGGAGGGCGAAATCCGCTCTCCGCCCGGGAGTCAGCCACTCGCCGGTAAACTTCGGCGAGCACTTCCGCCTCCAAATCCCACGAGGGAGTTCCGGCCAACGCGCATGCCACCTCCGTAGAAACGGTGCGGTAACCGCGTATGGCTCTGACCGCCATTACCCTCTGAGGGCGCCAGAGGCGTACCCTATTCTGGGCGGTCAGAGCCGCCGCCCACACCGGTGCACCGTACAGTGCCATTGACCGGACAACCCCCGTGTACAGCCATATTGGGCAGAAGTCGCCCTAGGGCGGGCGCAGCGCCGACCAGCTTTGGAGCAAGCTGTCGGAAGTGCTCGTCGAAGAGCCACCTCCCGTCGAGGATCAGGCCCAGATATTTCATCTGGGCCCGAACCGGTACGAGGACCGAGTTGACCACGATTGAGGCGCCAGGGGGTGGACCACGACGGGGCCCATGAAATAACAGGGCCTCCGTCTTATCTAGGGCCACCCGTAAGCCCAGCGCCTCAATGCGCCCGACCACCAGGGAGACTCCCCCTGTGGCCAGGCGCGCCGCCTCTTGGAAGTTTGCCCCCCGGGCTGTCACGAGGGTATCGTCTGCGTAACAGATTACACCCAGCCCGGGGGGGAAATCGGCGCGAAGGGCCCAGTCGTACCCTATGTTCCACAAGAGGGGTCCATGAACAGACCCCTGTGGAACACCGCACGACATGGGCCGACACCTCAGATTACCTTCTCGGTCCTCGTACACGACGGTACGCTCCTCTAAATAGTCTGCCACTAGCCGCCTCAGGTACTTTGGCACCCCATGATAGTGGAGTGCTTCCCTGATGCAGCTGAATGGCAGACTATTGAATGCGTTGGCGATGTCCAATGACACCGCCAACAGCACGCCGCCACAGCTCACGGCCTCTTCGGTCACGGCCCTCAGGCGCAACACGGCGTCGACTGTCGAACGCCCCGCCCGAAAACCAAATTGGGCGTCCTACAGATCGGGGCCCATCTCGCAGAGGTGCCGGACGATGCGGGCAGAAAGAACCCTCTCAAACAATTTGCCTGCCTCGTCCAGCAGCACGATGGGCCTATAGACCGCGACCGAATCGGCAGGCCGTCCCGGCTTCCTCAGTAGGACCAGCTTCCCGCTTTTCCAGCACTCAGGGAAGCGTCCCGACGCCAAGCTAGCGTCGAACACCTCCCCGAGGCGGTCTGCCATGTGGTTGAGGGCCAGGGCCAGCACTCGGGCCGGTACCTCGTCTGGCCCAGGGGCGGTGTTCTTGGAACGGATCCATAGAACAGCCGCCCCTACCTCCGAATCCCGGACGGGCGGAACATTATCCTCCCCGTGCTCCCCGTCGTCTCCGGCCAGGGAGGCCATCGACGGGGGAGTGTGTTCCGCCCGTTGTGGGAAAAGGCCCTCAACCACTTCTCGCAGGAAGCTGGGCTGGAGAGTCTCCGTAAGGGGGGGGCCCGATGCGCGGAGCTTTTGTCGCACCGCGCGGTAAGGGCGACCCCAGGGGTCACGATTAAGACCCTCCAGCATCTCCTGTCTTTTTTCTTCTTTGGCGCGGCTAATGGCCAGCTTCAGAGTTTTCCGCGCCCGTCGGTACTCCTCATGAAGCCGGTCCTCCTCACCGTCTCCACGGTGACGCCGCCGACTGCGCGTGTAGGACCTCCGGGCACGTGTACAGGCCGCACGGAGGTCCGCCAGCTCCTGGGACCACCAGTAGACCTCCTTCCTTGGAGGCCGACGACCTCGAATGCGGGGCATGGCCGCATCGCATACATGCGTAATCGCATCGCGAAAGCGACCAGCCCCCACGTCGACCTCCTCGGTCGGAGCCTGAGGAGACAGCCACGAGTGAATTATGGCTGCCTCCTCTAGTAGGTCCCGGTTCAGTCTGGCAACAGCCCACCGCGGAAAGCGGGATAAACGCCGCGCCACGTGACCCCTACTGGAGTCCTGGGTCCGGGAGAGCTCAAATCGGATATACAGGTGATCCGAGAGCGTCTCAACCTCTTCCAGGACACGCCAGTTCCTTACTCGTGCGGCGAGGGCAGGGGTAGCGAACGAAAGGTCCACTATCGACCCCCCCTGCTGTCGCACGCACGTGTTGGTGGAGCCTCTGTTGAGAAGACAGAGGCCCACCGAGGCCGCCCACTAATCTACGGCCTCGCCCCTAGCGTCCGTCCTGGGGGAACCCCACGCAATGGACTTTGCGTTGAAGTCCCCCCGCACAAGGACGTGCCCAGACGCTAGTCGCCGTATCGAGGTCTCCAAACTGGTTAGGAAAACCTCGAAGTCGTTCAAACTCCGGTTGGGGGAGAAATAGACACCATATATGGTGATCCCCCCCCACTCGACGGCAACATATCCAGTGCCCTTGTCTCTTAGCGACAAGGGCGGGGAATGAGCCGTCGTGGAACCGACGACTGCCACGGAGCCGTCCCAGTCACCCATCCAGTTTGGACGGGGAGGGACAGAATAGGGCTCCGTGACTACGGCAACACCTATCGACCACTGTGCCATGGTTTGCAGGAAGAGATCCTGCGCCGCGGCACAGTGGTTCAGGTTCGTCTGGACCAGGAGGCTGGAGACCCGATCCATTACTGGATCGTCTCTACAGCCTCCTCCATGGGCGACGACGTCGACGCACGAACTACATCGGAGGCAGCCTGGGTCGACTGGCTAGCCCCCGATGCTTGCTGAGAGATGCGGGGAGGCTTGCAGCCCCCCTGCCCCATCTGGTGATTGGCGGGCTTGTTACCCGCCGCACACACCGGGCAGTGAGGGGCGGCAGAGCATTCCACCGCCACATGCCCCGGTCGACCACAGCGGAAACAAAGTCCGCTGCAGTCGAAGCAGCTTTGGCACTTGACGCGCGTGTGCCCCGATGCTAGGCATTTGTAACACCTCATCGGTCTCGCCGCCAGGACTGTGATCCTAGCGCTCACGAAACCGATGAGCAGCCTGCCGGCGTCGGCCAATACTTTGGCCGACGCTACGGGACAGCTGACCCACACGGCGCCAAGCCCCCCTGGACCGGGGCGGATGGTGCCGACCCTGACGTTGTCCGCGCTGCACCCCGTCTTCTCCCGGATTACAGCGCGGATATCTTCGGCCGTCACAGAGTCGTCCAGGCCCGAGATGCGCAGCTCCGCGCACTTGGTAGGCCTGGCGATCTTGACACCATCTGTGGTGGCGAATAAACCCCGCAACCTCTCAGCGAAAGTGTCCGCCGTCTTGGCGCCTTCAGCCCCTGGGAACTCGAGAACTCGAGCTTCCGTTTGGGCGAGGCGCATCTTGACCCCCACCGTCCCAAAGTCGTTGGCGAGGCTGTCCCGGGCCTTTTTAAAAACGGTAGCGTAGGACAACCCGCCGTCAGCCGCCTCCGGGGACACGGTCACTACTACAGCCGCGGTTTTGGGCGGCTGCAGCTTCCGCGGCCTCTTTGCAGAGGCCGTGGCCACCGGTGGCGAAGGCTGGGCTTGGGCTGCTTTTTGGGCAGCCCTTCTGGCCCGTCTTCGGGACTTCTTGGAGCCCCTCGCCTCCTGCCAGCCCTCGTTGGAGGGGGCAGGTGCGGAGGGGCCCGGCAGGGGTGTCGGAGTGGGGAGCGGAGGGAATGCCACTCCGCTCCTCGGCGCCGTTTTAGGCCCCGTCTTGGCCAGCGCCTGGGGATGTGCCTTGGCCGTCGCCTTAGCCGGTGCCTTGGCCGGCGCCTGGGCCGGTGCCTTGGCCCCCCTCCTCGGCCTTTGGGGAACCGATGGAGTAGGGGCAGACGCCGCCGCCGCGTAAGAAACGCGGCCTCCCACCACGGGGAGCGCGGTCGGAGCGGCGGCCTTAGGCCGCTGTGCCGACGCGAGCGGGGGGCGCATAATCGGCGCAGGAGGCAGTCTCGCCTCCAGGCCAGCCAGGCGTCCGTCCAGCATATTCCCAACTGCGATGAGGATTTCTCGCAGTTGGGAGTCAAATGCCCCTGAGTTGGTGGTAGGGGCAGGCTGGGACGCGGACGGGGCTTCCCGCTCGGGGAGGTTCGCCTGGAAGCGGGCGAACTGAGCGCTCAGCTCGTTCACCCGCTCCGTCAGCCTCTCGTTGGCCACCTGCAGGCGAGACACATCGCCCACTAGGCCCTCCACGACCTCCGACAAAGCGGAGGAGGAGTCCTTAAGGGCCCTCACAAACGAGCCCTTAAGGTTCACGGACTAGGTGGCCACCTTGTGGATGACGGCCACCGCCGCTTTCGCCCTCTCCTGCACGGACACGGGAGCCTGGGGGGCATTTCCCCCCACCGGCTCCCGAACCTTGAGCAGGAGATCCGCGATCTCCTCCTCCGCTACGGCCTCGCCGTCCACCCGTACACTTCTGTAGGACTCCGCGTTTGAGAACGCGGAGCCCGACGGGGTCGAGACCGAGGCCGAGGCCGGTTTGCGTGCCCTCCCTCGGCGGCTGCTTGCCACCTTTGGTGGCATCATCTCCTGGGACGTGTCAGTTTCCTCGTCCCTGGAGCGTCCTCGTTTCCGGCTGTCGCTTCGCTCCGCCTCCATGGCGTCAGCGCCATCCGACGAAACGGCGGATCCGGAGCGCAGCCGATCTGATGCTCTTCGGCTAGCAGAGACCAGCGTCAGACTGACTTCTGGGAGCCCCATCGAGATAGGCGTTCCCGACGCCACCTCACCCTCAGTGGACGACCCATCCACTCCACTGTTCTTCTTCTCCTTCCTTGCTTTCGTTGCCGTATCCGTTTGACTAGCCTTTTTCCGTTGTAGATTATTTCCGATCGTTTTTGGTTTAGTGTTTTGGTTCATATTTTCCATATTAAATCCCACGAGTGGGGGAGAACTAAAGGTCCACCCGGGCAGAGATCCCCCATTACCCGGGCAAGCGTAAGTTTTTAACCCAACCGAGGGGTCCGCAGGTACCTCGGCTTGGAGTGCGCTCGCGACTGAACTTCCCATCAGCCATGCATCCCCTGGCCACGCACCAGAACACGGGATTCGGGGAATTTTTTAGAGAGGTTATCTTCCTCGCGGTCCGGGCGGTTAAGCCAAGACCCTCGCCCCCGATCAGAGCCGCGAGACTTAACCACAGCGCTCTTCTCGGGATTACGATATGCCGACGGTTGACAAGGAGACTACGTCCCCCTGCCTGCTCGGTGGTAGTTTGAGTACACGCCGAGCCCGTCCTCCTTTCTCCACCGCTGTCAGCGGAGAAAACTGTGGCCCCTACAGGGCCCCGCCATCAGGTTTTTTACCGAGGTTTCCTCCTCCATGCTCCGAAGAGCGAAGAGCCAGCAGGGCAACCGGCAGACACGCCCACCCTGCTGGACCAGGCCTTGCCCGAGAGCCGATGAACGGCTGCCTCTTCTGCTAGAATATTGGCCGCTGGCGATAATCCTCTCCTCCAAGAGGACAAGGAGGAAACAGTACCATCGCCAGCGTTTCCAGGGTGCACCACGGGGAGGTTTTCTAGCTAGCACCCCACACAAACCCTATACCAACCCGTCTGGCCAGCGTGGTATAGTAGGCCAAAACCTCCTTTCTAACCTATGTCCAGCAGTGGACTGTTAAAGGCTGTTGATGAGATACCATGTTGCTCATTCGTTATGGACATTGGTACTGAAAACATAAATGCCTGCCCTGACTGTTAAGCCAGAGGATTTTTTTTTTATTAAAAGGTCTACTAGCAACCGAAATTACTGGTATTCCCGCTATGCTAAATTGCTTTTAAGCTTAAAGTACGGAAGCTCAATAGAGACTTGTTGACGGGGTCATAAGAATAACACCTTAAGAGTATAATTATTATCTTCGTATTATATATATTTTGATATTTATATATATTAACTATATGTATGTATGTATACCTAGTACTTATATATATGTAGGATTTTTTTCTTTTCTGCCATTGTAACATTTCTTAATTCAGTCTCATCTTTACCTGTCCCAAATATACACCTGCCACACACAGCTTTGCAACACCCAAAGGTTTGACTGGAAAAAAATGCTTGAAGCATTAAGTCCGCCTTATGCAATATGTTTGCAGGAAGACTCAATAAATAAATAAATTGCTTGTATTAGGAGTTGGTTCACGTCGGTAGTGTACTGGTCAGGATTTGAACCCACGACCTCTTGATCTCAAGTCCAACGCCTTAACCACTAGGCTACCGCCGCTTCATTCAACCAGGACAAATAATTATGTGATGAGTCTGTGACCAGGGCCTCAATTCTACTATTACGCCAAGCCAGTGTCATACCACTGACACGCTATTGAGATGCCATCGAGTGGCCATTGGCATCGGTATAAATATCGGTAGTTGAAAATATGTTTCGTTTTAAGAGGAAATGATTTATTTGTTTTTATTATAATAAATTATTAAAATAAATAAATAAATTATTAAAAAAAGAAATAATTTATTTAGTTCTTTTTTTATAATTTTTATATTTTATTCTTTAATAATTTATTTTAATTTATTTATTTCTTTTTTTTATTTCTTTTTTTTATTTTTTATTTTTAAAGTTATTTTAATTTATTTATTTCTTCTAATAATTTATTATAATATAAACAAATAAATCATTTCCTCAAAAAACGTAATATATTTTCAACTACCGATATTTATACCGATGCCAATGGCTACTCGATGGCATCTCAATAGCGTGTCAGTGGTATGACACTGGCTTCTCGAAAAACATAAAATAGCAGAATTGAGGCCCAGGTGTAATTTATTTACAATAAGCATGTATTTAGAAATATAAAGTATGTTTGCAGTCTGGTTACCATAGTACAGGCTCTGCCTAGTTTGTGTTCACCCGGGTATGTATGAAATGTGTCAAGTTAGTATTAAAATAATTCCAATTTTGAAAAAGTTGTAAGAGAATTCTTATGACTGGTGATAAAGATAAAACAATACAACCTTTATCGATTAAAAGTACTCGATTAAAGATTTTTGTTGTTGTCAAAATTTTACTATTTTTAAACGACTTCAAAAAAAGGAGGAGGTTCTCAATTCGACTGTATTTTTTTTTAATGTTTGTTACCTCAGAACTTTTGACTAGGTGAACCGATTTTGATGATTCTTTTTTTATTTGTCTTCTTTTGTATTTAATTTTCATAAAAAAATATTCAAATATATGTATATAATAAAATATTCTTTGCGAAAAATAAATTCAAACAATACCTATTCAGGTACTTTTTCTGGAGATTATGTTTATGTTGAATATTAATAAGGTGCGATTTTTCTATTGAAAGCCTGTTTTATAACATCGCAAACGTACAGCAAAATACTAGTTTCAAATATTAGGGGAGAGCAACCAATATTGAACCTTCGCTTAAATTGGACTATTTCTGTGTTTCTACCAAAATGAGAAAAAGAAGCGCTACAAAATGGCGGAGTACTAGTGGCGCTGCTAGCGATCCTTTTTGTGTTGCTAGTGTAAAAAAATTGTGCCATTTTGGTAGAAATACAGAAGTAGTCCAATTTGAACGCCGGTTGAATATTGGTTACTCTTCTTGCTTAAATGACACACCTTTAAAACGGTTTGGAATCAATATCGGTCATATTCTTTATTGACAAATCCACTTTATCATTGAACTCAAACGATTCAAGTCATAATTATCATCATTAGCCTATTACCGTAAACTGCTAAAAGAAGGCCTCCCCAAGGACATAACTATAACTAACCAAGGATATAACTTGTATTTAAAATAATAGTAAATCTAGGTTTTAAACGTTTAAAGGGCTTTACTGGGCGCGCCGTCGATTTGGGGGGGACCTGAAATAACATGGTCCGCGTCCTCCTCGGAGGGCCTCAGTCCGGCCGTCAAGGTGGTTTTTAGTGGAAACACCGCATACTCCTGGCTCCTACATCCCCAAGATGCCAGAGATCCGCAGGGATTTTCCACCCCGTCAACAAAAAAAAAGGTTTAAAACGTAATTTAAAGAATTCAGAATTGTTCAAGTAAAATATATTTAATCTGTATTCAACAAGTTTATGTCAGTGCAGCTACAATGTAAGTTTATAGAATTGGAGCGATCACAGTTTCGCAACAGTTAGATTCTTGAAAATTCTACCTATCTGTTTAGCTCAGTGAATTCTTCTTTATGCCGCAGTTAGTGAAAGCTAGGTCATAAATTTAGAATAGATTTGATATTTTTCCGTATGCTCACTGTTTTAGGCAAACATAATATTCACATGACTTTCATGCTATGTAGGTCCATATGTATAACTCCTTAACAGCTGTCTATGGGAGAGATATGCTTTTTCTTTGACGTGTCTGTAAATAATAAAGAAATGAACCGACGTCGAAAAGGAGGAGGTTATCAATTCGGATGTTTTATTTTTTATGAGGGATTGTCAAAGTTTTATTTTTTTGTTCGAAGGTGGTTTAGTCCGAAATGAAATTCATATAGTAGTATAGTCCCGTTTAAATTTCATATAGATCTGATGATTAATTTCGAAGACAGACAACGGAACTCTTCAAATAATGCCAGCAAATCAACCGCGATTGCTGCCAAGGTTTAAGTGCTCTTTGTAAGTATTGTTTGAAGTCGGTTCAACTTTTTTAAAGAAGGATTTTCTTATTTTATTAACTTTTTAATTCCATTATTGTAAAAGACTACCATCGCAGTTCACTGCTGGACATAGGCCTCTCCCATTGCACGCCACTTAGATCGATTTTGGGCTTCTCGCATCCAGCTTCTGCCAGCTATCAAATCGTCACTCCACATGTCTGTAAAAGACTATATAAATTATAAATTAACAATTTCAATTTAAGGATAACTTCTATAAAATATTAACGATGTCACAACATCTATATAAGTAAACAACATACATATATATGTGGCATGGCGCATAAACCCCAGTGGGTTAAGGTTTGTCTACAATTAACTAATTAAGGATAAAAAAAAGAATCAGCTACCGAAACTTCCAGTTTGTAGCAAGTAATTTATAAAGTTAGATTGTGTGTGTGTAAATTTTAATCTAAGTGATTATAATGATAATGTTTACCTATATTTACGACATTCGACTTAAGAACAAAATTATAATTGTCAAACAAGACGATCAAACTTTAACTAACAGTAAGTGCTTATTGACGAGTAATACAAACAGTAATTGGAGATCTGCGTCAATAATCCTTACAATTAAGTACATTACGTGATCTCGATAAACGCAAAGGGAACATTAGTGAACAGACCTAAATCAACAAAGTTGTTAGCTGTGCGTGATCATACCACCGGTAAGGGGTTACGATATAGCACCCTGTACTTGGAGTTTCAGAAATGTTTACTTGTCTGTCAAACGGGGGCTATATACGGACATATATACGTGTTTATTTCCAAGTCATCGTAACTCCAGTTTCATGGTTTATTTATCGTAGACAGATTGCGTGTATTATGGGAGTCTCATTATTGTGATTGTTCTACAAACCTGTATGTTCTATCTGTGTTTTATTTCCCAATAGGTATATTCTAAATTGGGTAGTATAAAGAACGCACGAATGGCGTAGTGGTTTAAGCGATTCCACGCCGATTACTACTACGCTGAGTGTTGTGAGTTCGATCCTCACATGGGACGATACTTTGTGTAATCCACAAGTTGTTGTTCTGAGTCTGGTGTTTCTTTGTGCCCGTTTCATGTATCGTTGTAACCCCCGCGATACAGGATATATTCCTAATGCGAGAGTTGTATTCCTATAAACAAAAAATAAACACTTATTATACTTATTAATTACTAGCTTTTGCTTTTGGTGTAGGGATTTTTTCAAGTTGTCCTTCTCTTTGCAGTGCTGTTCACCTGCGGAGTTTGCTCCCTTAGTCGCCTCTTACGACACCCACGGGATGAATAGGGGTGGTGACACTCTGTATTCTTAATCCATCCGCTGCCAACCACTTTCCTTAAATGCGTCGGTTTATCGTGCTGCGGAGCGTCCCATTAACCTAAAAACGGTCTCCATTCTAGCACATATCAGCTCTATAGCAAATATCAGTCCGCCTGGAGAGTGTAATGATTAATGGGTGATACTGTAATATTGGTCAATTTAGGAATGAATAATAGAATGAATAAGCTTTATTGTACACAAATTACAAAATGAAATATAGCTCATCATCATCTTTATATGTGGTGATGGATAAAGAATACAGACTCTCACCACCCCTATTCATCCCGATGGTGTCGTAAGAACCGACTTAGGGAGTAAAATAAGCCTGAAAACAGTGCTGCAAAGAGAAGGAGAACTTGAAACAAACCCTTTTTTTTTCGACGTGTGGAAACCCCCCCGAGCCGTCACGGCGGGGTGGTGTGTCGGAATCGGACCGACTAAAACCACACGGTGTGCCACTCTGCGCCTGTAATAGGAGGGATCCGGGAACTGCTGTTATTAAGACATCCGGACCCCTCCCAGCGCCTGCCCGCAGCGGCGCGGGCACCACCTTCGGGAACATTCTCTATTTAGGCGACGTCCGGCACACGCGGACGTAGCCTCCTCGCGGCTGGCCGTTATGCGGGTGGAGGGGAAAACCCGTCCCGTCCACCCGCGGCCACAGTCAGGGCGGCATGAGGCAGGCGGTGGTAGACCTCCGCCGCCCGGTTCGATGGCGACGGATTGGGTCCGAGTGGATGTTGTCCTCCCGGGCCCTCTCCGCAGCCTCCTTCGGCGAGATGACGTCCCAACCCGGGCCAGCGTATTATAGTAGGCCAAAACCTCTTTTCTAAGGAGAGGCCTATGTCCACCAGCGAACAGTAGTAACCTTGATGATGATGATGACAGTTATCATGATATATTTATATATTACATATCAAGATGAAATGTATAGAAAGAAGATCACCACAAAACATAGCATTAACAACAGCAAATAATAATGCCGAATAAGCATTTATAACAAAAAAATGCGTATTTGGAACTAAATAAACAATGACAAAGCACTTTAAACACACCTGAAACTGAAGAACAGTTGTTTACATGTTTTAGAGAACTGAAGGCATCTGTTACATTATTATACACTTACTATAAAATTATATTAATCTACTAGCTGAGACCCGCGGTGTTACCCGCGTTTGTTATTATAACACCGCGGGGCGAAGCTAGTCTAAAAAAAGTAGCCTAAGTTACTCCTTATGTCATCAGCTATCTGCCAGTGAAAGTCCCGTCGAAATCGGTCCAGCCGTTCCAGAGATTACCCGGACAGACAGACAGACAAAAATTGTAAAAAATGTTATTTTGGCATATGTACCGTGTAAACATACATATGCATTTAGTAAAAAGCGGTTATTTTAATATTACAAACAGACACTCCAATTTTATTTACTTGCATAGACTAGAATTACTCAGAAGGTAGAAAGGAAACTTGAAAACTACTCACACTGTCTTCGGTTCAATCCACAAAGGAAGAACATTGTAAATAATGGAAGAAGGATTTTATCTACACTAAAGTGTGTCTACACTACGCGAAAGTGTGTCTGTCTATCTGTCTGTCTTTTACCTCTTCACGCTTAAACTGCTGAACCGATTTAAATGAAATTTGGTGTAGAGATAGTTTGAGTTCCGAGAGAGGACATATGATATCTCAGACCTGGTGAAAAGGGTGGAACTTTGTATGGGGACTCAAAAACTGCTGAACCGACTTAGATGAAATTTGGAATGGAGATAGTTTGATTCTTGAGAAACTACATAGGCTGCAAACATACCTTTTACTTTTAAAAGCTAGTTATTAAATAATTTATATAATATTGTGTTTACTATTGTTTAATTAATTTTAATTGAGCGATTCTCTATCTATAGCAGGTCCTAATTTTCAAAAAAAAATAATCATGCTATAGAGCTCATATGAACAGACGGTGTCACCTAATGGTAAGTGAATACCGCAACCCATAGACACCTGTAACTGAGAGGCACAAGTGCGTTGTCACCCGGTGAGACCACCCTTCCCTGGAAAAGAAGATATTTAGGGTACGTCCAACCTTGTTCACTTGGTGAAAACAACAAAAGAATGACTTATCACCGGTGTATTCCGTTTTGGTGATGGATCAGGAGTACGGAGTGTCACCACCCCTATTCATCCCGTTGGTGTCGTAAGAACCGACAAAGGAGCAAACTACGCAAGAAAACAGCACTGCAAAGAGAAGGAAAACTTGACACAACCCCTATACCAACCCGTCTGGCCAGGATGGTATAGTAGGCCAAAACCTTCTTTCTAAGGATAGGCCTATGACCAGCAGTGGACGATTAAAGGCGGTTAATGATGATGATGTTCTGCAAAGTCGATGTAGCACTCTGGTCAAGTCGACCCATTTGTGCCGCAACATGGCTCTCCCGCGGTTATTTCATTCAATTGATAACTGTCGTTAACATTCATTATCATTTCAATTTTTTTTTTTCTTTTTATAAGACAACTCCCGCACTAGGAATAAATCCTGTGTCGCGGGGGACTTTACAAACATACATGAAACGGACACAAAGTACACCCAGACTCAGAACAACAATTTGTGGATCACACAAAGTGTTATCCCATGTGGGGTTTGAACCCACAACACTCAGCGCAATAGAAAGTGGCGTGGCGACCACTTAAACCACTACGCCATCCGTGCAGTCACTTAAAGACATTACAAACATACATTAACATTTTATGTTTTCAATTTTCGCAACAAAGAGTAGAATTAATCGTTATCTTACCTATCATTTATACTTAAGACTTAGACGTGATGGAAGAAGAGCTAGACCGAGCCGTGAAGCGACTCGCCGCCCGCAACACCGCCCCGGTCCCTGATGAGATCCCGGACTAAGCATGGGTGTGCGCTTGAGCGGTCCTAATCCTAATCTCAAAGGGAAGTCACATGCGGGGTTCCACAGGGTTGGTCTTAAGAACCTGGCCTATGATACCGTTCAGAGGATCAGCCTTGCTCCAGGATTAAGGTCGTCGTCAAAATATTTGACGATTCTTCCAACTTCCATCGAGCCTAACCGCGCTTTTTCATCACCTGCATATATACATGTGTGCGACAAATTAAGAAGCTTGCTTGGAGATGAGACCTCGAAGTCAATTTCATTTTCCAATTTGTTGTAAATATTGATCTCTGTTATTTTAGTTTACCTAAATAAGTCTAACGAAGTTGATTTATTGAAAGTTAATTATTAGTTTTGTAGATTAATACTCGTATACAAAAGTTCCTAGTTTGTTTGTTTTATATAAAGTTTAAAATAATAATAACGGCCGTCTGATCCCAATCTAGGCCGAGCCTGTACTATGATAACCAGACTGCTGATAAACATTCCCTAATATTTTTAAACACATACATATTCTAGATAAATTACACCTAGACACATGTTTGAATTATAATACTCGTATTGTTTAACCGGCTTTTGAAGATTTGTAACTTAAATATATTGCTAAAAGAAAAAAACTGATTTTGTCATGCTTATTGTGCTTTTGTTACCACTTTTCATGAATAATACAATCCCGAGGTTATCCTGGGTACCCGAGATTAACTGTAGATAATCCCGAAATCAAAGGGATTAGAAAAATGAATAGGGATCGAATCCTCCAGTTGCACCTCATAAGAGGGCAGCCTTGTGGTTCTACAGGACACGCCGAGGTGAGTTTCTTCTCGTAGACCCCAGCTTGGGTCTCGGGGTAACATCTCCAGGTCTACGGCCTGTCCAAGTGGTGTTCCGCGCCGCCTACCACTGCATGCGGGTCACTGGATCGGGCCCAGATGAGCCTGCTTGGTAGTTCCAGGTTGTCAGTCCAGAAGGGGGGCGGGGTGCGTGGTTAACGAGGTCAAGACCGTACGAGTGAGTCCCGCGGGCGACCAGCTTGCTAGCCACGCCTGGGCCTAGTCTAGTGTCACCCCCTGTGCTTGGCGAGGTCGAGCTCCGAGGGATGGGGACCCCGAGGAGCGCCCTTCAGCCAGCATTAGATCAGGCGTTGAGGAAGGTCGCGGCAGGTCATGTCTGTCCGTCCGGCGGTCGCTGATGATAGGGCGCGAGCTCCCGCAGGTGGCGTGCTTGCGAGCCGTCGGCACGCACGAACAGATTTGTGCTCAGGCGTCTCACGAAGTCCTCAAATAACGAAGAACGAACGAAGACCTCTGGTGGCAGATTAATTGCTGTGGTTTGGGTTAGGATGGCGGCATTAAGACACAATCGGCAAGAGCGGTGGGGTGGGATAGGGCCTGATTAGGCATGGTGTCAAAAAGTGTTTTTTTCCTGCTAATATTACGTTCAACTTTAAAAATGAGATATAACGCCATCTATTGTTGGATAGTTAAACAACTAAGATAGAATAGTTTTACCTAAAAACGTATAGATGGCGTTTTCGCACAATCATTTGCGTTGGATAAAAAATAAGTAGTCAAATTAAGAACATCTCTTTTGTGTTTTAAAAATAGGTTTAAAAAGACTTTCTTTCAACTGCATAAATATTATGACTCCTTTAAAAATATATGTCTCGCAATATAACTTTTACCGCAAAATAATCAGGATATCAAATCAACATTTCATATTGTAATCCTATCACTATCGAAAGATTTCTTATCTGTATTTCTTTAATAAATACAACATCTTGGCTGTCGCACGGCAACAATCACTTAGGTATAATCACCGTGTGGTGACGGATTAAGAACTAACTGCGAACTAACAGCACTAACCCTATACCAACCCGTCTGGCCAGCGTGGTACTTACTATACAACGCTGGCCAGACGGGTTGGTATAGGGTTTGTTTCAAGTTTTCCATCTCTGTGCAAGAGAATAAACTGAAAACTGAACGCAGGACAGCAGTCCTGCGTTCAGTTTTCAGTTTATTCTCTTGGTCGGCTCTTACTACACCCAAAGGATGAAAAGGGGTGGTGATACTCCGTATTCTTAATCCGTCACCACACGGAAGCTTATCTAGCTAGCTTATTTACTTATACTTATTTGTGTATGCACAAATTTAGTTCGTTGCCCTACAAATTGTCCCTACTCCGTAATGATATTTGAAAAAAAATAAACATCATTGTACTGATACAATGTTATGAAAATTATTTTGTAATTATAAATTCAGTCTTTAGTAGTTATGTAAAATATTTACATAAAATTAAACTAAAACTGTTAATATACTCGAATACACTAGATCCATTAAAAAAAGTTAACCGAGCTATTATTTTTGCATAGTATAAAATAAAGTCGTTTTTTTTTTGTGGATTAGATCTCTTACACTAAGTAACGGATTTTCATGCGGTTTTTACAAATAGAGAGAGTGATTTAAGAGGAAGATTTATATGTATAATACATGCATATTATAGTAGATAGATCCGAGAATTTCAAAGATCTGTTTGTAAAAAACATGTTTAGTGCGCTTACATTGCAACCGCTGGCTAAACCTTACGAGATAGACCAAAACAATGTACTATGTAAAGAACAACGGCAGTAACATATTAACCTAAAACTAAAGCGTTTAAGAAATTGACTCACAGTAAACTTAATAAATATTTTTTTTATGATTTATCATCAGATCGAATATTTTTGAACATTTTATTTGACTAACTACGTAATGTCAGATTCGCCATCACGTATTACTGAATAGGCATGCATGATGACATTAATATGTTATCAAACGTTTTATCGATAATCGATTTTTATAGTTTTGGCTGAAATATCTACCGAAGGTTCACCTTTTATAATTATGAATTCTTCTGCCCATGAGTTCACTCGCACGGTAGAGTGACTAAATCAACATAATTAGAAACAATTTAGAATATTTTTGACTCACGATTTTACGTATACACTAAATTAATAGAATATAGTTACGTTATTTTAACAATGTTTGTAGTATAACAATATACTGCACAGTGTAATGAGAAAAAGACATTGTCGTTGAAAACGGCTCATAAATAGACATACATCGAAAATTTCAAAATGGCGATATTTTCAAAATGGCGATATATCGCCGTTTGGATCCTGTCGAGTGCCGCACCAGTCTTGTCGTTTGACACTCACACGCATGATTTTATGACCATTGCTTACACGGCAATTCTTTGTTGTTTTTTTTTTTGTTTAATTTAGTGTTAAACTATGCGAGTTTAACACTAAATTATACAAAAATAAAACACTAAATTATAAAAAAATATGTTATGTTTTTCTATTTTTAATTTCGTATAGTCTGTTATGCATGATGTGACGCCTTAAAATGTTGTGCATTAATCTAAATCTAAAATCTAAAGCATTCATATGCTTAAGATTTTAGTAAATATTGTAATAACTACTAGCTGTCTAATTCCTAAATAAATAAATAAATTGCTTCTGCCGTTTGTAAATGTGTATTGAAATACAATTATTCGAATTATTATTTTTAATTTATTTATTATTCATTTATTTATTTATAGCTAGTATTACACCTGCTTGGTCAGCGAAGATTTTTTTCTATTGTTTTACCATGTATTGGTAAAATAACCTGCACCCTTTTAGAGAGTCGGCTAACACTTTCAACAGCAAAATAAGATTGTTTATGAGTAATAATAATAACAATAATGTTTTCGGTTATATGAGACACAACGCCATCTAGTTTCAAACAAAACATTGACAATATGTTAGTACTTAACCTCGAAACATTCAAAATACAATATCTTTTTTCCTAGACTTCTTTCGCTAGTAATTTTGTTTAAGAAAATCTTCAAGAATAAACTCTCAAGTGTTTTAGGCATTTTTGATATTTAAACGCTACCATTTCAGTTCAAATAAAATTATGTATGGGGACTGCCATTGTCCTTTATAATTTAAAAAGATCTACAAAAAATTCTCAGACTTTTTTCAGAATCAGAATCATATTTATTTGCAAAAATATTGTGGCAAACGGTGTTACAATGGGTAGTAGAAGATACAATACGATTACCAGAATAGTGGCATGCAAAAACATTAAATAAAATAAAAATATTTATGTCAAGCAGAATTAAAAAAAAAATTAGGTCAATACAAACAATTAAATAACAGCAGAAATATAGGGCACAAAAAAATAATAGTTACAAGCTTAGTCAATTATAAAATAAAAATAGTAAGTCAATTGACATCCAAATGAATCTATACTAATATTATAAAGCTGAAGAGTTTGTTTGTTTGTTTGTTTGTTTGAACGCGCTAATCTCGGGAACTACCGGTCCGATTTGAAAAATTCTTTAAGTGTTAGATAGCCCATTTATCGAGGAAGGCTACAGGCTATATATCATCACGCTAAGACCAATAGGAGCGGAGCACCAATGAAGAATGTTTCAAAAACGGAGAAAATTTATTACTATTGAGACGCAGACGAAGCTGCGCGGGTCAGCTAGTAATTAATAAATGTTTTGCTATTACAACCAAAGTAACGAGGCGGAATGAAAATTTAGAGTATTGTTCGCAAAGAGTCGTTAATCTAATACTCGTAATAATATAAATTAGCTTAAATGTCATCGTGTAATTTGTCGTTTTGAGGATATTTACAGAGGGAGGCCAGAGAGCGTGGAGCGCAGCAGGCGCTTCTCTAAATCAGAGTGACTGAAGCCAACATACACAATAGACATTCTTCTTTTGTATGTGTTAGTAAAGTTGAATTTTTATAGTTTCGCGCGCCAAGATGAAATAAGTATATAACTAGGTCTGAGGGCGGTAGTTAGCGAGATCGCGTAGTTGGTGTTGCATGCCTCTGTCTCTGTCGGAGTGCCGGGCGGTCCGGTGTGTGTGGTGCCCTCGGATCATGCCAACAATCTTGTTTGTATGATTTGAGGTGGTGCCTGTTGCGAGGTCGCTTTGATTCCCGCTCGTATGCTTTCGGATTTTAATTAGACATATGTTTCCTGTTTTCATTTATTAACACTATGCATGTTGTGTTTGCTTAAATTGGTTGTACATTAGCCAATTCTACCACATGTAATTTATTATTATTAAGTAACAATGTTACGACTGGAAGCGAACCATAAATAAATGAATAAACGTACTTAAAAAACTAGTGTCATTTAATGTTATTGAGAAATATTAATGGTTTTTCTGATGCAGGGGCAAATCAGCGGACTGGCTGATGGAAAGTGAAATGGTTAATTATTTAACTTCCCTATCTATTAATACTTCAGTAATGTTATTCAATAACAGTAAATAATGAAAAAAAATAAGTGCGTAGTAAATAGGTACAAAAATTAGTATGTGTATTTTTGAGGGAATTAACACACGATAAGTATCTGGTACTATACCTATCGAGCCATTAAAAAGAGCGTTAAAAAGTTCATCATCATCAACAGCCTTTAATAGCCCACTGCTTTACATAGACATTAGAAAGGAGGTCTTGGCCTACTGGTCACGTTGGTCAGTCAGGTATAAGGTTATTGTCAAGTTTGGGTTCTCTTTGCCGTGCTGTTGTCCTGCGTAATTTGCGCGTTTGAGGTTACCGGTGCCCAAACCCTCCCCTCCCTCTGATCTTGGTCACTTACCATCACCCGACTGCTATCATAAAAAATGTTGAATATGTTTTAAACTATACTAGCTTTCGCTTGCAGCTTCGCTTGCGTTAATGCCAATCAATTTTTCGATAAAAAAAAACATAACCTAACATATGAGCTAACCGACATTATAATCTATCTCTGTGCCAAACTTCAACCAGATCCGTACATTCTGTCTGCCGTTGTTGAGTAACTTCATAACAGTAGTAAGATGTACAATTTGAGTAATACGAGTACATCCATATCTTATATATTCAATTCTCGTGTCACAATGTTATAGTTAAACCGCCGTAAGCTTGGCCCTCCTGATGGTTTGCGGGACGCGGGGCGGGTGATGCGCTCGGCTATACATAACACGATGTACTAACTCGATATCTTCAGATTTACTTGTTTGAGATTTAAAATACACACGATGTAATAAAAATCGATGTATTATAATGTCAGTGTATTGTAAATTTTTAAGATTTATTGGAAAATTTAATACTGTAAAATAATTTTAATAAAATCACCTTATCTTCATCATGTAAATTATATTCAGAAACAATTTAAAAATTAAGTAAAATAATAAATTTTCTTTATTAGAACTTTAACAGTAGAACCTCTGTAAGCCAAACTTCAAGTTTTTAAATCTTTTTGTGACGCAGAGTCGGCAGATTATCCACGTTGCAAAATAATACCGTGTGTAGCAGTCTTAAGAAAAATAACACGTACAGCCATGCTTTCACGTCAGTCACTGCCGGCGGACAGCGACGCACTAGCTAATTGGTTGAATGCACCCCCGCCCCGCGTCCCCCAAACCATCAGGAGGGCCAAGCTTACGGCGGTTTAACTATAGTTACCATACTCCTCCGAAACGGCTGGACCGATTTTTATGAAATTTTGTGTGCACATCGGGTAGGTCTGAGAATCGGCCAACATGTATTTCATACCCCTAAATAACAAGGGTGACCCCACCATTAAATTATTTTTTCAAGATTTTTTATAAAAAGTGTATATGGCAAAACAACGTTTGCCGGGTCAGCTAGTTAATATTATAAAAGCGAAAGTGTGTCTGTCTGTATGTTACCTTTTCACGATTAAACCGCTAAACCGATTTAAATCAAATTTGGTATTGAGATAGTTTGAGTACCGGGAAATGACATAGGATAGTTTTTATCCTAGAAATCATCCTAAAAGGGGAATGGAAGTTTGTATGGGGAATCAATAACCGCTAAACCGATTTAGATGAAATATTATATGGAGATAGTTTGATTAGATTTAGAGGTAAGGAAGCTAGTATGAAGGATAAAGCATCAGACTTATTTAAAACTTTTTTAACACACTTTTATTGACTTGGTACGTACGTACGAGTATCTATGTATACGTAACGTAAAGGAATCTTTGAACGTGATTTTCCTTCACTCTGAAACGTCGAATTAAATTAAAACTTCGCACACTTATCAAGGACTGATGATAATACAATAATTTAATAAATTGATCCGATTATCCTGATCAGGATCTTCAGGGTTAACGGCTTTTGCCATATCTAAAGTTGTGTATTACCATGTACTAAGGCGTGTACTGAACTATATGTGACTGAAACTTGTTACTTTTTTGGTATTTAATTTCAAAATAATCATCATTAATAAGAAAAGCAAGACAAGCCTAGCTTAGTAACTTTCTGGTGGTTTTGAGTGTTTACACGGCCTACCTAAATGTCCGGCTGGCGGTAGTGTCACGCTTCGGGTCTGCCGTCTGTATGGTCAGGACGACTCAAAAATATGGTCCTTTCTTCATAAGGCCGTTTTTTACGTGTCACCGTCACCCCACCGCGGGGGCTGAAGTGTCGGAATCGGCCCGACTAAAATCACATGGTGTGCCACTCTGCGCCTATAATAGGAGGGACCCGAGAACTACTGTTATTAAGACATCCGGACCCCCCTAGCGCCTGCCCGCAATTCTTCAAAAGTCCTACCCAGACTCTATCCTGAACTCGGTTTTGTTCTTTGTTTCGGCGTTTCTTCAAAGAGTGAGTCTTACTGTACTGTATTCACAGAAATAAATCTCATTTATTTATCAGTTATAACTAGTACATAGGTCACCTGATAGGTACGCCCGTAGAACTACGGGGAGGCTAATCAGTAACTTACTGATAATTTTGTTTTTATAAAAATAACAATAATATTATAATAATAATATTTATTAAGATAAAGAGTACAATGTTTTATAATAAATTGTTCTCTAATCTATAGAAATAAATAAAATTGAAGTGTCTGTTTGTAATGTCAAAATAATAGGTTTTTTTCATTCTCACACGGTTATTTGCTTGTGCAAAAGGCAGGGTTTAGGCAAAGGTATCTTTACCTATACCTAAAAACCAGTTTAAATATTTTTTGTCTGTCTGTCTATTTGTTCCGGGTAATCTTCAAAACTACTGGACCGATTTTGATAATATTTTTCTACCTGTAGCTGTTTATAGCAGGAGTACACGCTACTGCACGGATGGCGTAGTGGTTTAAGCGGTCGGCACGAGAAAACCCCTATAAAATTTTGCCCAGACCTGGAATCGAACCTGAGGCCTCATGGACTGTAGGAAGCGCTTTCCAAATTCGACGCGAACGAAGGGTTTTTCGATGAATGTTGTTTGTCCGAACTAGATTAAACCTTTCTCGGGCGAAGAAATGCTTACAAACTATTTTATCAACATAAAATCTACATAACTACAATTTAATAAAAACATTTTAATATCCTACATAAGCAACTTGCAGTGCCAGTGATAAGTGGGTCGACAATAACGCAGTTCGGCAAATTTTTATTTACATACTTTAAGTAACTGCTCAGTTCGCTCATACGACAAAATTCGTAAATAATTATGATATTTATTTTACAGCTAACATAATTTATTTTAGAAAAGGCAATAATTGAAATTTGAAAAAATGAACTTTGAGCCTTATTGTGAGGCACAGACTATACCTTTTAGTTAGAAATACCGGGGTGGTAGGTGAGCAATGTGTTTTAGTACTATATATGAAAATTTGGCGGAGAGTCATCACCATGCAATTAATATAAAGGCGATGTGTATGAAATTTATATGGAGTCCCGGGAAAGGATATAGGACAGTTTTTATCAAAGAAATCATCCTTTGAGGGGTTGAAAAGGGTAGTGGATTTTTTTAAGGGGAATCAATAATCGCTGAATCGATTTATATAGATAAAATTTGGTATGGAGATTCTTTGATTCTTGTGGGAAGACATGTTACGTTTACCGCGTTAACCGACATTTTCGCTTGCGGAGCCGCGGGCAAGAGCTAGTGCCTGCGATTTCGTTTGCGTGAAATTTGAAAAGCGTTGCCTTAGTGGGTACAATTCCGTGACCGGGCAAAATTTAGAGTGGTTTTCTGATAGAAAAAAATAGCCTAAGTTACTCCTTAAATAGACAGCTACCTGGTAGTAAAATATTATCAAAATCGGTCAAGCCGATTTGAACCCGGAAAATACAGACAGACAAAAAATGTTTCAATTGGTTTTTAGGCATAGGTATCGTGTAAATAACCGAGTGAGCATGAAAAAAACCTATTATTTTGACATTACAGATAGACACTTCAATTGTATTTATTTGTATAGATATAGAATAGATAGTAGTGGGAAATAGGAATGGTCGTTAGGAGGCTACTTTTAAAATCGCTCTTTGAGCTCTTTCTAGAGGCAGTATAATAGTTTTTAGTGTTTTTCGTGTGCCCCATGAGGTTATACATACAATGTAGGTAATTTTTATAAAAGTTTTTATCTTAACTAACTTTAGTATTGTTGGTGGATAGGTCATAGTTTTTTTTCGAAGTTC
Source organism: Arctia plantaginis (assembly GCA_902825455.1). Taxonomy (NCBI): domain Eukaryota; kingdom Metazoa; phylum Arthropoda; class Insecta; order Lepidoptera; family Erebidae; genus Arctia; species Arctia plantaginis. The sequence continues at coordinate 1,347,566 of CADEBD010000282.1, forward strand.
CGCTACGTTTTTCATCACCGAACTTTTTAAATAATTTATTTTAAATGTAAATTTTTCACAGAAAGGTCTGAAACATTGCAATAGCGGGTAATATAACGGACCTGTATTGTTTAGGATAGAAACTGTTTAGTTTTACTAAAGAAAATATATTTGTCTCATGTTTAATTTACGACCAAATAATATGTTTAATGACAATTTAATACATATTTGGTGTTTGAATAAAATTTGAAGTGCAGTCGTGACTTAAACAGCTAGAACCATTAAATTTTTAACTATCTTTGTTTTTTTCAATCCCAAAAATTTTGTTTTGCTTTCAGATTGTACATTATATCTATGCAGCATGCATCGGAGTACGCCACATAAACGTAATCTTCATAATTAATCAATTCTGTAACAGATTACCTAAAAGATTAAGACATAGTAACGAGAATAATTTACTCAGCAACGAGCGAAATAATCCGTAGACCATAAAGCTAACACAAATTACATTAAACGTTCTCTTACAGAACTATTAAAGCTAGGAAAAAATAATAATACAAAAATAACATCACACACTCCAAAGAGAAGGAAAACTTAACACAAACCCTTTACCAACCCGTCTGGCCAGTGTAGTATAGTAGGCCAAAACATCCTTTCTAAGGAGAGGCTTATGTCCAGCTGTGGACTAGTAAAGGCTGTTAATGTGATGATGTGAACTTCACACATCTAACAAAAGGCTGTCTAATCTCAAACCAGACTGCTGATAAACATACTTATGCCAAATCATGAAATTCCCCAACTCATAGTGTACGCACATATTTTGAACCGACGTCAAAAAGCGAGAAAGTGATTTTATTGTAAACCGACCTTAAAATTGATGTGTTTATTATATACAAGGATGAGGAATCTTATTTTAACCTTATGTGATGTATTCACGTCATTGAAGTCAGTGGTAATTTTTTTAATTTACTTATTTTAAATACTGTTATACTACTCTCATTTATTATATTAATCTCAAAGACTATAATATTACAATTATATTCTAGCACATTCACACAACGCCATCTAGACCCAAACTAAGCAGAGCTTGTACTATGGGTACCAGACAACTGATATAAATATACGTACATATATACTTTTTTTTGTAAATACATACTTATTATAGAAACACCCAGACCAAATCAAACATCAAATGTTTATTTATTTAACTTTATGCACTTTTGTACATCGTCGGACTTAATGCCTAGGGCATTATATATTCCAGTCTATCTTTGGGTGTTGTAGAAATCTTGTAAGGTAGGTGCACAGAGGTTACGTCTTAATATATTACGTAATTGATGCAATATATGTAACGGAACGCTACATACACAAACTTATACATACTCATATACAACACAACACATCATAAATACACACATACAATCATACATATACATATATATTTAATTATATTTATATAGATACATAGACATAAATTATATTCGCACACTGTGAATGAAAGTTCTGCCTTTTCGTTAAGAAGGAGATTATGTACCTTCTTTTTTGAAAATAAAGCGGTTTGTGGACATCCTGACTTCGAGCTGGAGCGCATTCCAGAGTAGTACTGCTTGAACAAAGAACGAACAGCTCACAAAGTCGGAGTTGTGTTGCAAATGTTCATGCACACAAATGATTTGACTTGAACGGGAATCGATCCCAGGACCTTTGGAATAGAAGACCGTTACACAAACCACTATCAATTTGTTCTGTGTGCATTAACCAGCAAGTATAATACAGAACGTACACGCCTTAAAAATCTCGTTCGTACACTTATTCGTACCTTTTTCTTTTGCAAAACCGGATTGAGAGCCGCGGAAGTGGACCCGCCAAGGCGAAGTATCTGAATAAATGTATTTAATATATTTATTATTTTCTTGATAAAGAGATAGATGCTTATTACTTTGCTATAAAAAATCTTAGGCTTATGGTTCTTTTTTTTTCTAAAACCAGCCCTAATAAACGTCACCTTCTAATTCGTAAAAGTGTACATAATAAAACAGGAGTATTTAAAAACTTAGGCGGAAGAATGCAATACATTAAAAATATTATAGTTATTGTAAATCATATTTACTGTCCGTGAGATGACGAATGAGAATACGGGGTGTCACAATCCCTACTCACCCTGTGGGTGTCGTAGGAGCAAACTACGCAGGACAACAGCACTGCAAAGAGAAGAGAACTGACACAAACCCTGTACTAGTCTTTCGGGCCAGCGTGGTATAGTAGGCCAAAACCTCCTTTCTAAGCTGAGGCCCATGTCCAGCAGTAGACTATTAAAGGCTGTTGATGTGATGATTTTGTATATTCTTCTGTTTCTTCCCACCCAAGTACGTCCACTGCTGGACATAGGCCTCCCCCAAGTTACTCCAAAACAACATGTGCTGCCTGCATCCAATAGTTTCCCGCAACCTTCACCAGGTTGTCTCTCCGTCCGCCACTCGAACTTTTAAATACAATAAAATTATTAATGTTTCTTCGTGAAATATCCTTATCAATGTACTTAAATTTAAATGTCCCTTAAATGTTATTTATGTGTGAGACTTAGCGCTATTTTTACAAGTATTGCTTTTGTTGTTGAACAATATTCCTTTCGTAAGGCAATCAGTGAGCTCCAAGAAATCATACATTGCAGTCATGACTGACCGCATCAGGTTTAAGGTCAACGGAGTCCCACATTCAGGTCAGTTTTTGATGTGACATATTTAAAAATGTATCTTAATTACCTTAGTTTTATGTGATAATTTCGTGTGTGATATATTACAGTAGTTATGATATATTGAGTGCAATTATGTATTACATGACTATTAGCTGTCTGTGAGTTTTTATTCGTGGATTTTTTACTAGTGTAAAATATTCCTGTAATGTATTCACTTCGGCAAATTGACTGTTTGGATCAGTTATAATTTTTTTTGCTCCGTTTTCATCTGTTGAACTATATTTAAAAAGGATTTTTTTTTTATATATATAATGGATACAATATTGGTCAGCTGTTGATTTACCGTATTGGCGCAAAATTGAACCTCTTTAAAAATATGATATTTAAAAATAGAATTCCCCTAGTAACGGACATATACGTATCTCATGAAGGCAAAAAACTTCAAGAAGTAGAAACAACCCAAATTTCTAGGTATAAATATAGATAGCAACCTAAATTGGAAGGTAAACGTGGAATGCCACTCTGCAAAATTAAATACCCAGTCGTATGCGTTATACATGCTCACAAAAAAAATTGTACCATAGCGCTGTATTGACTGTATATCACGGATACGTGGATTCGATCTTGAGGTATGGGATCAAATTTTTGGATAACTGTACTGAAATAATGGACCTTGAGGGGACGGATTAAGAATACAGAGAGTCATCACCCCTATTTATCCCGTGGGAGTCGTAACAGCCGACTAAGGGAGTAAACTACGCAGGACAACAGCACTGCAAAGATAAGAAAAACTTGAAACAAACCCTATACCAACCCGACTGGATAGCGTGGTATAGTAGGCCAAAACCTCCTTTCTAAGTAGAGGCCTATGTCCAGCAGTGGACTAGTGGAGGCTGTTGATGATGATGATGATGTACTGAAATAGAGCAAGTATATATAGCTCAGAAGAGGTGTGTCAGGGCAATGAGCAACCTCGAACAAATTGACATAGGTTAACCGTATTTCAAGAGACTCAATACACTAACCATACCCTATCTGTATGTCTTTGAATTGCTTTTATTTGTCAGAAGTAATCTAAACATGTTTAATAAGTATAAAAGTAAGCGTCACAATTTCTAATTCTGTTGTTCTCAGCATAAAAGTGTTTTGATGAATCGGAGTGCATTTTGCATGGCGCCACGACTCTACAACCATCTACCTAAACTCTTAGTAGGAACTACGTGTTTCATTAATTTAAACAAATATGTTTAAGCAATTTCTGTTTGCAAAAGGCGTACTATACAGTGTAAGAATTTTTAAATGATAAGGACTGTGCAAGATAAGTTTTATCTGCGTCTGTTTGTTTTAATCTTAAGTCATTATGACATTGTATTTTTATTTGTTTTCAACTGTCATAAAATGCACCTCTTTTCATTTAGTTTATAGTTATAAATATATGAAACTCGTATATTGACATTCTTAAATCTCTGAATATGAACAATGTTGTAATTAGATTCCTAGAGCATTTAATTATAAAATGTTAAGTATTGCATGCCGAGAGGCCGATAATGGAAAAGCTTTGCCACATTGTTATATCACAATAATCATGGTACCTACCCCTTTTGCGCAATAATTTGAATTTGAATTTGACATTATGTCATTGTATAGGTTTTATACAATGACAGGTAAATCTCTATACTGAACTAACTAAAGGGGACAGTTAACATGTAGCCATTTTTACACAACTTTTCAAGTCAACACATATACATATAATTCCTTTCTAAGGAGAGGCCTATGTCCAGCAGTGGACTATCAAAGGCTGTTGATGTGATGTGATGATATATAATTTTAGCTTTTTCTGCACTTTTAATATTAAAATTCTTCTATCGCGTATTCATATTTAGATAATGTATGTGAAACATTTGACCGGTAAAAGAGAGAGTGGACACGACTGAATTTTGTCACTGTGACTATGTGTTAACTCTCGTCGAGTCGATTACGTAACATATGTATGAAGAAAGCAAATATGTTACGTTTTCACACATATCGATAGACTGAACGAGAACGGCATTACCTAAAACTTTTCAACTGAAGTATTACGGATTTCAATTCACCTACATTTTCACCCTTTATCATCAACAGTCTTTAACAGTTATGACTGCTTCCATGGTTCAGTGGTAGCGTATGCGACTGCTGTGCTGATGTGTCGGGTTCGATTTCTGGGTCAAACCAAATGTTTGTATAAACTGCAGATATTTGTTTCGTAGTTTGAGTGTTTTCTATGTGTAATATGTGTGTATTTACAAAAACAAAGGATATAAGTATTCTATCAGTCAATCTAACTTTCATAGTACAAGCTTTGCTTAGTTTGAAACTAGATGGCCTTGTGTCAGCTATCCGAAATATTTATTTATTATTATTATTTACAGTCCTACTGCTGAATGTAGGCCTCTCCTTAGAATTGAGGTTTAGCCTACTATACCACGCTAGCCCTCTGAAAAAAAATTAAACAAAACCTGTACAAACCCGTCTGGGTTAGTATAGGTTTTGTTTAAATTTTTTCTTCTCGTTGCAGTGCTGTTAATTTGTCCTGCGTAGTTTGCTCCCTTAGCCCTCTCTTACGACACCTACAGAACGAATAGGGTTCGTAACACTCCGTACCCTTAATCCACCAATACACAGACAACAAAAAATTAGTTTTAAAAAACTAAAAAATATAAAATAAATTTGAAAAAAAGCGTTGGGTGCCTGTTGTCAGTAGTAAAAAGCACTCCACGCTATTTTTCAAATTTATTTTCTATTTTTTAGTTGGGTTTTCTATATAAAGCGTGTTTTTTTAGTTTTTTAAAACTATTTTTTTTTTTTAAATTAGTGTATTGTCATCGGTCCTCGATATATCTACAAAGTTTGAACGAATTCTGACCGTTTAAAGTCAGTCAAAATCACGTCCAAAGGAGTCGGTTACAAACATACAAACAAACTTACAAGTGAAGCTAATATAGAGCGTGTAATAAATTATTTTTTTAAATTAGTGTATTGTCATCGGTCCTCGATATATCTACAAAGTTTGAACGAATTCTGACCGTTTAAAGTCAGTCAAAATCACGCCCAAAGGAGTCGGTTACAAACAAACATACAAGTGAAGCTAATATAGAGCGTTTAATAAAAAATAATACAACTGAACTTCCTTTTTTTAAAGTAGGTCAAAAGCAGTTACGGTGACTCTTACATTTTTACAGTTTGAGGACCGGTTTATCAGCTTGTAAAAACTGGCAGTAAAGGCAGTCTCTGGCTGCTGCATCATGACATGGGCTTGCCGCTCAGTGTGATTGTCATTTTCAAACCCATGTTCTAGTTAATTAGCAAATTGTTCTCCGAAATATTAAAGTCGCTTTCACTTCTTATATACAACATGTATATTATCACGACCCTAATCTTAAGTTTGGATTATACAATGAGTTACAGAATTGCGTAGTCTGTAGTATGAGGTTTGCGCCTTTGGTTTAGCAGTCAGTTCCCATACAGTTAGTTTTGTACACCAATGGTAACAATAATACACCAATAGACACAGAGACTTAACGTTACATTAAAAGGACAATGGGCGATCTTATCGCTACTAACGATCTCTACCAGACAACCTTGGGATAGAGATTTTTATAGTAAGTGGTATTGTAGTAAGTATTGTATTATGAACGAGCTGGTATTTTGCGTGGAATTTGAAAAGCACTGCCTTAAGGGTGTAGTACGGTACGCGACTGCAGACTATGAGGCCTTGCGTTCGATTGCCGGACCGGGCAAAATTTTATAGAGTTTATCTGAGAGGAAAAATGGTCTAAGTTACTTGCTATATAGACAGCTACCTGGAAGTAAAGTATTATGAAAATCAGTATAGCCGTTTTGAAGATTACCCGCAACAAACAGACAGACAGAGAGATAAAAATATTTAAACTGGTTTTTAAGCATAGGTATCGTGTGAATAACCCTGTGAGTATGACAAAAATATAATATTTTGACGTTACAAACAGACACTTCAATTTTAACTATTTGTATAGATTTGAACTATATGTCTATATACACGTTTATAGACGACTAAGTATATAGACGTTCGAAGAAAAAGTACCTACCACCCCTAGGGGCGAAAAATATTATTTATATATGTATTTATCATTATGTAATAACATTAATAAAAACTTCTTCTCTCATAAGGTACAGTAGGTTACAGAGTATCGTAATTATATCGAAATCAAAATAATATAAAGTTCCTTAGTGATAGCTGGAGTCTATACTAAACTCGAAACCTTTATGACAGATATTCAGGCCTACCCTACGATGTAGGCATAATAACGATATAAATAAACCTAAATTATTTTTTAAAAGTCAAGCTCTGTTACTTCGTATTAAGATTCTGATATCGAAAGATCGCACACAGAGAAAGTTAACATTTAAATTACAAATATTCCACCGGCGCAGGGCTCAAACCATGAAAGTATTTTCAAACTCCACTGACCCACATAAACATAACCACAACCCGCACAGTCTCACGGTTTTATCCATTCGTTTGTGGAATGCACTGCGGAAATATGACAAGCTAAATCCCTTAATGTCTTTAGAAATACATTTTACTACTACTACTATTTGTTAAATAATTATTATTATTTTATACTGCGTCAATAATTATTTGACTGCACGGATGGCGTAGTGGTTTAAGCGGTCGCAACGCCGAGTGTTGTGGGTTCAAACCCCACATGGGACGACACTTTGTGTGATCAACAAATTGTTGTTCTGATTCTGGGTGTTCTTTGTGTCCGTTTCATGTATGTTTGTAAAGTCCCCCGCGACACAGGATATTTTCCTAATGCGGGAGTTGTCTTTAAAAAAAAAAAATCTTATCAAAATATTCTAAACCATAGTATTTCATATATAAAATCATTAATCTGCAATATTTCCGGACCGAAATGACCTCTAAACCTTTAAGAAGACGGTACTCCTTCCTCAAAGGCCGGCAACGTGTTTGTGACAACTGAGTTACAAGCGTTCATTGGCGGCAGTAGTTCTTTGAATCAGGTCACCCGACTGCTCGTTTGCCCCCTCTTCCATAAAAATAATAATTAAAGAGTACACCATTAAAAATCCGAGCCTTTGCCCAAACTAGGTGAGGATCGGCTATGAAGTCTACTGGAATACAACTGAACATCCATCAGACCTGCACAATTCAAGTACTAGGCGATATCGAAGTTCTGTAGAAAGATTGTTGTCAGACTTTTTAGGGCTCCAAGTACCCGTGAAGATTGCCACAGATGTTAAGAATCACATCACATCAACAGCCTTTACTAGTCCACTGCAGAACCTAGGCCTCTCCTTAGAAAGGAGGTTGTGGACTTCTATTCCACGCTGGCCAGACGGGTTGGTATAGGGTTTGTTTCAAGTTTTCCTTCTCTCTGCAGTGCTGTTGTCCTGCGTAGTTTGCTCCCTTAGTCACCTCTTACGACACCCACGGGATGAATAGGGGTGGTGACACTGGTATTCTTAATCGGACTTAAGACGGTGTTAAGAATGGTGAAAGAAAACCCACCCATAGACTGACCTGGCTAGGATTGCTTAACTTTGTAACGGTTTCAACAGATGTTCGTATGGCAACTGGGGCCGACGGCTTAAAGTGCTCTCCAATGCATGGAGGGGTCCCAATATGTTAAGAATGGTCACCCATCCATAGACTGACCGGGCTTAACCGTATAATAATATATATAATATATGTAGTAACCCTACTTAACTCTGAAATGTGTTAACCTATTCGGTTGCCACCTAGAAACGAGCTCCTCCAAATAAAAAAATATGCCATCAACTGTTATTCTGTAGTACCTACTTACTATAAAAATCTCTATCCCAAGTGTATCTGGTAGAGATCTTTAATAAGATCGCCCGTTGTCCTTTTGTTGTAACGTTAAGTCTCTGTGTCTATTGGTGTATTATTGTTACTATTGGTGTAGGTACAATACTTACTACAATACCACTTACTACAAAAATCTCTATCCCAAGTGTATCTGGTAGAGATCTTTAATAAGATCGCCCGTTGTCCTTTTGTTGTTACGTTAAGTCTGTGTCTATTGGTGTATTATTGTTACTATTGGTATAGATACAATACTTACTACAATACCACTTACTATAAAAATCTCTATCCCAAGTGTATCTGGCAGAGATCTTTAATAAGATCGCCCGTTGTCCTTTTGTTGTTACGTTAAGTCTCTGTTTCTATTGGTGTATTATTGTTACTATTGGTATAGATACAATACTTACTACAATACCACTTACTATAAAAATCTCTATCCCAAGTATATCTGGTAGAGATCTTTAATAAGATCGCCCGTTGTCCTTTTGTTGTTACGTTAAGTCTGTGTCTATTGGTGTATTATTGTTACTATTGGTATAGATACAATACTTACTACAATACCACTTACTATAAAAATCTCTATCCCAAGTGTATCTGGCAGAGATCTTTAATAAGATCGCCCGTTGTCCTTTTGTTGTTACGTTAAGTCTGTGTCTATTGGTGTATTATTGTTACTATTGGTATAGATACAATACTTACTACAATACCACTTACTATAAAAATCTCTATCCCAAGTGTATCTGGCAGAGATCTTTAATAAGATCGCCCGTTGTCCTTTTGTTGTTACGTTAAGTCTGTGTCTATTGGTGTATTATTGTTACTATTGGTATAGATACAATACTTACTACAATACCACTTACTATAAAAATCTCTATCCCAAGTGTATCTGGCAGAGATCTTTAATAAGATCGCCCGTTGTCCTTTTGTTGTTACGTTAAGTCTGTGTCTATTGGTGTATTATTGTTACTATTGGTATAGATACAATACTTACTACAATACCACTTACTATAAAAATCTCTATCCCAAGTGTATCTGGCAGAGATCTTTAATAAGATCGCCCGTTGTCCTTTTGTTGTAACGTTAAGTCTGTGTCTATTGGTGTATTATTGTTACTATTGGTATAGATACAATACTTACTACAATACCACTTACTATAAAAATCTCTATCCCAAGTGTATCTGGCAGAGATCTTTAATAAGATCGCCCGTTGTCCTTTTGTTGTTACGTTAAGTCTGTGTCTATTGGTGTATTATTGTTACTATTGGTATAGATACAATACTTACTACAATACCACTTACTATAAAAATCTCTATCCCAAGTGTATCTGGCAGAGATCTTTAATAAGATCGCCCGTTGTCCTTTTGTTGTTACGTTAAGTCTGTGTCTATTGGTGTATTATTGTTACTATTGGTATAGATACAATACTTACTACAATACCACTTACTATAAAAATCTCTATCCCAAGTGTATCTGGCAGAGATCTTTAATAAGATCGCCCGTTGTCCTTTTGTTGTTACGTTAAGTCTGTGTCTATTGGTGTATTATTGTTACTATTGGTATAGATACAATACTTACTACAATACCACTTACTATAAAAATCTCTATCCCAAGTGTATCTGGCAGAGATCTTTAATAAGATCGCCCGTTGTCCTTTTGTTGTAACGTTAAGTCTGTGTCTATTGGTGTATTATTGTTACTATTGGTGTAGGTACAATACTTACTACAATACCACTTACTATAAAAATCTCTATCCCAAGTGTATCTGGTAGAGATCTTTAATAAGATCGCCCGTTGTCCTTTTGTTGTAACGTTAAGTCTCTGTGTCTATAGGTGTATTATTGTTACTATTGGTGTAGGTACAATACTTACTACAATATCACTTACTATAAAAATTCCTACCCAAGTGTGTCTGGTAGAGATCGTTCATAAGATCGCCCGTTGTCCTTTTGTTGTAACGTTAGTTCTCTGTTTCTATTGGTGTATTATTGTTACTATTGGTTTAGGTACAATACTTACTACAATACCACTTACTATAAAAATCTCTATCCCAAGTGTGTCTGGTAGAGATCGTTAATAAGATCGCCCGTTGTCCTTTTGTTGTAACGTTAAGTCTGTGTCTATTGGTGTATTATTGTTACTATTGGTGTAGGTACAATACTTACTACAATACCACTTACTATAAAAATCTCTATCCCAAGTGTGTCTGGTAGAGATCGTTAATAAGATCGCCCGTTGTCCTTTTGTTGTTACATTAAGTCTCTGTTTCTATTGGTGTATTATTGTTACTATTAACTAAAAAACATACATAAATACAGTCAGAAATTATAACCCTCCCAGCTCCATAGTGTAAAAAGATTCTATAAAAATATTGACTAGATATAAAACGATTAAATGTTTCTTTATTCAAAAGTTGTTGACTTATGTTTTTCGGTCGTATCTTGTATGTATGCATGTAATATTCTTTATTACCTCATATCTTCCAAACCGCTGCACGGATTTATTTAATTAACATATCGTTAGATTCGTCTTGGTAACCCAAGTGTTCTTAGATAGGTGACGCGAAGAAAAAACCAACATGACGACTGTGGGACGCTATAGTAAAAAGTAAAAAAAATAAACTGCAGTATGGGTATCTAATTAAAGGAATCATCATGAGGATTTTTAAATGGCAAATCATGACCATTTTTTTAGTGCTTTACTTTTAAATTGTCCTTTTGCATTCGGTTTTTGTTTTTTTTTTAATTATTTCTTGTTATTGATAGTTGCACACCTCAATATTGCCGATTTGAAAACAAGATGTAAAAATATTCATCGGTAGAGTCTGATCTCGATATACTCGTATTATTATTTATTTGTTTATTTACAACTTTATGCACTCGTGTACATCGACGGACTTAATGCCCTTTTTTCCGTGCGGAAATCCCCTCGGATACCACCTATCGGTGGCATGTCGGACTCGAACCGACTAAAACCGCACGCCGTCTCGGGTACTAATAGCCGGGGAACCAGGTATACCCTAGAAAGGAAGTCCCTGGTGCCCCGACATACCTCGGGCCATCTACAACAACAGGTAAACGATACCCCCCGTGTGGGAACCCCATGTTCCCTCTGCTCCCTGGAAGCGAGCGCGCTTCGCAACGCGCTCGCCGCCACCCAGGCCTGCTTCTGCTAGGGTGACAGATGGCCTCACCTGTCACCCCCAGACCTGCGTTTTTGGAGGACGGAGGTCGTTCTGCGACCTCCGGCGCCTGAGTCGCCTGCGGTACCTAGCCCGTTCCCGGGCCTGGCGGGCCGGGAGAGTTCTAAACCTCTCCCGGTCCCGCTCCGCCGTCTCCTTCGCGAGCATAACTTGCTCGCAGAAGGAGACGGCAGAGTTCCACGCACTCTCGCTCCGCACGATAGCCGCAATCAGGCTATCGAGCGAGAGAACTCCCACTAGGATGGCCGCCACGAGGTCTCGCCTCTGCTCAACCCACGCCGGGCACTCGGTCATGCCCTGGACATTACCAGCCATCCTTTTGGGTGGTGTAGATATCTGGTTAGGTGGGTGCACTGAACAGACAGTTGTAATAGTATATTTTAAAGTTTAAACTCACATATATACACTTACACACATACATACATTAATACATAGATATACATATAAATATACATACATACAAATACTTTATAATGCTACACTGTAGATACGAAGATTATTACCTTCCTGTATTTAGTACAAAAAATAATACATGTCGGAGAGTACTATAACAAAAAAAGAACAACTAAAACGTATATACGAGAAATTATATTAAAAAACATAAATAAAACATAACTACTTTAGAAACCAGGTTAATTTCGAATCATCATTCTTAAGATAATATCTATATTGGTCTACGTACATTGTTTCATAAACTAACAGTACTTATAAAACAAGGCTTATAAAGCGTGCGAGAGAGCAGACGTGTTTCAAGTATTCAATAAAATAAAATAAAATAAGTGCTAAAATAGATTAAACTTAACGTCAGTAGTAATACAATTTAATCTTGAGTAATACTGAGTACGCGGCGTTGTTCAAAGAAAGTGTGCGTACTATGGATAAAATAAAATCACAATCACCTGTGCATTATTTAAATATTTTATAATAACATCACACATCATCGCATCAACAGCCTTGGCCACCAATAGCCAGAAAGGAGGTTTTGGCCTACTATACCACGCTGGTCAGACGGGTTCGTATAGGGTTTGTTTCAAGTTTTCCTTCTCTCTGCAGTTCTGTTCTCCTGCGTAGTTTGCTCCCCTAAGAATACAGAGTGTCACCACGCCCATTCTTTCCGTGGGTGTCGTTAGAGCCGACTAAGGGAGCAAACTACGCATGATTCTGTATTCTTAATTCGGCACCACACGGACAATATAATAACACCAGTGACTAGTTTACAAAACCGGACTAGCACCAGACTTGTGAAAGTTCTAAATCTAAAAAAAAAAGGTCATAATATTTGATATTGATTAACTTTGATCTTATCTTTGCTATGATCAAATCACAATCACAGGTGTAAAAAATCATTGTGACTTAAACCAATTATTTCAATAGCAATAATTTCCATGTCTCATTCACAAGCAACAGATTCAAGATTGTACATGCAGATTCGTCTTGTGTATTACGTTATATTAATAACTAACTGTCTACTGCAACACTTCGCTATGGCATTAATGAGAAATGAGGAAGTAGGAATAAAACTGGTGACTAACCTATGCCTTTGTGGCTCGTCGCGGGTACGATTCCCGGGTCGGACCAAATGTTTGTATGATCTGCAAATATTTGTTTCGGGGTTTGAGTGTTTTCTATGTACAATATGCATATATATTTACAAAAAAAAGTAGAAAAGTATTGTGTCAGTCAATCTAGCTTTCATAGTAGAAGTTCTAGTTTGAAACCAGACGGCGTTGTTTGTCAGATGTCCGAAATATATTAAAAAAAAATGACGCGAAATATTGATAAAAATAATCTTTGAAGTGGTTTGTATTATAGTGTCAAATGTGGAGGTCAATTGGTGCAGAACTGTTTGGGTTTATGAACAGTACACAAACCAACTTCACATTTTTAACACACTTTTTATAGCTCGGTGTGCTTGTATGTATGAAACCGAATTTCGAACGTGATTTTGACCCACTTCAGACCGTCCAATAAAATTGAAACGTGCACACTTATCAAGGACCGATGACACCACAATAATTTGATAAATTTGGCCATTATCCTGATCTGGATGATCCGGATTAACGGTTTCTTCCATATCTAAAAATACGACAGTATCTTTTGCTCATTTTAACGAATTTTAACCACAAAATAATTTTTCATTTCGAACTTTTGGTAAATGATTTTCAACTTTTTAGTTCGGCTAGTTACAAAAGGGTTTTTAATTTAATATGTCTTTAATAGTCCACTGCTGGACATAGGCCTCTCCTTAGAAACCAGGCTTTGGCCTACTATACCACGCCGGCCAGACGGGTTGGTATAGGGTTTTGGGGGCTGGTCGCTTTCGCGATGCGATTACGCATGTATGCGATGCGGCCATGCCCCGCATTCGAGGTCGTCGGCCTCCAAGGAAGGAGGTCTACTGGTGGTCCCAGGAGCTGGCGGACCTCCGTGCGGCCTGTACACGTGCCCGGAGGTCCTACACGCGCAGTCGGCGGCGTCACCGTGGAGACGGTGAGGAGGACCGGCTTCATGAGGAGTACCGACGGGCGCGGAAAACTCTGAAGCTGGCCATTAGCCGCGCCAAAGAAGAAAAGAAACAGGAGATGCTGGAGGGTCTTAATCGTGACCCCTGGGGTCGCCCTTACCGCGCGGTGCGACAAAAGCTCCGCGCGTCGGGCCCCCCCCTTACGGAGACTCTCCAGCCCAGCTTCCTGCGAGAAGTGGTTGAGGGCCTTTTCCCACAACGAGCGGAACACACTCCCCCGTCGATGGCCTCCCTGGCCGGAGACGACGGGGAGCACGGGGAGGATAATGTTCCGCCCGTCCGGGATTCGGAGGTAGGGGCGGCTGTTCTACGGATCCGTTCCAAGAACACCGCCCCTGGGCCAGACGGGGTACCGGCCCGAGTGCTGGCCCTGGCCCTCAACCACTTGGCAGACCGCCTCGGGGAGGTGTTCGACGCTAGCTTGGCGTCGGGACGCTTCCCTGAGTGCTGGAAGAGCGGGAAGCTGGTCCTATTGAGGAAGCCGGGACGGCCTGCCGATTCGGTCGCGGCCTATAGGCCTGGACATCGTGCTGCTGGACGAGGCGGGCAAATTGTTTGAGAGGGTTCTTTCTGCCCGCATCGTCCGGCACCTCTGCGAGGTGGGCCCCGATCTGTCGGACGCCCAATTTGGTTTTCGGGCGGGGCATTCGACAGTCGACGCCGTGTTGCGCCTGAGGGCCGTGACCGAAGAGGCCGTGAGCTGTGGCGGCGTGCTGTTGGCGGTGTCATTGGACATCGCCAACGCATTCAATAGTCTGCCATTCAGCTGCATCAGGGAAGCACTCCACTATCATGGGGTGCCAAAGTACCTGAGGCGGCTAGTGGCAGACTATTTAGAGGAGCGTACCGTCGTGTACGAGGACCGAGAAGGTAATCTGAGGTGTCGGCCCATGTCGTGCGGTGTTCCACAGGGGTCTGTTCTTGGACCCCTCTTGTGGAACATAGGGTACGACTGGGCCCTTCGCGCCGATTTCCCCCCCGGGCTGGGTGTAATCTGTTACGCAGAAGATACCCTCGTGACAGCCCGGGGGGCAAACTTCCAAGAGGCGGCGCGCCTGGCCACAGGGGGAGTCTCCCTGGTGGTCGGGCGCATTGAGGCGCTGGGCTTACGGGTGGCCCTAGATAAGACGGAGGCCCTGGTATTTCATGGGCCCCGTCGTGGTCCACCCCCTGGCGCCTCAATCGTGGTCAACTCGGTCCTCGTACCGGTTCGGGCCCAGATGAAATATCTGGGCCTGATCCTCGATGGGAGGTGGCTTTTCGACGAGCACTTCCGACAGCTTGCTCCAAAGCTGGTCGGCGCTGCGTCTGCCCTAGGGCGACTTTTGCCCAATATGGGTGGACCCAGCGTCGCGACAAGACGGCTGTACACGGGGGTTGTCCGGTCAATGGCACTGTACGGTGCACCGGTGTGGGCGGCGGCTCTGACCGCCCAGAATAGGGTACGCCTCTGGCGCCCTCAGAGGGTAATGGCGGTCAGAGCCATACGCGGTTACCGCACCGTTTCGACGGAGGTGGCATGCGCGTTGGCCGGAACTCCCCCGTGGGATTTGGAGGCGGAAGTGCTCGCCGAAGTTTATCGGCGAGTGGCTGACTCCCGGGCGGAGAGCGGATTTCGCCCTCCGCCCGAGGATGTGCGCGAGTGTTCCGGCTGGAGACTCCACGCGCTGGCTTCGCCGCCGTGGAGGCTCTCCAGCCGGTCATCGCCGAGTGGGCAGGGCGGCAGCACGGGACCCTTTCCTTCCGGCTGACGCAGGTGCTTTCCGGGCACGGTTGCTTCGGAAAGTACCTGCACTCGGTCGCTAGGAGGGAACTGAGTCCCGCCTGCCACCACTGCGACTGCAGTGAGGACTCGGCCCAGCACACGCTGGCGGTCTGCCCCGCATGGGCGGCGCAGCGCCGGGCCCTCACTGCAGTCATCGGAGTGGATCTCTCGCTACCGGCCGTAGTACGCTCCATGGCCGGTAGCGACAGTTGTTTTACCGCGGTCGCAACCTTCTGCGAGGTAGTAATCTCGCGGAAGGAGGCGGCGGAGGCCCGCCTATCACAGCCTCATGCCGCCCTGAGTGTGGCCGCGGGTGGACGGGGTGGGTTTCACCTCCACCCGCATTAGTTTGGCCAGCCGCGAGGGGGCGACGTCCGCGTGTGCCGGACGTCGCCTAAAGAGAGGAACATCAACATTGAGACGGAGCCCGCACCAGGAGCGGGCTGGCGCTAGGAGGGGTCCGGATGTCTTAACAACAGCTGTTCCCGGATCCCTCCTGTTACAGGCGCAGAGTGGCACACCGTGTGGTTTTAGTCGGTCCGAGTCCGACACACCACCCCGCCGCAAACCCCGGAGGGGTGACGGTCCGAGGGGATTTCCACACGTTATAAAAAAAAAAATAAAAAAAAAAAGGGTTTGTGTCAAGTTTTCCTTCTCTTTGCAGTGCTGTTGTCCTGCGAAGTTTACTCCCTTAGTCGGCTCTTACGACACCCACGGAATGAATAGGGGTGGTGACACTCCGTATTCTTGATTCGTCACCACACGGATCGGATTTAATACGTATTTAGATAACACCAGGTTTAATATCAATGTTTCATACTTAAATAATTTAAAAGCTAAAAATAAAATACTTGATTTATTTCTTGATCGCAAAGAGAAACTCGTCTGGTCTGACTACAACAAATGAATGATTCTTCGTTCTTATTACTTACAGGTCATTGTCAGCGACAAAAAACTTTGAAAATTGAACTAATATTTTGAAATAAACTTGTTCCATATTTTACAAAAAAACATAGAAACCTTTTTGAATATTTACTTGAGTGTGTTTGCTTTTATTATTAACTTAAAGGGGCTCGAAGTAACCGAGTAGTTGCAAAGTTAAGCAATTCTAGCCAGGTCAGCCTATGAGTGGGTTCTCTTTCACCATTCTTAGCACATTGAGACCCCTCCGTGCCTCGGAGTACACCTTTAGCCGTCTGTCCCGGCGGCCATAGGAACATCTGTTTTAATGTTTATGGGTATTTGGAGCCCTAAAAAGGTCAACAACAGTTTTTCTACAGAGCTTCGATATCGCCTAGTACTTGGGTTGTGGAGGTCTCACGGCAGTCGCTCCACGTGTAAAATCTAAGTTCAGCCTTATAAGCCGTCCCCAACCTAGTTTGGGAAAAACAATACATTGAAAAAGCCGTGTGGTGTCGTGGGACACCCGATAGGAACGAAGTTGTGACGATCGAGTAAAACTGATTCGACACGATTTTAATTACAACGCCATCTATGAAAGCGGCTATTACCTACATATTTTTCAGTTGGTTTCTAATTAAAACAATTTATACATTGGTAAAATCTCCTTAAGAAATGATTTCCTATCTATTCGATAGATGGCGCTGAATGACTGACAAGTGACAATTCAAAATAAATACTGAGATGAAAAGTAATGATTTCCTATCTATTCGATAGATGGCGCTGAATGACTGACATAAAAAGTGTCGTTACAACTTTTCGTGAGATTTTTTTCCCCTTTCACAACGCGCGATAAGGAACTTCGTTCCAAAATTTAAAAAACCCTCGACACACATCTTGGATTTGAAATTGTAAAGTATCCTACAAGTCAAGCCCTTTCATTCGATACCCATATTGAAGGAGTTGTGAAAAAAATAACGTTATCCGCCATCTTGGACCGATTTTCATCAAACATAGCTAAGAACACTCCCGACTAACCTTTCAGACACGGACAAACTAACCTTTCAAACAAAAAAACAAAATCAAAATCGATTCATCCGTTCGGGGTTTACGATGCCACAGACAGACATACAGAGACACGTCAAACTTTTAACACCTCGTTGTTTTTGCGTCGGGGGTTAAAAAGGCTCGGAGGAAGAGGAAGAGTGCTTTCATTATTACTTCTTCATGTATGTATGTATATCAAATCCGCTCGGTCCGAGTCAATATCGGGTCCGCTGCAATCGACTTGACTCGGTGAATAAATCTAAATTTACAGAGTAAAAATAAAATTAATAAATACAAGTGTAATAAAAAATATCTAGTTTTATAAGTCATCATCACCTCTGTATATCATTGTGTGTGAAAAATAGATGCTACGGTATCTAATTAAGTTAAATTATTTTTTTATGATGACCAGTAAACAAGTAAGTAAATAATAAATAAACTTACAAAAATTAAATACACAATTCGTAAATAAGATGATCACGAGTTGTTGTGTGTGATACACGATTCTTCACGCGTTAAAAAAATAATTGTAATTCAAATTACCATAATTGAGTTTTGTATGAATTAGTTTTAAACAGAATGAGAAAAATAATAAAGATTCAAAATTATATTTTAATTTCTAAATTAAGCAACCTTTAATATTTGTAAAAGTGTTCCAGTTTTGCAATCGTGTTGGTATTGTGACATTCTATGCCTTGAACTTTTCATAAGACGGTGTTAGTTTTTTTTTATGTTAGAGGGGCAGACGAGCAGACGGGTCACCTGATGGAAAGTGACTATCGCCGCCCATGAACGTCTGCAACTCAGGAGTCACAAACGCGTTGCCGGCCTTTTAGGAAGGAGTACGTTGTTTTCTTAAAGGTTTGAAGGTCGTATTGTTAGGTATATAGTTTACACCATCTGTAAGTTTATTCTCGTAATTAAAAATTCGTTTAAAATTCAGTTCTCGATCTCACAAATGTCATAAGAGGTATTCTCGTAGTGTTATACAATGGCCAATGAATTATCTTACTAAAGTAACCTAGCGAAATGATTACGAATAGGTATATATATGTAGTCGTTTTGATTTGCAAAATTGATTGGTAATTTTATAAGTAAAATGGAGCAATCAAGTATTTTTTTGTTTA
This sequence comes from Arctia plantaginis, assembly GCA_902825455.1. Taxonomy (NCBI): domain Eukaryota; kingdom Metazoa; phylum Arthropoda; class Insecta; order Lepidoptera; family Erebidae; genus Arctia; species Arctia plantaginis. Next base: position 1,366,668 of record CADEBD010000282.1, read on the forward strand.
TTACTCAATTTTCAAAGCAATATTGTGAACAGTTTTTTAAAATTACCTTAAGAAATGTAAGTGGATTTTAAAAATCTTGTTCTTAAAAAAACAATTACTTATCTTCAACGGTGAACGTATATGACAATTACATTTTAATTGCAAGATAATGCAATCTAATCACAATTTTTTTTAAGTTATAAATCACTAGCTTTTGCCCCCGGCTCCGTTATCGCGGTAAAAAGTAGACTGTTTCTTTCCTCAAGAATCAAAGTATCTCCATACCAAGTTTCATCAAAATCGGTTCAGCGGTTATTCCCCATACAAACTTCCACCCCCTTGTCCACATCCTTAAAGGATGATTTCTATGATAAAAACTACCCTATGTCCTTTCTCGAAACTCGGACGACCTCTATACCAAATCTCATTTAAATCGGTTCAGCGGTTTAAGCATGAAGAGGTAACAGACAGACAGACACACTTAAGCATTTATAATATTACTATGGATTCTGAAATTATGACTCTCAGGACATATTTTACGTGGGAGGAGCCATGCTTCGACACGTAAGAGCAAACGACCGGAGTGATAGCACAGCCTTATCAGAAAACCGGTACTAAATAATTATTTTATTACTTTTCATTGAATGAGTGAGGTTACCGGAAGTCCAAATTCCCTTCCCACCTCCGAAATCTTGAAGACTAGGGTTGCATCCAAAATTCGCAAGACACTTGTATCTTTTGAGTTACAGCTGTCCATGGGCGACGGTAGTCACTAAACTTCGAGTGACCCATCCACTTTTTTGGCCCTATATAATTATATTATAATATACAAAATTATATTATACAAATACATAATATATATTATACAAATTAGGTTTTGGCCTACTGTACCACGCTGGCCAGACGGGTTGGTATAGGGTTTGCTACCTCGGTAAAAAACCTGATGGCGGGGCCCTGTAGGGGCCACAGTTTCTCCGCTGACAGCGGTGGAGAAAGGAGGACGGGCTCGGCGTGTACTCACACTACCACCGAGCAGGCAGGGGGACGTAGTCTCCCTGTCAACCGTCGGCATATCGTAATCCCGAGAAGAGCGCTGTGGTTAAGTCTCGCGGCTCTGATCGGGGGCGAGGGTCTTGGCTTAACCGCCCGGACCGCGAGGAAGATAACCTCTCTAAAAAATTCCCCGAATCCCGTGTTCTGGTGCGTGGCCAGGGGATGCATGGCTGATGGGAAGTTCAGTCGCGAGCGCACTCCAAGCCGAGGTACCTGCGGACCCCTCGGTTGGGTTAAAAACTTACGCTTGCCCGGGTAATGGGGGATCTCTGCCCGGGTGGACCTCTAGTTCTCCCCCACTCGTGGGATTATTATGGATGATTTACAACAAATTAAAAAAACGATCGGAACCAACATACAAACGAAAAAGGCAAGCCTAACGGAAACCAAGAAAACGAAGGGAAGGAAGGAGAAACAGAACAGTGGAGCGGATGGGTCGTCCACTGAGGGTGAGGTGGCGTCGGGGACGCCTATCTCTATGGGGCTCCCAGAAGTCAGTCTGACGCTGGTCTCTGGGAGCCGAAGAGCATCAGATCGGCTGCGCTCCGGATCCGCCGTTTCGTCGGATGGCGCTGACGCCATGGAGGCGGAGCGAAGCGACAGCCGGAAACGAGGACGCTCCAGGGACGAGGAAACCGACACGTCCCAGGAGATGATGCCACCAAAGGTGGCAAGCAGCCGCCGAGGGAGGGCACGCAAACCTGCCTCGGCCCCGGTCTCGACCCCATCAGGCTCCGCGTTCTCAAACGCGGAGTCGTACAGGAACGTACGGGTGGACGGCGAGGCCGTAGCGGAGGAGGAGATCGCGGATCTCCTGCTCAAGGTTCGGGAGCCGGTGGGGGGAAATGCCCCCCAGGCTCCCGTGTCCGTGCAGGAGAGGGCGAAAGCGGCGGTGGCCGTCATTCACAAGGTGGCCACCAAGTCCGTGAACCTTAAGGGCTCGTTTGTGAGGGCCCTTAAGGACTCCTCCTCCGCTTTGTCGGAGGTCGTGGAGGGCCTAGCGGGCGACGTCTCTCGCCTGCAGGTGGCCAACGAGAGGCTGACGGAGCGGGTGAACGAGCTGAGCGCTCAGTTCGCCCGCTTCCAGGCGAACCTCCCCGAGCGGGAAGCCCCGTCCGCGTCCCAGCCTGCCCCTACCACCAACTCAGGGGCATTTGACTCCCAACTGCGTGAAATCCTCATCGCAGTTGGGAATATGCTGGACGGACGCCTGGCGGGGCTGGAGGCGAGACTGCCCCCTGCGCCGGTTGTGCGCCCCCCGCTCGCGTCGGCACAGCGGCCTAAGGCCGCCGCTCCGACCGCGCTCCCCGTAGTGGGAGGCCGCGTCTCCTACGCGGCGGCGGCGTCTGCCCCGACTCCATCGGCTCCCCAAAAGCCGAGGAGGGGGGCCAAGGCACCGGCCCAGGCGCCGGCCAAGGCACCGTCCCAGGCGCCGGCCAAGGCGCAGGCCAAAGTGCCGGCCAAGACGGGGCCTAAAACGGCGCCGAGGAGCGGAGTGGCATTCCCTCCGCTCCCCACTCCGACACCCCTGCCGGGCCCCTCCGCACCTGCCCCCTCCAACGAGGGTTGGCAGGAGGCGAGGGGCTCCAAGAAGTCCCGAAGGCGGGCCAGAAAGGCTGCCCAAAAAGCAGCCCAAGCCCAGCCTTCGCCACCGGTGGCAACGGCCTCTGCAAAGAGGCCGCGGAAGCTGCAGCCGCCCAAAACCGCGGCTGTAGTTGTGACCGTGTCCCCGGAGGCGGCTGACGGCGGGCTGTCCTATGCGGCCGTTTTCAAAAAGGCCCGGGACAGCCTCGCCAACGAGTTTGGGACGGTGGGGGTCAGGATGCGCCTCGCCCAGACGGGAGCTCGAGTTCTCGAGTTCCCTGGGGCTGAAGGCGCAAAGACGGCGGACTCCTTCGCTGAGAAGCTGCGGGGAATATTTGCAGCCACAGATGGTGTCAGGGTCGCCAGGCCTACCAAGTGCGCGGAACTGCGCATCTCGGGCCTGGACGACTCAGTGACGGCCGAAGATGTCCGCGCTGTAATCCGGGAGAAGACGGGGTGCAGCGCGGACAACGTCAGGGTCGGCACCATCCGCCCCGGTCCAGGAGGGCTTGGCGCCGTGTGGGTCAGCTGTCCCGTAGCGTCGGCCAAAGTATTGGCCGACGCCGGCAGGCTGCTCATCGGTTTCGTGAGCGCCAGAATCACAGTCCTGGCGGCGAGACCGATGAGGTGTTTTAAATGCCTGGCCGCGGGACACACGCGCGTCAAGTGCGACAGTTGTTTTGACTGCGGCGGACTGTGTTTCCGCTGCGGTCAACCGGGGCATAAGGCGGCAGAATGCTCTGCCGCCCCTCACTGCCCAGCGTGTGCGGCGGGCAATAAGCCCGCCAATCACCAGATGGGGCAGAGAGGCTGCAAGCCTCCCCGCAGTTCTCGGCAGACGTCAGGGGCTAGCCAGTCGACCCAGGCTGCCTCTGATGTTCCCCCAGGACGGACGCAAGGGGCGAGGCCGTAGAGGAGTGGGCGGCCTCGGTGGGCCTCTGTCTTCTAAACAGAGGCTCCACCAACACGTGCGTGCGACAGCAGGGGGGGTCGATAGTGGACCTCTCGTTCGCTACCCCTGCCCTCGCCGCACGAGTAAGGAACTGGCGTGTCCTGGAAGAGGTTGAGACGCTCTCGGATCACCTGTATATCCGATTTGAGCTCTCCCGGACCCAGGACTCCAGTAGGGGTCACGTGGCGCGGCGTTTATCCCGCTTTCCGCGGTGGGCTGTTGCCAGACTAAACCGGGACCTACTAGAGGAGGCAGCCATAATTCACTCGTGGCTGTCTCCGCAGGCTCCGACCGAGGAGGTTGACGTGGGGGCTGGTCGCTTTCGCGATGCGATTACGCATATCTGCGATGCGGCCATGCCCCGCATTCGAGGTCGTCGGCCTCCAAGGAAGGAGGTCTACTGGTGGTCCCAGGAGCTGGCGGACCTCCGTGCGGCCTGTACACGTGCCCGGAGGTCCTACACACGCAGTCGGCGGCGTCACCGTGGAGACGGTGAGGAGGACCGGCTTCATGAGGAGTACCGACGGGCGCGGAAAACTCTGAAGCTGGCCATTAGCCGCGCCAAAGAGGAAAAAAGACAGGAGATGCTGGAGGGTCTTAATCGTGACCCCTGGGGTCGCCCTTACCGCGCGGTGCGACAAAAGCTCCGCGCGTCGGGCCCCCCCCTTACGGAGACTCTCCAGCCCAGCTTCCTGCGAGAAGTGGTTGAGGGCCTTTTCCCACAACGAGCGGAACACACTCCCCCGTCGATGGCCTCCCTGGCCGGAGACGACGGGGAGCACGGGGAGGACAATGTTCCGCCCGTCCGGGATTCGGAGGTAGGGGCGGCTGTTCTACGGATCCGTTCCAAGAACACCGCCCCTGGGCCAGACGGGGTACCGGCCCGAGTGCTGGCCCTGGCCCTCAACCACATGGCAGACCGCCTCGGGGAGGTGTTCGACGCTAGCTTGGCGTCGGGACGCTTCCCTGAGTGCTGGAAAAGCGGGAAGCTGGTCCTATTGAGGAAGCCGGGACGGCCAGCCGATTCGGTCGCGGCCTATAGGCCCATCGTGCTGCTGGACGAGGCGGGCAAATTGTTTGAGAGGGTTCTTTCTGCCCGCATCGTCCGGCACCTCTGCGAGGTGGGCCCCGATCTGTCGGACGCCCAATTTGGTTTTCGGGCGGGGCGTTCGACAGTCGACGCCGTGTTGCGCCTGAGGGCCGTGACCGAAGAGGCCGTGAGCTGTGGCGGCGTGCTGTTGGCGGTGTCATTGGACATCGCCAACGCATTCAATAGTCTGCCATTCAGCTGCATCAGGGAAGCACTCCACTATCATGGGGTGCCAAAGTACCTGAGGCGGCTAGTGGCAGACTATTTAGAGGAGCGTACCGTCGTGTACGAGGACCGAGAAGGTAATCTGAGGTGTCGGCCCATGTCGTGCGGTGTTCCACAGGGGTCTGTTCTTGGACCCCTCTTGTGGAACATAGGGTACGACTGGGCCCTTCGCGCCGATTTCCCCCCCGGGCTGGGTGTAATCTGTTACGCAGACGATACCCTCGTGACAGCCCGGGGGGCAAACTTCCAAGAGGCGGCGCGCCTGGCCACAGGGGGAGTCTCCCTGGTGGTCGGGCGCATTGAGGCGCTGGGCTTACGGGTGGCCCTAGATAAGACGGAGGCCCTGTTATTCCATGGGCCCAGTCGTGGTCCACCCCCTGGCGCCTCCATCGTGGTCAACTCGGTCCTCATACCGGTTCGGGCCCAGATGAAATATCTGGGCCTGATCCTCGACGGGAGGTGGCTCTTCGACGAGCACTTCCGACAGCTTGCTCCAAAGCTGGTCGGCGCTGCGTCTGCCCTAGGGCGACTCTTGCCCAATATGGGTGGACCCAGCGTCGCGACAAGACGGCTGTACACGGGGGTTGTCCGGTCAATGGCACTGTACGGTGCACCGGTGTGGGCGGCGGCTCTGACCGCCCAGAATAGGGTACGCCTCTGGCGCCCTCAGAGGGTAATGGCGGTCAGAGCCATACGCGGTTACCGCACCGTTTCGACGGAGGTGGCATGCGCATAGGCCGGAACTCCCCCGTGGGATTTGGAGGCGGAAGTGCTCGCCGAAGTTTATCGGCGAGTGGCTGACTTCCGGGCGGAGAGCGGATTTCGCCCTCCGCCCGAGGATGTGCGTGAGTGGCGCGAAGCCGCTCGCCGAGCCACGATGGCTCGTTGGTCGTTCCGGCTGGAGACTCCACGCGCTGGCTTTGCCGCCGTGGAGGCTCTCCAGCCGGTCATCGCCGAGTGGGCAGGGCGGCAGCACGGGACCCTTTCCTTCCGGCTGACGCAGGTGCTTTCCGGGCATGGTTGCTTCGGAAAGTACCTGCACACGGTCGCTAGGAGGGAACTGAGTCCCGCCTGCCACCACTGCGACTGCAGTGAGGACTCGGCCCAGCACACGCTGGCGGTCTGCCCCGCATGGGCGGCGCAGCGCCGGGCCCTCACTGCAGTCATCGGAGTGGATCTCTCGCTACCGGCCGTAGTACGCTCCATGGCCGGTAGCGACAGTTGTTTTACCGCGGTCGCAACCTTCTGCGAGGTAGTAATCTCGCGGAAGGAGGCCGCCGAGAGGGCCCGGGAGGACGACCTCCACTCGGACCCGATCCGCCGCCGGCGAACCGGGCGGCGGAGGCCCGGCTATCACAGCCTCATGCCGCCCTGAGTGTGGCCGCGGGTGGACGGGGTGGGTTTCCCCTCCACCCGCATTAGTTGGCCAGCCGCGAGGGGGCGGCGTCCGCGTGTGCCGGACGTCGCCTATAGAGAGGAACAACACTGAGACGGAGCCCGCACCAGGAGCGGGCTGGCGCTAGGAGGGGTCCGGATGTCTTAACAACAGCTGTTCCCGGATCCCTCCTGTTACAGGCGCAGAGTGGCACACCGTGTGGTTTTAGTCGGTCCGAGTCTGACACACCACCCCGCCGCAAACCCCGGAGGGGTGACGGTCCGAGGGGATTTCCACACGCTAAAAAAAAAAAAAAAAGGGTTTGCTTTGAATTTTCGACACAGACTGGATAAATAAGGGACACACACACCGTATTCTTAATCTTAATATGATAGAATGCACTCCTGCCACTGCAAAAGTTTATTTTATAATTATGTTTCTTGTACCAATTCCTTAAACCTTACTTTGTGCCGTCTAAACGATACATTCCCACTGAGAGTTCGTCTATGGTTGATATGGCACACCGTGTAGTTTTAGTCATTTCAGTGTATGCTACACGCCGCTTTTTGCCGCTCTTTACACACTAAAATAATGATGACATAATGTTATTCTTTATTTACAAAAACGATGTTATTAAAAACCATGACCTAAGGCACTTATAAATCAGGTAAGGCCAAGGTGACTAGGACTTATAAAAACATGATAGTTTGTTTTTATTAACTATCATCAAGGAATTCATTTTAAGATTGGTCGGAAAAAACACGCTAAATGTCAAAACAGTGTCACGGAGATACGATTTCTTTTGAATATAAAAAACGCATTAAGTGAATTTAAGTTTGGATTGTAAGAAACTAACTATAGAACGTGGCTCCACCCATGTGTCACCGATTTTCGCGGTAAAAAGTGTGTCCCTATGGCCTTCCTAAAGAGTCAAAGTATCTCCAAGCCAAATTTTATTCAAACACTCAAACCCAAATGTCCCCCACGGCAAATGTTATATGATCCCGGCTCTAAGACTGTTAAGTTACAAATGCTTCAAAACCCCTACTTATTTCATAAATGAGAAAGTAACTCGATCTGTCTGATACGCTTCTACGGCTAAACTGATTTTTAAAAAACACTAAGATTCACACTCTAATACACTAAAGTTTGACTGGCTTAACTGCCTCGCTGGTGCAGTGGTAGTTTATGTGACTCCTGTGCTGAGCTCTCGGGTTCGATTCCCGGACGGACCAAATGTTTATATAACCTGCAAATATTTATTTCATAGTTTATGTGTTTTCTATGTCTAATATGTACGTATTTACAAAAAACTAGTAAATAAGTTTTTTATTAATCAATCTAGCTTTTATAGTACCAGCTCTATTTAGTTTGAAACTAGATGGCGTTGTGTTTTAGATATCCGAAAATATTATTATTATTATTTCTCTGGTTTTCACATCTGAGAAACTAACATATCCCGTAATAATGCACGTTAACTTGCAATAAAATGTATTTCCTAGACCTGCAAATCGTATTTGTGGTCTCTTATACGAGTTTATTGAATTGTACATTTCAACTGTCGCTTGTTAAGTTTAATAACATAGCAGAGAGATATTTTCCTTGACTGGTAGTTGTTCTTTATATAATATAATCGCTCGCTCTCTCTACCATAATTATAGTCACGTAATTATTTAGTCCGCCATTGCACTTATCTGTGCATGAAGGTGTAAAAATAAAATAAAAAATATTTATAATAATAAAGACATAACATTATAGCCCGCGGCTCCGTCAGCGTTTCGGTAATCGTAGAAAAAAGTACCCTGTGTTACTCGCTGATAACGTAGCTTTCCATTGGTGAAATAATTAACAAAATCGGTTTAGTATTTTAGGCGTGAAAGCGTGAAAACTAACAAAAACTTTTTATTATAATTAATTAAAATACCGCTGGATTCATTATTCTTATCTCATTTCATTACTCGTATATGGATATAACAAGAGTTTTCAATTATTTCATCAAATTCTGCTTTAACATCTTTTTTTTTCCCATCTTTTCATACAACGTGAATGTAACGTACTAATAAATAATAATATACATCTCTCAGATCTATATTATTATTTATTTGACATGGCGAGAGCCATGCTTCGGCAAAAATGGGTGCGCTACCACGGCCACGCAGAAAACCGGTCGTTATGCATTTGATGAAAATTGAAGACCGACCGACCCCCGACCCCCCTATACCCTACCCCTACCCCCTATACCCTATATATGTAGAATAATATTCTACCCCAGGGGGTACCAGCTGCGTACCGGGGTACCGTATTTGGCGAGGTGAGGGATAGCTATAGCGTTCGATAAGATTTCTGCCCGCGGCGGGAGCAGGCACATCAGGCCCAGGCAGATTAACGTGAATTTCTGAAATATAAGGGGTCTTCACTCCAACCTCAAGGCTGTCTACCACCACCTTGAGACAATGCAGCCGACATTGCTTTTTTTAACCGAGACGACAAGAAAGAGATGAGATATCATCTCCATCGGACACATTCTACCTCTCCTACCAAGGCTATCATCTGGAACACTCCTTTGTTGCTAGGGCTCGAGTGTGCGTGTACGTTAGAGGTGATATCAGTTCTCGCCGCCTCAGCAATCTTGAAGGACGGAACCTATCTATCTTGTGGCTCCGTGTAGACAACGACGACCACCTTTATGCCTCTAATGGTTCCACAGCGTTGACACCGTAACTGATGGAACACGTCTAAATGGCTACAGATTCCGTGCTACAGCAGATCCCATCCGCAGAGATCGTGATACTTGGCGACTTCAACGCTCACAGCGCCAAATGGCTTGTTTGACGGCGAGACCTGTTCACGTTTCACCCTTGCCTATTGACTTGTCACAACTGGTTCAATGTCCACGTGAGCCCCAGATGTGGAAAATCATGAGCCTTCACTGTTAAACCTTCTGCTGACCTCCGATCCGGACGGTTACAAAATCGCCGTTGAAGCCCCACTTGGCTCCTCGAATCATTGTCTATTCCGGGCTGCCACCGTGTGTGGCACTATAGGTCAGCGGACTGGGATAGGATGCGTTCCTTCTTTGCATGATTCTGTCACTTGCCTGATGATTCTGTCACTGATGTAGTTCTTAAGGGCATGGAAATATTGGTTCCTCCCACATTAATTCCCATCGGTGTCAGATCCAAGCCCTGGTTTGACACATCCAGAAGCATGGGCAAATGCAGCGACGGTAGGCGATGTAAATACCAGCACGCTAAAAAACAATACAACTTTGCCTCCAGGTCCTGAGTTGCAGATGTTCATGGGCGCCAATGGTCACTTTCCATCAGGTGACTCGCCTGGTCGTCTGCCCCCTCTATCATAAAAAAAACGTGTGCGTCTCGGGACGCCGGATAGAAGTGATAACTTGAACTAATCTAAGTTGAACTACCTATATTGAAAGTGTTTAAATTGAGAAAAGCTTAGGTTATTACTTAAATTTTATGTAAAGCGTCTGTCCGAAATACGACTAGCGCTGTGGGTTAGAGTGAGAGAGGAGGAGCCTGCCTACCGTTACCGTATGCGTGGGAGAAAGGGAAACCAGACAGACTGGCGCCGTAACGCGTAACGTAACGTAAATTTTTGAAACCAACTACAATAGCATTCATGAAAAACCAAATTCGAATTAGTATTAATATACCTATCCTACCTGCCAAACTCTTGAAGTCAGTTTTTTGACCAGCTTTAAAAAGGCGGAGTCTCTTCATTTTATTGTAACTTCTTTCAAGTTTGTTTGGAGACGGTTCAACCTTTTTTAAAAGGGTTAATATTAAAAAAAGTTGCTCTTTCCATAAAATAAAAGAATGAACTAGACTGATTTATTCCTCTCTACTTCTCTTGTCCCTACATGAATCAGTCTTCCTTTTTTTACAGAAGAATAAAATACCTATTTTTGCCTCTAGTTGGTTCTGAGGTAAGCTCCGACATAATGCTTGTCGACTACCTCCGCAATACACTGGAGCTCCGCGGCACCAAGTACATGTGTCGAGAGGGTGGCTGCGGAGCCTGCACTGTCAATGCCTCCACCACGCCTGGCACCGCTTGTAAAGCCATAAACTCTGTAAGCTATCTTTTTGTAATTATTAAGTTTTTGCCAGCTGCTTGATACGTGGTAATGTCGCCTATAGCAATTAATATAAACAGTGATCTAACCCTATTTCAGACTAGAGTATATCTCTGTATCAAATTTATCCAATTCCGCTCAGCGGTTCTGGCGTGATTGAGAACAAACAACTATATATCCATCCAAACTTTCACATTTATAATATTTCTATAATAATACTAGCTGACCCCGCAAACGTTGTTTTGCCATATACATTATGTCGGTTTACCATAGCAGTGCCATCTATTGATTACTTACTCAATCCAGTCGAAAAGTATCGACATCTGTTAGAATCTTTTGGAGTTATTTGAGAGAGATAATTGTGACTGTCAATTAATTATAGACCAATAATTTGCAATAAAATAAAATTGCGACTATAATTAAAGATCTAAGCTATCCTATCTCTTAAGTTGGACCAGACTGCTCACGGTGTGTCAATTTAATTTAAAATCGGTTAAGTAGTTTAGGAGTCCATCGCGGACAAACATCGTGACAGGAGATTTATATATATTAAGATAATAACCTCACCTATTTCATATACGGCAGCCTGATTCCAAACTAGGCAGAGCCTGTATTATGATAAACAAACTGCTAATAAACATACTTATATTTCTAAGTAGGTACATGCATTTTATAGATAATTTACACCCAGATACAGAACAAATGATCACACAAATATTTGCCCTGGGTGTGAATTGAACCCATGACCTCCGGCTTAGCAGTCAGGGTCACTAACTCTACTCTCATCACTAAACGCTAAACCATCAGGCAACGATTCAACGACAAGACATGGTCATTATTAATATTTTTCTTTTTTTTCCAGTGTATGGTATCTGTAACATCTTGCCAAGATTGGGAGATCACAACGATAGAGGGTTTGGGAAACAAGCATGACGGATATCATCCATTGCAGACAGCAGTAGCTGAGCACCACGCCACCCAATGCGGATATTGTACTCCTGGATGGGTAATGAGCATGAATGGGTGAGAAAATAACACTGTTTTCATATTTCTTAACAATACTAATATTAATTCATATCAAACCTAGGAAATACCTAGCTAGTCGTCTTAATCTCTGGGTGCAAACCCTCGCATTAGTTATCATAATTCCTCAACCAAATGAATCGATGAAAGCAAATTTCACACAATCTCTACACCTATATCAACATTATTTTTAACTTTATCATTATAACAAGCACTTTTCTGCTTTCTGTTCAGACTTCTGGAATCTACAGATAGGAATGTCACTATGTTGGAAGTTGAACAAGCATTTGGCAGTAACGTTTGTCGGTGTACAGGATATAGGCCTCTAGCAGAATGTTTCAAAAAATTTGCAAAAGATGCTCCAAAAGAACACAGAATTGTTGATATTGAGAACTTGTCTCTTTGTAAAAAGAAGGGAAAACCTTGTAGTAAAAATAAAAGTTGCGCTGAAGAAGATGATTGGTGCATTGTGAACGACGACGATTTGTTAGATCAACCAATAAAGAGAATAAGGTTAAAAGATAGTAAAATATGGTACAGACCTAACTGCCTCCATGAAGTTTTAGGCATATTGCAGAATGAAAGCAGTGGATCCGATTACATGCTGGTGGCTGGAAATACGGCAAAAGGTGTGAAAACTCTTCATTTATTTTAATTCCCAGTAACTACTTTGTTGATTTGAAAAACTTGATTATTTTATTCTGATTTTAGGTGCGTTCCCCATAGATGAATACCCATGTCTCCTTATAGATATCAGCCACCTCCAAGAATTGAAGACGAATGTTTTGGACCAAAACTTCGTAGTTGGTGCTGGATTTACTCTTACAGAATTTCTAAGTATTCTGAAGGCTAACTCAACTTTAGAATATTTTAATTACTTCGAGAAATTACATGAACATATTTCGTTGGTAGCTCACATACCTGTTAGAAATGTACGTATATTCCATTAATTAATTAGCATTGATACAAGAAGTTATAGAGGAGTATAAACTAACATTTTTACTAAACTGTTTGACTGCTTAACTGTGTAGCTACTTAACTGTTTTTAATTGCAATTATAAAAAAAAACAATAATTAATAATTTTTGAGTATTTTTTACTTTTAGTGTACCAAAATATAGATCAGCATCAAAATTTGTGTTGAAAATTTTAACTTCTGAATCATTTGCATTTTTAAGGTGGGTACTATAGCTGGAAACCTAATGATCAAACACAAGTACAACGTTTTTCAATCCGACATATTCTTGCTCTTGGAGACCGTTGGGGCCCAACTGAACATCAGTACGTACTATTGTTTTATAAGTATAATAGTGGTACAGAAATTTAAGATAGTAACTACTATGTTCTAACCAAATATAAATACATTTCTTGTAAATTTGATTTGAAATTAAATTGTCGACAATCATATGTTTCATAGCTTTAAGTTCATTTTTTTTATTATGTTTATTATTTCCTATAAAAAATTAATTGCTATAAAGGCTTTTGGATACATTTGGTAAACGTTTCAGTTAATTGCTATGGTCAAGTAGAAACCCATACTATGCAGAGCTTCCTGAGAGTCAACATGAATCAAAAGGTTATTTTAAATGTGCTACTCCCGCCGTTGTCCAATGAATATAAGTTGATCACATTCAAAGTAAGATTACTTATCTAAATATTCGTAACTTGTTAGCTGTTATTAATTTTAAGTTGGGGTAACACATAAGTCTAATTATGATAATTGTAATTCTTTTTCAATTTAAGATTATGCCTCGAGCCCAAAGTGTCCATGCTATTGTCAACGCTGGTTTCCTTTATGAGATAGACAAACAGACACAAATAGTTAAACAAGCCAGGATTGTTTACGGAGCATTATCACCTAATTTCATAAGAGCCTGCGCTACTGAATCCTTCTTGGTTGGAAAGCAATTATTTACTAACCAAACTCTTCAGGCTGCTTTGGGAGTGCTTGATGGAGAATTGATAGTTGAAGAGAATCCTCCTGAGCCATCAGTGGCTTACAGAAAACAATTGGCTAAGGCATTATTCTACAAGGTAATTAAGTAAAAATAAGAATATTTAACTCATTTATTATATCCTCGAGTATCTAAAATAAGCCCATACTGGAAACTAGATTTCATATAATTCAAAACAAAACAATTACTAAAAACTCAGTCATGTTTTCATAAGCTTCATCTTTAATGCAGGTTATTAAATTAAATTAAATTATTGGTTATGACACCAATTGTATCAAGTGACAAAGCTACGCTGTGTTCTTTTTAATTTTGAAATGAGTATTTATAGATTGATACAAGCAAAACAGTTTTTTTTTTGTTGTATGAAATTTACTGCTGCAACGAATTCGCTTGTGTTCTTCTATAGTTTAATTAATAATATTAAGAAAAAGACAATAGAGGATTTCAAATAATTGGTAACTAATTTTATGAAATCAAGTTTCTTGTTTTCATCCTATTTTTATTTTTCACACTTTTTAATATCGTGCCAATTAAATTCACTCCTTTTTATAGGCTTTGCTTACTATTAGTCCACCCACCGTTCGTACTTCACGTTTCAACTCGGGTACTCTAAAACTACATGAGTCTAGAGGTGTATCAGACGGTAAACAAATTTTTACTACAGACCCTACAAAATGGCCCTTGACCCAGCCTATTCAGAAAGTAGAAGGTTTGGTAAGTGTTTGTTGATACTTTTGTGTTGTTTTAAATAGAAAATTTGCAAATGTAACAGTGACCACAACTAGAAATAGTTTTTGTTTCATTATTTAATATATTAGAAGGTATTTTTAAAGCTCTTTATTCCGTTAAAGTATCAAAGTGCAGGAGAAGCGATATACACAGAGGATATGCCAAAATTCCCCAATGAAGTTTTTGGTGCTTTTGTGCTCAGCACTGTGGCCACGGGGACCATCGTAAATATAGATCCAACAAATGCAATGGTAAGTCTCTCTTTCTAACCTCAAATCTTTTTCTATGTAGGAATATTAAACGTTCTAAAATTAATGACGCATCTGCATTGTAATTTTCTGAGCATAATTAACATGTTTTATCTTAATTTATTACAGAGACTAAAAGGTGTTGTTGCCTTTTACACTGCTAAAGATATACCGGGATTAAATTCCTTCACACCAGCAGATAGCCTGTTATACACCTCTAATGAAGAAGTGCTTGCTGAAAGCACAGTAAAGTACTATCATCAGCCTCTTGGTATAATTGTAGCAGAAGACCAGCATATTGCTGACCGAGCAACCAAACTTGTCAAAGTGAAGTACAGCAATGTAAAAAAACCAGTATTAGACGTAAAAAGAGCAAAAGAAGATAGCACAAGGAATACGCTATTCTTTTCTTCAGATGCTACTAATCGAGGAACCGATGTACATAAAGTTATAACTGGGAATACTACTGCTTATGGGCAGTATCACTTTACTATGGAGACTTTGGTAACTGTAGCTAAACCTACAGAAGAAGGCTTAGAAGTTCATAGTGCTACCCAATGGTTAGACGGATCACATGTTATGATATCAAGAGCATTAGGCATTGATCAAAACAGGTAAATTTATATTTTTATGTCCAAATTTAGTTACTGTAATTTTATTAAGTCACTTCTTTCGTTTCGTAACTTCACCAACAAAAAGCGTTATAGATATTTATCTGGCGGTCAAATCAGAGATTTGTTCTGTGTCTGTGTGTAATTTATTAATCTGTATGTATTCAGAAATATAGAAGCTTATCAGCAGACTGGTTGACATAGTACCAGCTCTGCGTATTCAAGTCTTTATGGATTTAATCAATTTAAAAGTATGAAAGGTAAATCGAAACCTGTAAAGTAATCACTGCAAATCCGATAGTTATTAATTTATTATTACGTAGCTAAACGCGCCTGAAGAAGTTTTCACTTCAAAAATTGAAGGTAAACCAACTAGACATGGACTTTTAGTGACTTCACAAATAAGCGATATGCACAAACATAAAAGATTTCTAATTGGTACATTTATTTTAAATAACTTAAAATCGTTGATAGTATTTACATTAAAAAATAGACCTACTCAATAAATATGACCGCCTTCTGAATAACTGCATTCGATTCGTCTTTAACCTTCGCAAATATGACCATGTTTCCTCCTTTCGTCGCGAATTGAACTGGCTCACTATTCGCCAGCGCCGACACCTGCGCGCCCTCACCACTCTCTATTCCATTATCTACTCACCCGTTTCTCTCTCCTACCTGACATCTTCATTCCAATTTCTGTGTTCCAACCACGATGGCACCCTCTGTTGAGCTAACAATCCTCTTCTGCTCTGCCCCACTCATACTTCCGCTTGTGTCCACTCCTCGTTCCTAATCCAATCCGTACACATACATATCCTCTGGAATGTTCTCCCTCTCGAAGTCAGGATAGCACCCAGCCGCCTCTCATTCAAGATGAAAGCTAGAGCTCGCCTCCTGGACACGCTAGCAGATTCATTACAACCTTGAAATTTTATATCATTACAACCTTGATTTTAAGGCTTATGTATGTATGTTGCTATATAAGTATTTGTGTATGTGTATGTATTTGGTACGTATGAATGTATGTATATTTATCGCATTACTTCTACCTAACTTATCAATCATTTTCTTTTACTTCACCCATTAATGTCTAGTGCACCTAGCCAAACTAGAGACTAACTGTAAGGTAGACTGGGAGAAAATGCCTATGGCATTAAGTTCGCCAATGCACAACTATTACCTGTGCATAAAGAATAAAATAAAAAAATCTTAGTAATTTCAGAACATGTGGTTACTCGGCTACTATGTTTACCACTTAGCCAGTGGTGGCTAATTGGTAACCGAGTAGGTTAACACATTGCAAAGTTAAGCAATCCTAGCCAGGTCAGTCTATGGATGGGTGACCATTACTTAACACATTGAGACCCCTCAGTGCCTCGGAGAGCACGTTGAACTATCGGTCCCGGTAGTTATAGGATCATTTTTAACACGGGTATTTGTAGCCCTAAAGAGTCCGACAGCCTTTCTACAGTACTTCGATATCGCCTATGACTTGAGTTGTGGAGGTGTGATGGCAGCGACGAAAAATCAAAGTATAGTTAAAAGCCGACCCCAACCTAGTTTGGTAAAAAAAACTGGGCAAAATAAGTTACTATCAAAATCTCACATTTACTTACTATTTAACAGGATTGATATGCATGTACGTCGCCTCGGAGGTGCCTACGGGATGAAGATCTCTCGTAGTATCCAGTCTGCTGTTGCTTGTAGTTTGGTTTGCCTAAAATTGAACCGCCCATGCCGATTTATTCAACCACTGACTACAAATATGCAAGCTGTTGGAAAGAGACTACCATTCTCTAACGACTATGAGGTATGTTACTTAGTTTGTTTTTTTCTGCCATGACACATAAATTTTTATTGAAATGTCAATAATTATATTTTTATTGTATACCAAACTAAATAAAATAAGTTTTGATATGTATGGGTGTACTTTATCTATAATATATATGTATTTAGAAATATATAACTATGTTTATCAGCAGTCCGGTTACCATAGTAAAGGCCCTGCCTAGTTTGGGATCAACGGATGTGTGAGGGATGTGTGAAAATATTATTATTATTATTTACTGCACTCGCAACTCAACAGCTTCCTAAATTCATAAAATTGGGCACAATCCAAAGCTGACCCTGAAACATTAATTTCACAATTGCTCAGCTTTTCAAGTCTAAGTGAGTAATTACCACCTGTGTTATTGAATTGAGATAGAGTAGTGCTCTCTGGAGTAACCAGAAGAAACTGACATATTTTATGACAAGTAAAACATACGTATTGACTTAATAGGTCGAAGAGTATTAGCTTTTGATTATATCCATGTTTTTAATTTTTGTAATACATTTCAGGTAGCTGTCAATAAATCAGGTGTCATACAGTATATAAACGAGACAATGTATGAGGATAACGGATACAAAACAAATGAAACTCTCACCGCTCTTGGGTCTGATGTCTATTACAATTGCTATGACGCAACTAAATTTAACTATAAAGCATTTGACACGATCACTGACACTGCTAAAAATACGTGGTGTAGATCACCAGGTAAGAGTTATCTCAGAATTTTACGAACATTTTCTTATGATGGGTAAACAAATAGACGGATCACTGATTCAAAGTAGTGGAGTGTAAGTTATCCAAGTTATAGAGATAGAAGTTTTATCATGTTAAATTATGGTGGAAAGCTGCTGCCAACAAATCTAAACCATCCTTGGAGTTCTTTTCATACTAAAACAAGCGATAAAGATTGTTTTATTAAAGTAAAGTATACATCCGACTTTAATATTATATTTGAACTTATAAATGTTTAATTTTGGTTAGAAATTTAATGAAACACTTTATTTTGATATACGACTCGATAAGTTTTGCAAACAAATGTTTTGGTTCATTTTAATAATCTACGTAATGGCACTCTCGCAATCAAGACAATTCGATCGTCACCGCTGAAACCGAAATCCAATCTATGCAAACCCAACTAGAGAAACATAACCTTCAGTTTAGCATAGTAGTAGTAATAATAAAAAAACAACAACAATAAATTTTGATACAATTTACCATTTTGACAGATAACTGTTTCCATCAATCGTTGGGTTATGTTATCATATCACACCGATTATTGTAATTCCGTTAAAAATAAATTAAATATTACAATCTTTTTTTGCAACTGAATCAAAAAGATTTAGCTTCCGCTGTATAATAGCTCTGAATATATGTTCTACAGGTACACTAGAAGCCATTGCTGCCTGTGAATATGTAATGGAAAGAATTGCCTATGAACTCTCTCTAGATCCAATAGCAGTTCGTCTAGCTAATTTAGACGCAGAAAAACACAATGATATATCAGAAATGATTCAAAAATTTAAAATTGACACTGAATACGATACTAGAAGAGCAGCTGTAGATTCATTTAATACAGAAAACCGGTGGAAAAAACGTGGTTTAAGATTTTCTTTTGCAAGGTGGGCTCCAATAGGAGCTCAGCGCTTCGATGTTAATCTGTCAGTATTTCATGGAGACGGCACAATAGTACTCACACATGCGGGTGTAGAAATGGGACAAGGCATTAATACCAAAGCCATACAAACTGCTGCATATTTATTAAAGGTTCCAGTTAATAAAATTCAAGTCAAAGCAAATAATACTACTAATGCACCAAACAGTTTTATATCTGGTGGAAGTCTTACAACACAAAGTGTTGTTATTGGTTTAAGGAGATGTTGCGAGCAACTACTTACTAGACTGGAACCCATAAGGGCTACTTTGACCAATCCAACATGGGAGGAATTAATAAAAGCAGCTTACAACGCTGATGTGGATCTTCAAGTCCATGGTTTCTCGGGTTTCACTGATATACAGAAATACAATGTATACGGTATTGCATTAAGCGAAGTAGAAATCGATTGCTTGACCGGAGAATATGAAACACTTAGAGTGGACTTACTACAAGATGTTGGTTTAAGCATTAGCCCTGAAATTGACGTTGGACAAGTGAGTATAAACATCATAACTAGAATCTGGTAGTAGAATTAATTTAAAACTGCCATGAGTAAAAAATACAGGTGGTTAAAATAAGGTGAGTATACCTCATTTATATTCAATTTTATTACCTTATTTGTTCAAGGTCGAAGGAGGTTTCATCATGGCAATGGGTTATTGGACATGTGAAAAGCTGGTGTACGACCCTGAAACAGGCAAATTGTTAACAAATCGTACGTGGAATTACCACGTGCCTGAAATGAGGGATATCCCCCAAAACTTCAATGTTTACTTTAGAAAAAACTCCTTCAGCAATGATCTTATCTTGGGATCAAAAGGTATCCATACTTATTTAATAAATATGAAAGTGAGTTTGTATGTTAACCGTGATAACCGACATACATGCGGGCTGAGCAGCGGGCAAAAGCTGGTACTATATAAACTTTAGCTTCTATTTGTTAGGCCAAAATCAGAAAAAAATAAAATATTATTGATTTGAGTTGTATCTTCTACAAGAAATCTAGGAGGTCAGTAACTCTGAAAATTTAGCGTTCCACCGTATGTAATATATAATTATTGATTCAGTCATAAACTGAAATGACACTTAATTATATAAGCAACAATGTTACTTATTGTCATAAGTAGAAAATCAATATATATCATAAAATTTACGTCCTGACTGACTGCCGATTCAACAACGCAGAGTCTAAGTCGCAAGGTCTACAAACTTGAAATTTTTACAGCTCATGTTTTTTATGTTGTTAAACCCTTGAAGGAAGAAAATAAGGAATGAGAGGCTTTCTTTTTTAGAAAGACAACATTCGCGCCATGAATATATCTTGTGTCGCGGGGGTATAAGCATTTCTGAATCCCGACTATTCAAACATTCACGACACGAACACAAAGAATACCCAGACTCAAAACAACAATTTGTGGCTCAAATAATCTACATATAATCCCACATGCCAATCCAGCTAGGTGACCAATTAAACCACTGTTCGGTTTAATAATAATACAACATTCTTATAGTAAAAGGAGGCAAAAATATCGCAAGACCAGAAGTGTCCATCTTACCTGCTCATGATGACTTGACAGAAGATATAATTATATTCAAATCCATAATTTCATACTCATGATTGTTTGTTTATAACGCTTTCATGGCTAAAACACTAAACCAATTTTAAAAATTCTTTCACCAATGGAAAGCTACATTATCCCGAGTAACATAGGCTAGTTTATACCGCGAGAACCAACACGCGAACGGAGCCGCGGGCAGAAGCTAGTAATGTGTATTTTTTTGACAGCTACTGGAGAGCCGTCTACGTGTGCTGCTGTATGCGTTACATTTGCCCTCAGAGAGGCGATCGCTGCAGCGCGCCAAGAAACTGGATTACCCACCACACAATGGTTTCAGATCGGTATGATTGACTAATAACTCTAATCTAATCTTTCTTGTGGTATAGGAGGTCTTTGAGTGCCATTAATAATGCATTTATCTACATCGTCATAAAAATATAGTATTCATAGATTTAAACTTTTATGAAAAATATTATTTTACGGTAGACATCATAAACATTTAAATATCAGGTTTTTACCTATGTTCTTGGAAATTTGTGTAAGTAATGACCCAAATATCTATAAAATTTTGCTATTTTGAGTTTGTTTATACCTTTACTATAGAAACCTGCTGGCCTGTCCAGCGGTTATATCGGCGAAAGCGTTTTGCCTCTTGGGTGTTGAATTTTTTCCCACTTAAACAACACTTCCCACTTAACAAAATTTGGTGACGGAGGTGACGGAGAGCTACCAGCTGTAACTCTTGTAGCTTTGCGATGGTCTGTCGTGACGTGTGAGCTTGTGCGTTGTAAATAAGAAGCAATGGGGAAGAACGATTGACCAGTCATAGTTGTTGAATTGTAAGCTTCTCCAATATTGTTTGCAATTCTCGGCAATTAAAATCTGCCGTCACTGTTGTGCCATTCAGTAAGAAGCTGTGATGTACAAGTCCGGCACTGGTCCACCAGACAGTGACCATCATTACAGTGACCATTATTAATTAGGTGTTGTATCGGGGTCCACCCACTGAGACGAACGCTTACGGTTATCGCATTAGATCCAATTTTCATCGGAGGTAACAATTCGATTCAGAACGCTGACGTTTCTATGCCGATTCAGTAGTGCAATGCATGCTTCAACGCGTAAGTCTCACTGATGGTCGCTTATCTCGATTAGACGCAAGTGCTTCAATGTTGTTTTACACTAACTCCAAAATCCGCTTCCACTATCGCCCTCAATTCTTTGTTGTGGACTATACGACTGGGAGGCTCGGTCTTTAACTCAAAATTTCCTGATCAAATAGTATTAAACCAATAATGGACCGTGTTTATGCAAGCAATGCTAACACTGTGTTGTTAATGTTTCTCATAGTAGAACTCATAATAAAAAACTACCACAATTTCATAAAAAGAAAACACCATCTAAAACCAATGACTGACTTTTAAATTTAAGTAACATGGCTTTCGAATATATATTTTTTGTAGAATCTCGAATTGCGCGCCAATCCACAGATAAACCAATCTGAAAATGCTGGTATTGAAAATCTATCTCCAACTTTATTGGTAAAGATCTGTTAATGATTATGTGTAAAATAAAGTATTGTACACTTCAATTTTAAAAAATCACATTCAATTCACACAGTGACAAATGATAGATAGTTCTAGTAGAACAGGGCCACTGCCCTGTACTATACTACTATTACGTCGTTAGTAGTATTCTTCGAGATATTTTTAAATTCTAATACAAGTTATTAACTGCACTGCATGTAATTAATAAGATTTGTAACCTTTTCAGATGGACCTTTCACTACCGAAGCTGTTTTCATGGCTGCCAATACCAAAACCGAAGACTTCAAGTATTAACAAATAAGTTTTTTTTTTTTTGATACGTGCTAGTAACTTGTCTAAATTATTTTACACAAGAAGAAAATCAGACTAGAATATTAGTGGGATTTTAGTGTTTGAAACATGTTTTTCATGTATTTTGGGGGTTCTGTTCTGGTGTTAGAAAAAATAAAAATAACGAGGGAATTCTTTATATCGCGATACAGGATTAGCAATACTCATTTAGTAGTTACTCCGTAGTTCGGTGTGTCTTCGTTAGATGGCGATGTAGTATGTTTCTGTTCCTTTGTATGTGGAAGTCGCCACACTAACCACTCTACTAATGTCATCGACAACTGCTCAACGACTAGTCATCAACAGCTTTTAATAGTCCATTACTGGACAAAGGCCTCTCCTTAGAAAAAAAGCTTTGGCCTACTATACCACGCTGGCCAGGTTGGAACCCAGTTTTCTTTCTCTTTGCAGAGATGTTGTCCTGCGCAGTTCAATCATATACCACATCGTTGAGAAATTGACAAAGCCGGTGTAAAGCACGGCTGTTTATTATTCTTTTATTTATATTGTTGAATTGTTTTATTGATTAGTTATATTTTTAGATTTATAAATACTCATAGGATATTTACTTATGAGTTACATTGAAATATATCTTTATTATTTACTGTTTTTTACATAAATACATTATTTTTAGGATCGTTTTTGTTTGTTTTTATATTATTTAGAGCGCATGTTTATTATCATTTAAATAAAATAAAGTTATGCATTTATTGTGTTTTATTTTAATGATTGAATTGTATGTTATACTGTTGTTACATTCTAGGTAGGTTTCATAGGCGGCTGAAGGGGTTATTTTTAAACTCACAAAAACATAGTTATCAAATTGACACGATTCATGCAATATTTATAGGGATTGTATGAAATTTACGTATTTCATACAACTTATGTTTTTATTTACAAATAGCTTCTAGCTTGATACTTTGGCCGAAAACTTGAATTTTTGCCAGTTTCTGGGTTATACACTTACTTTTCACATGTCTTCAATCTGTATAATTATAGATTACGAATAACGAATGTGTCACTCATTAAAATTAACAAATCGACGGTTAACGGCCAAAAAGGGATAACCGCCATTCTACAAACTTTACAGGAGAGAGGTTTAAAGTTTAAAAAAATTCATAGAAAAAAAAATATTGGGTCCACAGGCTTAAATTTATAACTAAATAGCTTTTGAAAGGTTCTCCATAAACTGGCATAATTAATTTTGTTGAATTCCATCTCGAAGTATCATTTACGGTCGCTTACCCTGAAATGACCCAGATTTTACAAACAGCAAAAACGTTCCAAGTGAATATAACATGGGATTCACTTCCAGCCTAAACGATGCAAATGCATTTCAGTATTTTTTAAAAACAAGAAAAAAGGGCATATTGTAATATTTCTTGTTTATCAGGCGAGGCCAATATAGCTTGAGTGGTTATTGGTTAGTAACAGATAGAGAAGAAAATTGTAATAAGTGATGAAATCTCATAATAATTGTTCAGCAGTTAAAGATTACTGATGATTTTTGCACTATTACTGAGGATTATAATAAAAACAAGGTGCTTTGAGACAAATAAACTTGTAATATTAATAAGTAATAATAAGTATTAAAAATTATAAATCTAATACAATCATAAAAAAAGTTTTTAACAATCCTTGTACAACATTTTTGTTCTAAGCTACAAATAGTAACTGCTTCGGCTTATGAATCAGTCTGGGCAACTTAATGAAGTACACTTAATTATTATTAATAATAATAATAGTATTTATTTATTTATGTAATAATTCAATCATACATTAATTGAGATCAAAAAGTATTAAAATAATCATGACTACCCACGATAAGGTCTTGCCTAATGTGGGGACTACTGAAACACACTTGTGTTTCAGTGGTCCCCACATTAGGCAAGCCTGTATCGTCCCTGACATTGGCAGGTATTTACTTTAATAGATAACTTAGCTAAAACGTACGTACTAAAAACAATAAATGCAAAACATTTACTCAGAACAAAAAAAATACAAAATTATTTACGACATAACTTTTACTCAAAAAATACAAAAAAAAAATTTAAGACATTAGACATAACTTATTATAAATAATATAAAAACCAAGTACCTATTTAATTAATATCATCATCTTCGACATCTGATTCAGGGAGTGTATCTCGAATGCTACTAGCACTTTTAAGGCTCTTATACTCCCCTTGAAATATTTGTGGGATCACATTATCGGTACAGAGTTTCAGTGAGTCATCAAGTTTTATTTTCGAAATGGGTAACTGAGATTTATAACAAGCTGGGACATTACCTATGGACTTTGACTGTACTATGATTTGATGTGACTCAGCGTTTTCGTTCATGGAAGTTTTGTAATTAATTAAACAGTCGTTCTTTTTAAATTTTACTATGCGCATTTTGCTGATTATGCCAGTGAGATTTCCCTTGAAATATTTTTCACTGATTGAATCCCATTTGTAAAAATCATTGAATTGCAGTGAGTCGACAATGTAAGGTTCTGGATTTTGTCTCGCTGTAGTAAAGACTGTAAACCACTGAGAAGGTGCGTGAATGGTAGTTTTTTTTTAATTTTTCTCAATAACGGCATGGACGGAGTCTACTGGCATGTAAGTATGCCCTGTTAGCAAGAAGTTTATTTGGATGACATTGATATTATTGCACGTTTGCAAAGTTGCGTGTAACATTGCCATGATTATCCGGTTTCTATTTTGACCGGGACAACAATCACAGTATAGTAATAAATTCTTTACTGTACCACGTTTATCTACAATTTTAATGTACTTATTGAGTATTGTTGCAATTTCGTTGGCACCTCGTTTACCGTTACTTTCGTCCCAATAAAAACAAAATACTTTTCGCGTGCCATTTTCATAAATACATAGATTATATACAGCTAGTTTACGACTATAAAATAATAACATGCTCTCTCCGTACGGAGTATTTAAAACTTTTTGTAGATCAAAACTAACACATAGGGTGGCAGGATCGTTTTTATTTATATTCTGATGTGCTTTAAATCTCTTATAACTATCTTCTTTTTCTCTTTCGTGTTCTTTCATTTCTTTTTGCATACTTGCATTGTCTTTATTTTGTTCGTATTTAAGGCACTTTAGGCATTTATCCTTCTTAGGAACGTGAAACCCGATATTAAATTTTTCATTAAATATGGTCCGAAAAATACGTTCACTTACAATATCAATTCCTCTCTCTATATAACTATTTTTATACATTTCATACAAATATGATATATTTTTTATGCAGCTAGGCAAGTAAACACGGGTAGAGTCCTTACGGCAATAGTGTGAGGGAACAGCTGGGAGACCCTTGATGTAATTATGCACTAACACTATTGTACTTTCTTTAGTTTTGTTATGTGGTTCGCGTTTACCACGATTATCCTCTTTTGCCAACCCAATTTCAGAGTTTTGTACAGTATATTGAATAAATTTCAGACCAACATCCAAAGTGGCTGCTAAAAACTGAAGGCACACGAATCGCTTCCCCTCACCTTCTGTTATTGCATACTTGTAACTGTATGAGCGTTTCTCAGAATTACTTCTCTTCCGTTTTATAACTGACCTCTGAGTCATTGATACCAACCAGTCTTTGCGCCGTACGGTTGACAGGCTCCAAAAATATTCAAAAATACATTTTCGTCGCTCATCTGTGACCATTTCACAACCATTGCCACACTTCTTGCCTGTACAAGGGTTAGGTTTAATTTCTTTAGCAGGGACTTCAATGCCATTTCTTTTCACGTATGCTTGACCAGATTGCCTTAGAGTTCTTTGTACTTTCTTTTGATTTATACGTCGTTTTTTTACTGCATTATCTCCTACCTTATTGATTTCATGTTCTAGCTCTACGTTGTTTTTGTTAGATTTTTTCCGCTTTTTCTTATTAGTCATACCTGAGCCTACTTCAGAATCATCTGATTCTGAAGTAGGTTCATAAACATCTGAATCTGCTTCTCCTTCTCCGAAAATGGTTGTAAAGTCTTCTTCGTCGGATAAATAGTCAAAATATTGTTTTTTCATTGTATGACGCTTTTTACATGGTGGTGGGTTACTATCTATATTAGAAACAGGCACTGAGGTAACGCTAAAGCTGGTAGAGGGCAAAGGTTCTATATTGATGTTATTTGTTAAAGACAAAGGTTCTGTCTCGATACAACTAGTTGAAGGCAAAGGTTTCATATCGATGTAGACGGTTGAAGAAAAAGTTTCAGTCTCGACAGAACCAGTTGAAGGCAAAGGTACTGGAACGATATAACTGGTAGATGGCATAGGTTCTGTCTCAGTATAATTGGTAGAAAGCGAAGGTTCTATCTCGATATAACTAGTTGAAGGTAACGACAATTTTGATGTAGATGTTATAGATAGTGGTGGTACATTTATAATTTCATCGCTAATTATTTTTATTTTCTCGGTAAATTGTTTTTCAGGCTTTGGTGAAACAGCTACGTTTACAGAGATAATATTGCTGATGTCATCATTTTTATCTCCAAGTAAATAATTTTTTGATTGATTTAAATCATTTAAGTTAGATGATGAAGTAGGTTCAGAGTTTTCATTAACATCAAAATCTTTGACATCATTTGAGACTTTAGAAAATGAATTCTGTTTGTACCTATTTATGTCCTCGTCTGGTTGAACATCAAAATTGATTTTTCTTCGAATTTTCTGAAGCTTTATTTGTTGTGAATTGCGTAATGCCTGCCCGATAATATCACATGCTCGTTGTTTCTGAGCCATATCTTCTCCTAAAATATAAAAAAACAAGTATTAGCATTAGTATAAGCAAGCATTAAAAAGAGTTTTAGGTAAGTAACTAGGACAAAGAATGTTATCGGTACCGACCTGAAACATTGTTTTTCTGGATAGGTTAGTAGGTAGGTAGGTAGGTCGGTCGAGAGGCAGGTCGATAGGTAGGTAGGTAGGCAAGCAGACAGGCAGGTAGATAGATAGATAGATAGGTAGGTGGGTTGAAAGGCAGGTAGGTAATTAGGTAGCTAGATAGGTACCTAGTAGCCAGGTAGGTTAATATAGCTATCGAGATAAATTATTATTATGCACTTATAACTAATGTTTCTTCACCTCAAACAGTAGGCAGTCCTCAAACACAGAGTTAAGCTATTAATGGTATAGAAAATTAATTTCCTTGACCGCCATAGTCAAGCAATAAGTCACTGGTAACAATAGCAACTATACGAGTAAACCATACAACCATTAGCCCACATCATGCATAATATGCCAGATGAAAACGACAAAAATGAAAGCGCTTGAATATAAACACCTGTGGATGCACTACAGGATGAAATAACAATTTCAACACCCTTCGGGGCACAGTCGGCGAACAACCGACTTGCGAAACGTGAGGTTATGGATTCGATACCCACCTTGAACAAATGTCGGTGTGATAAACACGATTATTTGTTCTGTGTGATGATAGTTTTTCTATCAATTATGTATGTACCTACCTATTAACAAAAAAAGTAGTAACGACTTAATAGTTATTATTAGAAATATTGTATTTTTAATTATTATAGATAAGTACAATTATTATTATTTATCTAGTTTGTATAGTACAAGTTCCTGCTTCGTTTGAGATTAGGTACTTAACTTCTTTGAAAATAACACAATATTTCTAATAATAACTACCCATAACACGTATTTTTTTTTACATCGCATTCACAAGTTCAGTAAGTATTTCATTTTCTGGGTAATATAATTTTAAAGCATTCATAATTAAAAAAGAAATAAACTTACCGTTTACGAAACTGCTCGCTAAAACCACTCGCACGCACGCGTGGCGGTTGGGCAACGTATCACAGAACACTGAATGATCGCACGGACTGGCAACGGGGATAACTATTATAGTGTAACCGAGAGCTTTGTGTTTGCGCGCACAAGATAAGTGCGAAATATTCGAAAACCTATTAAAATTTTATTATATTTATCTAACCGACAGACATGGGTATTTTTTTGGGAGGGAAAATTAAGATAAGCGCCATTCAGAATGTTTGTAATGATTTAGTAAAATAGTACTAACCGCCACAACAATAATGGAAAATATGTGTTTTTTTGGATTAATGAACTTTTTTGCAATAAATATTTCTAGCTAAATTCGGTCAACGAACAAATATCAATGTTTTAATGAAAGCCTAAAGAGCATAATGGTCAATTGCGAAAATATAATATATGAACAACTACCATTGTAAAAAAACACATCAATAAACCTGTCGTTTAGGACTTTAAATTTAATGAAATTTTTCAATTTTTCAATTGCCTAACCTCCAAAAAGTTTGTCCCAGGACCATGAAACTGGTACCAATCAACGCAGAAAAATCTGCTGATTCCAAATATGTATATAACTCATTTCAGCTAAAAGTGTCGCTTATCCCTTTTTGGCCGTTAACCGTCGAAATGTACAATATACCCAATAAATATGCACACAGTCTACTTTTCAGTTCCCGATATACTTAGGTAATATGATCTTATCCCCTTTCCCAAGAAGAAGTTGTCAAATAACTGCACGGATGGCGTAGTGGTTTAAGCGGCCGCCACGCCGCTTCCTACTACGCCGAGTGTTGTGGGTTCAAACCCCACATGGGACGACATTTTGGGACGACTCAAGGACCTCCTGGAAGCCAGGCCCCCCAGTCAGTACTAGAGTATCGTCTGCGTAGCAGACGACGCTCAATCCTGGGGGAAGGCTGGTCCTCAGAACGGCATCATACGCGAGGTTCCACAGAAGTGGTCCTAAGACTGATCCCTGGGGAACCCCGCACGTGACTTCCCTTCGAAATTCTTCGCCGTCCTGACCCACATACGATATGGATCTGTCGCGGAGATAGACCCCGATGATGTCTCGCAGGTAGGGTGGCAACTGATGATACACCAGTGCCTCCCTAATCGCCCACCACGGGAGAGACTTAAAGGCGTTGACTTTGTCAAGACTGATGGCCAACGCCACTCCCCTCAAAGGGCGGACGCGTTCGATCGCATCCAGCGTCGACCGTCTCTATCGGAAGCCAAATTGTATTTCAACGAGCCCAAAGACGTCAACTGCTAGACATAGGATAGACATAGACATAACAACATAGATATAACAATCGGCCCTGTGTTGTCTGCCTCTAATGGTTTCCTGCGACCTTCACCAGGTCGTCGCTCCGTCCGCCTACCCCTTACGCTCCGTCTTCTGGTACGCGGTCGCCACTCGAACTATTAAATACGATAAAATTATTTACGACAGGAAATATTCCTTATCAGTGCACTTAAATTTAAATGTGTCCCTTAAATGTTATTTATGTGTGAGACTTAGCGCTATTTTGACAA
Organism: Arctia plantaginis; assembly: GCA_902825455.1. Taxonomy (NCBI): domain Eukaryota; kingdom Metazoa; phylum Arthropoda; class Insecta; order Lepidoptera; family Erebidae; genus Arctia; species Arctia plantaginis. The sequence continues at coordinate 1,395,851 of CADEBD010000282.1, forward strand.
GTATTGCTTTTGTTGTTGAACAATATTCCTTTCGTAAGGCAATCAGTGAGCTCCAAGAAATCATACATTGCAGTCATGACTGACCGCATCGGGTTTAAGGTCAACGGAGTCCCACACTCAGGTTAGTTTTTGATGTGATTTGAGTGCAATTATGTATTATATGACTATTAGTTGTCTGTGAGTTTTTATTCGTGGATTTTTTACTCGTGTAAAATTTGCTTGTAATGTTTTCACTTCGGCAAATGGACTGTTTGGATGAGTTATAATTTTTGGGCTCCGTTTTCATCTGTTGAGTTATATCTACAAAAGATTTTTTTAAATATAATTGATACAATATTGGTCATCAGTGGATTCACCGCGTTCGCACAAAATTGAACCCCTTTATTTTCAATTAAAATTAAGGTGCTTTAATGGTCAGTAAACACGCTGCAAAAATAGCCTTTTTTACTATTAATACTTCCTGCAAATATATTGCATCAGGCGGATTTAATGCCATTGGCATTTTATTCCAGTCGACCTTTGGGTGATGCAGGGTTGTGTGTGGTAGGTGTGTAATTGTTGCTAATAAGATAAACTACTAAATTACTTATATTAAATTAATCGTCGGGAATTTGATAAAAAAATTTAAACAACCTAGCCATGTCGTACAATGAATTATCTAAGCACGTAAAAGAAAAAAATATACTAATACATTTTTAAACCATCTAAAACATTTCCTAGACATGAAATGTTACTACACAATTTAGGAATTTTTATTATATATATATATATATATATATATATATATATTATTTATCACATAAAACAACTTGACAGAGAAAATTTACAAAACAACAGCTGGAAAAACCACATAGGTTTATGTTTGAGCCGTCGAGAGTTTACACTTTAATACAATGTAAGTGAATGAGGGTAGTTACATACTAGCATTTGTCCACTATATGATATACTAATTATTGTACACTATTAACTAATTCATATGATAAGTTATTAATAAGTCGAGGTGCAAGGTGGTGGTGCGCTCGCCGTTAATATTGTTAGCGCGTGACGTAAACAACCGGTTCTTAAAGATAGCACGAGTGTATACAGAATGTTCCATTGGTTATTTCAATGATTCATTAAAAAAATGTTCTTTTAATGTATTGTAATGAACTTGTTTATGTATCGGTAAAGTTTAAATATGCTTCTTCTATGCCCCCCTCACACCTCTAACTTCATCAACTTCTCCTTCTACGTCCAGTCAGTTCTCCTCTGGAATGCCCTCCCTGCCGAAATCAGGATGTCAACAAATCGCCTTGCATTCAAGAGAAAAGTGCGCGATCTTCTTCGGGGTGAATTGGCGAAATAGTTACAGCTCTAGTTCCCGACTGAGTATTTATATATTTTATTAGTTTTATGTAGGTTTATGTATGCATGTGTGTTTTTATATTGTGTATGTTTCTGGACCTAAATTATGTTAATATCATATTTTATTTTGCACCTACCGCATCATATTTCTACATCACCTGAAGGTTGACTGGGAGAGAATGCCTAATGGCATTAAGTCCGCCTATGTACAATATATGTGCATTAAGTTTAAAATAAATAAATAAATAAAGTTTTGCAGTGTTTGAAAATACCATTGGGATTGTCTAGGAATTAGGATTTTATATTATTAGAAACAATAATTTTAAGGATTTTTACTTAATTTCATAATAGACAATTTGGATTTACGTTGGGTAAATCGACAACTGACGCTGTTATATCGGTGAGAAAGTTTGTCACAGAGTCAAAATTTCAATACGTGCTGGCTATTTTCTTAGATATATCTGGCGCTTTAGACAACGCATGGTGGCCCATGCTGTTGCTGAAATTAAAATCACGAGGGTGCTTTAAAAATATTTATTCCCTTATCTCTTCGTACTTTTCACAAGGTACAACTAAACTAAGACTTGGTCATCATTCTGTGTCGAAGGCGCTTACAATGGGATGTCCTCAGGGATGGGTGCTAGGTCCATACTTGTGGAATATCGGCTTCGACGATTTTCTTGGGTTACCAATACCATCCGGATGTACTCTGAACGCGTATGCTGATGACGGCTTATTACTGGTGGAATCTGATACTAGGGCGGGACTTGAGAGATCAGCCAATAGATGTTTGAACTTGATATCTCAATGGGGTGAACGTAATCGCTTAACTTTTCCCAACAAAACCTTCCAGCTACTTTTAAAACGTAACCTCAAATCACCGCCAAGCATTAGATTTGACAATGTTACTGTAAAAAATAAAACCTCAGTGTATTACCTAGGATTAGTTTTAGAAAGAAACTTTTCATTTATCGAACATATTAAAATAATGAAAAGTCTAAAAAGAGTTTCTGTGCATTGACAAGGACATCAACTGCGACATGGGGTCTATCATTTAATACATTAAAGATCATATACGGAGCTACTTATTTAGGTTCTATGTGCTATGGTGCACCTGTATGGGCCGATAGGGCGACCGTAGGCGCTGTCCGTCGCAAACTGTTACAAGGCCAACGACTTGCACTGATATTCTTGTGCAAGGCATATAGGACGGTTAGCACTGAGGCTTTGCCGGTGTTGGCGGGTGTGCTTCCGGTCGATCTCGAGGTGCAGAGACGTGCAGCCATGTACTATTCAAGACAACAAAACATGGAATGCGATTTTTTGGGCGCGCGGGATCGCGGTAAAATTACAAGATTGCTTCAACAGCAACCCGATGTCTATAATGACCTCATAGACGAATGGCAACAACGCTGGGATGAATCATCCAAGGGGCGCCATCTTTACCAATTCTTTCCATCTGTTCGCGAACGGTTGTCGAGGATATGGCTTGAGGTGGATCACTGTGTCGCTCAATTTCTTACGGGTCATGGTAACTTTAAGAGCAAGCTTTATTCATTTAAATTAGTGGAGTCACCATTGTGTCAATGCTCAACACCTAACTCTCACCAAGAACAGTCTGCTCATCATATCCTCTGGGAATGTATTCTTTTGGTATAATGAACGTAATATAATGCGGAATAGCTTGCAGGTGACATCTGGGGCGGTATACTATGGGGATCTTGTGTCAACGAGGGTGAATTTCCGTGCGTTTAGGCGATTCTGCCATACATATTATAGAAATCAAATGTAGCTCACACAGGACCCGTAATGTTTGTGGCCGTGGTGCTTCCCTGTTTAAAAGGGTGTATGCCCATTTTACTTCATTTTGTCTCCCGCTTTGCTAAGGAGGGAAGTGGATTTACTGTATTTCCGACTCCTCCAATTATCTTCTGATTAATTTCGTTGCGGGTTCCAAGACAGTTTAATTTCTTCCTGGGACTTCCCGAGTGTCATAACTCGGTGTGTTCGTGGGTCACTGCTGTGGATCCTGGTGTACAGGAGTTACAGTGGTGGGAGTGTGGGTGGGATTAGTCCCAAAAAAAAAAACTATTCCAATCTGTGGACAGCAACATGTAGTACTTTCAGTATGTAAGCAACTATGATCGTATGCGATTAGGTTTTTGATGGGCAACTGTTTAACAAACTGAGATTTGATGACCATTAATTTGGTTTTGCTAGCGTTTAGTACAAGTCCTGCATCATGACACCACTTTGTTAGGACATTTAGGTCAGACTGTAGAAGATCACATGCCGCTTGTGCATTTTTATTTCCTAAAACAAGGCAAGTGTCATCCGCGAACTGATACCATGTACTATTGATAATACAATTGACCATATCGTTGACGTGGGACAAAAAACTGCAGCGGTCCAAGCACCGAACCATGCGCCGTTCCATCCTTAACGGACATAAGAAACCGTAACACAAGAACTAACATAGAGTTTGTAAAGGAAGGCTCAACAAAAAGACTTCACAAAAGCCGTACTCAATTTTAATACCGCCAGTGGATGGACATTATTAGTGGAAACGTATGAAAATCATTATAGAATACTGGAGGATTTCTGGGCCTCGGCTTCGAAACCGAACATATTTAAAACAAAATGTCCGGTTTCGAAGCCGAGGCCCAGAATGAGATTGCATAAAAAGAAAAAAAATTTGCAATGTCAATTTAGCGTGTAGTACTAGTCGACTTCATGAAACGAACATCCCTAAAGACCACGCTTTAAAAATAAACAAGTACTTTGACTTAACCAACGAAATAACTAAAAATGGTTATTTCGTTGCTTTGTATGCCGTGGAAGTAGTTGCGAGGGGTATACTAGCTAAACCCCTGTTTAACATGCTTAAAGTAAGCGCTTATGCGTCGTAAGGAGTACTCCCTAATCCTATTCCTGGATCCTTTAACAGTCCACTGCGGGACATAGGCCTCTCCTTGGGTTTGGCCAACTATACCACGCTGACCAGACGGATTGGTATAGGATTTGTTTTAAGTTTTCCATCTCTTGGCAGCGCTGTTGTTCTGTGTAGGTGACATCCCGTATTCTTTATCGACTACACGGACAATATAAAATACTTCAGCGGAATTGAGATATTCCTTTTTTTAAGTCGGCCAAAAACAGTCACAGTGACTTGTGCATTTTAATAGTTTGGTGACCGGTTTTTCTACTTTTAAAAACTAGCAGTGAAGGTAGTCTCTTGCTGTTGCATCATGATATAGGCTCGCCGCTCAGTGTGATTGTTATTTTCAAACCCATGTTCTAGTTAATTAGCAAATTTTGCTCCGAAACATTAAAGTCGCTTTCACTTCCCTTATACAACATGTATCACACGACCCTAATCTTATGTTTGAATTATACCTTGAGTTATAGAATTGTGTGGTGTAGGGTTTGGGCCAAATATATGCAATTATTTCAACTTATACTTACGGGTTTTGTTATTCGAACACTATCTTTTTAAAATAAAATTAGCGGGACTCGTTGCAACACGAAGTCTTGCGCACACGGTAACATTAATTGTTTATACCATTGCCGTGCGTTATGACGAACGCAATAAGACTGAACAATTCCGCCTGTATACAAGTTATATAAGTAAATAAAATAATACGTTATGGTGATGTACCGCACTTGGCAGAGCCTATACACTGTAAACTACTGCTACTACTTACCTCTCTACTTCTCTTGTTGCTACATTACCTAGTCTTACTTTTTTTTAATAGAACCTATTTTTGCCTCTAGTTGGTTCTGAGGTGAGCTCCGATATAATGCTTGTTGACTACCTCCGCAACACACTGGAGCTTCGCGGCACCAAGTACATGTGTCGAGAGGGTGGCTGCGGAGCCTGCACCGTCAATGCCTCCACCGCCCCTAGCACCGCTTGTAAAGCCATAAACTCTGTAAGTTATCTTTTGTAAATATTAACCTTTTTAGCAATAATTTCCGGGATAAACAGTAATCTAAAATTATTACCTATTTCGTGCAATGGGAGAGGCCTATGTCCAGCAGTGAACTGCAATAGGCTGATGATGATGATGATGAAACCTATTACAGACTAAAATCTATCTCTGTATCAAATTTTCTCCAATCCCGTTCAGCGTTTCTGTCGTGATTGAGAACAAACAACTATATACTGACTTCGTGAACTCTTCGTTCGAGTAGTTCTACTCTGGCATGCACTCCCGGTTGAAGTCAGGTTGTCCACAAAGTTATAAATACATATTATATAAGTATCCATTAATCCAAACTTTCACATTTATAATATTTCTATGAAAATAATATAATAGTACCCAACACACACAGCTGCATGATTCCAAACTAGGCAGAGCCTGTATTATGATAACCAAACTGCTAATAAACATACTTATAATTCTTAATAGGTCCATACATTTTAAAGATAATAGAAAATTAAAGATACCCAGACACAGAACAAATGATCACACAAATATTTGTCTTGGATGTGAATCGAACCCACGACCTCCGGCTTAGCAGTCAGGGTCACTAACCACAAGACTGGTTGACTCATCACTAAACACTAAACTAACAGACGACGATTAAACGATAAGATATGTTCATTATTAAGGTTTTTTTTTTTCCAGTGTATGGTATCTGTAACATCTTGCCAAGATTGGGAGATCACAACGATAGAGGGTTTGGGAAACAAGCTTGACGGATACCATCCATTGCAAACAGCAGTAGCTGAGCACCACGCCACCCAATGCGGATATTGTACTCCCGGATGGGTTATGAGCATGAATGGGTGAGAAAACAACATTGTTTTCATATTTCTTAACAGTACTAATATTAATTTATACAAAACCTAGGAAATATCCAGATAGTCCTCTCTTTCTCTGAGGGCAAACCCATGTATTAGTTATTATAATATGTCCACCAAAAGAATCGATGAAAGCAAATTTACACGTAACAATCTCTCAACGTTATTCTTAACTTTATCATTATAACAAGCACTTTTCTGCTTTCTGTTCAGACTTCTGGAATCTACAAATAGGAATGTTACTATGTTGGAAGTTGAACAATCATTTGGCAGTAACGTTTGTCGGTGTACAGGATATAGGCCTCTAGCAGAATGTTTCAAAAAATTTGCAAAAGATGCTCCAAAAGAACACAGAATTGTTGATATCGAGAACTTGTCTCTTTGTAAAAAGAAGGGAACACCTTGTAGTAAAAGCAAAAATTGCGCTGAAGAAGATGATTGGTATGTTGTGAAGGATGCTGATTTTTTAGATCAACCAATAAAGAAAATAATGTTAAAAGATGGCAAAGTATGGTACAGACCAAACCGCCTCCAAGAAGTTTTAGGCATTTTGCGGAATGAAAGCAGTGGATCCAATTACATGCTGGTGGCTGGAAATACGGCAAAAGGTGTGTTGACTAAACTTTTAAAACTCTTCATTTATTTTAATTCCCAGTAACTACTTTGATGGTTTGAAAAACTTAATTACTGTATTCTCATTTCAGGTGCCTTCCCCATAGATGAATACCCTAATCTTCTTATAGATATCAGCCACCTCCAAGAATTGAAGACGAAAGTTTTGGACCAAAACTTCGTAGTTGGTGCTGGATTTACTCTTACAGAATTTCTAAGTATTCTGAAGGCTAACTCAACTTTAGAATATTTTAATTACTTCGAGAAATTACATGAACATATTTCGTTGGTAGCTCACATACCTGTTAGAAATGTACGTATATTCCATTAATTAATTAGCATTGATACAAGAAGTTATAGAGGAGTATAAACTATCAATTTTACTAAACTGTTTGACTGCTTAACTGTTTTTAATAGCAATTATATAAAAACAAAAACTTTTTGAGTATTTTTTACTTTTTGTTTACCAAAAAATAGATCAGCATCAAAATTTGTATTGAAAATTTTAACTTCTGAATCATTTGCATTTTTAAGGTGGGTACTATAGCTGGAAACCTAATGATCAAACACAAGCACAACGTTTTTCAATCCGACATATTCTTGCTCTTGGAGACCGTTGGGGCCCAACTGAACATCAGTACGTACTATTGTTTTATAAGTTCAATAGTGGCACAGAAATAATTGCATATGATAGATGTTCTAACCGAATTTAAATACATTTCTTGTAAATTTCATATGAAATTAATTTGTCGACAACCTTCGGCTTCAAGGTTTTAAGTTCATTTTTTTATTATGTTTATTTTTTTCTTTAATAATTTAATAGTAAAGGCTTTTTGATACATTTAGTAATCGTTTTCAGCTAATTCCTATGGTCGTGTAAAAACGCATACTATGCAGAGCTTCCTGAGAGTGAACATGAATCGAAAGGTTATTTTAAATGTGCTACTCCCGCCGTTGTCCAACGAATATAAGTTGATCACATTCAAAGTATGACTATTTATCTAAATATTCGTTAATTATTTTAAGTTGTGGTTGTCACGTAATTCTCAAATAATTGTAATTTTTTTTTCAATTTAAGATTATGCCTCGAGCCCAAAGTGTCCATGCTATTGTCAACGCTGGTTTCCTTTTTAAGATAGACAAACAGACACAAATAGTTAAACAAGCCAGGATTGTTTACGGAGCATTATCACCTAAGTTCATAAGAGCCTGCGCTACTGAATCCTTCTTGGTTGGAAAGCAATTATTTACGAACCAAACTCTTCAGGCTGCTTTGGGAGTGCTTGATGGAGAATTGATAGTTGAAGAGAATCCTCCTGAGCCATCAGTGGCTTACAGAAAACAATTGGCTAAGGCTTTATTCTACAAGGTAATTAAGTAAAAATAATAGTATTCAACTTATTTATCTTATCATCGAGTATCTAAAATAAGGCCTAAATGGAAACTAGATTTCATCTAAAACAAAACAAAACAAAGTCATCTTTTCATGAGCCTTATCTTTAATGCAGTTTATAAGGTGTAATTTTTTATTGGGGATGACACCAATGCGGCTGCTACTTCGCAATTTTTTCAAGTGATAAAGCTACCTCATGTTCTTTGAACTTTTAAATGAGTAGTTATAAATTGATACAAGCAGACAGTCACATTTATTTTTGTTTTATGAAATTTACATTGATGGTGTGCTGCTGTGATGACGCTTATGTATTACGATTCACTTATGTTCTTCTATAATTTTAATTATTTATATTAAGAAAAAGACAATAGAGGATTTCAAATAATTAGTAACAAATTTTACAAAATCAAGTAAAAAATATTTTTTCATCCTATTTTTATTTTTCACACTTTTTAATATCGTGCCAATTAAATTCACTCTTTTTTATAGGCTTTGCTTACTATTAGTCCACCCACCGTACGTACTTCACGCTTCAAGTCGGCTACAATAAAACTACATGAGTCTAGAGGTGTGTCAGACGGTCGACAATTTCTTACTACAGACCCTACAAAATGGCCCTTGACCCAGCCTATTCAGAAAGTAGAAGGTTTGGTAAGAGTTTGTTGATATTTTTTGTGTAGTTTTAAATAGATAATTTGCAAAGATAACAGAAACCACAATCAAAAAATAGTTTTTGTTTTATTATTTAATATATTAGAAGGTATTTTAAAACTCTTTATTCCTTAAGTATCAAAGTGCAGGAGAAGCGATATACACAGATGATATGCCAAAATTCCCTAATGAAGTCTTTGGTGCTTTCGTGCTCAGCACTGTGGCCACGGGTACCATCGTAAATATAGATGCAACAAATGCAATGGTAAGTAACATACAAACCTCAAATCTTTTTTTATATAGGAATACTAGGAGATACAAACTTTTAAAGTTTTCTTTTAAGTCAAACGGATTTTCAAACGTTCTAAAATTAATCGCACGCATCTGCATTGTAATTTTCTGAGCATATTAACATTAATATTTCATGTAGCTTACTTTAATTGAAATGAAACAAAACAATATTTTTATCTTCATTTATTTCAGACACTTAAAGGTGTTGTTGCCTTTTACACTGCTAAAGATATACCGGGATTGAATTCCTTCACACCAGCAGATAGCATGGTATGCACCTCAAATGAAGAAGTGCTTGCTGAAGGCACAGTAAAGTACTATCATCAGCCTCTTGGTATAATTGTAGCAGAAGACCAGCATATTGCTGACCGAGCAACCAAACTTGTCAAAGTGAAGTACAGCAATGTAAAAAAACCAGTATTAGACGTAAAAAGAGCAAAAGAAGATAGCACAAGGAATACGCTATTCTTTTCTTCAGATGCTACTAATCGAGGAACCGATGTACATAAAGTTATAACTGGGAATACTACTGCTTATGGGCAGTATCACTTTACTATGGAGACTTTGGTAACTGTAGCTAAACCTACAGAAGAAGGCTTAGAAGTTCATAGTGCTACCCAATGGTTAGATGGATCACATGTTATGATATCAAGAGCATTAGGCATTGATCAAAACAGGTAATTATAATTTTTAAATCAATATTTTGTGATTATAATTTTATTAAGTCACTTCGTTCGTTTCGTAACTTCACCAACAAAAACTTATATTTGGCGGTCAAACCAAAGATTTGTTCTGTGTCTGGTCCATTTACTTTTCAGTATGTATTCAAAAATATAAAAGTTTATCAGCAGACTGGTTGACATAGTACCAGCTCTGCGTATTCAAGTCGTTATGGATTTAATCAATTTAAACGTTTGAAAGGTAAATCGAAACCTGTAAAGTAATCACTGCAAATCCGGTAGTTATTAATTTATTATTACGTAGTTTAAAAATATTTCTTAGAAATTTTTAAAAATTGACTTTCGCATTTATCGTATATGTTTTAAAGTGCAGAGTGCTATGACTGCAAAGTTAATTTTATATTTCGTATAGAATGGGCAAAGCGTTGCAAAATTAAAAAAAAAACAGTAGCACTCCGAGAGAGCCGACAGAAGATAAAACTTGAAAATTTAAACATTTTTGATTATAACAGGATCTTCTTTAGTTTTTTTCTATTCGAATAGTTCCGACATGAATATATATCTATGTGATACGTATATGTCGATTTTATATATAGTTAATAATTATCAGTGTATTTCAATCCAAACTCAACTCTCGTGTAAAAGGGGCCAATATATATATAGATACTCGTACTTATACACAGAGGTGTCGGTAACGATAACAGTGTCGCGAGTTCAATGGTTTTCCCATCTCAAAATTTTTTTTTTTGTTGGTCAAACGCGCGCCAACGCGCCTGAAGAAGTTTTCACTTCAAAAATTCCAACCAACTACACTTGGACTTTTTGTGACTTCAAAATTAAAACTTTATTTTATATCCCCTATTTTTTTATATCCTGTGTCGCGGGCGACTTTACAAACATACATTAAAGGGACACAAAGAACACCCAGACTTAGAACAACAATTTGTGAATCACACAAAGTGTTGTCCCATGTGAGGATCGGACCCATAACACTCAGCGCAGTAGGAAACGGCGAGGTGACCGCTTAAACCACAACGCCATCCGTGCAGTCTTTTATATCTTAAACTTATTCCTCTTTTCCTTTTTAATTTCTATTTGGTAGATTTATTTTAAATAATTTGATAGTATTTACAATAAAAAAAACAACAACAACAAAAGGCAACTTGGTTACCACTTAGCAACCAGGTCTCCCGGGTAGCTAAGTGGTAACCGAGTAGGTTAACACATTGCAAAGTTAAGCATCCTACCCAGGTAAGTCTATGGATGGGTGACCATTTCTTAACACATTGAGACTCCTCAGTGCCTCGAAGAGCACGTTGAACTACGGGTAATTGGAGCACTAAAAGGTCCGACAACAGTCTTTCTACACAACTTAGATATCGCCTAGTACTTGGGTTGTGGAGGTGTGATGGCAGCGACGAAAAATCGAAGTATAGTCGTATCGTAGTTAAAAGCCGACCCCAACCTAGTTTGGTAAAAAAAAACTCGTCAAAATAAGTTACTATCAAAATCTCACATTTACTTACTATTTAACAGGATTGATATGCATCTACGTCGCATCGGAGGTGCCTATGGGATGAAGATCTCTCGCAGTATCCAGTCTGCTGTTGCTTGTAGTTTGGTTTGCCTAAAATTGAACCGCCCATGCCGATTTATTCAACCACTGACTACAAATATGCAAGCTGTTGGAAAGAGACTACCATTCTCTAACGACTATGAGGTATGTTACGTATATATAGGGTTTTCCAACAAGAGATGTTATTTTGAATCACCCGGTATTTCGGTAGCTGTCACTTATGAAGCTTTTATTTTTTGATATTTGACAAGTACAAACTACGCCATTACTAAAAATGGAACGATACACACTTCAACAACGCATTGAAATTATTAAAATTCAGTACAAAAATGGTGAAAATCTTGCAGTCACAGTTCGCAAAACTAAAGCATTTTTTGTCGTCGTGAAGCACCTTGTCGGAGCGCAATACAGAAATGGGTGGAAAAATTCGAGCTGTTGGGACAAGTTAGTGATGTGAAGAATAAAACCCGTGCACGTCGCTCAAGAACAACTGAGAATATTGCTGCTGTAGCCCAAAGTGTTGAAGAAAACCCAGGTTTGTCCATTCCTCGTCGTTCTTTGGAATTGGGCATTCCACAAACGTCATTACACCGTATTTTGCATAAAGTCTTGGGTCTTAAGGCTTATAAAGTTCAGTTAACACAAGAACTTAAGCCGGCCGATCATCAACAACGTCGTGTCTTTGCTGATTGGGTACTTGAAATGCATGAAAATGATCCGGAATTCCATCGAAAAATCATCTTGACTGATGAGGCCCGGGGCGGCAAAATTGCCGCATCTGGGGCTCGGAAAACCCAAGCGTTATTGTTGAGAAGCCTCTCCATCCTCAACGTGTGACTGTTTGGTGCGGTTTATGGTCCGGCGGGGTCATTGGACCTTACTTTTTCGAAAATGAGGTTGGATCAACACTTACGGTGAATGGATTGCGCTATCGAGATATGATTAATGATTTTTTATGGCCGGAGTTGGATGGTATTGATCTGGACAACGTTTACTTTCAACAAGACGGCTCTCCATGCCACACAAGCAACGAAACCATTGCTCTTTTACGGGAAAAGTTTCCTGACCGTGTTATCTCTCGAAGAGGTGATCACAATTGGCCACCGAGATCTTGTGATTTAACACCTTGCGACTTCTTCCTTTGGGGCCACGTGAAAGATAAGGTCTACGCCAACAGCCCAGCGTCGATTCAAGACCTCAAAGATGGAATTCGTGAGGCTATCGAGGACATAGGGCAGCGACTTTGCGATTTGGTTATGCAAAATTTCATTAAAAGGATATGGTCCTGTAAGCGTGGTCGTGGTAGCCATTTGGCTAATGTTATCTTCCATTATTAACGGCATACCTTCCTCTTTATTATAAAATAAACAGCCGATTATTTATCTTAAAAAATTGCATTTTTCTTTGAATACTAAAATAACACCTCTTATTGGAAAACCCTTTACATACATTTTCATTGAAATGACAATAATTCTATTTTTATTGTATACCAAACTAAATTGATGACTGATTTGTATGGGTTTACTTTATCTATAATATATATGTATTTAGGAATATATAAGTATGTTTATCAGCAGTCTGCTTACCATAGTACAGGCTCTGCCTAATTTGGGATCATACGGATGTGTGTGGGATGTGTGAAAATATTATTATTATTATTTACTGCACTTGTGACAAAATAGCTTCATAAATTCATAAAATTGGGCCTAATTTAAAGCTGACCCTGAATCAAGCTTTTCAAGTCTAAGTGACCAATTACCACCTATGAAATTGAAATGAAATGGAGTAGTGCTTTCTGGAGTAACCAAAAGAAACTGACATATTTTATGACCAGGAAAACAAACGTATTGACTTAATAGTTCGAAGAGTATTAAGCTTTTAATGATATCCATGTTTTTAATTGTTGTAATGCATTTCAGGTAGCTGTCAATAAATCAGGTGTCATACAGTATATAAACGAGACAATGTATGAGGATAACGGATACAAAAGAAATGAAATTCTCAGCACTCTTGGGACTGGTGTCTATAACAATTGCTATGACGCAACTAAATTTAACTATAAAGTATTTGACACGATCACTGAAACTGCTAAAAATTCATGGTGTAGAGCACCAGGTACGTAGGAGTTGTCTCAGGATTTTATGAATATTTTCTTATTATGAGTAAACAAGTAGATGGATCACCGACTCAAAATAGTGGAGTGCAAATTATCCAAGTTATGGGTGATAACATTTCTATAGGGATAGAAGTTTTATCGTATTAAATAATGGTATAATGTAATCTTTAATGTTACAAAAATTATACAGTTCATAAGGGTTCACACTACATTAAATGATGGTGGAAAGCTTCAGCCTTCTTTCTAGCTGAGTTCTTTCCATATTACGAGTACAAGCGATAAAGATTGTTTTATTAAAGTAAATTATACATCCGACTTTAATATTGTATTTGAAATTTTATGAAACACTTTATTTTGATATACTACTCGATAGGTTTTTAAAACAAATGTTTTGGTTTATTTTAATAATCTACGTAATGGCACTCTCGCAATCAAGACAATTTGAACGTCACCGCTGAAACCGAAATCCAATCCATGCAAAAAAAAAATGCAAACCTAACTAGAGAACAACAGTAGTAGTAGTAATAAGAAAGCAACAACAATAAATTTTGTCACCATTTTTTCCATTTTGACAGATAACTGTATCCATCAAACGTTAGGATGTGTTACCATATCACACCGATTTATGTAATTCCGGTGTAAACAAATTTAAATATTACAATCTTTTTTAGCAACTGAATCAAAAAATTTTAGCTTCTGCCGTATAATAGCTCTGAATATTTGTTCTTCAGGTACACTAGAAGCCATTGCTGCCTGTGAATATATAATGGAAAGAATTGCATATGAACTTTCTCTAGATCCAATAGCAGTTCGTCTAGCTAATTTAGACACAGAAAAATACAATGTTATATTAGAAATGATTCAACAATTTAAAATTGACGCTGAATACGATACTAGAAGAGCAGCTGTAGATTCATTTAATACAGAAAACCGGTGGAAAAAACGTGGTTTAAGATTTTCTTTTGCAAGGTGGACTCCAATAGGAGCTCAGCGCTTTGATGTTAATCTGTCAGTATTTCAAGGAGATGGTACAATAGTACTCACACATGCGGGTGTAGAAATGGGACAAGGCATCAATACCAAAGCCATACAAACAGCTGCATATTTATTAAAGGTTCCAGTTAATAAAATTCAAGTCAAAGCAAATAATACTACTAATGCACCAAACAGTTCTCTATCTGGTGAAAGTCTTACAACACAGAGTGTTGTTATTGGTTTAAGGAGATGTTGCGAGCAACTACTTACTAGACTGGAACCCATAAGGGCTACTTTGACCAATCCAACGTGGGAGGAATTAATAAAAGCAGCTTACAACGCTGATGTGGATCTTCAAGTTCATGGTTTCGCGGGCGCTACTGATACACAAACATACAATGTATACGGTATTGCATTAAGTGAAGTAGAAATCGATTGCTTGACTGGAGAATATGAAATACTTAGAGTGGACTTACTACAAGATGTTGGTTTAAGCATTAGCCCTGAAATTGACGTTGGACAAGTGAGTATAAATGTTATAGCTAGTATCTATCTTTATATTACTTTATTTCAATTAATTTAAAACTTCTATGAGTTAAAAATACAGGTGGTTAAAAAAACGTGTCATATACCTCAAATAAATTAAATTTTATTATCTTGTTTGTTCAAGGTCGAAGGAGGTTTCATCATGGCAATGGGTTATTGGACATATGAGAAGCTGGTGTACGACCCTGAAACAGGCAAATTGTTAACAAATCGTACGTGGAATTACTACGTGCCTGAAATGAGGGATATCCCCCAGAAATTCAATGTTTACTTTAAAAAAAACTCTTTCAGCAATGATGTTATCCTGGGATCAAAAGGTATCCATACTTATTTTATAAATGTGAAAGTTGTTGAGTTTTTTTGTTAACCGCGATAACTGATATTCACACGGGCGGAGCAGCGGGCAAAAGCTTGTACTATATAAATTTTAGCTACAATTTTTTGAGTTGCTTACTTTCTAGGCACAAGAAATCAAGAAATTGAATAAATAACGGATAATATTTTATTTCCTTGATACACTTTTAAATCAATATTGATGACTGCACGGATGGCGTAGTGGTTTAAGCGGTCGCCACGCTGCTCCCTCTTACACCGAGTGTTGTGGGTTCAAACTCCACATGGAATAACACTTTATGTGATCCACAAATTGTTGTTCTGAGTCTGGGTGTACTTTGTGTCCGTTTCATGTATGTTTGTGAAGTCCCCCGCGACACAGGATTTATTCCTAGTGCGGGAGTTGGCTTTAAAAAAAAAAAAATGAACAAATCAATCATCACATAATCAATAATGATTATAATTAATAATATAATAATACATGGCACACATAGTTACCATGATTGTATCCTACTATATTAATTACAAACAAAACATTCTACTGTATATATGGTTGTGTTATCTTCCACTTTCCCAAACAAGCAACAATTTGTGGTTCTCACAAAGTGTTGTCCCACGTGGGTATTGAACATCCGTTCAGTCAAATGATAATACAACATTCTTAAAGTAAGAGGGGTCGAAAAAATCGCAAGACCAGAAGTGTCCATCTTAACTGGTCACTATGACTTGACAGAAGATATAATTATATTCAAATCCATAATTTCATACTTATATTTTAATGTTACAGTAAGTTTGCTTGTCTGTTTGTTTGTTTATTACGCTTTCACGACTAAACCACTAAACCAATTAAAAAAAATCTTTCACCGATAAAAAGCCACATTATCAGCGAGTAACATAGGCTACTTTCTACCGTAGTAACCAACACGCGGGCGGAGCCGCGGGCAGAAGCTAGTAATGATTATTTTTTGACAGCTACTGGAGAGCCGTCTTCGTGTGCTGCTGTATGCGTTACATTTGCGCTCAGAGAGGCGATTGCTGCAGCGCGCCAAGAAACTGGATTACCCACCACACAATGGTTTCAGATCGGTATGATTTACAAATAACTCTAATCTAATCTTTCTTGTGGTATAGGAGGAAAACGCACAGACGGGTCACCTGATGGTAAGTGACAACCACCGCCCCGCCCGTTGAGTGCCAGTAATAATGCATTTATCTTCATCTTCATAAAAATATAGTATTCACATCATAAACATTTAAATATTAGGTCTTAACCTACGTTGTTCGAAATTTGTGTAAATAATGACACAAAATGTTTAAAAAAAATGCCATTTTGACGGCAGTTTATTTATACCTTTACTGTGGAAGTCTGTTGAACGGGAGGCGATTATGTCAGCCAAATGGTTTTGTACTGCCTCTTGGGTATTTCATTTTAGCGCTCTTAAAAAATTGATGAAATTTTGCAAAAAGTGGAAATATGTTGGGGCAACGTTCGCTGAATACGGTGGGTGACGGAGAGCTTCCAGCTGTAACTCTTGTAGCTTTGCGATGGTCTGTCGTGACGTGTGAGCTCGTGCGTTGTAAAGAAGAAGCAATGGGGCAGAGCGATTGACCAGTCGTGGTTGTTGAATTGCAAGCTTCTCCAAAATTGTTTGCAATTCTTGGCAATTAAAATCTGCCGTCACTGTTGTGCCATTCGGTAAGAAGCTGTGATGTACAAGTCCGGCACTGGTCCACCAGACAGTCACCATCATTTTCCTATAGGTAACCTTTTTTTCGGCGCACCAATTAGGTGCTGTACCGGGGTCCACCCACTAAGACGAACGCTTACGGTTGTCGCATTAGATCCAATTTTCATCGCAGGTAACAATTCGATTTAGAATGCCGACGTTTCGAATTCCGAATTAGTAGTGCTATGCATGATTCGACGCGTAAGTCTCGCTGATGGTCGCTAAGTTCGTGTGACACCCACTTATCTCGATTTGACGCAAGTGCTTCAATGTTGTTTTACACTAATTCCAAAGCCCGCAGCAAGCTCAGCCGCAGGTTGAGTTGGATCCGTTTTATTGGGAAAGTTGGAGTTATCTATTAATGATTATGTGTAAAATAAATTATTGTCCACTTCAAATTAAAACATTCACATTCAATTCACACAGTGACAAATTATAAACGGTGTCCTGTTCTTCTAGTAGAACAGAGCCGTGACGTAATAGTAGTAAACTTCCAGATATTTTTATTCTAATACAACTTATTAACTGCACTGCATACAATTAATAGGATTTGTAACTTTTTCAGATGGACCTTTCACTACTGAAGCTGTTTTCATGGCTGCCAATACTAAAACAGAAGACTTCAAATATTAAGTAAATTATTATTATTTTTTGATACGTGCTTGTAACTTGTCTAAACTATTTTACACAAAAAGAAAAGAAGAATATTAGTGGGATTTCGGTGTTCGAAACATGTTTTTCATGAATTTGGGGGGGTTTGTTCTGGTGTTTGGAAAAATTACGCGTAGCCTATATCATGGTAATACATATATATAAGTTTACATTAATTTTTTTTCTTTATTCTTTACAATTTTTTAGATAAATACATTAATTTTAGGATCGTTTTTGTTTGTTTTTATATTATTTTGAGCGCATGTTTATTATCATTTAAAGGAAATTAAGTTATGCATTTATTGTGAGTTTTATTTTAATGATTGAATTGTATATTATACTGTTGATACATTATGTGTAGGTTTCATAGGCGTTTGCAGGGGTTATTTTTAATCTCATAAAAACAAAGTTATCAAATCGACACGAATTCATGAAATATTATTTGGGCTTGGTTGAAATTTACGTATCCTAGGGTTTAACAACATTTTTTTCTTTAATATATAAGTATGTTTATAGTCATGTTTGTGTCGTTCATATTAAGTAAATTTCGAGGGTTGTGTCTTTAGAATGGTTTTGCAAAATCAGCAAAACATGTGAATTAATGACTATTTGACCGCGGTCCAAATTATTTACCTAATATCTATGTCTTAACCATTTAAGGAATCCAGTGATGTATGTTCTGATTATTATATATTTAGTGTAGTTTTAGTTTATCATTGTGTGAGGTAATAACCTCCGAAGGTCTAAGCGAGAAAGAAAGGAAACATTAAAACAAAGATGTTGATTGTGCATTTATTTTATTGAATATCGGCAAACTTTAACAGAACAGTAACATTTGGTGCAGTAAACCAATAAACAGCAAAAGAAAAAAAATCAAATCAATACAAAACAATACAAAGTAATACCTACTTTGAAACAAGAAAATTTTAACAACAAAAAATAGCGAATCAAATTTCAGCAATCGTAGATCTCTAAAATTCGATCGAAACG
Organism: Arctia plantaginis; assembly: GCA_902825455.1. Taxonomy (NCBI): domain Eukaryota; kingdom Metazoa; phylum Arthropoda; class Insecta; order Lepidoptera; family Erebidae; genus Arctia; species Arctia plantaginis. Next base: position 1,414,543 of record CADEBD010000282.1, read on the forward strand.
TTTGGTAACCGATAAATGATTATTACCATGATTATTTTAAACATTGTAATACAGATAAAACAAATAAACAAAACAAATATGATTAAAGTATTAATTGTAAAAGGCTTAAGTTATGTTTTTATTTATAAACAGCTTCTAGCTAGATACTTTGGCTGCTAGATAACTTATCTAACTTTACTTTAATCCGTTAAAAATATCATCTGAGGGAAGAAAAGAGAGAAAGTTTGAAACGCTTTAAATAGGCTTGTGTCCACTTATTATAATTGCTTGGTTTACAGTTTCAAAAATATAAATATATACATAGAATAGGAAAAACCAGTCTATTTCTCATAAAAGTTAAAGATTATTAATATTTTAACAAATAAATTCGAACAAAATAGGCTTTAAGTTACGTGACAGCGAACACCAATCAGAAAGTGTTACGTCACGCCACGCAAAACATCATTGTTGTTGCTGACGTTTTTATACAACAGAGCAGGTTGCTCCATATTGCTTTTAATTTTTAGCATATTTTCTCGACAATACAGTTTCAGTGTTTCGCAGACTGTGACGTCATTCTAGACACCATGACACTATTCAGCGTTTTCAATCGAAATTTAAATTGGTTTTTTTTCAAACACAAAATACGTAATGTAAATATTGTTTTTTCTATAAAATATAGGTTTTTTGGGATAAAATAGATATTAATGTATTTTATTAACCAAGTTTTCAAATTGAGTCAACAAGCCTATTGAAAATCAAAACGTCTAATGCTTTATCCGAAAAGGATACCCAGACACGCAAAATATCAATACCAAAACTTGAAGCTAACTAGATTGCCACTGGAGAAATAAAAGTGAAAAGTTTGTTAAAAGGCAGCAACAGAATTTCAGCAATAGAGTTAAAAGTACGTTAATAAAATTTGAAATCTTTGACGCTTGTGTTCGTCGACATGCAAACGGCTTTGGTAGAAAACGGTCCATCTGAAAATAAAAAATATTTGAATAAGAAACACGCAAATACTGGTAGTTATCCAGAGGTTAAAATTCGATTCGATTTCGATTTGATAGCGATGAACTGCAGCAGCATGTGTTTTGAGAAAATATCAACTCGCTAGGTTAACAAATGGACGATAATTAACATTATGCATAGTAAAGTTGATTATTAAAACTATTTGTATCGAGTTACTTTTATTGTATTTTATATAAGACTTACCAATTTTGAACCAGTCTGTGGTAGGTATACCAGATTCTTGTCGGGCCAAGGCAATTGCTTCTCTAAGCGCAAAAGGTACACAAACTGCAACACAGGCGGCAGGCTCTCCAGTCGCTGTTAAAATAGTTTATAACATTTTTATTCTTCTTAATATAGTCATTAGAACAAAATAATTGATTGGACGTCAGAAGAACTTCAACAAATCATATAAAACCATGTGACAAATTGAAACCGTTCTTCACCATCACCATAATTTTAGTCCACACGAGGTTGTCCACTACTCTACATAAGCCTCCCTCTTTGACTTTTAAGAAGACAAGTTTTCGTTGGAATAATGACCGCAATACTACAGTTATTATTATTTAATTAAAATAATAAAATACGTCCCAAAGAGGTAGCCGTGATACAAGTAACATAAAAAAATTACACCGGTTTGCCGTACCTTTGGATCCTAAAATAGCATCAGGACCAAAAGATTTTTCCTTCAAGTACACGTTGAACGTTTGTGGAATGTCTCTTGCTTGCGGTAGAGTGTAGTGCCAGGAACGGTCGGTGATAATTCTGCCAGTTTCTGGGTCATACACTAACTTTTCACAAGTCCAATACCCCATAGCCATTATGAAGCCGCCTTCAACCTGTATATTTATAGATTACGAATAACGAATGTATCTACACCAGCATCACTCATTAAAATTAACAAATGTAAAATATGCACATAGTCTACTTTTCAGTTCCCGATATACTTATGTAATATGATCTTATCTGGCAAGTCTCTGGCAAGGGCCAGAGAAGAAGTTGTCGAATGCAAGAGTAGAAGTCGTAAAAAAAGAAGTTAGACAGATTATGTGAAAAAGGACTAACAAATACACGGCGTCGACCCAAAGAGCTAAAGATAGGTAATTGCTTAGCTTACAGCTAGCAGGTTTTAAATTAGCATAAACAGTTAAAAATTATAATAATATCGTGATTTAGTAAGAGCTTGTGTCCAGTTTATATTCTGAAACTAGACTTAACACCTGTTTCTCAGGCACAGGTGCACTTTCATCATAATATTAGCTAAAACACTCAGTAAATAGTCAACAAATTTAAATGGTTATTCCTATTTTTAACGTGTACGTGAGATCCTCTCTTTGTGTATTTGGTGTGAGAGAGAGTGAGAGGGTGTACAGACCCTCTCACTCTCTTTTGTATTTACTGGTTTATACTGGTTTCTATCATTTTTTCTGTCTCTTCGTAATTACATTCTTTCCAACAAATTCTGATGTATACGTATAGGTGAGATTGTACTATTTTATCTTTAGTTATTTGTATGTTGAAAAGATGTTCTTAATACTTACTTGTCCAATATCAATGACAGGGTTAATAGACAGTCCTACATCCTGATACAGGTCCACTCTTAATATTACGAACTCCCCAGTCAAGCAATCAATTTCTACTTCAGATAAGGCTAGTCCATATACATCGTAATGTTGTATATCGCCTGTGTTAACAAATCCTTGCGCTTGAAGACTCACATCAGAGTTATAAGCTGTCTTTATTAATTCTTCCCATGTTGGATTAGTTAAAGTATCCCGGATAGGTTTCAGCCTCTCGAGTAGCTGTTCACAGCACCTTTTTAATCCAATTATTACGTTTCCATGTGTAAAACTGCCTCCAGTTACGAAACTGTTCGGTGCAATTGTTGTTTCGTTAGGTTTAATAACAATTTTGCTGAGTGGCACACCTAATAAGAAAGATGCTATTTGAGCAGCTTTTGTATTAATACCTTGTCCCATTTCAACAGCTCCGTGTGTGATTACAATCGTACCATCACCATGAAATACTGAGAGTGTTATATTAAGGCGTTGACCACCTGTTGGGGCCCATCTAGCAAAAGAAAACCTTAATCCACGTTTCTTCCATCTGTTTTGTGTATTAAAACTATCAACTGCGGCTTTTCTAGAGATATATTCCGCATCGGTTTTAAGTTTTGCAATCATATGTGTGAATTCATTGTGTCTCTCTTTATCCAAATTGCTGAGCCGTACCTCAACTGGATCCATGGAGAGTTCGTAAGAAATTCTTTCCATTACATACTCACTGGCAGCAATAGCTTCAAGAGTACCTGTGAAATATAACAGTATATAAGGGTAAAAAATAAATGAACTATTTCTTAAAACACCAGATTTTTTTTCATAAATTGTATTACAAATTAAACTTTGTCTACCTGGTGATCTGCAAAATGTATTTTTAGCCGTATCAGTAACCGTGTCATAGATCTTGTAGTTTATTTTAGTCGCGTCATAACAGTTGTTATATACATCAACTCCGAGTGGGCTCATGGTTTCATTTAATTTGTACCCATTATCTTCGTACATAGAGGTGTTAAGATATTGAATAACTCCTGAACTATTAACAGCAACCTAGTACCAGGAAAACAAAAATGTAATAACTTCAAAAACATTCATCATGTGATGATTAGCTTTGAAATATTGAAAATTAAGGATTAACTTACTTCATATTCATTAGTGCAAGGCATTCTTTTACCGACTGCTTGCATATTAGTAGTCAATGGTTGGATGAATCGACATGGGCGATGCAGTTTGTGAACAATCAAACTACAAGCGATAGCGCTTTGAATACTGCGGGAGATTTTGATACCAAAAGCACCGCCAATTCGACGTACATAAACGTCTATCCTGAAGACAAGAGTTTATTTTAGTCTTTTATTCCAATTTTATCATATACCCACACAATTTTTGTCCATGTGGTAACGGATTAAGAATGCAGAGTGTCACTACCCCTGTTCGTCCCATGGGTGTTATAAAAATCGGCTAAGGGAGTAAACTGCTAGGGACAATAGCACTGCAAAGAGAAAGAAAACTTCACAAACCCTATAGCAACCCGCCTGAACAGCGTGGCATAGTAAACCAAAACCTACTTTCTAAGAAAATACCTATGTCCAGCAGTGATGATACAATTTTCAAAATTCAGATTGTTTAATTTTTGTATATTTTATACTTAACTGATTGATTTTGCTCTGATAATGTATCAAAATGCACTTTTGACAAATATTTTGAACTAATACAGCAGCACATAAAGCTACGATTTGCTAAATAAGGTTATTTTTGTACTGTGTAAGCTTTTGTTTAGTTTGAAATATTGGAAGTATTTTGTTAGTACCAAACGAAGTTCTTGTTGTATTTTAATGTAATATTTAGCAAGTTTTTTACACTTGATCCACCAAATACTAACAGAAATTATTTTTTTTAAAGTCATGTTTCCTACGTAATTACTTTCATACACCGCTATCTGGGTCCATTTAGATCGGAAAATAATTCTATAAATACAAAGTTAAAGTTTTTAAGTAACTAACACTTAGAACATACGATCATCAACAACCAATAACAGTCTACTAGTGGACTTAGGCCTCTTGAGAACATACGCTAATAGGAAACAAATATATCGAAGCCAGCCATTTCGATACCAGAGTTGGGCATACCATTCTATTTCAGATTTTAAATAATTTCAAATGCGACATTTAAAAAACTACATTTTAAAAGTAAAAATAAAAATTAAGTCCAATCTAAAGAACTCAAAAACCATAACCCATCATTTAATATTCCATATTTAAGATTTTGATATTTAATCTGAAAACTATTTTATTTTGCTTATCTTATATATATCTAATAATAATATTATTAATGATACATGTAAATTTTCCTCTTGAATCACTCTCTCTATAAAGCAATTAAAATATTTACAACATTTACACTATTTACATACAAGCATCAAATAATCGCCTACTGGTAGCGTTCCCAGTAGACTGGCAGCATTGCCACGTTAAACGGCAATGCTAATTCTCTGCTCTAGAAAATAGCACAGCTAGTTGTTTATATATAGCAATTATACTCGGACCCCATGACCCTCCGTCTCGACCTTTGTTCAAAAATGTAATTTTCTACTAAATATTGGTATTTACGCCATTTGAGGATTTCTGCGGATGCAGCAGCAGCGGCGGTATAACCAGCTGTGCTTGAAAGATGTGATGACGCAAGGATGTCGACGCAAATTACGTCCCACACCAAAGGCTTACCCATCTTCCACAGCAGCAACGACATATCGTCCGGTCACTTCCCATTGTCTCGTATCAGACGCAGGTTAAACGCATTTTCTAAGTCATGATATGGACTATGTATTTATATGTGTATACTAAACGTATACATAATACTTACTTATTTTGGGGTACACCCAAAGCCCTTGATATCATAAGCTGTGTTCCGTCTATGAACTGCGTGGCTGAATGTACTTCTAAGCCTTCCTCCGTAGGTCTTGCTATAGTCACCAAAGTTTCCATAGAAAAGTGGTACTGTCCATAAAATGTGGAATCACCGTTGATCACTTTATGAATATCAGTTCCAGCGTTAGTAGCATCAGCAGAATAGAACAAGGTATTTCTCGCATCATCTTTTCTTGCCTCCTTGATGTCAATCACAGGTGTTTTAACATTAGTATATGTTACTTTGACATACTTAGTTGCTTTGTTTGCCAAATGCTTAGTTTCTGCAACGATAATTCCAAGAGGTTGATGGTAGTATTTACTGACGCCGTCAGCAAGAACTTCTTCATTACCACTAAAGAACATCATGTCTGATGGTGTGAAGGAATTAAGACCAGGAATATCCTTGGCTGTATAGAAGGCCAATACTCCATCGAGTTTCTGCGATACATTAAACAAAATATGTAAGTTTCATATAATTAGATTATTTATTATAAAATAATATAACAACTTCAGAGCTATCTACTAATTGTATTTGAACTTAAGACACACTTAATAGTACAGATACGAGTATTGCGTAAAGAAATAAGATCAATACTAAAAATATCACGATCTCATCGTTCTGTTCGAAAATTAAACAACAGCTGTGTTGCCAATGCTAGTAATTGTGGTTGTTTTTGGGAATTGCACATTATATCGTGTTAACTTATAAGCAGAATAAAAATCTTACCAATGCTTCCGAAGCATCAATTTTGACAATGTTCCCTATTGCAGTACTAAGAACAAATTCTCCAAACACCTCATTATTCATTTTAGGAGCATCTTCCGTATACATGGCTTCTCCTGAACATTGATGCTGAAAAGAAATATAAAAATACATCACCTAGGTAGAGCTCCATAGTATCATGAGAAAAAGATGATGAAAATATAATCGTACACACTTCATGTTTTTTAGTTTAGAATAATTTACACACTGGAGTCATAATTGGACAGGACAACTCACCAAAGCCTCCAGTTTATTTGCCTGCTCGTATAGAGGAAGTACGTCTTTATCAACTGCATAAACTTGTTTAGCGTCTGATAATCCCCTAGCTTCGTGAAGGTTGACCATCCCAGACTCGAATCGTGGAGACAGGATCGATGGTGGACAAATAGTCAGCAGACCCTGAATTATTATAAAAAGACAGCTGTAAATTTGATACAGAATCTTTACCAGCATCCAATTTCATATTGACAGATGATAAAGAGAAATCATTCAATCAAAAGGTACGTTTATTATTTAGTTGACCAAAAATTAATTATTATATAATAGTATGTGATATATACACAATGTAATTTTAATACCTTATAGAATAGTGCCTTTGCTACATGACTTCTGTATTCTGCTGAAGGTGCTGGTGGATTCTCTTCAACTACCAATTCCCCATCGAGAACGTTTATTGCAGCTTGTAAAGTTTCATTTTTGAAAATTTTCTTGCCTATTAAATATGCCTCCGTAGCCGTGGCTCTCAAAAAATTATTTGATAAACCTCCGTATACGATCCTGGCTTCTTTGACTGAATTACACTTGGTGAGTTTATACAAGAAGCCGGCGTTAATGATAGCGCGTGCACTTTGGGCACGAGGCATTAGCTGAATGAAATAACTGAGATTAGTAAGATGATGAATAATTTATATGACCAAAATGATAAACGTTTAACAAATTAAATGTTTACTTTACCTTGTATGAAACCAGCTTATATTCATCACCTAATGGTGGTAAAAGCACGTTGAAAATCAACTTCCCGTTCATATCCAAATTTAAAAAGTCTTGCATTGTATATACCTTTTCTGAACCATCCTTGTCCACTAGAAATAAATTTTGTTTTGCTTAAGTTTGAGAATCATTGTATTGTTTTTTAAAACAAAATATTGTTATTTTTAAAGAAATTTGGTCAGAGGCTTAAACCTATTTATACTACTATATGGATTTCATATTTTTGAGATAGAACAACAAAAAGATAAAACATTTTCTATAAAAGATAAGATAATTTATATAAAAAAAGGAAAAATAATAGTTTAGAAAACAATACTACAATATATATCACATCAACAGCCTTTAATAGTCCACTGCTGGACATAGGCCTCTCCTTAGAAAGAAGGTTTTGGCCTACTATACCACGCTGGCCAGGCGGGTTGGTATAGAGTTTGTGTCAAGTTTTCCGTCTTTTTGCAGTGCTGGTGTCCTGCGTTGTTTTGCGCCCTTAGTCGGTTCTTACGACACCCACGGGATGAATTGGGGGTAGTGACATTCCGTATTCTTAATCCATCACTACACGGACAGTACAATATATATACTATTATTATATTATATTATTTCATCCATTAAGGATTAAAAAAAATCAGCTCATAAAAATAATGCATTTTCATGGTTTTTTTTTCCATTTTTAAGCAATTTAATGAATTACGATAACTAATTCCAAACTGTAGTGCAAGCAAAACAGGTAAAGAGTTAACATGGGTTAGAGTTGAAATGAAAAATGGAAAAGAATGGCTTTAAAGAATTTGCTTAAATAATAATTATAACCTCACACATCTCACACACGGCCGTCTAGTTCCAAACTAGGCAGAGCCTGTACTATGGCAACCAGAGCGCTGATAAACATACTTATATATTTCTAAATACATACATATTATAGATAAATTACAACCAGGCACAGAACAAATAATCGTGCTCATCACACAAATATTTGTCCTGTGTGGGAATCGAACCCACAACCTCCGGTTTAGCAGTCAGGGTCACTAACCACTAGACCAACAGGGCCGTCAAAGCCCGGTAAATATAAATAATGAGAACTCAATATTATATCAAACTATCTTTTGACCGCGGCTCCGCCCATATAAATGTCGGTTATTGTGGTAAAAAGTCTATGTCTTTAATCAAGAATCAAAGTATCTTCACACCAAATTTTATCGAAATCGGTTCAGCGGATATTAATTCCCCCCATACAAATTTCCACCCCCTTTTCCCTCCTTAAAGGATGATTTCATGGATAAAAACTACTCTATGTCCTTTCCCGGGACGCGGATGATCTCTGTAACAAATTTCATCATCATCATCGAAATCTGGTCAGCGGTTTAAGCGTGAAAAGTAACAGACAGACAGGTAGACACAATTTCTCATCAAAATATTAGTATGGATATTAAAGCCTTAAGGTCGGTATTAAAACGATCATAACTATACAATTTCAACATACTTATAGTCAGCTGAGCTCCAACTGTCTCAAACAATAGAAATACATCAGTTGTATTGTTGTACTTATGTTTGATCATTAAATTGCCAGCAATAGTACCCACCTGAAATTTAACTTAGTTAGCATCTATAAGATAATTTTAAGACACTTTATTTTCATTGATGACGACCTCCAATTTCACATAATTTACCTCAGCAATAAAAGGCAATGCACATCATCATCTTTGTAACTCTAGTTTGCTGTATAATTTTTTACTTTTAGGTAACGCCATAAGAGGCAAATTACATATATTTTTATTTTAGGGTTCTAATTAACGGACTTAAGAATCGTGAGAGAGCTATGTTTTGACACAATTGGGCCGGCTGGACCGGAGTCATAACACGGTCTTACAGAATACCAGTGTTCAGAAACTTTTCTGTTGCTTTTACCGAGTGAGTAAGTTTACCAAAGAACCAGCCTCCCCTCCCCTTTTCTTTTCTAATTCTTACAACCTTTTTTTTTGAGGGGCTGGAAAATCTTTTCGGAACTTTCCTCGGGGACTCAGGAGTCAGGTGATTCCACTAAAACCATCCCGACGGCCAGCCTCGGGTGTCCTACCCTGGGAGGACCCGGACCACTGCCTTCAGGTGACCCATCTGCTGGTTTGTGTCGGTTCCATAAATAAAGATCAAAAACGTTCACTACGGATCACTTTTTTGCAAAGACTGATGAATTATATTAAAAAATGATGCAACAAATAAAAATAATATAAAATCTACTTACATTTCTAACAGGAATATGAGCAACCAACAACAAATGATCATGTAATTTTTGTAGGTAACTGAAGTACTCTTTAGTGGAGTATTCCTTAAGGACATCTAACATTTGTGTCAGAGTCAATCCAGCACCGAGTATCAGATTCTGATCATATTCAATAGTTTTCAGTTCCGTGAGATGTAAAATATCTACTAAATGAGGTGGATTTTCATCTCTAGGGGCTATTCCTAAAATCGAATAAAAAACCTAATTTATTAATGGATAATGTACGTTTTTTTATTGTGGATATGTGAATATAAATACAGTACGTAAGAGACGTCGTAACGAATACTGCAATAGTGTATTCAGACTATCATTCAGAGTCGAAAATCATTGGAATTTTCTATAGGAAAAATAAAAGTTTTATGCAATCAGCCGTTAAAAGTTAAGCTCATTCCTCGTATGTATCGCACCAAAGTAATAATTTGTATTCCGGGTAAACAGTCTACGCACACTAACACAAGTTGGCGGCTGGGGTGAAGGCCCGCGAGCTCCGACACTTTCATTAATTAAATTGCAGTAATTGACTGTGCAGTGTTTACTTAATATTTTTGTTTTTTTTTTAAATTAACCAAAAAGGGCGAATTATAAAAAAGTATGACTTTACCGCCAGAAAATTCCAATGATTTTCGACTTAGAATGATGGTCTGAATACGTTTACTATTTGTTAAGCTTTAACGCTTTATTAACTTAAAATTCAGTATTTACGTCGCCAAGAATATAGTCGTAGAAATTGAGAAATTGTTCCTTTTATTGAGAAAGAGAAGCATATGTTTACCTTTTGCAGTATTTCCACCCACAAACATATAATCCATTCCATACAACTCATCCCTTAACAACTGTAGTACTTCTTGAAGTCTGTTCGGTCTGTACCAAGTTTTCCCATCGTTCAGATGTATCTTCTTAATACGACTTTCACAAACAGAGTTTTTTCGCACGACACACCAGTCATCATCAACTGTGCAGCTATTTCTACAGGCTCTGGCATTTTTCTTACAAATCGAAAGATTTTCTATATCCTTTATCTTGAGTTCTTTAGGAGCATTTGTACCGAAATTCTTGAAGCATTCAATAATGGGCCTGTACCCTGTGCATCGACAGAGATTGCTTCCAAACGCTTTTTCAATGTCCAGCATCGTAACGTCATTGTTTTTGGATTCCAGAAGCCTGAATAATAAATCAGAAGAGTTTTTTTTTCTTAAAAGGAGAAAGTATCTTAAGATAAATTGAAGACACTTTATAGAAATCAAATGGATTTTTTTGTAGTTTTGTTTACAGGGCAATGTTTTGTGCGATGTTTAGATTAATAATTAGATTTCAAAAATACTTATTTTGCTTTTTTTCCTGTACTATTTCACGCTAATTTGTGGTCCATAAACTGGTAAACTATTAGCAATAGCAAGTCACCATCACATGCACCCAAATGATTATTCCCGAAGTAGACAGAAGCATATTAAAGGCCCACTTTTTCGGACTATTATTTTAGTCCCACTTATGTAGTAAGAATATTGCACCGTCTACAAAACAATATTTAATTAGTTTTTAGCTCACCCATTCAAAGACATAATCCATCCAGGCGTGCAGTACCCGCACTGGGTACCACCGTGATCAGCCAGCGACGTCTGTATTGTATGGTACCCATCCTTTCTGTTGCCTAAACCTTCGATCGTAGTAATATCCCAGTCTTGGCAAGATGTCACGGCTACTAGACACTGTAGGTGACATTAAAATGTAAGTACCTGCTCTTCTGTTCTTTAATTTTAAAGAAATAAAAAAGTAATACAATTTTGAAATACACACCAGTAAATCTTATAATATTTTAAAAATGAAAATACACATTTGGGTTTAAGTATGAAAAAATGTGTGAAATAAAGAACGATACATTTTAATAAAAGCAACCATAGTTTTAAACCCATCACACCCAACAGCGATTAACAGTCCACTGGTGGACTCTCCTTAAAAAGGAGGTTTTGAGCTGCTATTTCACGCTGGCCAGACGGGTTGTATAACGGTTGGTGGCCTTCTCTTTGAAGTGTGTTTGTCCTACGTAGTTTGCTCTCTTAGTCGGCTCTTACGACACCCACGGTATGAATAGGAGTAACACTCCGTATTCTTAATCCGTCACCACACAGATCTACTTTTACACGATAAATTGTTTACCCATAAAATTTATTTTAAACTATACATTCTATTAAGATAATAGAAGTATCCCACGATCCAATTTGTTGTTATCGCAGAATTGATTCTTTTGTTTAAAAACAAAAGCTAACACCCGCACCAGGAATATATCCTGTATCGAAGACTTTACAAACACACATGAAACAGACACAAAGAGCACCCAGACTCAGGACAAGAATTTGTGGATCACACAGTGTCGTTCCATGTGAGGATCGAACCCACATCACTGAGCGTAGTAGGAAGCAGCGTGGCACTTAAACAACTACGCCATCCGTGCAGTCAAGCCATTAATATGGTGCTTGCTGTGTTTGCCGTTATATTATAGTGTATACTAGGACTAACTGGTATTCCTAATCATGTATTAATGTAACATTTGTAGGCAAACCAATTAAATAAATAAATAAAAATTACAAATTCTTGGAGAGTGGGCTTATTCGCAATCTTAGTTGTCAACAAGTAACCATGCCTAAGTATGACAATGCAATATTTTTGCCGTACAAGTGTACTCAATTATGTTACTAAGATGTGTTCCAATAAACATCACCATCTGTGTAAATGCCTTTGATGCTTTCTTTTGTTTTGTCTGTAAATATTGTGATACTAATCGACTAAAATTCATAATTTAATGATAATAAGACATATGTATATTTTCAGACTCTATTCCTAATCTTCTTAGTATTACTATCCCTATGTTAATAATTATTTAATAACCAAAATAATATCGAGTATCGCATTATAAATTTCGTACCACAATGTAACACCGTTGACGCTACATGCTGAAATAATAGTATATGTAATTTTTAAAAAACTTTTCTTATAGATTGCGTACTACTGCTAAACTATTGATTTTTTTTCTTCAATCATCATCATTATCATCAATCATCATCATCAACAGCCTTTACTAGTCTACTGCTGGACATAGGCCTCTCCTTAGAAAGGAGGTTTTACTATACCACGCTGGCCAGACGGGTTGGTATAGGGTTTGTGTCAAGTTTTCCCTTTCTCTGCAGTGCTGTTGTCCTGCGTAGTTTGCTCCCTTAGTCGGCTCTTACGACACCCACGGGATGAATAGGGGTGGTGACACTCTGTATTCTTAATCCGTCACCACACGATAATCATCAACAGCCTCTTAAAAAGAGGTTTTGGCCTAATATATCACGTTGGCCGGGCGAGTTGGTATACGGTTTGCTTTAAGTTTTCCTTCTCATTGCAGTGCTGTTGTCATGCCCAGTTTGCTCCCTTAGTCGGCTCTTACACCCACGGGTTAATAGGGTTGGTGATACTCCGTATTCTTAATCCATCACGGATGCGATAGAACTTCTAACCATAGAAGATTTTTTTCAAGAATTTGACGCATCAGGAAGACTGGTCTTTTCCTTATAATTTCTATGAAGTCTTTTGTACTGTTTAGCAAACCTTTCTGAAAAATTATATTAACATAGCAGCCCTTTCTTTTTTTTTTTTGTTGTCGGGTGGAAAATCCCTTCGGATCTCCTGCTCCTCGAGGACTATGAGCTAGAAGTATGTGGTGATTCCACTAAAAACCACCCCGACGGCCGGCCTCAGGTGTCCTACTCTGGGGAGGACCCGGACCATGTAATTTCAGGTCCTCCCCGAATTGACACCATGCCTAATCAGGCCCTATCCCAGGGGAGATCACTTAGCCCCTCAATCGCGGCAATCTCTTTCTGGAGCATTACAACTTCACAGAAAGAGACCACTGCGCCCCATCCCTCCTCACCCGCCAGCATGGCAGCAATAATTGCTGGCGGGGAACATAGCAGCCCTAGTAGCATCCTAAAACCGTTATTATTGACCATTCGGCCTCCGAATGGCTGATTACTCACTCACAATTACTTGCAGGGAGACTTCATTTTCAGCAATAAGACCGTCCATTTTATTGATATCATGAATTTTAAATAATTATGTTTAACTCTTGTCCAATATATTTGTTGTTTGTTATAATTCAAGTTTTTAATTTTGATTTTCGATATCTCTAGGTCGCACAGTTGCTAAACGAAAACAAGACTGAATTCTTGCGTTTGTATCGCTAAGATTTTATTTAAAAATTCTCTATATAAAAATAATTTGAACAGAAAATTTGATGAAAAAAAAACAGGTTAATTACACAACGAAAGCAGATTCGATCAACTTACAGCATTGACTGATTTGGAGGGTTCTCCGGGTGATACAGAGGCATTGACAGTACAGGCACCACAGACACCCTCGCGGCACAGGTATTTAGTGCCGCGCAACTCTAACGTGTCACGAAGGTAGTCGACCAGCATCACCTCGGAGCTGACCTCACCTCCAACTGTTTATTATTTTATGAAAGAAATTACTAGATTTTAATCAAGAACAATCTAAGTCTTCAGGAGGTACCTTTTGTTTTGCGTTCTCAAGCCTTATTAAAGCTTCTACTTCATGAGAAAACTGGCTATCTTCTTTACCGATTGTCTAAGCTCATCTTATCATTAGAAATACAGGCAATAAGCGAGAGAGTTAATCGCATAATATATTAACTAGTATATATTACCAGTATATTATCTAGTGCTTGCCTTTTTTAACTTATCGAAACCCAATCGATCCGTCACCCCACCGGGATTTACGGCGGGGCGGTAGGTCGAAATCGAATCGACTAAAACCACACAGTCTACCACTCTGAGCTTAAAATAGGAGGGATACGGGAACAGCTGTTATTAAGGCAACTGCCTCCTCCTAGCGCCTGGACGAAAATAACGCTGGCTCCAGCTTCGGATAAAACTCCCTAATTAGGCGACGTCCAGGTACACACGGACATCGCTTCCTCGCAGCTGGGGCTAGAGATTGCCTATCCTAGGCTTGCTTTTAAATTTGATGACTACTACAAATAGATACATGCAACACGAAAATAATTCTACGCGAAGAATCAACTTGGAATATTTGAAGTTTTTGTGTTTATTGATTTTAAAGACGATTTTTTTTTTTTCGTTTTAACAAAAAGACTACTATCCGCGTATAATTGAAATGAAAGAAAATTGCAAAAAAAAAAATAAGTTTTTACGATTTTAGAAGAATTGTATTTTATAATAAATTATAATTAGACTTGAAACTGATAGAGAGTGTTTATGTCGAATCCCCGGGTTAGGTCATCACCTCATCAGAGTCAGGGGCCCAAGGTGTTTGTCGGACTCGAACCGACTAAAACCACTCGTTATTCCGCCAAAAGTAATAGATTATATTGCAAGGAAGCCGAAGTAATCCAACAAGGAATCCTACCGAGCACGCCTACAAACTTAGACCGACCAATGAACACCGCGCCACCGTCTCAGACAGCATGTACAAAATAATAGTTTAAGTTAGAAAATAAAATTTAAATTCTTCATAATTGTTTGGTATTTACAAAGAATTTGGAAGAATTTTTAAAGCAACTTTTAGATGAAATTTTTTCTTAAATTCTCAATCTGTGGTAATTATTGTAAACATGTGTAGTCGTAATAATTAAATCTATATAAATTACCTTGATATTCGACTCCATTTACTTTGAAATTGATAACATCACTCATGATAGCAGCGAATTTTGGCTTGCGTCTGACTGACTTTAGGAAACAGCTTACACTTTATTATAAATACGAGAGAGAAAACGCTTCAGAGGCATCATCAATAAACATGCTCAAAACACCTGTATCCTTATTTGTTCATATTTTATCCACATTAAAATTTGCAGAACAAAAATGCTGAATCATGCAGTTTTATTGCAATAGTCACGTTTTATTTTAATCAATAGTAATAATGACACGGAACAATTGACCCATATGACTCCAGAAACTGATCTGCAAGGTCCGTTTTTCATAGTAAATGAAGTATCCTTGCATATTTCAAGCGTGAGCGTACGTCCCCGTCAAGATAATTATGCTTTACATGCCGATGAAAACTGAACAATAACATCAAGATAACTGAAAGTGATGACTTGCATTTTTAAAATAAAATGATGACAGTAAAAAGAATGTCATACCTATAGTTAATTGTGCTCCAACTGTTTCGAGCAGGAGAAATAAGTGAGACTGAAATTCTTTGTGCCTATGTTTGATCATCAAGTAACCAGCGATTGAAGCTTGTCCGTGTGGTGATGGATTAAGAATACGGAGTGTCACGACACCCACGAGATGAATAGGGGTGCTATTCATCTCGTGGGTGTCGTAAGAGACGACTAAGGAAGCTAACTACGCAGGACAACAGCACTACAAAGAGAAGGAAAACTTGAAACAAACCCTATATGATCCGGTGATCCGCACGGTGAATCCATGAAACGCTAAGCAATAGGTCTCGGCAATTCAGAGAATTCTTGGCACAAAATATATCTTAAATGTCTCTAGTTCTATGAAGAAAACTGACTTTTCTTTTCTCTTCTCTAAAGGAAACGAATTTCGAATTATTTTTTATTTGTACAAGAAATTACCTAAGCTAAAAAACGAATACTGCAGTGGGAATGTAAAGCATTTTAAGGTACCGTAAAGCGTAAGTATGAGTATGGTGAAATTTACCTTTAGCTGTATTTCCACATCTCTTCGGTGTTTAAGATAAAGAAAATGTCGTTCACTGTGGTAGCTCTGTACCATGTCTAGTCATCTTTTAAATTCATTTTAAGAAAATTATATTCTAAATCTTTTGCAGGCAAAAAACACCAATCATTCTCATTATTCTCACACAAATTTTCACACATGTTGTTAAATCTTCAACGTCAGTGATTATAATTTTTTTTGGAACGTCTGTAGCAAACCTTTTGAAAGCATCCAGGATAGGTCTATAGCCGGTGCATCTACATATGTTACTTGCAAATGATTATTCTTTTTCTAGCAGTGTAAGATACTTTTTGCATTGGAGGATGCTGAAAATCAAACTAAATTAGTTTTTGTGATAAATGTGAAGGAATGAATGAACATACCTGAACAGAGCCATAATCCACCCAGGGGAGTAGTATCCACATTGGGAACCATTGTTTTCTGCGAGAGTCTTTTGGATAGGATGATAACCCTTGCGTCTGTTACCTATCTTCTATTGTAGTGATTTCCAAACCATGGCATGTGGCAATCGGTAACATACACTTGAACGAAAAAAGTTTTTGGAAGTTTGTAAAACTAACAAAATTTATGAGTTAAGTTAAGTAGTAATAAAAGCAAGTAGTAAGCTTGGTGGAAGAGTTTTTCTAGAACATGTCACTGGAATGGGAATCTCTTGACTAAACAAGTAAGTATATGATGATCACAGTCAAAAAGAATAGGTGTGTTCTTCTGATTTGCTGAATCCAGAACTTTTAAGAAAGGTACAAGAACAAAAACATTTAACAAAATATAATAGACCAAAACTTTTTAAGGAAAGCGGTATGTCCAGCAGTGGACTGTGAAAGGGTGTTAAATATCAGTCTCGATTTTTTAGTGTTTTACGTTTTTTAATTGCTACTGGTTGCAGATATTTAAGTAAAATCAACTGGTGTCGTAATTTAGTTATTTTGTTTTCCAAAAACATCGAGTTCACTAAATTGATACTGACTCAATAAAGCTAGTTTATTTATTTGTGTACAATTGGCTGATCTCTGTTAAACTAGGAAGTTATGGGAATAATAAATGATAAATAAAAAGGTTTCCCACTTGGAGGAATGCTCCAAATCTGTTTGATGGACGAAACATCACGTCCAGGATGCTGAATATATTTTCATATTGACGAACCCAACATCGAGATCTACTGTTGATTTATATATTTGTGCTGTAAGACGTTTCTTTTTGCCAAATTTCGTGATAATAGGTCAACGGGAACTACCACATAGGTTTTCGACCCAAAACCTATAGGGTACTTCCGGTTGACCTAGAATTGACAATTTTGGTTAAAAGCAAGGTCTTACAGCACAGAGAAAATTCTAGTTTCTAAAGAACAATGGCAGAAACATTTTTACCTAAATATCAAGCGTTTAAAAAATTTATTCACAGTAAACTTAATAAATATTTTTTTCTATGATTTATCATTACGCCACCATGTGTGGTATACCACATGTAATGATAAGTAATGACAGTGACAGTAATGACTTATAAGTCTAATAAGAGATCGGATATTTTTGAAGATTTTATTTGACTAAGTACGTAATGTCAGATTCGCCATCACGTATAACCGACTAGGGATGCGTGATGGCATTATTTTATTATGAAACGTTTTATCGATAATCTATTTTTAAATGTTTGGCTGAAATATCTGCCGAAGGTTCACCTTTTATGATTATGAATTTGCTTCTGCCCACGGGTTCACTCGCACAGTAGAGTAACTAAATCAACATAATTAGAAATAATTTAGAATATTTTTGACTCTTTTTAAACGATTTTTGGTAGACTAAATTAACAGAATAAAGTTACGTTATTTTAACAGTGTTGTGTCTTTTTTTATCACACTGTGCAGTATAACAATATACTGCACAGTGTGGCTCATAAATAGACATACATCGATATTTTCAAAATGTCGATACGTCACCGTTTGGATCCTGTCGAGTACCGCACTCACCAGTCTTGTCGTTTGACACTCACACGCATGACATTTCATGACCATTGCCTACACGGCAATTCTTTGTTGTTTTATTTTTGCAATGTATGTGCAGCATGTATGTTATGTTTTTCTATTTTTAATTTCGTAAAGTCGATTCGTATAGCCTGCTATGCATGATGTGACGCCTTAATATGTTGTGCATTAATCTCAATATAACGGATGCATGCTTATTCACTAAATAAATAAATAAATTGCTACTGCCTTATGTAAATGTGCATTGAAGTACAATTATTCCAATTATTATTTTTAATTTAATCATTATTAATTTTTAGTAGTAATAGCTAGTATTACACCTGCTTGGTGAGCAACGTTTTTTTCTATTGTTTTACTTTGTATTTGTAAAATAACCTGCACCCTTTTAGTGATTCGGCTAACACTTCCAACAGCTAAATAGGGTTGTTTATGAGTAATAATAATGAGAATAATATTTTCGGTTATAAGAGACACAACGGCATCTAGGTTTAAATAAAACATTGACAATATGTTAGTACTTAACCTCGAAACATTCAAAAACAATATCTTTTTTCCTAGACTTCTATCGCTAGTAATTTTGTTATGAGAATGGTCAAGAATAAATTCTCAAGTGTTTTAGACATTTTTAATATTTAAACGCTACCATTTCAGTTCAAATAAAATTATGTATGGGGACCTGCCATTGTCCTTTTGGTACTTACAAGTTTTCGCGAAAATCGTAATTTGCCCATATCTTTTTATCGTGTTGACTCAAGACCTTGATTTTTATACACCTAATAGGGACTTCAGATCTCAGTATCTGGTATAAATTTCGACTTGACAATACCCTCATCTTTAGAAAATACATTAAAAGTTTCTCACTCACTCAAATGCATTTTTCTTTACGTCAATCAATCATCCAATATTGTATAACCTGATGGGGTGGAGCACTAAAAATTATTATACTGCCACTATAAAGAGCTCAAATAGCGATTCTAAAAGTAGCCACCTCCCGTCCTTTCCTATTTCCCAGGACTATATTATATAAATAGTGCAAGGTGATGACTGTCCACTAAATTTTCATGTCACACAGTACTAAAACAATACACATTGCTCACCTATCACCCTGATATTTCTAACAAAACACGAAAAGATATGGTCTGATCCTCACAGTCAGGCTTATATTTTTATATTTATTATTTTTTATATATTTTTTGTACGTGTGAAGTATAAGTGTTTAATATTTTTGTGTAATTACACAGATATAACTTAAATATGAAATTATAAAAGATACATAACGCATGTAGCTTTTATTAGCACAGTCGCGGCCTCACATCTGAGTCGCACCGTCCAAGCTCCGGCGGGGGCGGCGGAGGATGCCGCTAGTAGGAAACGATTAAAATACGCCGCAATGCATTATTATTTTGTGCCCATTGCGGTGGCGACTTTTGGCAGTTGGGGGTCGTAAGCTAAAGATTTAATTGCGGAGATTGGTCGCCGAGTTAGGGATAAAAGTGGTGACTCCCGCTCCGGCTCGTTTCTGGTGCAAAGGATGTCCGTTGCAATTCAGCGAGGCAATGCTGCCAGTATCATGGGCACCTTTGCACCGGGAGCGACGCGGGGCGGGTTGTATGATCTACCTTGAATTGTGCGTATTAATTGCATATTATATACTTTGTTTAATTAAATATATATTATAAATTCAAAAAAAAAAGTAAAATGTGGTTAAATATACAAACGACCGCAACATACAATAGATAAGCGGTCGTACTACTAGAAACAACGTAAGGCAAGCGGTACATTTTTCACTCTCACTTGAATTCATACCATGATATCTAGAATTACTGGCACACAAAGCGAATAAAATCAACATAGGAAATTTTATTAGCAATAAAATAAATATTAGAACACTGATAAGAAAGTTATTTACAACTACAGAAGGACGAAATTGTGTAAACTATTCATGTGACGTCTGACTGATAAATATAACAAAAATATATAAATTTATTTAATTATTTTTTTGATTGGTGAAGAGTTTAATTCGGGCCAATCGACGTCACGCGGTCCCGTGACAATCGTGTAGAAGTAAAATAAACTCGCAGTTGGCCCTCAGATGGTTAGTGGCTATGACCGCCCATAAATACCTGCAATGCAAAAGTCGTAAGGGCCAAATTTGGAGAAAAGGGTTTCGGGGTACAGGAAATTTTCAAAAATCGATTTTTGGAAATTTCACCCCTAGGGGGTAAAATAAGGGATGAACAGTTGTATGGAATTTGTCATTTTGTAAGTTAGAAACACGAAATAAGTATTAATCCCGGGAGCCAGGTCGCAGGTCAAATATAAGAGCTACTTAAATCTTTACTCACCTGAATATTCCTCACCATTAACCTTAAAAGTGACTCGGTCCATGACACTTTGGTGTGATGCTATGTTGTGTAACAACAAATACCGTAAAACGAGGTTGCCACGTATATCAGTCTTAGCATATCATACTTTTAATAAATGTGCCAATTCTAAATAATGCAACTTATTTTAATTAGCAAAAATATACGCTTAAACTTTACTTTTTTGTTTAAATTATCAGTGATTTAAACCAATTAAGAACGTAATAAAAATATATTAAAATACACACTCTAAACTGCACCACAGAAGGTTCGAGAATAACACGAAGCAACTTTCTTTGTTTTAAAAAAGACAACTACCGCATTAGGAATAAGTATATCCTGTGTCGCGGGGGACTTTACAAAAGGACAAAAAGACCACCCAAACTCAGCACAACAATTTGTGGATAACACAAAGTGTAGTCCCATGTGGGGATCAGACCCACAACGTAGTAGTAAGCGGCGTGACGACCGCTTAAACCACTACGCCATCCGTGCAGTCAATTCATATGTTGTTGTGCTACATGTTGAATCAGAAATCTAATAATTTAGTGCACACTGTCAACAAAATGCAAATATCGATGTTTATCTAATCATTGTTTTTCGTAGTATCAGCTGACTCACGCAACTTCGTTTGGTGTCTTAAAAGCAGAACAAATTTGCCCCGTTTTTTGCAACATTTTTCTTTGATGCTCTACTCCTATTGGTCCTACCGTGATGTTATAAAGCCTACCGGCTTCTTCAATAAATGGAATATTTCAATCCGAACCAATTTTTCAGATTTTTAATATTTATAAGATGTGTTAGACATCTTTGTTTTTTCTTTGTGTATAGAAAAATGATTTCTTATAATCTATTATTTCCTCCTTTTTTTACCACCCACCAGTGGAGTCGGAATCGTATCGACCAAAAACCGCGCGCCGTCTTGGATGCCAGTAGCTGAGGAACCAGGTGTAACTTAGAAAGGAAATCCCAGGAACCCCAACGTACCTCAGGCCATCTACGGATTGTAGATATAGATTATCCAGTGTGGGCACTCTGATGTTGACTCAGGACTCAGGATCTTCCTCCTCCTTACCGTCTTTTAAGTAATAAGTCGTGCAAGAGATACAAGTATAATGCCACCCTACACTTAATGGGTAAAAGTAACTAAAAAAAACAGTGGCACGCCGGAAGTGCCTACAGAAGTGAAAACTTATATACAGAGGTAATGGTAACAGTGCCTCGAGTTCAATTGTTTTTTCCCATCTCAAAAAATGTCCAACGCGCCTAAAGAAGTTTTCACATCAACAGAGGTGCCGGTAACGGTAACAGTGCCGCGAGTTCAATGATTTTTTCCCATCTCAAAAAATATGTTTTTTGTTAAACCATAAAATACATTATTTTGTTTGTTGTTAAAAAATGCCAACGCGCCTAAAGAAGTTTTCACTTCAAAATTTTTTTTCCGGTTTACTGTGAGGCTGTGGTTCATCCAAGCTAAGACATTGTGTTAAGAATAATCTATCCAACCCATCGTTTTTGTGAGATGAAGACTGACGATGGAATATGACGGGCCTGTTGGTCTAGTGGTTAGTGACTCTAACTGCTAAGTCGGAGGTCATATGTTCGATTCCGTGTTAGAGAAATTTGAAGGAGGAGGAAGAATACCTACTTCAGTTATTTAAAGATATTGAACAATCACATTAGATCTGTTGCCCACATTCCAGTAAGAAAGTAAGATGTGTGTTTACCTGGCGATAGAATTTCAACTATAATCAGCTATTCTATTTTCATTGTTTAGCTTAATTTTATTTTATCAACATGTTCCGTATGGTGACGGATTAAGAATACGAAGTGTCACCACCAGTGTCGTAAGAATCGTCTAAGGGAGCACACTACGGAGGACAACAGCACTGCAAAGAGAAGGCAAGCTTGACACAAATCCTACACCAACTCGTCTGGCCAGCGTGGTATAGTAGGCCAAAATCTTCTTTCTAAGGAGAGGCCTATGTCCTGCTGTGGACTATTAAAGCCTGTTAATGATGATGACAACTGGAACTGTCATTGTTTACCTGTCATGACAGGTCACAGTATTAACTTGACATAGTATGATGTAGCAGTTTTCAGGTAATTTTTAAATATGTAACACATTTTGTAATATGTTTTTAATTACAACCAACAACCATGTTATTCGTTGAGGAAAAAATTTAAAAGTCACTCACTCACAATAAATATAAATTAGGCGCCTGCCTCTAGACCCAAAAAAAATTAACAAGACCTTTCGAGGGTAATGTGTTAGATTTCATAATAAAATCCATTCTAAAACTCATATATATAAAACATTACCTTGTATCTTACTAGGGTTTAGTGAAACTCTACCCCAAAGAAGACATTGATCCAAAATTTAAGCCCAGTTCAATCAATCTTCACAAACTTCGACCCGTCCCTAAAGGTCGCCAAACCTTTGACACTGACCCTACAACGTGGCATATCAACCAACCAATATCGAAGACAACAAACAAAGTATTTTTGAGGTTATTTATGCATGTATTCTGGCCGTCAGAGTTGCTCGCAATTTGACTATGACTGACTTTACAGAGAACTTAGACACTTATACGGCATAAATACTTTTACGTAGAATGTAATAAAAGTAACCCATAGGTCAAGAAGCTCAAAACTTACTGCAGTATTGTTTTCATATAGTAATAGGTCTTTACCTATGAAATTGCCGTTTTGTATGCAATAAGTGAAAATACTTCTTTTTTCAAACTTTTTTATTTCTGTTATTCGAAGTAATCACCCATGCAATCGACGCATCTTTGCCAACGCATTGGCAGTTTATTGATGCCCTTCTTGTAAAAATCAGCTGGACGGGAGGCAACAAACTCTTCAAAGGCATTTTGTACTGCCTCTCGGGAATTGAATTTTTTACCCACTAAAAAGTAGTCTAAATTTTGGAAAAATAATAGTCGTTAATGGTGCAAGGTCTGGTCAACTAGTGTTGATATCATGTTTAGTCTGAATGAAGAAGGATTTTACAGTGGCATAGCAAAGTATTTTAATCAACCCGTAGCAATTGTTGTTGCTACTACTCAAGACACAGCAAACAAAGCAACCAAATCAGTCAAAATTCAATATGCAGACGTTTTGAAGCCTGTTATTGATATAAAAGAAGCCAAAACAGATTCTAAGAGGAATACCTTATAAAAAGAGATGATCCCAAGGATAAGGGGACTGATGTAAACAAAGTTATAATAGGAGGTAATACTACATACGGACAGAAGCACTTCTCAATAGAAAATCTGGTACCTTTGTATTACTAAACCTATTGAAGAAGGTTTGGTAGTATGTGCAACATCACATTGGTTAAGTGCAATGCAGCGAATGATATCACGTGCTTTGAAATTAGATCAAAGTAGGTAAGTAATCTATAATAACAACTATTTATATAGCGCATTTTTATAGACACATTTTTTTCTTTATTCATTTAGAAGGCTGGGCTTTTTCAGCAACAATGTGTTTGAGTTATAAGTATGCCACCTTAAGCTCGAGTGGTCGTAACCTTCCTTTCCCTTTACTTCCAAATTTTCTTGACCTTGCCCTCCTTTTTATTTTTAATAATATGTAAAATAAGGCTCTGTTTACTCTTTTGAGGAAATACATCTTAAGTAATCTTGGTTAAAACATACTTTTTTTTTTGAGAGAATATACTTTCCGTTCATTCCCATTTAAATTTGAAGAAAAACACGACCCCTAATATAAAGTAAAAAAAATGACATTACTATGATGGAGGTCCATTGAAGTCGCTGACACTTTTTTTTTTTTAACAGTTAATCAGTTGAGTTACTCAAATATTGTATCCTCGGCTAATTTTCTGTAGCAATGCGTAAATCTCTACAGAAGCTCTCAATTGACCTTAACTTAACATCCGACACAGACAACTCTCGCATAGGAATATATCTTGTGTCGCGGGGAACTTTACAAACATACATGAAACGGGCACAAAGAACACCCAGACTCAGAACAACAATTTGTGGATCACACAAAGTGTCGTCCCATGTGGGGATCGGACCCACAACACTCAGCGTGGCAAACGGCATGGCGACCGCTTAAACCATTACGCCATCCGTGCAGTTAAACAAATAACAGATAAATTGTGACACAATATTTGTGGTATGTGAGAATGGAAGCCACGACCTCAGGTTTAGCAGTCAGGATCGCTAATAGACCAATACAACTGTCAAAGTTACATTACAAGCTGCTTCCAGGACGTACATACCAATGTGACGATTTAATATTTTATTAAATTGTGATTTGCAAGACTCATTATATTGTTGATTTTACGTCTTAATCAACAGCCTTTACTAGTCCACTGTTGGACATAGGCCTCTCCTTAGAAAGGAGGTTTTGGCCTACTATACCACGCTGGCCAGACGGGTTGGTATAGGGCTTGTGTCAAGTTTGCCGTCTTTTTGCAATGCTGGTGTCCTGCGTTGTTTTTCGCCCTTAGTCGGCTTTTACGACACCCACGGGATGAATTGGGGTAGTGACATTCCGTATTATTAATCCGTCACTACACGGACATTACGTCTTAGTGTATTTTATTTTGTATATTTAGTACTAACTTTTGCCCGTGGTGCCGCACGCGTAAATGATATCGCGGTAAAAAGTACCCTATGGCTTTCCTCAAGAATCAAAGTATCTCCGTATGAGCATGAACAGGTAACAGACAGACAGACAGAAAGACAGACAGACAGAAAGACAGACCGACGGACACACTTTTACATTTATAACATTAGTATGGATAGATATAAACCATTTGGTTGTATATACTGTAAGCTTATATTTTATGCATCAATTAATGTGAATTATGTGACATTTTTGTTGGTTTGATGATGTATGTATTTTATAGCCGTGGCAATTTCCAATTGATTCACCTAGTCTAATTAAATCGCTTTAATTGTGTTTACCTCCTTATCGTTTAAATTTGTAAGTTGTACACTTGTACGTAACACATATATACGACTTATACAGTAAACAACAAAAAACATAACAAATAACTGATTTGAGCAGTAATGGTTTACAAGGTAAAATTACAGCAGTCTTCAGTGGTATTGCTTTCCGAGACACTTTTTGCCTCGCACAAGCAATCTGTGGATCGGGTTATCGTCTGCGGTATTTCCGGACCAATACGACCTTCAAGAAAAGAGAGTACTCCTGTCTGGAAGGCCGGCAACGCATTTGTTACTCCTGAGTTGCAGACGTTCATAGGCGGCGATTGTCACTTTCCATCAGGTGACCCGTCTGCTCGTCTGCCCCCTCTAATATAAAAAAAAAGAATAAAAAACAAAAACATTTAGCGACCACAACCTATGTGTATATGTTTTACGGTTAAATCAACATTAATTTATTTACATATTATGTCCAACCACAGTAACCATTAATTTCTTTTAAATATTACAAAAAAATAATGGATTATTTACAAAGCTATTCTAAACAAAACATTATAACTCCTTATCCAATGAAATACGTTATGCATTTAATGTAGATTAAAATTTCATTTTTACAGCATATTATTAAAAGGAATATTTTAGAAGATATTAGGGGTTTAAAATGCGGGGGCCCAACGACCGTTAAGGCGTACGTTCGTCCCGGCTGGCAGCTGCCGGTAGGATCGGAGCGCGCCTATAAATATTGCATTTAAAGATGTCCTGTAGTGTAGTCCGATCACAATAATAGTATAATTAATAGTAATTAATTATACCCACATTGGTAGTATAAGTAGTATCTACATTGCACCCGTGCGAAGCCGAGGCGGAACGTTAGTAGTGGAATATACTATAATTTGATGAATTAAAATTAATAAAGAAGAATCTTTTAGGTTAGGGATTGACGCTCTTAAAGTAAGAAAGTTATTTTTTTAATTTAAATAACTTTCCAAAAGACTGAAGCTAAAGATATTTTTGTCGCCAACTGTACGCTAGTATTTTAACTATACACTTTTAATATAACTTGAGATAACACACGGCCGTCAATGCGAAACTAGGTGAAGGTCCCTTGAAGACGCTGACACTTCTTTTACAGTTTATCACTTGAGTTGTATTATCTCAAATATTGTATCTTTAGCTGATTTTCTGTAGCAGTGCGTAAATCCCTACATAAGCTCTCAAATGATCTTAACTTACCATCTGACACAGACAAAAACAAAAAGTGTGAATTAATGTGACAGGGTCAACGTCCATGTGCGTCGTGTAGGTGGCGCTTTCGGTTTCCAGGTATCTCGGCTCTTGAAACAAGTACTAGGTCACCGGGAAAGAGATTCCCATCTTCGACTGATTATGAGGTTTGTGTAATCGAATGGTTCGTGCTCCGTTGCTACACACATAATTACGGAACCGGCACTGCGAGTAGTCATGATTGCGATTCCCACAGGCTTCACAACTCACGCCACTCCTCTTGTCCTCGTGACGCTGTGTAAGTCGGCCTCTTCATAGCCCATCCTCCGTGCGACGAGCGCGTCGCACCAATGCCGCTGAGCTCGAAGCAATGACGTGAACCACGTCCGCCTCCCTTGACTCCGCTTCCCGTCCAGGTCCTTCCACCAGTGCCGCATCCCTTTCCCCTGCCTCTAATGCCGCCGCTAGTGACACGGCCTCGCCGAATGTCAATAATTAAATAAATGTCTTTTTCCGCAAATAGACGCTGCTGAATGACGTCACTCCTTACGTTACCACACCTACATACAAATTAAACTCTCAGATTTTCATTTAAGCTACTAGCGAATTTACACATTTCGTATACGTGTGATGACGGATTAAGAATACGGAGTGTCATCATCCCGTGGGTGTCGTAAGAGCAGACTAAGGGAGCAAACTATACACGACAACAGCACTGCAAAGAGAAGAAAAACTTGACACAAACCATATACAAACCCATCTGGCCAGCGTGGTATAGTAGGCAAAAACCTCCTTTCTAAGGAGAGGTCTATGTCCAGCAGTGGACTATTAGAGGCTGTTGATGATGATGATGATGATCGTATACTTATAGCTAATAAGATATTACTCTACATTACATGTACTATAATTTGATGGATTAAAATTAATAAAGAAAAAGCTTTTAGGTTAGTATTGACGCTTTTAAAGATCGATTTTTTTATTGGTATCGTTTCGATTTTAAATTTTAAATCACTTTTTAAAAAGACGAAAGCTAAAGACATTTTTGTCGCCAACTGTACGCTAGTATTTGTTTACCTATATTTCACCATTTTTAATATAACTTCAGATAACACACACGGCATTCTAATCCGAAACTAGGTAGAGCCTACTCTATTGCGCACTCACATACTAGCATATTACTAAATACATACATAATAAAGATAAATTACACCCAAATACACAACATACAACCCAGCTGATTACACAATTGACTATCCTGGGTGTGAACTGAATCCACAATCTGGCACAGCAGTCAGGATCAGTACCCATTAGACCAACAGACCTGACACGTCAATTAAACGTGACGAATTATATAAAAGAAGGAAGCAATTAACCTTATTTCACTTTATTTTAATCATTTTTTTTAAATGTATTTTTGTTATATTGGGGAAGTGGTTAATTTAAATCACATTGATGGCCGTTTATAATCAGTATAGTAAGTTTGTTTCTACTGGTTAGTCGACAGTATAATGGATCAAGTTACTTTTAAAGTGAATGGAGTCGAATGTTCAGGTAAGTTTTTTTTTATTTAGTAACGAAGTCCCCTAGAGCTCTTTACACAGAGATGATTCTCTATTCTTGCGGTAAAATAAAAAATTGTATTTACCGACAGAACGACGTAAAAAACTGCTAAATAAATAAATAACTGTGATTTTCTCTGTCTGGGTTATTTATAGCTAAATGTCCAACATCTGATAGCCATTTACAAATAACCGCTATCAGAAATACATGTGGAGCATCAAATTGGAAGTCAGTAAACACAACAACAACAGCAATTGTAGTCAATTCTTTCCTATCTAAAATAGTTTTAAGTTCAGAAATACCGGTATTATATAAGTCGTCATATTGAGACGAAATTTTACTGTATTGTCTACTCTCGCGTATTAAAAATGAATTTTGTCTATATATAGAGTACATACGCAACGCAAAGAACATACAGAAGACTAGGATTGCGCAGAATTGTATGATGTGTTACTCATCCAAATCTACTAACTAATACTAATCCCAATTCTGGGCACTCCATTGAAACATTAGCGATCTTAGATAAGTATGCTATATCTGGAATATGTCTACGCTACGTTTAGGGGGTCCGTAGCTGTAGAGGAAAACGGTCTTGACAAGGAGCCGTCCTAATTCCTTGTCACCTTTCAGTTCATTCAACATGAGAGAGTCTAAACTAAACTAGTCTAAACTATGTCTACGCTCATACAGCGGTAGAATGTGAAAGTTTTTACATCGGCCAGTATGACTAGGTGTGTAATAATGAGTTTTATATTGTGAAAATCGCAAAAAACCGCTTATGTATACGCTCGATTCTATCTATGTATGTGTTATAGTTGGGGTCCCAGATCTGAGACATAAATTCTAAATGGCTGCGAACAAACGCGCAGCAAAGGATTTTAAATTAAAATAAGAATTAATACCAAAAATAAGGACTTTCGAGGCTCTACCTGTGATGTATATGTTTTCAAAGTGAGAATCAAAAAGTAACTTAGTATCAAATGTGACGCCCAGATCTCTGATGACATTAGTCCGAAATGAACACAAACTCCGTGTAGTGACGGATTTGGAATACGGAATGTCACTACCCCAATTCATCCCGTGGGTGTCGTAAGAGCCGACTAAGGGCGCAGGATACCAGCACCGCAAAAAGAAGGAAAACTTGACACAAACTCTATACCAACCCGTCTGGCCAGCGCGGTATAGTAGGCTAAAACCTCCTTTCTAAGGAGAGGCCTATATCCAGCAGTAGACTATTAAAGGCTGTTGATATGATGTGATGTGATGTAAACACAAACTCACTTGCCGGTTTCGCCTCATGGCATTATCAATGGTTTGATAATCCCATAAGGCGAAACCAGTTAGGTCAAATTAAATTAAATAGTGGAATATAATTACTTACGGGTGTTTGATTCCATAAAGTATTTCAACAAGTCCCACCAAGTGCCGACAATCAAGAGTATAAATAATCTGTTCACAAGGCTCTTTGTCTAGGTGTCAGGTCAAACAGTGGAAAATAATCCTGGAAATAAGAACCGTGGTGGTACAAATAGTGGTTCTAGTTTGATCTGGTCTAACACACAATCTTGATGCTGTGCATGGCTGTTGTTGTTCTGATCTTTGTATTCGTTTCAAGTATGTTTGTAAAGTCCTCAACGACACAAAATATATTCCTAGTCCGGGAGTTGTCTTTAAAAAAAAGAGTGGCACTCCGACAGAAGCGAAAATTTCAATTATTTTTTTTTGTTGGTTATAACAGGAATGTTTATTTTTCGATATCAAAATTTCCGACATGAATAAATATCTGTGTAGTCCGTATATACACAATATAAGTTTATATTATATATATTTATATTATTAATGTATTTCAACCCAAACTCAACTCTCGTGTAAACGGGGCCAAATACATATATACAGAGGTGTCGGTAACAGTGACGCGAGTTCAATGATTTTGTCCCATCTCAAAAAGTACATTCTGATGTTCGTTGTTAGAAAATGTCCAACGCGCCTTCAAACTTCAAATTCTTTTCAACTTAAAAATAGTTTCTTTTGTTAGTCCTTACTTATTAAAAAAATATATATTTTTAATTTCAGTCGGCAATGAAGTTAGCTCGTGCGTGACGCTCTTGGACTATGTCCGTGAGAAGCTGGAGTTGCGTGGTACGAAATACTTGTGTCGGCAGGCAGGTTGCGGGGCGTGCATCGTCAGCGCTCGAAGACCGAACAGTCAACCTTACGCAATTAATTCGGTAACATGCAATATTTATTTATGCCATCTGTTAATTGTTGAGTTGGTTTGTATACGCTTCAAAAACTCAAAAAGTTCTGCACCGATTGAGCTGAAATTTTGACACGATATACATTTTTACATCATTTCAATAATAGCATCTTATTTCTTATCAATGTAACGATAATGTGACACAGCACGGCGTCATTGCCTCGTATATCAATATAAGCTGCAGGGAATTTTCCAAATGTATAATTTAAACTTGGAATTAATTTCGAAGCTTACATTTCCATAGTTAAGAACTATGGAAGTATATGATAAAAAATGTAACCCGATACTGTTATAAAAAGGGTCATGCACAAACATAAATTCACCAAAAATACTGCTTTGTAACGGAGATTTGTCACAAAAGTCACGGGTCTGTGCGTTTACCGCAAAGAATATACCATTTGTCGTATCACCTCGGTTTGAGAGGATCTCCCTAACTGCCTCAGCCAGCATCGGAATCCTAGGCATCGACATATCGAGCGAAGTCCAGTTTTTGGGTCACTTATGGGGTAAGGTCAAATTGGCCTCGAAGAAGCTAGGTGTGCTGAACAGATATTCACTCCGGCCCACCGCCTTCAGCTCTATAAGGCGCAAGTCCGGCTGCATGTGGAATACTGTTCTCATCTCTATGCAGGGGCACCTCAGTACCAGCTTCTCCCTCTGGACCGCATCCAACGAAGAGCGACTCGAATCGTCGATAGCCCAAACATCTACGATCGGCTAGATTCCTTGGCGTTACGTAGAGATGTGGCTTCACTCTGCAATCTCTACTGCATATATCATGCAGAGTGCTCCGAGGAATTGTTTGGACTAATACCAGCCGCAACTTTCCGCCATCGTCCCACACTGCAAAATTTTCATCCTCATCATCTGGATAGTTGGCGCTCCAATACTGTGCGCTTTTCGAGACACAACCAATCTGTTTAACGGGTTATCGGCTGCGGTATTTCCAGACCGATACGACCTTCAAACCTTCAAGAAAAGAGCGTACTCTTTCCTAAAAGGCTGACTCCTGAGTTGCAGACGTTCATGGGCGGGAATGGTCACTTTCCATCAGGTGACTCGTCTGCTCGCCTGCCAGGTCTAACATAAAAAAACAGAGATTATTTAATAATATATTTATATTTTACTATTTTGTCACAGTGTATTTTACCGATTATCGCATGCCATGGATTGGAGATAACGACAATAGAAGAAGTAGGTAATAGAAATAAAGGTTATCATCCAACACAAGAAACACTTGCCAAATACAATGGCTCCCAATGCGGATACTGCTCTCCTGGATGGATTATGTCAATGTACAGGTATATCTACTACATAATTTGATACTGATGGAAACATCAACTAAATAACTAATAAAAGTAACTTTTCAGCCTGCTTCAGAGCAAAAAGAACCTTACAATGCTAGAAATAGAACAGTCATTAGCAAGCAACATATGCAGATGTACCGGCTACAGATCCATACTGAGTGCTTTGAAAAGGTTTGCCACAGATGCTCCTGATAAAATTACAGTCACTGATATAGAAGATTTGACAAATTGGAAGCAAAATTGTAAATCTTGTGATAAACTATGTGAGAATGAAAATAATGATTGGTGTATACTATCTGTAAAAGATTTTAACAATGAAATTCTTAAAATAAATTTAAAAGATGGAAAGACATTTTATCGAGCTACTACGGTGTATGATATTTTCTCCGTATTAAATAAAGAAGGTTGTGATTCATATAAGCTAATCTGTGGAAATACATCCAAAGGTAATGTATACCTATTATATTTATATACGATTAAATACAAAACTCATTCTAAATTTTAAAACTAAAGTGAAGCTAAACTGCATATTTAAATGTCAATGGACATCTAATTGGAAAGAAGTTCGTTACCGCGCGTTACAGCGCTCTGAGCGGATGGGAGCGAGACCGAAAAATATCTAACAAGACTTATTTCCGACACTAATATAAATTATAGTTATTGTATAGCAAACGTCTACCAAAAAGCGCCGTTTTTATTTAAATTATGTTTCTTTATAGGAGTTTATCCAAATGACGATGTGTTTGATAATCCTCGAGTTTTAATTGATATAAGCGATGTACATGAACTAAAAAATCACATACTTGACCAAAACCTGATCCTAGGCGCAGGCAATACCTTGACTGAAGTGTTAGAAAAATTTGAAGACATCTCCAAGGAAGAATATTTCAGTTATTTAAAAATATTAAATGATCACATTAAATTAGTTGCTCACATTGCCGTGAGAAATGTAAGTAACTTTAGTATTTTCAGACTAACACGATTCACAAACCCTAAAAAAAGCGTATTTCAATCTCAAAAGGCGGTAACGCACTAATGATTCTTTAGTTGCATTTGTCCAGTCACTTTCCATCCGGTGACCCGTCTCCCCATTTGACGACTCATCATCATCATCATCAACAACAACAAAAAATACCTTTACTAGTCCACTGCTGGACATAGGCCTCTCCTTAGAAAGGAGGTTCTGGCCTCCTATACCACGCTGGCCAGACGGGTTGGTATAGGGTTTGTGTCAAGCTTTCCTTCTCTTTGCAGTGCTGTTGTCCTCCGTAGTGTGCTCCCTTAGACGATTCTTACGACACTGGTGGTGACACTTCGTATTCTTAATCCGTCACCTCACGGAACATGTGGATAAAATAAAATGAAGCTAAATAATGAAAATAGAATAGATGATTATAGTTGAAATTCTATCGCCAGGTTTCTAAGTCTTCTAAGTCATCTAAGTTTTCCTTCTCTCTGCAGTGCTGTTGTCCTGCGTAGTTTGCTCCCTTAGTCGCCTCTTACGACACCCACGGGATGAATAGGGGTGATGACACTCTGTATTCTTAATCACCACACGGAGCATTTGACGACTGCGTCATAAAAATTTGTGTCTCTTTGAAATATATTCTCATGGATATCTAATACATTTTCAGAGAGGTTCAATAGCAGGCAACTTGATGATTAAACATCGACATCAGGAATTTCAATCGGATATATTTCTTTTGCTTGAAACTGTTGGAGCTCTGTTGACTGTAGGTAAGATATTGTTTGATACATTTTTGTAACTTGTTTTCTTTTTATGTTAGATTAGGCAGACGAACAGATGGGTCACCTGATTAAAAGTGACCATGAACGTCTGCAACTCAGGAGTCACAAACGCGTTGCCGGCCTTTTAGGAAGGAGTATGCTCTTTTCTTGAAGGTTTCAAGGTCGTATCGGTCCGGAAATACAGCAGACGATAACCCGTTCGATAACAGATTGGTTGGACGGAGCAAAAAGTGTCTCAAAAAGCGCAAAGAAGTGGAGCGCCAACTATCCAGGTGATGAGGATGAAAATATTGCCGTGTTGAAAGTTGCGGCTGGTATTAGTCTGAACAATTCCTCGGAGCACTCTCCATATTATATGCGATAGAGAATGCAAAGTGAAGCCAAATATCTGCGTAACGCCAAGATATGGTTATAACTATAATGGCATCTTTTTAAACTAACACTGATATTAGTTTTTTTCTTTGTTTACTTTACTTCTACACTAGGAATATTTTCTATGTCGCGGAGGTCAAACATTCATGAAACATAGACAAAGAACACCCGGACTCAGAACAATAATTTGTGGATCGCACGAAGTAGGATATTCTATGTTTGAAGAATTAAATTTTCGTAAGTTATATTAAAATGTCGAAATAGCTTCCTGATATAAAGCAACACGTTTATAATAACAAATGACATTCATTATTAATACATATGTGTGTGCGTTATACTATGCATTAAACGATGCGTTATACGCATTCTAAACGTGGCCGTGAACGTGGAATTTTTATTTAAATATTGCATTTTTTTTTACTTTTATTTTATGTTAAAATTGACCTATATTTTTTAAAACGGTGATTTATTCTTTCAGGTGTCTAGATGATATCATAATTAATTCAAATTTTTAAATAAATATTTGTTACTAAAAAAAAATATTTTTTTCGATAGTTTTAGCGATAGTAGTCTTTAGCGATAGTGCGCCTATGTCGTTACGGCTGGGCGGAGCCCTATTTTCGGTGTTAAATTAAAATTATAAATAATAGGGATAGAGTTCCGGGAGTCGGAATCGGGAATCGGAATTTTAATGTGCTAATACATAATTTCGATACATATTTCTTGACGTCATTCCAAATCGAATGAGCTATCGCTCATAATAGGTCTTTACCTATGAAATTGCCGTTTTGTATGCAATAAGTGAAAGTACTTATTTTGTAAACTTTTTTATTTCTGTTATTCGAAGTAATCACCCATGCAATCGACGCATCTTTGCCAACGCATTAGCAGTTTATTGATGCCGTTTCTTGGAAAAATCAGCTGGACGGGAGGCAACAAACTCTTCAAAGGCATTTTGTACTGCCTCTCGGGAGTTGAATTTTATACCCACTAAAAAGTAGTCTTAATTTTGGAAAAAATAATAGTCGGTAGGTGCAAGGTCTGGTGGTCACATCTGCAATCAGATTTGGAGCAGTTAACCTTTGAGATCAAAATAACATAATTTGAAAAATACCAAAACATTAGTTAAAAACATATACATGACTGCACGGATGGCGTAGTGGTTTAAGCGGTCACCTCGCCGC
Source organism: Arctia plantaginis (assembly GCA_902825455.1). NCBI lineage: Eukaryota > Metazoa > Arthropoda > Insecta > Lepidoptera > Erebidae > Arctia > Arctia plantaginis. The sequence continues at coordinate 1,449,685 of CADEBD010000282.1, forward strand.
TTCCTTCTGGGTGGGTTCGATCCCTTTGTGTAATCCACAAATTATTATCCTGAGTGGATGTTCTTTGTGTTCTTTTCATGTATTTTTGCAAAGTCTAACGCGACACTATACGGGAAATGTCTTTTAAAAAAAATTACATAAAAATATCTCCCTCGGATCTGTGAATGCGGATAATTAATTAAATTATAATGTCGAATACTTTTTCAGTTAATTTAAACGCAGTAACACAAATCGTTACAATGCAGAAATTCCTTCAGCTCAATATGAAAGGAAGTATAATTTTGAATGTACTGCTGCCACCATTAAACAGCAAGTATAAATTGGTTACTTTTAAGGTAATATATATTTTTATTTAATGACCTGAAACGCGAACGGTATGTATAAATAGATCTTTTAGCACTTTACTGTGCAGAATAAATTGTTTCTTTATTTATCGGCAGCCTTCATGGAGTACTATTTTTACCTCTTTTCATTAGCACCAATGTACACTTTTAATTTGGTACAGAGAGTTTAATGTTGTGTTGTCAATGTGTGCCAACTCGCAACTTCGAGCTTTAAAGAGTTTCGCATTATCCTATCATTATACTCTTCTGAAAAATTGTCTGAGGTAATCACACAGTATACATATTTACGTTCTTCCACGCATGGTTGCATACTGCTGCTATCCTAACCAGAATCGAATTACTTACGTGCTTAACTTGGATACCTACTTCTCTTAAGTCATGTTCAAGAACATTATTTTAAAACATACATGAATTTGCAAAATATCATGCTCATCGTTTTAAACAAAAATTTAGTTCATATTTCTATGTCAATAAAAACTCGTAAAATAAAATAGTACGTAACCGTCAAAATTTCGCAGTTAAAACGTTAAATTGTATGACTGATAAATGCAAACATGTTAATTCTGTTTTTCAGATAATGCCCCGCTCCCAAAACGCACATGCAATAGTTAATGCTGGGTTTTTTTACGAGTTAAATGATAGAAATATTGTACAGCAAGCTAGAATAGTATTTGGGGGTCTTTCGGCTAAATTTATAAGAGCATCAGAGACAGAATTATTTTTAATAGGAAAATCATTATTTACAAATGAGAATTTGCAAGTAGCCCTTAAAGTTCTTGAATCTGAATTGATTGTGGAGAGTAACCCACCCGAACCTTCAACGGCTTACAGAAAAAAATTGGCATTGGGATTGTTTTTTAAGGTACCATGACTATTGTTTTATTTTAATGCATTGTATTCCATTTTACCAGAAAAAAAGGATGTGTTCAAGGTTTTTTTTTTCTATTTTTACATAATTTATTGTAAGTTTATACGGAATGTCACCACACCTATTCATCCCGTGGGTGTCGTAAGAGCCGACTAAGCGAGCAAGCTACGCAGGACAACAGCACTGCAAAGAGAAGGAAAACTTCAAACAAGCCCTAAACCAACCCGTCTGGCCAGCGTGGTAGGACAAAACCTACTTTCTAAGGAGTGGCCTATGTCCAACAGTGGACTGTTATAGGCTGTTGACGTGATTGTAAGTTTTAGCTAATAATATTTATTTTAACTATGTTATAAATTAATTATGTCTTATGTTTTACTTTTAGGGCCTACTTAAACTCTGTCCAAATGAAATTATTCATCCTCGTTTTAAATCTGGTTTGATCAATCTCCACGACATTCGACCAGTGTCTGAAGGTAGCCAAGTATATGACACAGATCGTAATACTTGGCCACTTAATCAACCAATCCCAAAAATGGAAGGTTTGGTAAGCAAATTAATTTGTATTGTAATTTGTACTCCAGATTGTTCTTTTAATCTTAATGTGATGATCAAGATAACTTTTTGTTTTATCGCTCGATCATTCTTTTGAATACGATAACAAATCTATCAGATATGTTACTATCTGTATCTGCAACATTATAAACAGATTGGTTAAGATCAGAAGCTTATGACTTTACATACCGACTTACATCATTAAAGTCTTTATTGGAATCTAGACAGTGTAAGAAACTGCACTCTCGTTTAAAATATTGTAAACAATCCTACTATACAAATTTTGTATTCATATTAGATATCATGTATGTATGTTCGATCAATAAATGATTTGGTATTTAATACTCGTATTTACCTAAAACAAAAAAAAAATTGAATAAATCTACATTATTTAGTAAAAAAATAAGGGTATCTGTCTCAGTCTAACCTAGTTTAGTCTACCGGTCAGGGCTGTAATTAAAGTCTTTATACCACATACTGTGTGATGTTCCTTCTTTTTATTTCCTTCCGTCAACAAACAAAATTAATTATTATTCATCTAGACGAAATTTGAAAAACGTAATTATTAAAAATGTGTGAGATGATTGCAATGTGTTCATCTTTTTCAGATCCAATGCGCTGGTGAAGCAATGTATACCGATGATATTCCGACCTTTCCAAAGGAAGTGTATGCAGCTTTTGTACTCAGTACCATTGGAAAGGGCCATATATCAAGCATAGATGCTACGGAGGCCCTGGTAAGAAATAAATATAATGAAAATAATAATTCATAATACTTTATTTGTGGAATATAGGTTAGTTACAGATCTTAAATGTTATGTTAAAGTTCCACTACATCCTACCGCATTACATGGTGTACAAATAATAAATCGAGAAAATAATAATTACATTTAAAATACATCACAAAATAAAGAAGAAAAGACAATTTATGCGTCTACAAATATTAAGTCCGAGTAATTACATAATAATTTTTCTGTATGTCAATTTTTAAATTATTATTAGCACGCCAATATTAAAATATTTCTATATAATACTATGTATTACATTATTTTGTCATGGAAATATTCGTCAACAGAGTAATAAGCTTTATTTTTTTTTAATTCTTTCAATTTATTTTTAAATGACTGTATATTTTTTGAGAGTACTTTCAATTTGCAAACCCAAGAATGGTGCTACTTTGATGTCAGTAATACTTTTATTGTCGTATTTAATGTTTATATCCTTCGTATTATTTTCTTTTTGTCCAAAATTCATAATTGTCGTTTTACTAAAATTAATTTTAAGATTATTCAAATCAAGCCATCCCACCAGAGACATAATATTCTCTTCGATTACCGAACTGGTGGTATTAATATTATCGTTATTAAATACGACGGTGCTATCATCGGCAAACAGTACCATAGGAAATTTTGTAGCGGTTGGAAAGTCATTGATGTAGATGATAAACAGGAAAGGGCCTAGTGTACTTCCCTGTGGTATCCACTATTGATGTTTATATGGCATAGGGGGGGAAGGCAAACGAGCAGACGGGGACACCTGCAACTAAAGAGTCAGAAGAGCTTTACCGCCCTTTGAGTCCCCTCCGCCCTAGGTTCAGGGGGAGGGAGGGTTGGACCAGGGTGACCTCACTCACTCACATGGGTGTTCTGTGAGGCCGTGGTTTTACTCCGGTCTAGCTTGCTCGTTTTGTATCGAACCATGATTCTTCTACAGTAGAATGTACGCACGCATAAGAAATTCGAAGATGGAATTCAAATATACTTATATTTTCAGAAATATCCTGGAGTAATAACATATTACACTGCAAAAGATATTCCTGGTCTAAATTCTTTTACTCCTATAGATGACCCTGTGTACAGTATAAACGAAGAAGTTTTATGCAGTGGTGACGTTAAATATTACAACCAACCTTTAGCTCTTATTGTTGCTGATACACAAAGTACAGCTGATACAGCAACGAAACTAGTTAAAATTCAATACACAAATATTCAGAATCCTGTAATTGATGTAAAAGAAGCTAAACTGGATCCTAAGCGGAATATGTTGTATAAAGAAGTCAAAGCTACTGATAAAGGGTGTGATGTAAACAGAGTTTTAACAGGTGGTAACACGATATACGGACAACAACACTTTTCAATAGAAACACTCGTATGTGTTACTAAACCTATTGAAGAAGGTATAGCTGTGTATGCCACATCACAATGGTTAGGCGCAATGCAATTAATGATATCACGTGCTCTGAAGTTGGATCAAAGCAGGTAAACTAATATTATTTAGTCAAAACTGGTTTTAACAATTTTTTTGTAATATTAGCTTTTCGCCTTGGCTCTGCCCGCGAGTATGTCCTTCCTGAAGAATCAAACTATCTCCATACCAAATTTCAATTAAGTCGAAACAGCGGTTATTGATCTCAATTCAAAATTCAACTCCCAGTCTCATTTTCATTCCCTTAAAGGACGATCTATATAATAAAAACTATCTTATATCCTTTCCCGAGTCCCGACTCGAACTATCTCCCCACCAAATTTCATTGAAATTGGTTCAGCGGTGTAAGCGTGAAGAGGTAACGGACACACACTTTTGCATTTAAAATATTATTAGTATAGGTATTAGTATTAATACGGATGGTCTAACTGCAATGAAAATATTTCATTTTAATAGATTTCAAATAGTTTTTTTTGTGGTAATGGAGGCAAATAAGCACACGGTTTATCTAATGGTAAGCAGGTAACACTAGCCACGGATATTTGGAACTCCAGAGACATAAATAAATATAAATAAATAAATGCGTTATCGCCTTTCGAGTAAACAAAAATTACCCGGTAACCTCGTAACTAACTTATTAAAAAGAATCTAATCAATCCGTCACCACACGGACGCTTAACATATATTTAAGCTCCACTAAAACACCCAAACGATGCAATAAGCAAAGTAAAAAAAACTTTTCTCCTGTATTTCTAAAGTAACAAATCTTTGTATATAAAATTCTCGTGTCACAATGTTCGTTCCCGTACTCCTCCGAAACGGCTTGACCGATTCTCATGAAATTTTGTGTGCACATCGGGTAGGTCTGAGAATCGGCCAACATCTATTTTTCATACCCCTAAATGGTAAGGGTGACCCATCCCTAATTTTTTTTTGTTTTGCAATACAACGTTTGCCGGGTCAGCTAGTACTTGATATATAATTGTTACAGGATAGACGTCCACGTTCGCCGTCTAGGTGGCTCGTACGGTATTAAGATATCTCGAAGTATACAAACCGCAGTAGCTGCTAGCCTAGTCGCTACGAAACTAAACCGCCCGTGTCGTATTATTATGAACCTGGAAACAAATACTAGGTCACAAGGAAAGAGGTTACCATGTTCTACTGATTATGAGGTATGTACAAAAATGTTATTACTAGCTTTTTCCTGTGGCGAGCCGCGTATATGTTGGTTATCGCGGTAAAAATTAATGTAACTGGCTGATACAATATAGTATTCCAATGGTGAAGGAATTTTGAAAATCGATACGCCTAAACCATAAGTGTGGATTAGAAAGACAAGCATAACTTTGAAGTCAATATTCTGCATAGCTTTTTCTAAGAGAATAAAAAAATTAAAAAAGATATACATTCACGCCTATATTGCCCTGAAGGGGTAACTAGGACCATATTAAAAACCCACATTATTAAATAAGAAATTATTTTACAATTTCAGTCTCATGTAGTAGGTGCGAGCCTATGGCTGTCGACCGGGCGCTTTAGGAATTAGATTCCGCCGAGCCTGAGCCTTTTATTACATTTCTATTGAAATAAAAATTGTTTGTGTACGATTCAAAAACTCGAAGTTCTGCTTCAATTGATCTCGAATTTCTACACGCATATCGTGTTTCCGTTTCAAACCCGTTTCAAAGATTTTTTTAATGTATTTTTCACATCAGTTTCGTTGTTCATCATCATCATCAACACCTTTACTAGTCCACTGCTGGACACAGACCTGTCCTTAGCCTTTCTAAGGACAGGTCAGGTTTTGGCCCACTATATTTCGTTCTTCATTTCTGGTCAATTCACAGGGTATAGCTGGTATCTTATATAAACTATCATCCCTAGTAGTTACATATTGTTTTCATACTAATGAAAAGATTTTCTATATATAGATAGGCGTTAACAAATCAGGTGCTTTTCAATACGTAAACTACACGATATATGAAGACAATGGATACGCAGTCAATGAGAATTTAACAGAGTTCGGAAGTAAAGTTTACCACAATTGTTACAACGCTTCAACTTGGAACTATAAATGTTACAACACTATTACTGATACGGCAAAGAATACTTGGTTTAGATCACCAGGTAAGAGATAAACTAATTAGGTATGAATTGAATATTGTATTAAAATATAATAAAAATAATTTGAGACAACTTAAATAATAATATCATCATCATCATCATCATCATCATCAGCCTATCGCAGTCCACTGCTGGACATAGGCCTCTCCCATTGCACGCCACTTAGATCGATTTTGGGCTTCTCGCATCCAGCTCCTGCCAGCCATCTTGCGCAAATCGTCACTCCACCTGGCCTGTGGGCGTCCTACACTACGTTTGCCGAGACGCGGTCTCCACTCAAGAACTCGTTTTCCCCAACGGTTATCGGTTCTGCGGCTAATATGGCCAGCCCACTGCCACTTCAACTTGCTGATCCGGTACGCTATGTCGGTGACCTTAGTTCTCTGCCGGATCACCTCATTTCTGATGCGATCCCTTAGAGAAACGCCGAGCATAGCCCTTTCCATAGCACGTTGAGCGACTTTGAACTTGTGGACCAGCCGTACCGTAAGTGTCCACGTTTCAGCTCCGTATGTCATGACGGGTAGGACGCACTCATTAAAGACTTTCGTCTTAAGGCACTGTGGGATCGACGATGAGAAGACTCGACGTAGCTTCCCAAACGCTGCCCAACCCAACCGAATTCTTCTGTTCACCTCGTCCTCGAAGTTGTTTCTACCTAACTGCAATGTCTGCCCGAGGTACACATAATTTTGAACAACTTCGAGAACGGCACCGTGTACCGCAATCGGTTCCGGTAGTACATGTTTGTTGAACATGACCTTGGTTTTATCCAAGTTCATCCGTAGGCCGATGCGTACAGAAGTGTCAGCTAAGTCATTCAGCATTTGCTGTAGGTCCTGCAACGTCTCTGCCATGATGACGATGTCATCTGCAAATCGCAAGTGAGAGATGTATTCGCCATTGATATTGATGCCACACCCTTTCCAGTGCAGCGTCTTGAACATGTCCTCCATTGCATTTGTGAACAATTTCGGGGAAATAACGTCCCCTTGTCTCACTCCTCGATGCAATGGTACGGGCCTTGTTTGCTGATTCTGTACTTGGACGGACATGGTGGCGGCTTCGTAGAGACATCTCATCACTTTGATGTATCGCCAATCTACTTGGCAACGCTGCAGGGACTCCAGAACAGACCAGATCTCGATCGAGTCAAAGGCTTTCTCATAGTCCACGAATGCTAGACACAGGGGCTGATTATATTCTTCGGTCTTCTGTATAATCTGCCGCACTGTGTGGATGTGGTCTATGGTGCCATATCCGCTCCGAAACCCAGCTTGCTCCGGTGGTTGGAATTCGTCGAGTCTTCGCGCAAGACGGTTCGTGATGACTCTCGAAAACAGCTTGTAGACGTGGCTTAGAAGGGATATGGGTCGATAGTTCTTCAACCTGGTCTTGTCACCCTTTTTGAAGAACAAGACGACCACACTCCTACTCCACGCTTCTGGAGTTCTCCCTTCAAACAGGACAGCGTTGAAGAGCTTTTGGAGCTCCCTTAGTACGGGTTTACCCCCGGCCTTCAGCAGCTCTGTTGTAACGCCATCCTCTCCAGGGGCTTTTCCATTTTTCAGCTGTCCAAGAGCCATCTCGATTTCGTCAATGCTAACTTCTGGCAGGTCTTCGGTGTAGTGACGTGTTAATGTGGCTCTAGAGTCCTCATTTTCGGGATCAGGTCGAGATGCATGCGAAGCGTATAACCGGCCATAGAAGCTTTCCACTTCCAAAAGGACTGCCGGCTTCGAAGCAACGACTTCTCCACTTTCTGTAGTCAACTTTGTCAGGTGGCTTCTTCCAAGAGATTGTACGAACACTTTTGACCCCCGATTTTGCTCGATCGCTCTTTCAATTGAAAGAGTATTGGAGCACCGGAGGTCGTGTCGTACGAGTTTACTGATCTCTCGGTTTAGAGTCCGCTTTGCCGACACAGTGACAGGTGGGTTTTCACGTCGTTTCTTCATCAGCCCTAGGGTCCTTTCTGAAAGCTTCGACTTCCTGCCCTTACGCTGCATTTCACAAAATCTCATACCTTCTTCCCTGAGGATCTGAACCACATTTTTGAGGTTCTGGTTTACGTCGATCGTGGTTTCCACGGCAGCGAATCGGTTTTCCAGTTTTGACTGGAACGTTTCAGATCCTGTCATGGCTTGGAGCCGAGTTGGTCGGAGCCTGGATTTCATCAAACAGACACGTTCCGCCTTAAAGTTGATATTCAGAGAGCCCCGGACAAGTCGGTGATCACTACCGGTATTAAACCTATTGATCACTGAGACGTCTCTGAATATGTGCTTTCTATCCGTCATGATGAAATCGATCTCATTTCTGGTCATAGCGTCGGGGCTTTGCCACGTCCACTTCCTTTGGGGCTGTTTCTTGAAGAAAGAATTCATCAAAAACAGCCCCTCCCGTTCGAGGAAGTTGACCAGCATTTGCCCCCTATGATTCCTGCTTCCAAATCCATGGGATCCTACTACCGATTCGCCGCAATTCTGTACTCCCACTTTAGCGTTGAAGTCACCCATAACAACGTTGTAGTGGGTCTTAGTTGTGAAGTGGAGGGCCCTCGATATGTCATTGTACATATCCTCCACCTCGTCGTCCGAATGTGCCGAGGTCGGTGCGTACACTTGCACAACCTTGAGGCTATACCTCTCGGTGAGCTTGATAATGAGGTACGCTACCCTGTTCGACACACTGGAAATTTCCACAACGTTGTCAGATAGGGACTTATTTACCAGAAACCCAACCCCACCTTGGGATTGTTGGTCTCCCTCGCGGAAGTACATTAGGTGGCCTGACTCGAGGGTTATGGTGTCCTCCCCCTCTCTTCGGACTTCACATAGCCCTAGGATATGCCACCTAATCTTCCCAAGTTCCACCTCAAGTTGCGCCAGATGCGAGTCTAGCCGTAGCGTGCGTCCGTTGTACGTAGCCAGGGTCAGTCGGTTGTGGTGGCCTCCCGTAGCCCGGAGATTCTTCGCACCCCCTGCCCCGCCTTTACCGTGGTCGCCACCATGACCAGGAATAGCGGGGCCGCCGGGAACTGGGGGCCGTGGCCTTTGTTGCGTCTGCATGGGAGGGGTTTGCCCATAATCGCCACGCTGGGCAGGCGGGTTGGCGATCGCAGGGCGTAGCTTGTCGCACCGGTAACGCTGCTGCCCGTCACCGGCCTGTTGTATTTAGCTACGCCTATTGGGATGGATATACCGCCATCGGTCGGTCGGTCGAAATAATAATATGTGATGTGTAAAACTTTCCTATTTCTAAAATCAGGCATTCAAAACTTGATCTTACTGCATAAATAGTTTGGTTTCAATTTTAAATCACCGAAAATTAATAAACACTGAAATATTATTTTCACTATGTAATTTCAGGCACTTTCGAAAATATAGCCATGGTTGAAATGATGATGGAGCAACTATCCTATACATCATCAATAGATCCAGCACAACTTCGATTAACAAATTTAGATCCACAGGATATTGAGTTGAAAGAGATGTTTGAAACATTGAAATATAATTCTGAATATACGAGAAGAAGAACAGAAGTAAATAACTACAATTCTCAAAACAGATGGAAGAAAAGAGGTATAAGATTCGTTTTTCTAAAATGGCAACACATACAACCACGATACTTTGATGTAAGCCTTTCAGTATTCCAAGGAGATGGAACTGTTATTATATCTCACGGCGGTGTTGAGATCGGACAAGGAATAAATACAAAAGTATCTCAAATAGCTGCTTATATGTTAAAAATACCCATAGAAATGATTATTGTAAAAGAGAACAATACTACGGTGTCCCCTAATTCAGCTGTTACCGGTGGGAGTATAAGTACGCAGAACATAATAATTGCTGTAGAAAGGTGTTGCGAAGAACTATTGGCGAGACTGGAACCGATAAGGCGCAAATTAAACAACCCAACTTGGGAAGAACTAATTCAAAACAGCTTTGAAATGTCGCTAGATCTTCAGGTACATGGTTTCGTAAATAAGGATGACATGCAGTACTATCAGGTATATGGAGTAACGGTAGCTGAAGTAGAAATAGATGTACTGACTGGAGAACACGAAATATTAAGAGTTGACATCTTACAAGATGTTGGTAAAAGTATAAATCCAGATCTTGATGTCGGTCAAGTAAGTTCATGGAGTACTTGAATATATATTTCATCTTTCTATGTTGAATATTACCTTAAGTTTTGGTTGAACTAATTTTAACCATTAAAACACAAATAACAGATTGCAATAATTGATTGAAAAATTCTTACTTTTTGAAAGGATATACTTTCTGTTTCTTTATTCAAATTAAAAAAAGAAATGCCATCTCTAAGAGTGGAAAATTAAATTTTGTTGAGTGGAAGAGTCTAAATTACAGTCATTATGAATTGGGCGTTTTAAAGTGTTACTGTCGGTGATACTTTATTTTCAGTTTAAGGTTAAGGTTTGAGGTTAAGTTTATCTCGCGTATCTTGTGTTTGTTTGTAAATTTTTTTCTTACCTCGTATCTTCCAAATGACTGGATGGATTTTGGCAGATAAGGTATTTATACGTCTGAAAATCCCAAGTGTCCTTTGATGGCTTTTTAAAATAAAAAACGAAATGGCAGCTTTTGGCGCAAGATAGTACCTACCTAATAGGTTAATAAAGATAAAAATTACCAAACCTATCGTGTAGGGTACCAAAACCAAGAAAATTAAAAGCGGATTATAAAAAAATATCTATTATAAATTTAAATTTAGTAAGGAATAATAAATTGGTTGAAAAAGATTTTGATAGTATAAAAATGGGCCATGTTTGTGACGGACCTCGTGCTGTAACGAACATTTTGTCTTTTTGCAGTCGGGATTTTGATTTTTTTAATCATGTAGACTACCCATCATTTAAAAAGATACCCACGTAATCTTACAACAATTTTTATGGATGTCGGGGTCGTTTATCTTTATACAATTTATTAGCTATAGGGATCATACTTAATAAATGGGTATGAATATGTGATTTCTGATCTTATTTTAGGTGGAAGGTGCATTTGTTATGGGCATTGGTTATTGGACGAGTGAAAAGCTGGTCTATGACAAAAAGACGGGAGAACTGCTCACAGATCGTACTTGGAATTATTATGTACCACAAGCAAGAGATATACCCCAAGATTTCAGAGTGTACTTTAGAAAAAACTCTTATTCTAATAAAATTCTGTTTGGGTCTAAAGGTAACTCTTCTTTTTAAACTGATGAAGATAAATTTTAAATTCAGCACAGAAATGCAATAAAACTTTTACTATAGCTTAGCAAAAATAATACCCTTTAAACAAATATACGTACTACCACACATAATCTATTGATGACACGTTCCTTTTATGTTCACAAATAGAAATATTCTTCCTGAAAGATACCTAGGATTGGTAAAATCCTAAAAAAAATCAAAATAAACAAAGCACAAACAAACAAACAAACTAAACAAGCAAACAAATAGACAGACGCAAACTAATCCTAGAAGAATTTCTTGTCTGTTATACTGAGTATGAGCTACTCATAATAGTAAAAAAAAGTGTTCGCGAGAAAATAGGGCATTAATTTAAACAAATACAAACGTAAATAAAAACTTTACATAAAAATATGACTAATTTTTTCTGATGGTGCATATATTATCCGAGTAAGCTATCATAGTAATTTAATACAAAAACATGGTAGTTTATACTACTATACTAAAAATAATATAAATCACATCACACACCACAACACATCAACAGCCTATAATAGTCCACTGCTGGACATAGGCCTCCTTTTCTTTTTCTTTTTTTAAATAATATAAATGAAGCCTGTCAATTAATGTCATTTTTCGTAGCATGTAGCGAGTCGCCAATGTGCATGGCGGTGTCAATACCAATCGCCATCAGAGAAGCTATTGTATCAGCGAGGCAAGAAGTCGGTATACCTAGCACGGAATGGTTTCACATTGGTAAGAATATGCACTTACTCATTTAGGGCTGATAAAATTAAATAATAAATACATGCGTGCGTTTGCCGTGGGAGAGCCATGCTTCGGCACGAAAGGGCCGGCTCGACTTGAGTGATACCACGGCCTCCCAGAAAACCGGTGTTAAGCAATTCTTTCGTTGCCTTTCACTGAGTGAGTGAGGTTATCGGAGCCCATATAATTATTTAAAACCTATACAAAACATAACATTTTTTGCTCTATTCTGCTTGCTCCTGACTAAGCTACATTGAGATCCCCTTGATGAGTTTCAAATGCCAACTGAAAAAATAGCTACGTTAAACTGATAACTTATTTTTACTTCCAGATGGTCCTTATACTACTGAAGAGATATATATGGCATGTGCAACGAGGAGTGAAGATTTTAGATTAAATTAAATTATATTCACATGATTATGCCTTTATGATTTACCTAAATTGGGCAAACCTGAGATTTTTTTTTAACTCTGGTAATACTTTTTATAAACATGTTGCTCAATGATGCGATATCAGTCAAGTATGTAGTTGACCGAATCGTTACTGCTCAACAATTTAGACATTTTCTACGTTCAATCTAAACTCATCGATCAAATCTACAGGGCTTAGATCAGACTTAGTATTAAGCAACAATAATTGTAATTGTAATTGCAAGAATAATGCTATGCTACAATAATAATTGTAGCATAGCATTATTCTTATCTCTCTTAGCATTATTCTGCCTGCAGTGACTCTCATACTTGAACTTGATCTCGTCTATTTCCAACATTATTCAAACTCTTCCATCCTGCCTCATCTCATCATCTACAGCCTATACCAGTCCACTGCTGGACATAGGCCTCTCCTTAGAAAGGAGGTTTTGGCCTACTATACCACGCTGGCCAGACGGGTTGGTATAGGGTTTGTTTCAAGTTTTCCTTCTCTTTGCAGTGCTGTTGTCCTGCTTAGTTTGCTCCCTTAGTCGGCTCTTACGACACCCACGGGATGAATTGGGGTGGTGACAATTTGTATTCTTAATCCGTCACCACACGGACTCCATCCTGCCTGTTAGTTATAATTCAAGCGGTCGTAAACTGATGTGATGGGCTAACTGCATTGGTTCTTTCTTTATTCTGCGTTATAACAATGAATGTTGTTTTTAAACTAGTAGTAATTTAAAACAAAGCGTAATTACATAAAAAATATATTATTCTAATGTATGACTCTAAAATTAACATAATATTTTAAGAAAAAATGTGCTTATTCCGGCGGCGGTCCCGTAGTCTTTGCACTGGAAGGTAAACGGACGTCATCGTGTTCAATCATTTGCTGAATCACATCTAATTCTCTCCTCATCAAGATTCCTGGCTCTTCTCTTTTATTTCTTTGATTATCATCTGTATCATCTCCAAAGTCATCAGAGTTGAACTTTGTGTATTTATTTGTATCTGTTCTAGGATATTCTTTCACATTTGTATCATAACATTTTTCACTTATTAGCCGATTGTGCCATTTCTTATTCCAAGGTTTGCTATTTTCGTTCGACTCGAAAGTGATGAATTTCTTTTTACAAGCTGGACACATGTTTTCCTCGTAAGACCTCTTAATTTTCTTATTTTCTGGTATCAAGTCTACTTGAACCCCGTTTTGTTCAAATTTGTCTTTAGATTTTTCCTTTGAGCATTTGAAACAAAACAACTTTCTCTTTCTGGTTTTCTTTGGCTTTAAAGACTCAGTTTTGTTAGAGCGGGGGAAAAATGGAAGCTTTAAGCTTTTCAAAATGCTGGAACATATAAAAACCATTTTAGGATACATTACGCAATATCTTATTTAAATTTATGACGGCCTAATTGGTATATCTAGTTTGCAACAAATATGTTAATATTCTCGATTTATTTCAAAATTATAATGTTAATTTTGAAGTCTAACATACTGAGTGGTAAAAACTTAATATTTCAAAGAAAAGGTACGTACTTACTATCATAAAAACCGCCTCTCAAACTGGGCAAATAAATAACAGTTTACATATTTCCGGTGGCATTCAACACAATACAAAACACGTTTTTTAAAAATCATAACATTTTAAGCAAAAAAAATAATTGCAATGGATTTATAGTGTGTTTACGTGTTATGTTTATGGACTTAAAGTAACAATCAAAACGCATGTGGAGCCGATAAACTGTAATAAGAACTACCCAAAACATATTAATAAAACAGGCTAAGAAAAACCGTAACTTTTATTACAATGTAAAATAGCACTATTCTAAAATAATACATTGAACAAGACGACCTATCATTGTGTAGAAACCCTATTAAACTTAGGTATAGTTACGTTAACGCTATCAACCTTCCGCTGAATTTCATCCAATAGCTTAAGCTGTCTGTCTTTATCATATTTATCTAAATCTTGCCTTTTACTCCTATCCGTTTTTATAACTTTTTCAGAATCGTCGTAATAGTATTTTGTATTTCTATTTATGTCTTCCGTGACTTGTTCATCTGACTGTTTCTGGTAGAACTGCCTACTATTATGTATAATTTTATCTGGCGTTTTCTTGTATCTTAGATTGGAAATATATTTCTTTTTACAAGCAGGGCACACTATGACTTGGTATGATCTTTTAATCTTAAACTGATTTATGGGATTAATTTCCATCTTGTCTTTACCAGAAAGGACTTCACTTTCACTTTTTTTGACGGAGTTGAAGCCAAATAACCTTCGTTTCTTGTTTTTCTTTGGTTTTAAGGATTCCGTTTTGTTATGGGAAAAAAACGGGAACTTTATACTTTTGAAAACGCTGGAACATATCAAAGCGAGAATGTACTTTAAACGGTAATAATAAAATTTCTGAAGGCTCCTCTTTACGATCGGTCATGACCCGAAACATTGGTATTAAACATTAGTGAATTATTATCCGTGCTTTTAATAGTCGGTTTCAATCATTTCAATTATTCCTTAACAGAAAGAAATAGATGTCTTATTTAATTTTGTAACCGTTGTCAAGGCAAAGACTTTGTTTGACTTATTTTATGCTTGAAACAGGATTTGTTAATGTTTGATTTCTTAGAGGAATATATAAGATTTTAAAGCCCTTATTACTAATTTTATGTTAATATCAGTCTGATGGAGCTGCCTTTGAATTAGAGTAGAAAAGTAATATAATGAAATTTAGAGAAAAGAGTTATATATCACCGGCAACTTATATATGTAAACTGCTACATTAAATGCCCAGCTTAAAGGGAATTAATTTATATAGTTTTCAATAGTTTAGTCTGCTACACGGCTAAATAATTAAATAATTGTAAAGTTTAATACCAAGTTAAATGTAATTGTTTTCTTTTTTAAAAGAAAATCCATTGGTTTGCTAAGGTATAATATTAGAACAATGGCAATTTATCATTTTTAGATATGAAGAAAACTTCTAGAAAGCGGAATGGAATTGACTGCATAATCCTTAACTAAGAGCGTATTACACTAATACTTTCCGTATCTTTATAATCACTGTCTGCTACCGTGGACCCATCGCTGATATTAAAAGAGCCTTTCGGAAATACTTAACTTTAAATAATTTAAATAAACTTACCATTTCTTCTGTGGATTATGTGCAGGATTTGGTTCTGGCATGACAATTTGATTCTTGATATTGTCACGGGTATATTTCGCATTTGATTCATCCATTGCATTCATTTTAAATTTCTTTATGTTCAATGAGTCTTTTAATACAGTTGGACCGAGGTCCAGCAAGGTTGGATTGAGTTTCGCTGGCGGATCCCCAAGGCTAAGGTAATCTTGATTTACATCTCCGCTATTTCCTTCATCCATGTTCAGCCCAAAAACTGAGTTGTAGTCATTGTTCTTTGAAATGCGTCGTCTGAAAGTAAAGAAAAGCGTGGTGTGATTAATCTCAAAGTCAAGGTACAAAACTAAAGTTACCTTATAATCACAGTATATGAACTGCTAACAGTCAAACAGGAAATAGAAGTCATGACATTTTCGTTTGACATTAATAACATTTTTATTCTTGACACACTTTGTCGAGGAAACCCAAACAAGAACACATAAAAGAGCAAATGCAATCAGGGACACTGGGACTTGGGTAAAGAGGTTCGCATAAGTTTTAAGGTCATACCTTCTTTGATTTCGTCGCCTGGTGGTTTCTTCATCGGTAATCGTATCTTCATCGGGTTGGACGAAACTGGCTACATCAAATTCCACCGGATTCTTATCATAAGCATACTCCTGACGCATCGAATGCCTCCTATCTTTTCTTTTCCCTGGCGTGCTTACTTTTCTAAAATTCTTACCAAAGCTATGATAAGCTCTACCCGGAGTATCATCTAAATATTCATATGAAAAAACTAATTTTATACATAGTAGCAAAGATATTAAATAAAAATATTGAAACATGGTTTTGTGACATGACAGTTAGCCATTCATGACAACAAATATATATTCTAACGTCAAATTTTGTTCCATTTTGTTTAATGGCTGCAAAAAGTTTCTGCATGGCAACATGGCTGAATAAATAAAGGCCACTTAAAAACCAAATTTTTGTTGCAACAAGTTCTAAGCAAGAGGATTTCCATTTTTTCTGTTTGATAAAACTCTTCTGAACAGAGTTAAGTTAGAAAATAAAGAAAGAAGATTTAAGAAATAATTATATAACTAGCAGCATTTGTACCTGATCAAATCTAGAACACCCTTAAACAAATTCATGTCACTGCTTTCGATAATTTCTTATTCACAGTTCGATAATTAGTATGACGATAAAGACCAAGTACGTTGTTGATTGGATAATAAGTTACAATTGATTTAGGTAAAAATATAATAAAAATAAACTTATATTTTACATCAAAGTTTAAAATAACGTTAGAAAGAGCTCACGTGACGTTTAATATTATGTGGAGGAACGGGTGCCATATCTCTCCAACACCTCCGTCCACGCGAGGTGATCATGGCTGGCGGCCGCAGCTCATCGGTTATTGTTGGGCATGTGTAAATAGAGAATTGTTAATTATCGTGATATAGGATTAGCAGTTACTCTGTAGTAAGGTGTATCTTCGTTAGATGGCGCTGTAGTATGTTTCTTCGTTTCACCGTATGTGGAAGTCGCCTCAATGATATAGGGGGCAAAAGAGCAGACTGGTCACTTTGTAGAAAGTGACTATCGCCGCCCATGAACGACTGCAACTTAGCGTGGCCTTTGACGTAGGAGTACTCTCTTTTCTTGAAGGTATCATGGTTATGTCGGTCCATAAATATCGCAGACCACAATTTGTTCTACAAATTGGTTGTGTAAAACAAAAAGTTTATTCAAAAAGAAACTGCAAATTATCGAAGTGATAAAACTCTTCTGAACAGAGTTAAGTTAGAAAATAAAGAAAGAAGATTTAAGAAATAATTATATAACTAGCAGCATTTGTACCTGATCAAATCTAGAACACCCTTAAACAAATTCATGTCACTGCTTTCGATAATTTCTTATTCACAGTTCGATAATTAGTATGACGATAAAGACCAAGTACGTTGTTGATTGGATAATAAGTTACAATTGATTTAGGTAAAAATATAATAAAAATAAACTTATATTTTACATCAAAGTTTAAAATAACGTTAGAAAGAGCTCACGTGACGTTTAATATTATGTGGAGGAACGGGTGCCATATCTCTCCAACACCTCCGTCCACGCGAGGTGATCATGGCTGGCGGCCGCAGCTCATCGGTTATTGTTGGGCATGTGTAAATAGAGAATTGTTAATTATCGTGATATAGGATTAGCAGTTACTCTGTAGTAAGGTGTATCTTCGTTAGATGGCGCTGTAGTATGTTTCTTCGTTTCACCGTATGTGGAAGTCGCCTCAATGATATAGGGGGCAAAAGAGCAGACTGGTCACTTTGTAGAAAGTGACTATCGCCGCCCATGAACGACTGCAACTTAGCGTGGCCTTTGACGTAGGAGTACTCTCTTTTCTTGAAGGTATCATGGTTATGTCGGTCCATAAATATCGCAGACCACAATTTGTTCTACAAATTGGTTGTGTAAAACAAAAAGTTTATTCAAAAAGAAACTGCAAATTATCGAAGTGCGGCCGACATTGTTTAGAACAATTACTTGGAGCAAAGCTAGATCTCTACACAATGCTAAAGGGTATAGTGTGGTCTCTGTCTAGTGTATATCAATTTACATTTGTTCATTAATATAGTTAAAACAAGATTTTTAATAACATCAACAGAACTATTGTCGTAATAAGTAAGTGTTCCATTATCAGTCTTCTTTCTGCATCACCAGACATCGTTAAGAAAGCCAATATTGTTAGAATCGTCCAAGTGAAACATTTCAGACCATACTTGTGTTGCTTTCTAGTACCCACTGAAAACTTCTACTTTACACCTTCTGGCTCCATCATCAGATTAGATACAAGATGGCGTGAGAACTATATGTACACACTATGTTTAATTTCTAGATAGAAATTGTGTGACACTTTATACATATTATGAGTATGATATTGAATACACAAAGAAAAATTACAAATTTAAGTAAATAAAAACCGGTCAAGTGCGAGTCGAACTCGTGCGCCGAGGGTTCCGCATCTTCCCACATTTTACGTAAATTTGTAAGTACCAAAATTTAAATTAATTTTTAACTTTTTGGAATATTTTCTTCATTTGTGCTGTAAGATCTTGCTTTTTGCCAAATTTCGTTATTCTAGGACAACGGGAACTACCATATAGGTTATCGACCCAAAACCTATAGTGTACTTTAGGTTATAGGTTTCTATCTAAATTTGCCCATATCTTTTCATCGTGTTGACTCAAGACCTTGATTTTTATACACCTAATAGGGAGTATAGACTTCAGTATCTGGTATCAATTTCAACTTGCTAGGTCCACCCGTTCCTGAGAAAATCGTTGGTGTCACACGGGCAGACATACGGACAAGAGAGTGATCTCATAAGGAACCTTTTGAGGTACGGAACCCTAAAAACTATAATAAGTATCCTCAATATATCAGGTAATATTATAACAGCAATAGTGCCTTTTAGTCTGTTTGAAGTCTGTTGTATTTACTTTTAAATTTTTAGTGCTCTTAGTCAATATTGTTTGAAGTCGGTTCAACGTTTTTTAAAGGATATTTTTACCATTTCTAGTGTAAGATGTGTTTGTAATGAGTTGATAAGTACGATATTTAAAACACTACGTACTGTAATGAATAGTACCCAACTGCAGTATGGTAGATTATTTCAAATTTAATTTAATAAGTCCGTTACTTTATTTAGATAAGGTAGTAATATGTTATATTTGAGCCCGAAAATATACTGTTTTCCACATTACTTAATTTTCCAAAACTAGGAGTGGTATTTTTTCTTCACATTTGAATGGAACTTATATGGAAATAATAAAAATAAAATAAATAAAATAAAATGAGCCTTTATTACTGTTACTCTCTACAGTATTTTCTTAAATGTTATACTATTTACATTAATATTATACTTGTTACACCGTTGTGGTCATTATAGTATATCGGTAATCGCTTTATGTGTAGCAGCTTGTCTCTCGACAAAGGCCTCCTCCAAGGACTTCCATGCGGTTCGATCCCTAGCTATTCGGGTCCACTTAGCGCCCGCCATTTGTCTGAAGTCGTCTTCCCAACGTTTATACTGTCTCCCTTTATTTCTTTTGTCGCCCATAGGACACCACTCTGTTATTATTTTTGTCCACTTTTCTTTCGTATCCCGTAACATATGTCCTGCCCAACGCCATTTTAACCTTCTACTAACGATATGCGCATTTTTGAATTTAGTTTCTGTTTTAATTGTTTCCAATTCCACTCTGTCCCTTCTTCTTAATCCTATTACACTTCGTTCGATGCTGTTCTGGCACGCTTTTATTTTATTTGATAGCTGATCTGTTAAAGCCCATGTTTGACATCCATAAGTTAAGCACGGGAGTATGCAAGTGTTATATACAGCCTGCCAAATAAAAAAAGAATATATGGAAATACACCCTGCCAAATAAAAAAAGAATTTTCGTAATCGGTTTACAAATGAAAGAGTTTTAGGTTAACAAACATAAAAATAATTGCGTAACAAACATTTCTGTTTTGTCTAAATGTTTTTTAATCTCATATACGTATAATACTCTTATGTGCACATATCTCTGTAACCCAACACAAACACCTAACAAATATCTTGAAAGAATAAGACGAGGTTAATCCATGATTACATTTTTGAAAGAGCTGTTTTCCAACTCCTAATGGTCAAGGACCCTCCTATCATCAGCTCAGCAACATGACATAACGACTACTCAACACAAATACCTGTATAGCTAGAGAAATAAGCTAAAACACGTTGTCGGGGCTGTAAAATTTGAGGGTTTCCCTCGATTTCTCTAAGATCCCATCATCAGATCCTGATTTGTGGGTAATGGGACCACTTTGGAAGTATACCCTATCGGTTACAAAAATAATTTTGAAAATCTTTCCACAATTAACGGAGATATCGCGTAACAAACATACAAAAAAAACCGAATAGAAAGTCTCCTCTTTTGTGTTTTTAAAGTCGGTTAAAAATGTGTGTCAAATTTCAGATCAATCAAAAATTAATTACTAAAATGCTAACAAATTTCTTTATTAATAACGGTTTCAGAAAACAATAATTCCCAGATAATATGTATGTATGTGTATATCGTAGCGATATACAATTATTCCAAATACAATGTTCCTAAAACAGTAAAATGCTATTCCCGTTTCAGATATGTATATTTAGTGGATCAGTTCGCCTTTCCGCGGCGTTAGTCCCATAATTTATTGTGACCGTTTGTCCACGCCATGGAAGGGTTTAGGGGATAAGTCTTGCTTGAGGTATCGCCAAACTTAAGTGCGAAAGATAGGTATGATATTTATTCCTGAATATCATTGCTGCAAAATTAAATATTTATTTATTTAGACAGCCTGCAAACATATTTCATAAGGCCTTAATGCCAAAGGCATTTTCTTCCACAGACAAACCTTTGTAAATATGACGCTTAGTAATATTTGCTATAGGCATTGTGGGAGGCCTATGTCCAGCCATGGGCATCTTTTGGCTGAGATGATGATGATGAATTGCTATACCACTTATAACAAAATTTCTGACATGGTGATACCTCACTTTACATATGCGGTCTCGTCGGTGGTTAGTGTCCATTGTAATTTTTATACGAACCACCTACTAATAAATAAATAAATAATAATAATAGTAATATTCTAATACATACACACAACGCCATCTAGTCCCAAACTAAGCAGAGCTTGTACTATGGGTACTAGACAACTGATATAAATACATAAATACTTTTTTTTTTTTTGTAAATACATACTTATTATACATAGAAACACCCAGACCAAATCAAACATCAAATGTTCATGCACACAAATGTTTGACTTGAGCGGGAATCGAACCCGCGACCTTTGGAATAGCAGTCCGTTACACAAACCACTACGCCATCCGGTCGTCAAAATAAAAAATAAATAAATATATATATATATATCAAAAACCTCCTTTCTGATGATGGGACCAACTTCAAACTATTGGTATTGCTATTATAGTTTTACCTGTTATATTGAGGGTACTTATTATAGTTTTTTATTACGTACATTTCTAATTATTTTTGAATTTTCAGTGTCCTTGTGTCACTATTGTTTAAAGTAGGTTCAACTTTTTTTTAAAAAGATTTCGTAGAGGCGTCGGTTCGAACAGTAATAAATTCAGTTTATGCGAAAAGACAACTAAGCCAGTTTTTTTAGTAAATCATTTTCTAAATTAGTAAATCTTATTTATAAAGGGGGGTATAACAAGGGGTGAAGGTGTCAGGTAAAATAGTATTTCTATATCTGTATATAAAAATGAGGTGTGTTACTCCAAAAATGGTTTGTTAACGCTTCAAAAACTCAAAAAAAAATCCTTCTGATTGAACTAAAATTTTAACAAAAATGCTTCAAGGACGGTTTGTTTAATTTTTTTTGCGCCAATTTTGTTTCTTCATCATCAGCCTATTGTAGTCAACTGCTGGACATAGGCCTCTCCCACTACACGCTACTTAGATCGTTCTTTTTCTTATTTCTCATCAATGCAAACACAATGAAGCTTGGCAGGGTACTTACAGCAATTTATTTTTATAAAACTGAAGAATTTCTTTGCAGGCGCTAATCTCAGGAATTACTTGTTTGAATTGAAAACATCTTTTAGAGTTGGAAAGCCCATTTATCGAGGAAAGCTTGTATGGCTATGTAACATCACGCCACGACCAACTATTTTTTTTTCTTTTATTAAAAAAGACAACTTCCGCATAAGGAGTATATCCTGGGTCACGGGGTACTTTACAAACATACATGAAACGGACACAAGGAAAACCCAGACTCAGAACAACAATTTGTGGATCACACATAGTGTCGTGGGCCCCCATGACCCCATGTGGGGCTTGAACCCACAACACTCGGCGTAGTCGCCATTCGTGCAGTCAGATTAATTAGACTAATTAGATCCTTACGTCTTTAACCGATAAACAATCGTAGGAGAGCCATGCTTTGGCGAATATGGGTCGGCTTGACCTAAGTAATATTACTACCTCACAGAAAATCGATGTTAAGCAGGTTATTGGAAGCTCAATAGAACATGACCCGAACGATGAGACGGAAGTGTGATGCTGTAAATATACGCAGGACAACAGCACTGCAAGGACAAAGAAAAAATTGAAACAAACCCTATACCAACCCAACTGGTCATCGTGGTTATAGTAGGCCAAAACCTCCATGCCGCGGGTGGACGGGATGGGTTCTCCCCTCCACCGCCAGCCACGAGGGGGCGGCGTCCGCGTGTGCCGGACGTCGCCTAAAGAGAGGAAAAATTTTGAGACGGAGCCCGCAACAGGAGCGGGCCGGCGCTGGGAGGGGTCCAGAAGGCGATAACTACCTGGACCCCTCCTAAACTGGAAGCGCAAAGAGGGCACACCGTGTGGTTTTAGTCGGTTCGAGTCCGACACACCACCCCGCCGAACGATAGCCCCGGCGGGGTGACGGTCCGAGGGGATTTAATTTAAAAAAAAAAAAAAAAAAGGCCAAAACCTCCATAAATCATATTCCAAAAATCGTTTTAGTATATTTCTAGAACATTGCAAACATTTCCATGTATTTAAAGTGACTAGAAGTAATCACGTATGTAATCATAATTATAAAAGCCCTTCCACACATCTGCTTACATTTATCGTTACCGTAATCAAGAGAACAGATAGAGCGGTTACGTCCAATAATAAGATCTTGTTGAGAATGTGACACGGCCACGCCCCTGTTAATAAGATTCTGGTCTCTTTTAATCAATACGATGAGTTGACGATACGACTTCCATTTGTGAGAGTTTAAATTTGTGCGGCAAATCATTTTTCGGCAAACAAATTTCGTCATAGACAAAGATAATGCTATTAAAATCAATCGAAATTGTTTGTATCAAAGAACCTTTTTTTTTAGATTTGGGTCGACGAGTCTCGCGCTTGCGTAAAAATAATTATAAATCGCAGTGGTTTTGCAAATTAATCACAACTGTGATTATAGGATTTATAAATCATATGATATTATCAAATCTGAATGTAATTTTTTTTCCAGTGCACTTGTAATTCTTGAGTTGTAAGTAACGGTGGGCAGCTGTTGTGTCTTACCGTCACTACGTCAGGAACCCGTCTGCTCCTTCACCTTCCCAAAACTTAAGGCGACCCCTCTTAAGTTTTGGCGATAAAAATCAAAATATAACACCACACCCAAACCCCACATCGTCCCATCTAAAAGTTCCTTTCAGTTATTAGGCGAGAGTTTACCAATTAGATGAAGCAACGGTTCTAAATCTTAAGCTTTGTACTATATGTGAAAGTATACAGTATAAGGGACCGATATTCATTGCTACTAAAACTTCTGAGATTTTCTGGTGCCTCTCAATAGATATTTGTAACGTTTTGGTTTATTTGTTACAGAAATTTGTCTAAAAAAACTTTATTATCAAATATTTACTTGTATTTCTTAAGTATTTCTTGGGTTTAGTTTATTATTACAGGCACATTGCCAGCACCTTACCACCAGAAAAAGGTGTGGGCATTTTTGTGTAAGACAGGACTCGCGACTTTTCTTACCGCGTGAGAGCCACTTTGGCACATAATATGACCAACCAGAGTGGTACCACGGCCTCACAGAAACCCGGTGATAAGCATTTTGTTTTATAACAAATATTTTTAAAGTCAACTCGCACTAGGAATATATCCTGTGGTGCAGGTGACTTTACAAACATTTATGAAACGGACACAAAGAACACCCAAACTCAGAATAACAATTACTGGAGCACACAACGTGTGGGGATCGAACCCACAACACTCAGCGCAGTGGGCAGCGGCGTGGCGACCGCCACTTGCTTAAACCACTACGCCATCCGTGCAGTCATTTCGTTCACTGCTGTTCACCGAGTGAGTTTGGTTATTCGAGCTTAAACCCCTCTCTCCACTCAATCAGTTTATAAATGGTGAAAGTACACACCAAAGAAACAGTCGAATTGGTAACTTTTTTTTAATGCGTTCTTTTGTATCTTAACGATGAAAAATTATGGGAATATAATTAAGATAGATGAAACCGATCCATTGCTTGCATCCTCATTCTGTTCAGTCTAAAAGTAGCCACAAAATATATTAGGTTACTATTTTCTAAGGCCAATTTAATGGGCCAATTCAAATTAAACCAATCTAAGGTTGTTCGAAATATGCATTGGGAACATGTTTATAAACTGTATATTTTTAATATATATATATATAAATATATATTAGTCAATATTATAGAATCCCTGGAACTAACATCATGGTGACGGATTAAGAATACGGAATGTCACCGCCCCTATTCATCCCGTGGGTGTCGGAAGAGCCGACTAAGGGAAAAAACTGCACAGGACGACAGCACTGCAAAGAGAAGGAAAACTTGAAACAAACCCTATACCAACCCGTTTGGCCAAAACCTCCTTTCTAAGGAGAGGCCTATGTCCAGCAGTGGACTGTTATAGGCTGTTGGTGGTGGTGGTTGGTGGAACTAACATACCTAATATTAGTAATACAGTGCAAAGTATGTTTACTTTAACTTGTATTTACAAATTTGTAAATAATTACGATATAATGAATGCGAATTATACCAAAACAATAACAAAATGTAATAGTCGGTACTTTCTTTTTATAAAAAGACGACTCCCGCATTACGAATATATCTTGCGGCTCGGGGGACTTTATAAACATACGTGAAACGGACACGAAGAACACCCAGACTCAGAACAACAATTTGTGGATCACACAAAGTGTCGTCCCATGTGGGGATCGGACCCACAACGCTCAGCGTAGAAGTGAGCGGCGTGGCGACCGCTTAAACCAGTACGCCATCCGTGCCGCCGTCCGTGTTTCAAAACTTTGAAATTAAAACTTTTATTATCAACTTCACCAGCCCGTACCTTTCCATGATTCGCTGTGCCACATTGTGGTTGTATTGATGAGAAATGAAGAACAAAAATGGCGCGAAAACTAAAAGCGGGTTGAACTTATTGAGTTTTTGAAGCGTACACAAACCAACTTAACATTTTTATATATGTATATTTAGATTTTGTATCAAAAGTATCATATTTTTAGTATCATTTCTTTTTTAATTGTTACTATACTTGATACATTATTTTTTAAGAAGTTATTACACTACATTCATAATTTAAACTATACCTAAACCAACAAGATAAATAAAAACCTCTAATAGCGCCTACTAAAAATTACACCGCAATGTGTAACTGTACGAATTAGTTGATAAATGAATAACACTTCGGTACAAATGGGCGGGCTTCATCAGAATGATACCAAGGCCTCACAGAAAACCGGTGTTAAGGAAACCCCTTCTGCTCTGGTTGTGGGGTGAAGACTCACTCTTGAGTTACAGGTTTAAATAGGCGGCGACGAGAATTGGCCTTCAGGTGACCCGTCTGCTCGCTTACACTCCCTTACCATAAACAAAAGTAGGATTGTAGGAAAGTTCTAGTAATATTGATTATTACTATACGAAGATGATACTAAAAGACTCTGACGATGATTTCCAGCAAAAAATTACAGCGTTATGTGTAACTGTGGGAATTCGTTGTTAAAGGAAAACCAACTGCTATTGAGATAGCCCCCCAAAGGGATAGCCCAACAAGGTGGTCCGACGACCTGGTGGAGGTCGCGGGAAGCCATTGGATGCGGGCAGCACAGGATCGGTTGTTGTTTCGAACTTTCGGGGGGGCCTATGTCCAGCAGTGGATATGCTTTCGGCTGATATAGATGATGATGATTATTAACTTTTCGCCATCGTTCCACATGGCAAAATTTTCATCCTCATCACCTGAATAGTTGGCTTTCCGCTACTGTGCGCTTTTCGAGACACTTTTTGCCTCGCACCTGTGGAACAGGTTATCGTCTGCGGTATTTCCGGACCGATACGACCTTCAAACCTTCAAGAAAAGATCGTACTCCTTCTTAAAAGGCCGGCAACACACTTGTGACTCCTGAGTTGCAAGCGTTCATGAGCAGCGGTAGTCACTTTTCATCTGTGACCCGTCTGCTCGTCTGCCCCCTCTAACATAAAAAAAAAAAACTTATTTATCTTCTTTTTTTATGGAAGAGGGGGCAAACTTTGAAGCATCATATTTATTGAACATTTATTAAAATGATGACTCCTACCAAAATCCCAAGTTAAATTATTATCTATCCATATAAAAATAATATAGCAATGTGTTTGTACGATTTTGTTAGCTGTTGCCACATAGATTTGTCTGGTCCATTCATTAGCGTTGGGCCAAGATAACTGATGGATGCTAGTTTTAATCACCCATAATGATTTATGATCGCTTTCCGGGTTGCGGCTCGTTTCGTTTTGACATAGATGAATAAATGATGCATTATCTACATACATATGTTAGTGAGGAGACAGATAGATGTGTCATTAATTTGTTTATCTGAGACATAAAAAACATTTATAGCAGTTTCTGATATTTTTTGTAATTAATATTAAAAGAACTCTTTAAAATTATTTTTTAAATATGAATATAATACAAAAAACTTTGAATTTACAAATTAGTATCAATATATATAATTTAATTAAATATATTGGTTAATTTTTTATTATTTGTCTTCGCATTTACATATTTACATACATACATTATTGATGTTCTCATTCCAGAATTAAAGCAGCCTATGTTAAATTATTATTATTATTATGAGAAGGAAAACTTGGAACAAACCCTATACCAACCCGTCTGGCCAGCGTGGTATAGTAGGCCAAAACCTCCTTTCTAAGAAGAGGCCTATGTCCAGCAGTGGACTAGTATAGGCTGTTGATGTGATGTGATGTGTGATGTTACTTCTTGTAACATTAGCCACTGGATCTTAAGTCAAACGCCTTTCAATATTAACCTTCCGCAAAAAAGTAACATTGCCCATTGTTTTATTTCAGGCGCTTTAAAACTAATTTCTAACTAAAGAAGGAAATTATACATAACTACTGAGATATAAAGAATAGCTAGTTTCTGTATGTAAGATAACCACAATATAGATGGGTTGAATCTAATTTAAAACTAAAGTTGGCCCAATATTCCATGTGAAGCTAGTGAGTGCAGGTTCTATTGGTAATATTCTGACAGTAAGCCTGTTCTAATTTCCCAACGGAGGCGTTCGATTTGTTGAACCGCTGTCAATGCCGAATTCTCAATGTCAATATTTACGAAATAGATTTGATATAGTATTGTTACGTAATGACTGGGGTGGGGGAATCTACTCTAATAGGTTTATTGTTTTTGTGTGTTTTCTAAAGTAATTAGTACTTCTTGATGTTACATTTCCTTCTATCTGTTTTATTGAGACTTTTGTCACATTTAAAATGTACCAGTTATCTCTTCGTAAAAAAATATAATTTAACTTTTAGCATCAGAAGGAGGCTTATGTGTTTCGAGTGTATGTATGTGTGTTTAATACTTTGGCACGCCGCGGCTGTATTTTAAACGGCTTGATGGATTTTGGCTTGGGAGGTGTTGTTAGATTCGTCGTAATTGTGAGCAGATGAGAGCGCTACTTGGGGGCAACCTTCTAGATAATAATGATGACGACACAATTTCACGCAGCATTTAGCTTGTTATTCATATTTATAGCACATTTTTGATTAAAAGTTCTGCTATCGCCACTTCTACTAAATTTCACTTTAATTTCATATTCCTTTGTGTGTGAACTTCACCTAAAAGAGGTAAAAAATGTATGTTACTATATAGACTAGTTTTCACTCCAGTTATCTCTTTGTACGCATAATGTGAAACATCTAATTACAAGATTAACAAGTTTGCACATCAACAAGCAACAACAGCCTACAGGCGGCTCTATAAACTTTATCTCGAGTTGTGAACTACCACGATATGTGATGCATAGATTACTTACACCTCAGATGGTTTTAATTTAATTTGCAATAATTTGGATGCACTTGCGGACCAAAGTTGGGAGGTCTGTTCGAGTTTAAGAAGTTTCTTTGGTGTGAACACAGGTGTACACGTTACATTAAATTAGTTATTGTTTGACTGAATATTCTAAAGTGCTGTTTCCCCACGGATGAGTGGAGTTACTCCTTATCTCCTAAGGGAGTCTGTAGGTGTATGAATACGTGCCTTTATTATAATATTTCGAGGAACGAATTTTTAATATTGCATTACTAAAGTAGAAAAGTAAAAGAAGTCAAAGACATGCCTGTTGGTCTAGTGGTGACCCTGACTGCTAAGCCGGAGGGCGTGGGTTCAATTGCCGAAAAAATATTGTGTGATAGGCACAGTCACTTGTTCTATGTCTGGGTATTATTTATCCATAATATGTATGTATTTAGAAATATATAAATGGTTTATCAGCAGTCTGGTAATCATAACAAGTAATTCTGGTTGCAGGCTTTGCCTGATTTGGGATCAGACGTCAGTGTGTGAAATGTGTATAGTTATTATCAATATTTGCCAGGAATATTCCTCTTCCTCCCTTTTCGTTGAAGTGACATGAAGGAACCTCCATATGTCATCATCATCATCATCAACAGCCTATACAAGTCCACTGCTGGACATAGGCCTCTCCTTAGAAACCTCCATATGTAACTTTATTAATTTCACTATTGTATTCGGTGGTGTCCAGTGGTGACGGATCAAGAATACGGAGTTTCACCACCCCTATTCATCCCGTGGGTGTCGTAAGAACCGATTAAATTAGAAAACTACGCAGGACAACAGCACTGCAAAAGGTAGGAAAACTTGACACATACTCTCTACCAAACCCCGTCGTCCAGCGTATTGTAGTCCAAAACCTCCTTTCTAAAGAGAGACCTGTTCACCTGATGGAAAGTGATCACCACTGCCCATGAACGCCTGCTACTCGGGAGTCACAAGCACGTTGCCGATCTTTGAGGTGGAAGTATTCTCTTTTCTGGAATGTTTGGTGATCGTATCAGTCTGGAACTGCCGCAGGCGATAATTTGTTCCACAGATTAATTCTCGTATATCATCATCATCATCATCTACAGCCTCTAATAGTACACTGCTGGACATAGGCCTCTCCTTAGAAAGGAATTTTTGGCTAACTATACCACACTGGCCAGACGGGTGGGTATCGGGTTTTTTCTCGTATATCCTTCATACATAAAACTACTAAATTTATTATTCTGAACTAAAACCATTTTTCACATCCAAAAAGCCTTATTTGGTATGAATAAGGTTTATTTTAACTTGTGAAAGAATCGCCTAATACGTGCCGCCATTTCCAAATGATATATTTTTCAATGAACAGCAATATTTTACGTACATTAGACTATTGTGAAGAATATCTACCTAATAGTTATTTATTGCTGTAACTAAAATCTGGAAGCTAACCAGTCTTTATTCCTAAACTGTTCATAAATCATTATCTAAATAGATTTATACAAATTGTTCTCAATTTTAATCGACAATTGGTGCAATTTTAGTAAAGGAAGGTCAAAAGTTGAGTCTAAGAGATATAGAATACAAGGTAGAAGTGTAAACTTCGTGTACGAGGTAGAAGTGTAAACGTGTAGAAGTGTAAAATGAGGGTTCTTCTTTCTTTCTCCTCTATCCATCAATATAGCTTACTCCCTTTCTAGTCATATCCTTTACACTGTCCCTCAAACTCTTCTTTGGTCCTGATCTACTCTTATATCCGTCAACTTCCATACAAATATAAAACTTTCTTCATTACATTTTACTCATCGCTACGCATCACATGTCCATACCAGAACAACCTGTTGCCACTCGACTTTTCATCCGCTGATGCTACATTCAGGCTTTCTCTCTCTCCTCTAATGTATTCATTTCATATCTTGTCCATCCTAATCATCCCATCAGTAACTTTTGCATTTCAGTTAGTAATAGTTGGTATCTTGTGTGATACATTGGTAAAATTTTAAAAACATCCAAAATGAGCGGGTAGATGTTGAATCATGTATCTCACGAACTACACTACTTCACTCGAATGTCGAATTTTGTAAGTCATTTTTTCTGACATAAGAGTAGCAGTAACATCTATCTCAGTTCAGCCGTACTGTCCTCATTGTGTAATAAACATCTCAAGAACAATAAATTCTCGTCACACTCATCATCATCATCATCAACAGCCTTTAGTAGACTATTCTACTGCTGGACATAGACCTCTCTTTAGGAAAGACTATAATAAACAAATGTTTTGGCCTACTATACCACGCTGGTTGGGTTTGTTTCAAGTTTTCCTTCTCTTTGCAGTGCTGTTGTCCTGCGTAGTTAGTTCCCTTAGTCGGCTCTTACGAAACCCACGGGATGAATAGGGGTGGTGACACTCCGTATTCTTAATCCGTCACCACACTCAACGGAAATATAAAAGTTATTGTTAATGCATTAGTATTTTTTTAAGAAAGAATTGAGAAAAATAAATGTTTACCCAGCTATATTTAAGTATAGCTACATTTTAGAATAGCGTTATAATTCTAAAAGCTAGATTTGTAAAATGATCTTATAAAGTATTATCACGAGATTTTAATACCGGATAATACCCACTGTTTAGTATTTAAAGGGACGATGCTTTTCTATATTGTTCATAACAATACACAGAGTTCAATAGATACGCCTCACCTGTTGAATTTACAACGAGATTTCTTTAAAAAGAGCTTGCACTTGTGAAATAGTCTATTCAGAGAACATTCAGATATTGAATAAGGGGACGTGTATCGTTTATAAATATTGAGTAAGAATTGTATACTTTGATGTTCGTTATTCACCAATATCGAGAGACTAATAAATCTTTATTATATTTTTGAAACGATGTTCCTAATCGCGCGTTTTACGCTCTGAGCGGATGGGAGCGAGGACCAAAAAATGTGTAACAAACAAGACTTTTTTCCGACACTACTTGCTAAACTTTTTTCTGACCATAGACCCCTCACGCCATTTTTTATGATGCATTGGCCAGAAGATCAGACAAGTCACCTCATAGTTGTCCATGAACACCAGCGATTCAAGATATACAAGTCGTTGCCACTCTTTTATTACTATTCCCCCCCTCCCCCCAAGTTTAGGGGGGAAGAGGTTTGTGCCTCTGGTAAATCCTCACTCGGTGAAAAGTAACGAAAGAATTACCTAACATCGGTTTTCTGTGTTCAAAAATTATTTTTATCAAAGACTAGCTGAGCCGCGCAACTTCGTCTGCGTCTCTCAATAGTAATAAATTTTCTCCGTTTTTGAAACATTCTTCATTAGTGCTCCGCTCCTATTGGCCTTAGCGTTATGATATATAGCCTATAGCCTTCCTCGGTAAATGGGCTATCTAACACTGAAATAATTTTTCAAATCGGACCAGTAGTTCCTGAGATTAGCGCGTTCAAACAAACAAACAAACAAACAAACAAACAAACTCTTCAGCTTTATAATATTAGTATAGATTACGACCTTCTTTTGGAGTTAGATATTTCGCGAGTCTTACGCTAGCGTAATAATATTAATTAAGTAGCAGTGGTTTTGAAAAACAGCCACAGGAGTGCAAAAATGATTTATAAATCATATGATTTATCACATGTGATTATGGTTTTATTCCACCCCTAGAGACGAAGCAAGGCTCTCCTATGACGTACGTCGGGGTATCACAGTTTTCCTTCCTAGGGTACACCTGGTTCCCCGGCAACTGGTACCCGAGGCGGCGTGCGGTTTTTGGTCGGTTCGAGTCCGGCATAATCACTGGTGGGTGGTATACGAAGGGATTTCCGCAAAGAAAAAGAAAAACAAAGGCTCTCCCATGACAATGTTACAAAATTTTTCATAAACCAAATCAAACTATTATTTAAAGTAATATTTACCTTTTTTTTTGTTGACGGAGTGGAAAATCCCTTCGGATCTCCGGCTCCTTGGGGATATAGTAGCTAGGAGTATGTGGTGATTCCACCGGCCAGCCTTAGGCGCCCTGCTCTGGGGAGAACCCGGGCCATGTGATTTCAGGTCCCCCAGATCGACGCCGCACCTAACTAGGCCCCATCTCAGGTAAAGCCAAACTAATATTTACCTAGAGTTGTCATTAACCTCTCGACAGTGTCGCGTCCGCTCAGCGGACTTTGCACATTAGTGCGCTTCTGTGTCGAGTCCGCTACGGGGATCCGCCGTAGAGGTGTATGTATAGTCTGTTTTGACGATTACTACAATTCTCGCTCTATGGTACTTATTAACAATCAACTAAGAATGAACAGGTTCTCCCTATCACATAAAAATTGTTTGGTCTGTGGTACAAATTTTTTTGACGATCGTTTATTTAAACTGTGACCATTTCAGTCAGCGTTTCCCGCTAACTTTTCTTTGGTTTATTGGTCATTTGATTTTTATTTTATCAAGTACTTAATATTATAAGTACAAAAAAATATATAATTTTACATCCAGCAAGGTCTTTATTTTTTATTAATTGTAAAATAAAAGATAAGTTTTAGGTGACCCATTTGTTTTCTCATAGAACATTTGCAATGCAATTCAAAGTCAAGTGTAGAGTAAGAAATTACACAAAGAAATCTAATGCGAATAAAAATTATTAATGGCTTTATTCGAATATAAATTACTAGCTGACCCGCGCAACTTCGTCTGCGCCTCTCAATAGTAATAAATTTTGTCCGTTTTTGAAACATTCTTCATTGGTGCTCCGCTCCTATTGCTCTTAGCGTGATGATATATAGCCTATAGCCTTCCTCGATAAATGGGCTATCTAACACTGAAAGAATTTTTCAAATCGGACCAGTAGTTCCTGAGATTATCGCGTTCAAACAAACAAACAAACAAACAAACAAACTCTTCAGCTTTATAATATTAGTATAGATTAATGGCTTTATTATATTTATTAATGGATTTAGAGAAAATCAGGTTTTTAAACCTATACCTACCCTAAAAATACGTTGTCTGTGTAAAGTCCGTTCACGGGACTCCACAGACTTGAATATTTTACATTTTGACATGTCACTGGCGAGAGGTTAAGAAACATACCAAACTTAAACAAATCTGTACTGTCAGACTTAAAGAAGTAACAATGTAAGATACAGTACCTATGAACTGTCATTAAGTGCAATCTTTGGTATTTTCTTTGTTTCAAAAGATCAGAGGGCAGTGGAACAATGTATTAAAACGGTAACCTGACCTATAGTTATGTGACATTAAAGCACGTAGCTAATTGGTAGCTATCGTTACCACTTACAATTAGTTGCTATAGTAGCTGTATATATATGTATATTGTGAGTATACTAACGATTATTATAAACTAGCTTTTGCAAACGACTTCGGTCGATTTAATAAAGATCAATTTTGTCATACCGATTTTTTCTATGTTCTATGCCTATATAATATTTATATGTGCAAAATTTCATGAAGATCTTAGAATCTTCCTGGTGTGATTTATTTATAAATATCCATATAAACTTATGCATTCATATTAGTAATGAAATGCGAGCGAGCGAATCGAGCGGGAGGGATTCCAAGGGCAGCAACGCACTTGTGACTTTTGAGTTGCAAGTGTCCATGGTCGGCGGTAGTTGCTTACCATCAGGTGACCCATCTGCTCGTTTGCCCCTTATACCATAAAAAAAAAAAACAGAAAAAAAAATATCCTACGTTCGGGCAGGACAACGTGAGTTTACTTTCTCTTCTTCTCTCTTCTGAATACATAATATTGTGCTAACTAAAACAATTACTTAACACATTTATAGATTAGCAATAGCCTTTCATTTCTAGAACCGAAACAATTCTAGCCCGAAATCTATCCAGGGATTTATTTTTAAACAAGTCACGGAACAAAGTTTGGCATTTTTCCCTCTTTTCTATGACACTTTGAACAATATACCAATTCGATTAAACTTTAAGAGAACATTAACAGTAGAAGCGAAGGTTTGCCAATCCTTTGTCTTCATTAATAGCAATTTTCCGCTTGATTCACGACAAAAATCAAGTGTGAAAAAAGTATATAGTGAATGCCGTTTAAAAATAACTTTTAATTAAAAGAAATTAAATTGTTTACTTGTTCTTTAAACTGTTTTATCGGACAAAGCAAAATTTCAAATTGAGCAATTTCTGGTTAAAAAATATTTATTTTTAGATTTGAAAAAGCGAATTAATCTTAAAGCGTCCGTTCCTGAAATTAAAAACAGGAATGAAAAAAAGTGAAGGAATTGTTATTATTTTAGTAGCGACAAGTTAAATTTGTCTAACGAAATGATTATATTAGTGGGTGGACGGGCAAATGATCTTCAAAAAGCGGTTCCCGGAATAGACAAATTATTTACATGCAAGTTTGTATGTACGTTTCCTTATAATAAGGCGAATCGCGAATAAGGCTCTCATTTGTCCGATGTTTCTTTCTCTGTTCTGTCTTGCCTCTATGTATTTCTGGAACAATAAACGGAACTGTATGTATTATATTTTGAATAAATATAAAATATTTTGTAACAATAATGACTTAATTTCTTTCTTGCACCCATTGAACACACGACCATTTTAAAGAAAAATTACTTTGATTAATGTCATATATTATGACATCATTATGACATAGTACTGACCTAAAATTTGACTTTTTTGGTTGGCGTCCCTACTATCACTATCATTTAAATTCATGATTGCCTCAACTTGGGTCATTTATTATCCAGGCATTTTTTTAAATAACTCTTTAAACTCTACAATTTGACGTAGGTTTTATCACAATAACATATGGACGAAGTAAGTATGTGAATTTTGCAATAAAAATTATTTCCCCCACTCCTGGGGTCACAGGCAATCCAGGCAATTATGGCCCTTATTATTTACTAATGTGTACACCATCATTCCTGATGGTTTTCATCAATATAACAGATACCCTGGGAATTTTCTCGGTCCACTACCATCTAAGTAAAAAAGAGACCATACCTTCTTTTTAAATGTGAAATGATTATTTGCAATATATGTTTTTATGTAACAAATATATGAAAGTAAACTTAATTACAAATAGACCGAAGTTGGTTGGTTATTTCTACATCACCCGCACATTTATAAATTATAAAATGGTAAAATAAGTATCTGAAATTAGGTCTATAGAGTAAAAAGAGAAAGTAATAAAAAAAAAAACAAAAAACCTTTCCGAACGTACTCAAACTGGATAATGAACGAACGAAAATAAATGCTTTTTGTTGTCAGATGTCACAGAGGCTGTAGTTGTCAAAACTGTGTTTGTTTGTTGTTTGAAAACAACAAGTGACTATGTACCAGTACTCACTATGAACCAAGGAATGATTAAGATTTAAGTTATTTCTATTAAACTAGTAAGTACAGTGCAGTACCTACTCTAAAATAGTTCTTGTCTCTGGAAACATTTTTAGCTGTGCTCTATGTCCGTTTGGACGGGGATTAAAGGTTCCAACTCGGCTGGTAATGCTATCCTACGTGCAGCAGCCTGACATGCTAAAATCTTGCCGTTCCTTGATGAAAAACGTTTAAAGTTAGAAACTCTCTTACCGAAAAGCCGAACCCCTTCAAAGTCGTCTTGGCTTTCCAATCGAACCTCCGCTGAAAATAATCTAACCAGCACGGGGCGACAGTGACGCCTCTTGGACCCACCATTGCAGTGACAGACCTTGATGTTAAGGTTTTGTTACATCGTTGGAAGCCATCTTCTCATTAGGAGTACTAAGCTAAGTCTTACTGTTGTCTTCTTAGACAGGTTTAGACACTGTAAAGAGATGAGAGTGCCTTATATTGATGGCGGGTCTCCATGAGATCTACCATCTTGGCACACAATAATAAATGCTTAGGCCCAACATATTAAACATCAGGTATTGCAATGATCTAAACCTTTTAGAAACTCATGCAAACTTTTCCATAGAATTCAGCTATTCATTCGACAAGAACATCTACGATAAGCTTTCTTTAAGACTGCTCTGAGCCAGTTGAATATCAGCAAGTCGAGTCAACGTAGTTAAAAATTGCAGAGACTGTTTGATATGTTTAAAGATGTTTTTGAAAATGAAAAAAAATGCAATTAAGCTGGCAGGTAATTTAAATACTTAGTTCTAAAAAAATATAAATACTATAATATGTAGGTTTCTGTATGAAAGTAACTAGGTAAGTATTTATGTATGTGTATGTATTTGGTATGTATATATGTATGTAATTGGTTGCACTGTTTCTGTCTAACTTCTCAATAATTTTAGTGCACCTAGTCACACATTTCCGCACCACCCTGAGATAGACTGGGGGAAAATGCCTGTGGCATTAAGTCTGCCATTGTACAACTCATACTTGTGCATAAAAAATAATAATTGTAATAAATAAATAATTGGATACCATTAATTAGAAAGCAAATTTTTTGTAAGCCTGTATTCCTTCAAAAGATAAGAAAGGAACTCTCATACACCAGTCTGTCAAAACTCCTTTATTAAGAGTGTCAAGATATTAAGTTAAGAAGAAACATGAAATCTATCTTAAGCCTGTTAAAGTTAAAAAACCAAGCTTCTAAATTGAAGAAATCAAATGATATGCCTATTAAAACTTCATATTTCAACATTTCACAGGTAAATCTAAAATTATAAAATTTAGCACAAAGTAAGGTATTGCCTAGATAAAGGCCTATATTCGAGTCCGGCATAGCCACCAGTATTTCTGCACATAAAAAAAAAGAAGGCCTATTTTATCATTCTGTTGTAAAATTGTTTTTAACATACGTCTATGTAAGTGCTGAGTACTTTTAGGTAGGCAAACTTGAGTTTGTCTTTAGACAAAACATGGGAGGTACTTGTTAATATGAATTAACAATTTTTTGATATTTTTACATTATTTGAATTGTAAAACTTTTCTAGAGCCAAACTCTACCAAGCCTTTTTGTTCGCTTTTATAGTACATATAGTTGAGAAGATATCACATCAACAGCCTTTAACAGTCCACTGCTGGACATTGGCCTCTCCTTAGGAAAGAGGTTTTGGCCTACTAACAGAAGATATAGAACAGAATAATTATATTATATTCATCTGCCTCAGTGGTGCAGTAGTAGCGTATGCAACTGCTGTGTTGAGGTCTCGGGTTCCCATTCCCAGATAGGACTAAATGTTTGTATGATCTGCAAATATTGGTTTCCGAATTTGGGTGTTTTCTATGTACAATATGTATGTATTTATATAAAAGTATATAAGTATTTTATCAGTCAATCTAGCGTTCATAGTACAAGCTCTGCTTAGTTTGAAACTAGACGGCGTTGTGTGTCAGATGTCTGAAATATTATTAATATAATAAAAGAATATATTTTGAATTTATAGAATTCTTACCATATGGAATTATTGACCAATTTTGTCTGCAGGCCAAATACTAGGAAGTATTTATGTATAGTATATACATTATTATTGTTATATTATTAGAATTACATAAAAAAAACTGATATACAGTTTTACGCGTTCTAGTCCCAAACTAAGCAGAGCTTGTACTATGAGTACTAGACAACTGATATAAATACATATATCCTTTTCTTTTGTAAATATATACATATTTTACATAAAAACACCCAGACGAAATCAAACATTAAATGTTAATGCACACAAATGTTTGACTTAAGCAGGGATTGAACCCGCGACCTTTGATCAAACATCCGTTACACAAACCGCTACGCCATCCGGTCGTCTATATACTGATATACTGCCTATATACTCTACTAGCTGAGACCCGCGGTGTTACCCGCGTTTGTTGTTATAACCGCGTGCAACGCCACGGGGCAAAGCTAGTCTAAAAAAAGTAGCCTAAGTTACTCCTTATGTCATCAGCTATCTGCCAGTGAAAGTCCCGTCGAAATCAGTCCAGCCGTTCCAGAGATTACCCGGAACAAACAGACAGACAGACAGGCAGACAGACAAAAATTGAAAAAAATGTTATTTTGGCATATGTACCGTGTAAACATACATATGCATTTAGTAAAAAGCGGTTATTTTAATATTACAAACAGACACTCCAATTTTATTTATTTGTATAGATATACTGAAAACTTTATGTTTTAATAATATCAAGTTCCTTATAACCCATAGTTTGTTATTGTGTTGGTATTTTATTAATGTATTTTGTATCTTGTATGTCCTTTCCATGGTTTAATGATTTATCCCATTATTTTTGCTTTGGTTATTAATACCTGTAAGTACCTAGTACCTGTGTAAATAACTGTTGGTACTTAAATTAGCAATCTTCTATTGTATAATTTATGCATAAAAATAACCTCACATGACAAAACATATAAAACAGTTATAATTATTATAGGTATAACAAAAATTCATGTACCTAATGTTATTAACATTTTAAAACTTAGTAATTTTAATAGTATACAATTTACTATGTTAATAGCAAAAATAAAAACACTAATTAGGGCAATTAAACTTGTTCTAAGTAAACATTTTCATATAAAACATTTGATCAACAATTAATCTTAATAGTTTACTAACGCTTCGATAGATGGCGGACCAATCGAATTAGATCGTACAATGGTTTCGTTACCGCCATTAGTATAAATGCTGAGGAACGCGTTGTCTAAGTTGCCATCAGGAGGGTCTTAACTGACTCGACTGAACAGCGAGTGATGATATGGGAAATGATCTTTAGTGATTACACCCCGCTCGCTCGTGTCTCAACTATCGCAGAGACACGTGTCGAAGAACTGACGCTGTTTTTGGCTCCTTTTATATATTATTATAACCATTATTATATACTGAACTTCAACTGAAAATAGTTGAAGTCTGAACAGAATTAGGATTACGTTAAAATTAATACACTACACACATTCGAATGAGTCACGTTTTAAATTGGATGTTAAAAAGACGGGAGGTTATCAGTTGTGAGATTTATTTGTTAACTAACCGTTATTTACGTTAATTATTTTAGCAATCTTCAAGATTGAAAACATACCACCCCTTTAAAGGTGGAAATTAAGAAATAAAGAATACATGAATAGTTAAAATAAATGAGTTTAATATTATATAACATTCGTCATGATGTATATATATAGATGCATTACATACTTGCGATACTTTTTGAAAAGACTATCAATTGTTTAACAATCGTAATTCAGTTTAAAAATGATTTCTGGTGATACTAAGTAGGTTGTAGAGACCAAAGAATATTTAGTTAATTTTATTTATACCTATCTATGTGTAATTAAAAATATAAATAAATGAACTAGAAAACAGAAAAAAACAATATAGTGTGAATTTAGTAGAGTAGATTATATTTTTTAGACATAATCTACTCTACTAAATTTGGTTGTTTTGAAGTTAAAATAATTAGAGATAAAATAAAAAAAGAATCTACTGTAGATTACTATATTTGAATATCAAATTTTCAATTTATTGTCAAAAAATATTAGTAATAAAATATCGATACCAATAAATAACTAAAATCCTATTAAGAACTGTAAGACTATGTTTTTAAAGTGCAATTCAGATTGTCCTAACCCTGGTAACGTACATAGCGAAAATTAATAAACTTTTAAAGCTATTTTGATGAAACAGGTAATAAATAAGGGACATCGGGGCAATGACCTTAGGCGTCGTACACACCACGTGGCACGTGGTTGAGACTAGAGATGTGCCGGATATCCGTATCCGTATCCGTATCCGCGGATATCCAAGGGAGAAGAGAGATCCGTAACCGTATCCGTATCCGTGACTTTTTTCGCGGATCTTTCACGGATCTTTCAATACATAGATCAAATTCTATATAGGTGATTTTGTATTCACTGTAAAATTATTAGGTATGTGTTTGTATTACAAACACATACCTAATAGTTTTACAGTGAAAACACAAACTTTGTAACACTATAAACAGCAACTTTTTTTCTGGCCAACGTTAAAATGAAAAAAAATTGGTCCTCCATTCAAATTACCAATCAAATGTTGTTAGTTTGTATGGAGAAACAATTTTTTTTCTTTCGTTTTCGGTGTTAGTCCAGAAGAAAAGTTGTTGTTTATAATGTTACTAATATGCACTTCAGAGGTTTTCAGTAAATTTAAAATAACCCTGAATAATGTTATTAGGTAGCTATGAAACACTATTGAATTCTGTTCAGATTACTTTTTATTTCTTAAAACAAATATTTGGCACAAAGGTATTGCAATCATTTATCGTACTACACTAAATCAACTAGGCAGGTCGTAGGTACGGAAAGAGCTATCTTTATAATGAGATCAATCAAACATCTTTGTATTAGCTTATTAAAATAATGAAATATTTAAATATTATAGAAACTTTTAACATCACTTCTATAATGGGACAACCACAAGTTGAATCTTTATAACATTTTCATCTTTACGAAACACGTACTGACCTGTCTGGCACGCGTCAACGGCAAAGCGTCAAGTGGCGACAACTATCAAGGTCACGGGCTCCGATTGAGTAAGAAACTTAAGATCCGTATCCGTATCCGTATCCGCGGATCTTGACACCAAATATCCGTATTCGGATCCGTATCCGCGGATATACTTTGTTAACGATCCGGCACATCCCTGGTTGAGACGCACGTGGCGTCTTGATTTGATAAATTATGTTATTTTTAAATAAATACTATAGTTACTTGGTTTGATGACATACATAGAAATATTTTTCTATTAATTATTTTTTAGATTCCACAGTATACCTACTTATGTTAAGTGTCTCTTAACAAAAATATATGCATGATTTTGTTTATACTTATGGATGGATTTGTTTAGACACTCATGTTGAATAAACTCAGAGGCGACAAGGACTTAGGACGGCTCCTTGTCAAGACCGTTTTTCCTCTACAGCTACGGACCCCCCTCCCCCCCCCTATAATTTTATACTTATGGATGACTACCGTTTGCTCTCAGCTTCGCTCGTTTAATCTCTATTTTGTCAATAATAATTTTCATCGTCGATCGTCGATTTTTCAAAAAGTAGCGTAGGTATGAACTATTCAAAACTATAACAAATACCTATATACTATAATAGATAGCTATTATCTCTCCGAGGTTAATTACATGACGGATCTGGTTAACCATTCTAGCGTATATCCACCCAAACATGGCTTAGGCGGGGAATAGGTTTTCGTGAAGGAATAATTATGAATTACAACCATACTTTATGAATTCCTACTTGAAAACTAGAGTGGGAGAGAGCTTTGTAGTATGCATTAGTGATGTGCCGGATCGTTAACAAAGTATATCCGCGGATACGGATCCGAATACGGATATTTGGTGTCAAGATCCGCGGATACGGATACGGATACGGATCTTAAGTTTCTTACTCAATCGGAGCCCGTGACCTTGATAGTAGTCGCCACTTGATATTTAAATATTTCATTATTTTAATAAGCTAATACAAAGATGTTTGATTGATCTCATTATAAAGATAGCTCTTTAAGTACCTACGACCTGCCTAGTTGATTTAGTGTAGTACGATAAATGATTGCAATACAAAGGTGCCAAATGTTTGTTTTAAGAAATAAAAAGTAATCTGAACAGAATTCAATAGTTTTTCATAGCTACCTAATAACCATTATTCAGAGTTATTTTAAATTTACTGAAAACCTCTGAAGTGCATATTAGTAACATTATAAACAACAACTTTTCTTCTGGACTAACACCGAAAACAAAAGAAAAAAATTGTTTCTCCATACAAACTAACAACATTTGATTGGTCATTTCAATGGAGGAACAATTTTTTTTTATTTTGACGTTGGCCAGAAAGAAAGTTGCTGTTTATAGTGTTACAAACACATACCTAAGAGTTTTACAGTGAACACAAAATCACCTATATAGAATTTCATCTATGTAATATGTATTGAAAGATCCGCCAAAAAAGTCACGGATACGGATACGGTTACGGATCTCTCTTCTGCCTTGGATATCCGCGGATACGGATACGGATACGGATATCCGGCACATCACTAGTATGCATTTAACAAAATCACAGTTAACTGTGATTATGTTATTGTCATATGATTTGATTTAGGTTAAGGTTGATATTTACTCACGTGTTGTTGCCAATACGCTGTTTTCAGACAATGCATAAAGACCCTATTTTGTTTACTTAACAGTAAATCTAGTAATTTTTTAATTATTATGTAGGTATGCTATCTATATACAAAATAATTACTAGATTTACTGTTCACTTTACTTATATCATCAACAGCTTTAATAGTCCACTGCTGGAGATAGGACTCTCCTCAGAAAGGAGGTTTGGGCCTACTATACCACGCTGGCCAGACGGGTTAGGATAGGGTTTGTGTCAATGGGGTGCTAGCTAGAAAACCTCCCCGTGGTGCACCCTGGAAACGCTGGCGATGGTACTGTTCCCTCCTTGTCCTCTTGGAGGAGAGGATTATCGCCAGCGGCCAATATTCTAGCAGAAGAGGCAGCCGTTCATCGGCGCTCGGGCAAGGCCTGGTCCAGCAGGGTGGGCGTGTCTGCCGGTTGCCCTGCTGGCTCTTCGCTCTTCGGAGCATGGAGGAGGAAACCTCGGTAAAAAACCGGATGGCGGGGCCCTGTAGGGGCCACAGTTTCTCCGCTGACAGCGGTGGAGATAGGAGGACGGGCTCGGCGTGTA
This sequence comes from Arctia plantaginis, assembly GCA_902825455.1. Classification (NCBI taxonomy): domain Eukaryota; kingdom Metazoa; phylum Arthropoda; class Insecta; order Lepidoptera; family Erebidae; genus Arctia; species Arctia plantaginis. The sequence goes on from CADEBD010000282.1 coordinate 1,492,862, forward strand.
CTGACACTACCACCGAGCAGGCAGGGGGACGTAGTCTCCCTGTCAACCGTCGGCATATCGTAATCCCGAGAAGAGCGCTGTGGTTAAGTCTCGCGGCTCTGATCGGGGGCGAGGGTCTTGGCTTAACCGCCCGGACCGCGAGGAAGATAACCTCTCTAAAAAATTCCCCGAATCCCGTGTTCTGGTGCGTGGCCAGGGGATGCATGGCTGATGGGAAGTTCAGTCGCGAGCGCACTCCAAGCCGAGGTACCTGCGGACCCCTCGGTTGGGTTAAAAACTTACGCTTGCCCGGGTAATGGGGGATCTCTGCCCGGGTGGACCTTTAGTTCTCCCCCACTCGTGGGATTTATTATGGACAATGATAACCAAAACTTAAGAAAAACGATCGGAAAACAAACAAAAACAAAAAAGGCAAGCAAAACGGACACTGAAACGAAAGGTGCAAGGGAGAAGAGGAACAGTGGAGTCGATGGGTCGTCCACTGAGGGTGAGGTGGCGTCGGGAACGCCCATCTCGATGGGGCTCCCAGAAGTCAGTCTGACTCTGATCTCTGGGAGCCGAAGAGCATCGGATCGGCTGCGTTCCGGATCCGCCGCTTCGTCGGATGGCGCGGAGGCCATGGAAGCGGAACATCGCAGCGACAGCCGAAAACGCGGACGCTCAGGGGACGTGGAAACCGACACGTCCCAGGAGATGATGCCACCAAAGGTGGCAAGTAGCCGCCGAGGGAGGGCACGCAAAACGGCCTCGGTCTCGACCCCGTCAGGCTCCGCGTTCTCAAACGCGGAGTCGTACAGAAGCGTACGGGTGGACGGCGAGGCTGTAGCGGAGGAGGAGATCGCGGATCTCCTGCTCAAGGTTCGGGAGCCGGTGGGGGGAAATGCCCCCCGGGCTCCCGTGTCCGTGCAGGAGAGGGCGAAAGCGGCGGTGGCCGTCATCCAAAAGGTGGCCAACAAGTCCGTTAACCTAAAGGGCTCGTTTGTGAGGGCCCTTAAGGAGGTCGTGGAGGGCCTGGTGGGCGATGTCTCTCGCCTACAGTTGGCCAACGAGAGACTCACGGAGCGGGTGAACGAGCTGAGCGCTCAGTTCGCCCGCTTCCAGGCGAACCTCCCCGAGCGGGAGGCCCCGTCCGCGCCCCCCCCTGTCCCTATCGCGACCTCGGGGGTACCTGACGCCCAACTGCGGTCAATTCTCGACGCAGTTGGGCGTATGCTGGACGGCCGTCTGGCCGGCCTGGAGGCGAGACTGCCCCCTGCGCCGGTCGTGCGCCCCCCGCTCGCGTCATCGCAGCGGACCTAAGGCCGCTGCGCCAACCGCGCTCCCCGTGGTGGGAGGCCGCGTCTCCTACGCGGCGGCGGCGTCGGCCCCGACTCCACCGGCTCCCCAGGGGCCGAGGAGAGGGGCCAAGGCACCGGCCCAGGCGCCAGTCAAGGCGCCGGCCAAGGCGAGGCCTAAAGCGGCGCCGAGGAGCGGAGTGGCTTTCCCTCCGCTCCCCGCTCCGACATCCCTGCCGGGCCCCTCTGCACCTGCCCCCTGCAACGAAGGTTGGCAGCAGGCGAGGGGCTCAAAGAAGTCCCGAAGGCGGGCTAGAAAGGCTGCTCAGAAAGCAGCCCAAGCCCAGCCTTCGCCACCGGTGGCAACGGCCTCAAAAAAGAGGCCGCGGAAGCTGCAGCCGCCCAAAACCGCGGCTGTAGTCGTGACGCTGTCGCCGGAGGCGGCCAGTGGCGGGCTCACGTATGCGGCCCTCTTCAAGGGGGCCCGGCCCGGTCTCGCCACTGAGTTCGGGGAGGCGGGGATGAGGCTGCGCCGCGCCCAGACGGGAGCTCGGGTTTTCGAGTTCCCTGGGGCTGAAGGCGCGGCGACGGCGGCTAAAAAGCCTGCCAATCACCAGATGGGGCAGGGGGGCTGCAAGCCTCCCCGCGCTTCTCGGCAAACGCCGGGGGCTAGCCTGCCGACCCAGGCTACCTCCGACGTCAATCTTGCGTCGACGCCGACGTCCATGGAGGAGGTTGTAGAGACGATCCAGTAATGGATCAAGTCTCCAACCTCCTGGTCCAGACGAATCTGAACCACTGTGCTGCGGCGCAGGATCTCTTCCTGCAAACCATGGCACAGTGGTCTATAGGTGTTGCCGTAGTCGCGGAGCCCTATTTTGTCCCTCCCCGTCCAAACTGGATGGGTGACCGGGACGGCTCCGTGGCAGTCGTCGGCTCCACGGCGGCTCATTCCCCGCCCTTGTCGCTAAGAGACAAGGGTACTGGATATGTTGCCGCCGATTGGGGGGGAATCACCATTTATGGTGTATATTTCTCCCCCAACCGGAGTTTGAACGACTTCGAGGTCTTCCTTAACAACTTGGAGGCCTCGATGCGGCGACTAGTGTCTGGGCACGTCCTCGTGCTGGGGGACTTCAACGCAAAGTCCATTGCTGGTGGACACTGCCTCCGCCCTAGGGCGACTTTTGCCCAATTTGGGCGGGGCCAGTGTTCCCACGAGGCGGCTGTACGCGGGGGTTGTCCGGTCCATGGCGCTTTATGGTGCACCGGTGTGGGTGGCGGCTCTGACCGCCCCGAATAGGGCGCGCCTCTGGCGCCCCCAGAGGATATTGGCGGTCAGAGCCATACGCGGATACCGCACGGTGTCCACCGAGGCGGCTTGCGCCTTGGCCGGAACACCCCCGTGGGATTTGGAGGCGGAAGTGCTCGCCGAAGTTTATCGGCGAGTGGCTGACTTCCGGGCGGAGAGCGGATTTCGCCCTCCGCCCGACGTGCGCGAGTGGCGCGAAGCCGCTCGCCGAGCCACCATGGTTAGATGGTCGTTCCGGCTGGAGACTCCACGCGCTGGCTTCGCCGCCGTGGAGGCTCTCCAGCCGGTCATAGCCGAGTGGGCAGGGCGGCAGCACGGGGCCCTTTCCTTCCGGCTGACGCAGGTGCTTTCCGGGCACGGTTGCTTCGGAAAGTACCTGCACTCGGTCGCTAGGAGGGAACTGAGTCCCGCCTGCCACCACTGCGACTGCAGTGAGGACTCGGCCCAGCACACGCTGGCGGTCTGCCCCGCATGGGCGACGCAGCGCCGGGCCCTCACTGCAGTCATCGGAGCAGATCTCTCGCTACCGGCCGTAATTCGCTCCATGGCCGGTAGCGACAGTTGTTTTACCGCGGTCGCAACCTTCTGCGAGGAGGTAATCTCGCAGAAGGAGGCGGCGGAGAAGGCCCGGGAGGACGACCTCCACTCGGACCTGATCCGCCGCCGGCGAACCGGGCGGCGGAGGCGCGCTTACCTGCGCCTCATGCCGCCCTGAGTGTGGCCGCGGGTGGACGGGGTGGGTTTCCCCTCCACCCGCATTAGTTGGCCAGCCGCGAGGGGGCGGCGTCCGCGTGTGCCGGACGTCGCCTAAAGAGAGGATAATTGAAGACGGAGCCCGCACCAGGAGCGGGCCGGCGCTGGGAGGGGTCCAGAAGGCGATAACTACCTGGACCCCTCCTAAACTGGAAGTGCAAAGAGGGCACACCGTGTGGTTTTAGTCGGTTCGAGTCCGACACACCACCCCGCCGCAAACCCCGGTGGGGTGACGGTCCGAGGGGATTTCCACACGTTAAAAAAAAAAAAAAAAAAAAAAAAGGGTTTGTGTCAAGTTTTCCTTCTACCGCAGTGCTGTTGTTCTGCGTAGTTTTCTCCCTTAGTCGTCTTACGACACCCACGGGATGAATAGGGGCGGTGACACTCTGTATTGTTAATCCGTCACCACACGGAGAACCTTTACTTATATACCTAACAACAACCCTTGAGTAAATGGCAACCCTAACCTTTTTTTTTTTTTTTTTCACGCGGGGAATGCTTTTCGCACCATACCCTCCGTTGGGGAAACGCAGGGCGTGTGTGGGACTCCCGGAGTTGACTGATATTTTGTTCCATGGATAATTTCTAGTCATATCCGTACTTGAGATGGTCCCAAGAGAGGAAGGGGATAGGAATTGGAAAAAATAGGTTACGTACCTAATATGGGTATGTTCCATAGTAGGAAGATTTATCTCTTGTTTCAAAATAGATTTAGAACGTTGTATTACAATAAATATAACTATGTTTCAAACATAATATTTTGTTTTGGTTATGAAAAACAATTTAAATCAACTACAAAATATGACAACCGAATGGCGTAGTAGTTTGTGTAACGGACTGCTATTCCAAAGGTCGCGGGTTCGATTCCGCTCAAGTCAAACATTTGTGTGCATTAATGTTTGATTTGGCCTAGGTGTTTCTATGTATAATAAGTATGTATTTACAAAAAAAAAGTATATATGTATTTATATCAGTTGTCTAGTACCCATAGTACAAGCTTTGCTTAGTTTGGGACTAGATGGCGTTGTGTGAATGTGGTAAAAAAAAAAAATACAATATAATATAATACAATTATATATAAATAACTATAATATTAAACCACTCTTAGAGCGACAAGGTCACAATATCGATCAGGAAACGACAAAAAAAACCTTTACGTTTCTACATTGTATAAAAATCTAACCATTCACAATCAATAGAATTGTTGATATAATTCACCTGCACTTAGTGCAAAAAATGTTCAAATTACAAGCAATTTTTATAGATCATTCGGCTAAAAAGATTGCATCCATTACATAATTTTTAACTTAAAAAAAGGACATTTTCAATTTGGTTGCATTTTTTTGTTTTACCTCAGAACTTATGAACGATGTTACTACTTTCTTCTTACTACTTTCAAAATGAACCGATTTTAAAAGTAGTAATAAGTTTACCTACAACTTCCGTACATAGAAATTGTTTTTAATTTTTACATATAGATAATTTTGTGCATACGCTGCGGCCTACTTTTAGCTGAGCGTTATTATTGTTATAAATACATTAATTAATCTATACTAATATTATAAAGCTGAAGAGTTTGTTTGTTTGTTTGTTTGAACGCGCTAATCTCAGGAACTACTGGTCCGATTTGAAAAATTCTTTCAGTGTTAGATAGCCCATTTATCGAGGAAGGCTATAGGCTATATATCATCACGCTAAGACCAATAGGAGCGGAGCACCAATGAAGAATGTTTCAATAACGGAGAAAATTTATTACTATTGAGAGACGCAGACGAAGTTGCGCGGGTCAGCTAGTACTTTATAAATTAGTACGCCACCAACTATTAGACTGACAAAGCACAATCAAGGAAATAATCGCTACTCTATACATTTTAAAATATTTTACTTGAATATGCTTATTCGGATTACTCAATAGACTACTTACTACTCAACTACGAATACTATCCTGCAGTGTACATGCTAACTGGCCTGTACAGTTTGGTGCCCTTTAAATTTGAAGAAAAACTACCACACCTTAGGGTAAAAATTAAGGTCGAGGTCCGAGGTCGGGGCACCAGGGACTTCCTTTCTAGGGTATACCTGGTTCCCCGGTTATTAGTACCCGAGACGGCGTGCGGTTTTAGTCGGTTCGAGTCCGACATGCCACCGATAGGTGGTATCCGAGGGGATTTCCGCACGGAAAAAAAAGGGTAAAAATTAAGCAATTAAGAATACAGTTTATAAGCGTATTGAAGTCGGTAAAGTCGGTGATACTTTTTTATAGTTAATTATTAAAACTATTTGATAGAAGTATGGTCCATTTAAGGAATAGTTTATAGTTATAGGATTATTATTGCCGGTATCAACGTTTATAAGTATTAAACACTATTGTTGTGATTGAGAGACGATTTAACCAAAAAAAAGCAAATCAAAATAATATTATTAAAAGTTTTTAGTATCCCGATAGATGGCGCTGTACCAAAATAACTAAATTTAGTAATGTCGTGGTGGTCGGTGGTCGATTGTCTTTTTTTTCTGTTTTGTTGTTGTTTTCTTGTTTGTTTTCTGTGGATTAGGGACGCATTCTTATTGCACGAACGGCGAATATTGGTGAATCAGAGCGTCGTGTTCACTAATGCGACTCGGTCACCATCACCCGTTTAAGGTCAAGTTCACTGGCACTTTTTAGACAGTCTATTATACAATGTTATAAAAGTTAAAGAAGGTAAAGAAAAAGAACTGTTGTCTCTCTCTTTTTAATGTTTAAAGAATGAATTAAACTCCGTACAAAAATATTAGATAGGTGACTACAATAAATTGACAATCATTGGAGATCCGTGGTGCTGCACATATGGGTCGTCTTGACCGGAATAATACCACAGCACTGACGCCAGACTCGTGAAAAGTCTGAATCCGAAAAAAGGTACTTAATCTTTGATAAAAAGATTTTGGATTGATTTTGATCGCATCTTTATCTATGACCCAATCCAGTCACAGGTGAAATCGCAGTAGTTGGCAGTCTGATCAGGGGGGGTGGCGTTGGCGGTTAGCCTTGATATCGTCAACGCGTTTGGCACCCTCCTCTGACAGGCGATAAGGGCGGTCCTTTAATTTCATGAGTTGCCGCTCTACCTGCGGTGACAAGACGGTGAAGTTTATCGGTCAGAACGGGGTGGAAAATCGGAGAGAGGTGTGTTGCGGAGTTCTCCAGGGCTCTGTTTTAGGCCCTCTATTATAGAACCTTGCATATGATGTGGTCCTTCGCACCAGTCTGCCCTCTGACCTCAGTGTCGTCTGCTATGCTAAAAAGGAGAAATCGTAGTGACTAAAACCAATCATGTAATCATATGATTATGATTTAAAAGCAGCAATAATTTCCATGACTAGGAAACCAATCGGTTTCGGGAGGTTACTGGACACCAAAAAATTGCAATGCCTGACGTTTCGACCTGGTTGCACTTTCGTTAATTCCTGTAAACATGTGCACGGGAATTATAACTATTTCGTTCCATAATTTAATATTTTTATAGTTATAGCTGACCAGGCAAACGTTGTTCTGACATATTTAAAAATGAGGGGTGGGGGTAGGAGGGTGAATATTTTACGACCTATTCTCGTAAATGATAAATGATATTTATTTCTGTAAGTAAATCTGTTCAGATATTTTTACAAGTCGGACTTTATAGCTAGAAGGAGCCGGCATTGCCTAAGACTCACTCTGGGAAGAAACGCCGAAACAAACCACAGAGGTGTCTTTTTTTTAAGTCCGTAAGCAAAGTTAAATGAAACTGTGCGTTACAGTATAGGGTCTGGATAGGCCTTTTGAGGAAAGGATCATAGTTTTGAGTCAGCCTGTCCATACAGACGGCATACAGGCTCCAGCCAACGTGTAGCCTAACCGATATTGATCCCGATCAACGTACCTACTAAATGTACCCACAAAAAATTCATTAAAATCGGTCTAGTCGTTTCGGAGGAGTGCGACCACAAGCACAGTGACACAAGAATATATATATTAGATGGCACGTAATAGCTTTAAAGTTAATATAACAATTTGTATATAATATGTTTGTATCGTATGGCGTGTCTTGGTGTCGCGAACACTTTAACCGTTGAGCCACCATCTGTGTAGTTGATTGTTATATAATTATAAACCCACGTTGTATCCCATCAAGGTGGATATTCCTTCATAGTTCACTCAAGGCTATAAGTCGTGTAAAAATTATGCTGGACACGTAAAAGTCATGCATCATCGGCGCCCAACTTGTCACAAGGCCGAAATAAAATTAAAAAAAAGTGCTTCTAATATCAATGCCAACACAAAGATTGCGTAGCGTGAGGTATGGTTTGTATGAATGTTGATAAGTGTATAGTAGAACTCGAGGACAATTAATATAATTTACTAGCTATATTTACCCATCAAGGCGGTGGTAATCACTTACCATCTGGTCATCAGGTGACCGGCTCGTTTAACTTCCCTATAATATAAAATCAAAAAAAAGGACAGGTAGAAAGACGAAGACGACTCAGGCGCCGGAGGTCGCAGAACGACCTCCGTCCTCCATAAGCGCAGGCCTGGGGGTGACAGGTGAGGTCATCTGTCACCCTAGCAGAAGCAGGCCAGGGCGGCGGCGAGCGCGTTGCGAACCGCGTGCGCCCTCCTGGGAGCTCAGAGGGAACATGGAAGGGTTCCCACACGGGGGGGGGGGGGTCGTCTACCCGCTGTAGATGGCCCGAGGTACGTCGGGGCACCAGGAATTTCCTTTCTAGGGTACACCTGGTTCTCCGACTACTGGTATCTGAGACGGCGTGCGGTTTTAGTTGGTTCGAGTCCGACATTGCCACCGTTCAGTGGTATCCGAGGGGATTTCCGCACAAAAAAAAAACTACGAGTTACTTTCACATTTAGAAGATGGTTCTGTTTTTTATCATCTTCTTCAACAGCCCATGATAGTCTACTGCTGGACATAGGCCTTTCCTTAGAAGAAGGTTTTGGCCTACATTACCACGGTGGCCAGATAGGTTGGTATCGGGTTTATTTTACGTTTTCCTTTTCTTCGCAGTGCTATATTGTCCTGCGTACTTTGCTCCCTTAGTCGGCTCTTACGACATCCACGGGATGAATAGGAGTGGTGACACTCCGTATTATTATTCCGTCACCACACGGACACGAACGGTTTTTTATAAAAATATCTATTTTGATTTATAACTGTCAAATTTGACAGTTTTGACATATTACTTAAGTCTTTCCGGTATCTGACTTTAAGTTTGTCAATTATGAGAAACTCGTAGATTTGTAATTAATCTTATTGGATGACAAATATTCGAATACAAATGACATCACAATATGGAGTACTTTAATAGTTATCGTCAGACAAAATGCAAATCTATTACGCCTTAACACGGATCAGTCATTGCTAATAATTTCAAAGTACTTAAAGATTTTCCCAGGCGCTTTACCGGTAAATGACACTTCAACTACCTACAATAAAATTAACATAACTACAGTGATTAAGTCACATAGAACTTATATCCATAAGGATTAGGACCAATTTGCAATGCTAGTCATGTTTTAAGCTATTAGTTATAAAGGTGTTTAGTAACTTCATCATATTGTGGGAAAATAATAAGGCGACTGCCTTGGTAGTGCAGTGGTAGCGTAAGCGACTGCTGTGCTGAGGTCTCGGGTTCGACTGCAAATATTTGTTTCGGAGTTTGGGTGTTTTCTATGTAAAATATGTATGTATTTACAAAAAAAAGTATATAAGTATTCTGTCAGTCAATCTAGTTTTCATAGTACAAGCTCTGCTTAGTTTGAAACTAGATGGCGTTGTGTATCTGATGTCCAAATATAACAGCCCTCTAAGGACAAGTTAATATTTTATTTAACAATAATTTGAAGTCCGTTTTGAACTTGTTACTCGTGAGTAAGTTACAAGTGCGTTGCCGGGCCTTTGTTCGTTCATTACTTTTTGTTATGGAAGAGGGGGTAAACGAGCAGACGGGTCACCTGAACCCCAGCAACTCAGGAGCCACAAGACCGTTGCTGACCTTTGCGGAAGGAGTACGCTATATCTCCCGTATTGACGCTCACTCGGTTAAATGCAATATTATCATTGCTCTACACCGGTTTCCTGTTAGGCTGTGGTATCACTCCCGTCGAGCTGACTCGTATTGATATTTGGCAGAATCAGAAAAACAATCGGCAGAATCAACTTGTTCGTAATTTTTTTAAATCAAATTGTCAATACTATAATGTGTATGTATTTATATTCTTCGACGACCGGATGGCGTAGTGGTTTGTGTAACGGACTGCTATTCCAAAGGTCGCGGGTTCGATTCCCGCTCAAGTCAAACATTTGTGTGCATGATCATTTGATGTTTGATTTGGTCTGGGTGTTTCTATGTATAATATGTATGTATTACAAAAAAAAAGTATATATGTATTTACATCAGTTGTCTAGTACCCATAGTACAAGCTCTGCTTAGTTTGGGACTAGATGACGCTGTGTGTATGTGGTAGAATATTATTATTATTATATACTTTTGTACTGTATTTATGTATGTACCTATGTATAATATGTATTGGTTTAGTATATGATAGGTTTATATATGTGTAAATATGTGATTTTGTATTCAGCTCAAATTGCTTTTAGTATAAAATTAACTGTAACCAAAATGTACCTACTTTCTGTTTTCTCTGCATCACCCAATGGTTGACTGGTAGAGAATGCCTTTGGTATTAAGTCCGTCAATGCACCTAATGTGCATGAAGGTTAAAAAAGAAATCGTGTAAGCTTTTTTCTGTTTGTGTCCTTGTGTGGACGGATTAAGAATACAGAGTGTCACCACCCCTATTCATCCCGTGGGTGTCATAAGAGCCGATTAAAGGAGGACAACAGAACTGCAAAGAGAAGGAAGACTTGAAACAGACCCTATACCAACCTGTCTGGCCAGCGTGATATAGGGGTAGTAGCAGACATAGGCCTCTCCTTAGAAAATTTTCTTTTTAATGATAGGCCGAGGCGATGTACAGCAGTGGACTATCAAAAGGTTTTCTTTAATGTATAAACCAATATATTTAAGCAACGTGAGCTAGTACATCGATAATGATGTGGGAATCGAACTTACAACCACTTGATCGCAAGTTCGACGCTTTAGCCATTACGATATAACCGCTCTAAAAATAATTCGTTACGATACAATGCCGAAAGATGGTTTGTGTAAAAGTAACAATATGCCTCGAAATTAACGTCACCTTCAAACAACATAGTGTTACTTACAAAGTGGGTACCGACATGACACAGTGACTCAGTATGTAAACCAGGGCGCGAGATCGCTGAGTGTTAAGGTCGTTGTACATTAGGTTCTTGAAAGAATAAATAATATAAGTATGTTAAGGTGGGTTCCCACGGTCTGTTGTGGACAGACGCGGAACACGTTAGAAGTGAGTACATTGGATAATAAATGTAGATTTGAGGTACAGTAAACATTGCCAAGGTCAGTAATATATCTCGGTTCTTTGACTCACTTCAAGTTATAATATAGTACAATGAAGTATAAGGACGCAGTAGAATTTTAAGGATATATCTTATATATAAAATTCTCGTGTCACAATGTTCGTTCCCGTACTCCTCCGAAACGGCTTCACCGATTCTCATGAAATTTTGTGTGCACATCGGGTAAGACTGAGAATCGGCCAACATCTATTTTTCATACCCCTAAATGGTAAGGGTGACCCATCCCTAATTTGTTTTTGTTTTGCAATACAATGTTTGCCGGGTCAGCTAGTAAGATATAAAAGAAGGAATAATATAATTTAAACTTCTAGTTTCAAGTTTTTGATGAAGCAGGTAAAACTAACGGACATCTAGCTAAGCATCCAGTATTACACTGCTGACGTATCCCGTACTATTCCAAGCATTTATCTATATTGTAGACATTTGATGTTATCAATTTTACCAGTGTATTTGACCACAAAATATAGTAAACTAAACCAAAAAAATCTTCATATTCCGTGGTAAATGAGTGCCTTCAATAAGATTATATTTAAATAAAGCAATAGATACAATATTCATCATCATCATCAACAGCCTATAATAGTCCACTGCTGAACATAGGCCTCTCCTTAGAAAGGAACACAATATTATAGCCCTTAAACAAAATCTTTATCAATTCAAGGTCGTTGGAAGAGTTGCAATTTTATCCTGAGTCCGTTCAACTGACTGGTAATAATATTCGTACACCTGATTTACGAATATCTATTCGTTACACTCTAGTTTACGCTAACCTTACAATTATTACAACACAACGGCGGATAGTTGGCACGTTTATATAATTATTTACGCCTGGAGCACACCTACCTTGTAGGTAGTTGTCTTATTACGCGCCACAAATCATACAAATTATGTTATGTGGCTTACAGCTAAGGTACTGTTAATTGTCACCCACAATACAACGTTTTATTTACATATATTTGTTAATATCTTATAAACGGATACCCTAATCAAAATATTATCTTTATAAACCCTTATTATTTTTAAAAGACCTATCCAATGACACCCAGTACCATGTGATGGATGAATAGAAAAAATAACATCCTTACTTCAAAGGTACTAGAGGTAGGTACTCTAAAAAAAGTTTTAAGATTTTATTTTATCACTTTGTTGCCGTGATTAGTATGTAAATATTTCATTTTTCAACTCCCGCATTAGGAATATATCCTGTGTCGCGCTGACTTTACAAACATACGTGAAACGGAAAAGGGCACACCCAGTCTCAGAATTATAGATAATTTGTGCATTACACAAAGTGTCGTCCCATGTGGGGATCGGACCCACAACACACAGCGTAGTAGTGAACGGCGTGGCGACCGTTTAAACTAGAACGCCATCCGTGCAGTCGATTTTAATATAATTAAGCAAAATTAGCAACATTTTAGATCTCCAACTACCGGTAACGATTGCCACATTTATTCATATGGTAACCGGGAAAGACTTAACGTGCTCTCCGAGGCAATTGGGTCTCAATTTGTTAAGAATTGGGCACCCATCCATAGATGGACCTGGCTAGGATTGCTTAACTTGGTTACCTAGTGGAACTAAAAATGACTGCATTTTAATATTCCTGTATGGGTGTATATATATATATATTCATTTATCGTCATACTAACTATAAAAAAACACATTGTCAAAACAATAGTTTTTCAAACTAGCAACTAACACCATGCATCATCATCAACAACCTTTATTAGTCCACTGCTGGATATTGCCTCTCATTTAGAAAGGTGTAAGCCTATTATACCACGCTAGGCGGGTCGATAAAGGTGTTCGTTCTCTTTGAAGTGCTGTTATCCTGCAGAGTTTGCTCCCTTAGTCGGCTCTTACAACACCCACACGGGATAAACAGGGGTGTTGACACTTCGTCTTCTTAATCTGTCACCACATGGACAATTACGTGCATAAAACAGTAATTAATAGGAGTTACAACTTACCTGTAAAATAATTTCGAGGTTTTGAGGTAATGACGGCATCTAACACTAGAAATAAAAGTCGAAGACTGTACGAAATGCACGCCATGTAAGATAGCATCGTTATTTCCACTTGAACCTCTTGTCGTGGCTCCAATCGCCCGATATATCAGAGGCTTAGAAAGTGTCTGAGTGTAGTTATCACTTGTTCTCACCGAAATTCCTGATATATATTAAGTTTTTGTTATTATATATGTAATCTGGAGTGAGTTGCATGTAACCACGGCCAGTGCAGCCTTTTCGAGTCGCCGGCTATTCAAACTTATGGACTCAAAATATCTATATTTTATAAAAATATTTAAAACTAGCTGAGACCCGCGGCTAGCTAGAAGCTAGTCTAAAAAAGTAGCCTAAGTTACTGCTTATGTCATCAGCTATCTGCCAGTGAAAGTCCCGTCGAAATCGGACCAGCCGTTCCAGAGATTACCCGGAACAAACAGACAGACAGACAGACAGACAAAAACAGTAAAAAATGTTATTTTGGCATATGTACCGTGTAAACATACATATGCATTTAGTAAAAAGCGGTTATTTTAATATTACAAACAGACTCCAGTTTTATTTATTTGTATAGATTATTTGTATTGGCTAGCTTTTGCCCGCGTGTGTGTCGGTTATCGCGCTAAAAAATAGCCTATGTTGTAACGTAGCTTTCCATTGGTGAAAAAATTTAAACAAACTTACTTTCGCAAGTATTATATACATTTAAGTATGGAAGTATCAATTGTTGGTTGGTTGTCTACTCTGGAATGCGCTCCCGCTCGAAATCAGGATGTCCACATACCGCTTTATATTCAAAAAGAAGGTACATGCTCTCCTTCTTAAAGAAATGGCAGAACGGTCTAATCTATAGTAAGTATACCTCATATTCAGGTTTTCATAGTGTACGAATAAGATATGTCTATGTATCTATATAAATATACTTGTATATATATGTATATGTATCTATGCGTATTTATGATGTGTAAGTGTAGTATGTGTGTAGGTATATGTTTATATATGTAGTGAACCGTATATATTTTCATTGTACATTAGATATTATGATGTAACCTCTGTGCACCTACCTTACAAGATTTCTACATCACCCAAAGGTTGACTGGAAGAGAATGCCCTGGGCATTAAGTCCGCCGATGTACAAAAGTGCATAAAGATAAATAAATAAATAAATTAAATAAATATAAAGTCATAGATCAACAACCTGTTTCGTCAAATAGTTAGCAAAATATATATCTATCGAAAATCCATAATATACCTGTGCCGATCTACAAGGGCCCTTTTCCAAGGGGTTGAGTCTTATGAGAAAAAAGGGCAAACAAATTCACGGCCACTCTTTTTAGGGATCCGTACCTCAAAAGGGAAAAACGGAACCCTTATAGGATCACTTTGTTGTCCGTCTGTCTGTCAGTCAAAACCCTTTATTTCGGGCACGCGTAGAGGTATAGAGATGAAATTAAAACCATCACAACTACTTTCTTGAAGCTGTGAAAATAACCAAACTTCTGAGTTAACTTAAAGAAGGTACTGCCGGTTATGCCGCAAAAAAAACGCATATTTCGACACTCTCAAGGGAATCAAAATTTATAGAGTACTTCCCCACCAACAGCCTATAACAGTCCACTGCTGGACATAGGCCTCTCCTTAGAAAGGAGGTTTTGGCCTACTATACCGTAGAGTACTTCCCGACCTAGAACTGTGAAATTTGTCAAGTAACATCGTCTTAAATTACAAGTACACGGAAAAAGTAACATGACTGACATTTGTAATTAAATCATAAAAATATAGTCCTTGTTTAAAGTACGTAATCAATCATCGAAGTACAATGTCAATTATAAACACATTACTATAAGGAATTATAGGGTTCTATCATTATCATCATCATCAGCCCTCTCCTTGAAGGGAGGTAATAAAAATAATGATTATAGGTAGTAATTATAGGGTTTGGAAACTGAATTTCGGGAAAAGCTCGACGAAACTGCGAGACTCGATTCCTGAAGTATTTATAAAATCCTAGCTGAGACCCGCGGTGTTACCCGCGTTTGTTGTTATAACCGCGGGCAACGCCGCGGGGCGAAGCTTGTCTAAAAAAAGTAGCCTAAGTTACTCCTTATGTCATAAGCTATCTGCCAGTGAAAGTCCCGTCGAAATCGGTCCAGCCGTTCCAGAGATTACCCGGAACAAACAGACAGACAGACAAAATTTGTAAAAATGTTATTTTGGCATATGTACCGTGTAAACATACATATGCATTTAGTAAAAAGCGGTTATTTTAATATTACAAACATACACTTCAATTTTATTTATTTGTATAGAGTATAGATTCGGATTTTTTTATAGATATATACAGTGGCATCATTAAATATCCACTATCGTTTGTACCTTACCATAAATACCATACCTCATTCTTTCTCAGCATCGCCCAATAGGTCGACTGGCAGAGAATGCCTTAGGCATTAAGTCCGCCGATGCATGTACTTATGCAAAAAGTTAAAAATAATAAAATAATAAATATACTACAATATTGTTTTGATGTGCGACAGTATCTCGAGGTTCGTTGGAGTTTGGTGATCGTTGCGTGGTCGTTGATAAGTAGAATGTAATCCTATTGTTAACACTATGTGCACGTTGTGTTTGCTTGAAAGTAGTTATTCATTTAACTAAATTTTACTAGATTAAATATACTTCGTTAATTTATTTAACAACATTACGTCTATCGTTCCTCCTATAAGCAAAAAGTCGATGTAGTTATACGGAATAAGCTGCAATGGCAATAGGTTTGCAATCAGTTCCCTACTCATTAAACAGATTTTCTGGTCCTTTGTGAATCTGTCATCTCTCCACTGTTGTGAATCTGTCAGATTTCAAACTCGATCTAAATTCGAAAGTCAGATTAAATCTATCGAGAACCGGTAGTAATGGCCCGTGAATGTTTACCTTTATAAAAGAACGATTTGGTATCCGATCTTTGCCGCTCCACGTTAAACACACGATCACTATTTTTAAACGCTCCTTTGCATTTTACAAAGAAATTCAGAATATTTTAAAAAGCTTTGTTAGTGCTTTTCTTTGTGTAACAAAACTTCGATAATTTTTAACCAGCTCTTCTGAAATTGACTGTTTTTGTGTGTGTTTTCTGGATAAATACATTGGGTAATTTTATGTCTATATTTTAATGATTATTTTGAATAAGATTTCGTAGTACGTAAGGGTAGATATATTTATCTTCAGAAAAAAGTATTTCGTTGTGGCGTCATTAAGATACATTTTATATGCGATATCAAACCCTAGTATTTGATAGCGTAGTTTAAAACATAAATAAATCATGCATCATAGATCAGAATTCGTGTTTTTTCACTTCAACTTTCCCGTAGCAGGAATTTGAGGTTTTATGTCTTTGGAAAAAACGGGCTCACGTAATATTGTATTAGGTAAGTATTTGACTGATTAAGTATACGGAGTGCCACCGCCCTTATTCATCCCTTCGGTGTCGTAAGAGCCGACTAAGGGAGCAAACTACGCAGGACAACAGAGAAAGAGAAGGAAAATTTGTCACAAACCCTATAACAACCTGTCTCCTTTCTAAGGAGAGGCCTATGTCCAGCAGTGGAATATTAAAGGCTGTTGTTAATATTGTGAATTCTAAATATGACATTCTTCTGTGCGCCATGTTTATTTCAAGAGGGGTACAATGAATTCTCTTCTAGATAACATAGATTAATTGGAGCGTTCCTTTACCTATATCATAAATTCATGAACCTTGCAGTAATATCCATAAATCATCGTGTTACATATCTGCTGAACTAATTGGAAAGATAATTTTATGTGGAAATGCGTTAATCCAAATCTTAATTAGATTTTGCAAATTCTTCATTAACAGTATGAACATTCTTGACATCAAGTCTGCAACATGATTTATTAGATTTATAGATTATTAGAGTACTTGATGTTGATATTATTCGGTCACTGTGTTATTATATTAACGTCCAGTTGGTGTGTGGTGACGGATTAAGAATACAAAGTGTCACCACCCCTATTCATCCCGTGGGTGTCGTAAGAGCCGACTAAGGGATAAAAACAGAACAACACCACTGCAGAGAGAAGGAAAACTTAACACAAACCCTATACCAACCCGTCTGGTCAGCGTGGTATAGTAGGCCAAAACCTCCTTTCTAAGGAGAGGCCTATGTCCAGTAGTGGACTGTTAAAGGCTATTGATGTTGATGATGATGCCAATTTATGGCGGAAAATGAACATAAGGGTAATAATTACAAATAACTTTATTTATCTCACACAGGTTAAAATCAAAAATAATACTAAATTAGAACAGAGTATGTGAAACATTAATGAATATTCTGTGGGAGAGTTGCAACTGCACTAGGAGACCTGTATTACAGATTTCCAGCCTCTCCAAACTCTGGACAGCTGAAAGTATAGTCGTAGTAGATAAATGATAAGTGTCTGCATAATTAATGGGTGAGAGATTAGTGTGTGTATGTGAGTGTGTGTGTGTGTGTATGTGAGTGTGTGTATGCGTGTAAGTGTGTGTGTGTGTGTTTGTGCATGTATAATTGTATGTATATACTCATCTTTGATTTTGATACTGGCACAAATACCTACTTATGATATTATGCGGGCACATTGAGTACATTTTCGGTTTCCTCGTAATTAAGATACTTTACTCACAAAGTAATAACTCTTTCACACTTGTATCGGTAAGTTGGTAAATGAACCTGGGTCTGGGTTACCTGGTGGTATGTGTCACAAATACGATGCTGTACTTTGAGCTCTGTCCTCCCAGAATTAAAGGAGAGGATCCGGTAGGTGCTACTGCAGCCTCAGACCTGGTTTCCCCAACAGAGTCTTGTTGTACCCAAGGGGGGTACAACAAGACTCTGTTGGGGAAACCAGTTTAAACCATCTTAGTTGTTTTTTTCTTTCCTATTTAAAAGAATACTTTACAAAAATATATGAAACGAAAACTAAGAACACCCAGACTTTAAACAACAATTTGTTGATCACACAAAGTAGAATGGAAAAAATGTAAAGAAATTGTGGTGTATTTTAAAATAATTATATTCTGTTCTACATTCTGCTATTCAATTGAGAAATGACAGAAAGATGATGAAGTTCTGACACATCTTACGACTTTAATGACTTTATTTCTAAAGCAAAATATTACGTCTAGTTGACTTTAAATGAGTGAATATGTGCCAGTACTAGGTTAATATTCCTTTGAGTTTCATTAAATCATTCGTAATTTAGGGGAATTAAAGCATCAGAATTAATTAATTTATCATTTTTTAATTTATTTTATTAGGGGTTTGATGTATGAATTTCGTCTTAACAGTATTTAAAATGGCAGACAAGTCGATTCGTAATTTTGTTCCACAGAAAAAAAATCTACTGTACCACTAATGTCACATACGGAAACGTTTTAGAAGCAATTTATTTATTTTATCTTGATTTCAGAGCCAAGATGTTGGTCCAGCATATTACGAATTTTATTTACACACTAGCTGGTACCCGCGACTTTGTTCTCGTGGAATTTGAAAAGCGCTGCCTTAGTGGGGTCGATTCTCGGACCTCTCAAAATGTTAAAGGATTTTTCTGAGAAGAAAAATAGCCTAGGTTACTCCTTATATAGATAGCTACCTGGTAGTAAAATATTATCAAAATCGATTGAGCCGTTTAGAAGATTACCCGGAACAAACAGACAGAAAGACATATAGATAGACAAAATAAATCTAAAGTGGTTTCTAGACAGGTATCGTGCCAATAACCGTGTAAGCATAAATAAACCTATTGAAGTGTCTGTTTGTAATGTCAAAAACAGATTTCAATTTTATTTATTTGTATAGATTGGTGTACCGATCATTTTGCATTGGCGTTTTGATAAAAATGGATGTGGAATCTCTTGCAGTTGCGACAATTTATATAATACACATCACATCACATCACATCACATCAACAGCCTTTAATAGTCCACTGCTGGACATAGGCCTCTCCTTAGAAAGGAGGTTTTGGCCTACTATACCACGCTGGCCAGACGGGTTGGTATAGGGTTTGTGTCAAGTTTACCTTCTTTTTGTAGCGCTGGTGTCCTGCGTTGTTTTGCTCCCTTAGTCGGCTCTTACGACACCCACGGGATATTACGGGATATAATACGTTGAATTATTACCTAAATATGTACCAATAGCATGCGGAGCCTTTGATATGTGCACGTGAAAGTGACAATATTCGGTTAGCCGGCTAGTGTTGTCGCTTGGTGGATATCCACTTGGCGGTATTTTAGTAGCAACATCGGTATTGTGCAGATATCCACTTGGCGGTCCAAGTGGATATCTGCACTTTAGCCCAATGTGTATAGTGGCCCTTATATGAATGTTACAAATTAGCTTGGGGTCGTTACTATTATCTTTACTATTATCCTAAAATGTTTATTATCCATACTTATATTGTAAATGTGAAAGCGTGTCTGTCTTTCTGTTACCTTTTCATGCCTCAACCGTTGAATCGATTTGGATGAAAATTGGTATAGAGATAGTTTGCGTCCCAGGAAAGGACATAGGATAGTTTTTATCCCAGAAATCATCCTTTAAGGGGGTGAAAGGGGGGAATTAGAATCAATTACTGCTGAAACCATTCAAATGAAATTTGGTGTGGAGATAGTTTGATTTTTGAAAAAGGATATAGGCTACTTTTTACTGCGATAACATGCATGGGGCGGAGCCGCAAGCAAAAGCTAGTATTATAATATATTCATATAAAATTACTTGCCCTGTCTGACTGACTCGTTCATTAAACTGCTGGGGCTATTTCCGGACCGATACGACCTTCAAGAAAAGAGCGTACTCCTTCCTAAAAAGCCGGCAACGCGTTTGTGACTCCTGAGTTGCAGACGTTCAGGTGACCCGTCTGCTCGTCTGCCGCCTCTAACATCTTATAAAGGATTATTGAAAATTTCACCCCTAAGGAGGTAAAATAAGTGATGAACGGCAGTTCGTAATTTTTAAAATAGGAAATTATCGCGCGGGCGAAACTGTGGGCAATAGGTAGTACAGTATAGAGGATATAAACTGAGGTTAATTACATCAAGGTATAATTATTTAGTTGTAATTATTCATTACCTAATTAAGTTTATCTTAATATCATTATAATAATAGTTATGAATATATTATCTTTAACAAAGCATTATAAAGGGATCTTAATTCATTGGTTTTTTTTTTAATTTAATAAGTGTGTTGGGGTTGTTCCTGAGCAATTACAATGACGATGTTGATATACCCCAATGTGCAGATGCTAACTGTATCCCTGGTTACTCTGACCAATTTACTTTCTTCACTTGTTCACTTCACTTGTCACTTCAAGGAGGTTTGGCGTCAGACAAACGGGCGGCGGTAAAAGAAATCAGACCTAACATCTTTTGCAATTCTTGACCCTAAATATTGTACATGTGGTTTAGGATTAACACACCTAAGAACGCCATCCAGTTTGCCACAACAACCGGTCTTGTGCTGCCTACATCCAACGTAAAAAAAATATATAAATATCAAAAAGTAAAGAAAACTCTTTTCATTGCGTTTCAAACAAACATAGGGCATGAAAGTATACAATATTAGGAATATTTAGGGTTTATTTTTATTCTATAATATTAAGACATTCAAAATGGACGAAATTCGATCGCCAGGCGATCTCTGCGAGTAGCTTTCTCAATACTTTAACAAACAGTCCAATTCAATTGGATTCTCAAAATTGCGCAAAGTCAATTTATATAATACTAGCTGACCCGGTGAACTTCTTCCGCCATAGTATCGGCACAATAAGATTAATTATAATAATACTCTCCTTTTTTTTATGTTAGAAGGGGCAGACGAGCAGACGGGTCACCTGATGAAAAGTGAACATGGCCGCCCATGAACGTCTGCAACTCAGGAGTCACAAACGCGTTGCCGGCCTTTTACAATACTCGTAAAAACTCGTAAAACACACAAAACAAACTCATCGGCCGGTCAACTTCAATTTCAACGTTTTGCGGTATTTTAAAAACAAAATATTGATATTACGTGAGCTGTCAGTTGCTTTTTGTTATAACATTTATAACAAATGAACGGCGAGAAAATGTTTTCACTGATCTTTTTTTAATGATAATTAGGGTTCCGTACCTCAAAAGGTAAAAAAGGAACCCTTATGAGATTACTTTCTTGTCCATCTGTCACCACCGATTTTCTATAGCGGTCTACCCGCTCCTGAGAAAATCGGTGTTGAAAGTTATACCACAGAACTTATAAAGTTGAAACTTATACCAGATACTGAGGTCTATGGTCCTTATTAGGTGTATTAAAATAAAGGTTCTTTTTTTTTTTAAGTCAACACGATAAAAAGATATGATATACATATATTTCGATTTTCGCGAAAACTTGTAAGTACCAAAATTTACCTTAATTTTTAACTATTTTCAGAATTTTCTTTTTACTTGTGCTGTTAGACCTTGCTTCTTTTTTTCTTCTGACTTTGCCTTCCGGACGAATACAAATCTAAAAACACAAAGATCATAAAACTTGGTCCAACCGTTGTTGAGTTATAAAATGTGTAACTAATAAGGCATTGTTTTATATACTCGTATATAGATATTATGCTTCAGTACTCCAAAGGCAGTCTATCACATTCAATTACATATTGTATTCGTCCTTTGATCCCCGACACTTGTGGTAGGTATATTACTTTCCACTGGAGGAGGGTTGGATTTAATCTTATGAAATTTTAAGCAGCTGAGCGATCAATGTAAGCTCAGAATATAATAATAAATGATTATTAATGTATATTTCTAAATACATTATTAGTATATAACTCCCTTTTTTTTTTGACGCCGTCTCGGGTACTAATAGCCGGGGAACCAGGTATACCCTAGAAAGGAAGTCCCTGGTGCAAGTATATAACCCCCTGATAACTTCGAAATATTTACTACTCGCTTTTGTATGAACGCCCGCGTGTATGTTTGTCATTGAGGCAAAAAGTATCTATGTTACTCGCTGATAATATAGCTTTCTATTGGTTAACTTTCTAGTGGTTTAGGCGTGAGAGCGTAACAAACAAACAGACTGTCACATTAAATATAATATTTACTCTGTTCGGGCATTTTCGTTACGTATAGGCAGCTGGCGGTCGGGTGCGTGGGACATCGGCCCTCGCCGGCGCGTGGGCCCTACGCTACCGAACACGATACATGGCACACCAGTACAGAAACTAATGTATTTATTTTTTTAGCCAAAATATACCAGTATACGGCTGACCTATCAACAACTCCGATCTAATGCAAAACAATTGGTATACCTACCTATTTGATGAAACAAACAAATGTGTATTTTTGTATTATCACTTAAATTGCTAGGGCTTGCCGGTAATAGCCAATACGATTTCCAGATTTGCGAGCCTGACCTGTCCGGTTTTAAGGTATGTTCATTAGACCCACTCGACACCCGACCAGCACTTCCTCCCCTTGAGACCTTTATTCTAGAATCCATACGTATAAAAGACAAATTTCTGTATTACCTTGTTATGTACCTTACCTTTGAAAATACTCGAAATTTTCAAGTCCGGTTGATAGCAGTAAGTCTCCCGCTACGTAATTGTGACTAGTTAAGTACGATTGGTAAAATGTGGATATTTATAGACCTCTGTCTTCTGTTATAGAGGTTACAACGTAGGAGTAGATGTAGGCAAAAATAAGTTCACCTTCCTATATTTAGTGTTTAAATATGATATACGAAGGGCGTATATTATAAGTCCGTGTGGTGACTGATTAAGAATACGGTGTGTCACTACCCCTATTCATCCCGTGGGTATCGTAAAAGCCGACTATGGGACTAATCCCACCCACCACTGTAACTCCTGTACACCAGGATCCACAGCAGTGACCCACGAACACACCGAGTTATGACACTCGGGAAGTCCCAGGAAGAAATTAAACTGTCTTGGAACCCGCAACGAAATTAATCAGAAGAAAATTGGAGGAGTTGGAAATACAGTAAATCCACTTCTCTCCTTAGCAAAGCGGGAGACAAAATGAAGTAAAAAGGGCATACACCCTTTTAAACAGGGAAGCACTACGGCCACAAATATTACGGGTCGTACGTGAGCTATGTTTGATTTCTATAATATGTATGGCAGAATCGCCTAAACGCACGGAAATTCACCCTAGTTGACACAAGATCCCCATAGTATACCGCCCCAGATGTCACCTGCAAGCTATTCAGCATTATATTACGTTCATTATACCAAAGACTACATTCCCAGAGGATATGATGAGCAGACTGTTCATAGTGAGAGTTAGGTGTTGAGCATTGACACAATGGTGACTCGACTAATTTAAATGAATAAAGCTTGCTCTTAAAGTTACCATGACCCGTAAGAAATTGAGCGACACAGTGATCCACCTCAAGCCATATACTCGACAACCGTTCGCGAACAGATGGAAAGAATTGGTAAAGATGGCGCCCCTTGGATGATTCATCCCAGCGTGGTTGCCATTCGTCTATGAGGTCATTATAGACATCGGGCTGCTGTTGAAGCAATCTTGTAATTTTACCGCGATCCCGCGCGCCCAAATAATCGCATAAAAGCCGACTAAGGGAGCAAACTAAAACTAAACTTTGTGACCCGTAGGCTCGTCTGCCCCCTCTAACATAAAAAAAAAAGGAAAACTTGACACAAACCCTATACCAAAACCGTCTGCCCAGCGTGGTCGAAACCTTCTTTCTAAGGATATTGCTATGTTCAGCAGTTGCCTAATAAAGGCTAATGTTATTTGATATAGTTTTTGGCGCAATTAACAACTTGAATTTTTTTTATTTACAATGTTTAAAAACCCTTTCAAAGGAGACCTTGAAAAACGAATCTCAAAGAACAATTAAAATGTAAAGATAACAATGATTTATGGCTGATTTCCTTAAAAAAATATTCATTGCATAACCTGTTCATAAATTATTCAAACAAAAACAATTGAAAACAAAACAAAAAAA
This sequence comes from Arctia plantaginis, assembly GCA_902825455.1. Lineage (NCBI taxonomy): Eukaryota > Metazoa > Arthropoda > Insecta > Lepidoptera > Erebidae > Arctia > Arctia plantaginis. The sequence continues at coordinate 1,516,724 of CADEBD010000282.1, forward strand.
GGATTTTTAATGAAAAGGTCGAGGAACTGATTAAACAAAGTTGTAGTTGAACAATTTTTGTTTGTTTTTGTGTTGTTCCGTATGGTTTCCTCAGCTATTCGATGTCCGTTTTTAAAATGACAGTCGTTCTTAACCGACTACTTGAATTTTTGTGTAGGTATGTTTACCAACAGTCAAGAGTTCAATTCTTGTAATAATACTCTTTTCAAATTTAATTTGGGTGGGGTATTACGAGCCCTGAAAAATAGGACAATAGTCTTTCTACAGAACTTCGATATCACCTAGTACTGGGTTGACGGCGATCTCTCTGCGTAAAAACTTAGCCTTTTTTTTTTTTACGTGTGGAAATCCCCTCGGATTTGCGCTTCCAGTTTAGGAGGGGTCCAGGTAGTTATCGCCTTCTGGACCCCTCCCAGCGCCGGCCCGCTCCGTCTCAAAATTTTCCTCTCTTTAGGCGACGTCCGGCACACGCGGACGCCGCCCCCTCGCGGCTGGCCAACTAATGCGGGTGGAGGGGAGAACCCATCCCGTCCATCCGCGGCCACACTCAGAGCGGCATGAGGCTACCCCAACCTAGTATGGGAAAAAGACTCAGAGCTTCCTCCAAGAAGGTGAAATCGAGAGTAGATTTGTTCGTAAAGTCCCTATGAATGGATTTTAAGAAAACCGAAAACTATATCATTAAAAATGTTGAATTGTTAGCGTGTAAGTAACCAATTATGGGCGTATTATACAAACTTGCGTGAATCCATAACTTAAAACGTCCGGGTACCACAAATTATAGCCAATTACAATCACGTTATACCCAGAAATATCCCAAGAAGTAGATACCTACATATATGTATGTGTGTCAAGGTTACCTGCTTAGTGTGTACAGAGAACAAAGAAACACAAAGCCAAACTTATTACCGTTAAATTCACACTATGAGTGTATGAATCAAGTACTATTGTAACACTGACCTAACATAACTGCACGGATGGCGTAGTGGTTTTAGTGGTCGCCACGCCGCCGCTTACTACTACGATGAGTGTTGTGGGTCCAGTCCCCACATGGGACGACACTGTGTGATCCACGGATTGTTGTTCTGAGTCTGGGTGTTCTTTGTGTTCGTTTCATGTATGTTTGTAAAGTCCCTCCTGTCACAGGATATTAATCCTAATGCGGGAGTTGTCTTTTTAGAAATAAAAAAAGAAAACATTACTTTGGTGTTGTCTCGGTAGAAAACTTGTATTCTTAATCTTTACCCAAGTTTATAATAGATATTACTAGCTGACCCGGCAAACGTTGCTTTGCCATATAAATTATTTCTGGGGAATATTAAAAAAATAAATTAGGTGAGGGTCACCCTTGTCATTTAGGGATATGAAAAATAGATGTTGGCCGATTCTCAGACCTACCCGATGTGCACACAAAATTTCATAAAAATCGGTCCAGCCGTTTCGGAGGAGTATGGTAACTAACATTGTGACACGAGAATTTTATATATTATAAGATAATTTACTAGCTGTACCACGATTCGTAGTTGCACATGGAAATTAATTTGATAAAAAACAATATTGACGTGTAAAATAGATAAAACAATCCTTTAAGCGGTTTGCATTTCGTGTCCAAATTTTAACTCAATCGGTGCATAACTTTCTGAGTTTTTCAAACGTATACAAACCAACTTAACATTTTAATATGTATAGATTTGACTGGCTTGTTGGTGTAGTTGTTAGTCACCTTGACTGTTAAGGTGGAAGTCGTGGGTTCGAAGCCCAGCCAAGACAAATAATAAAATATAATATATGTTTAAAAAAAAAGTAAGTATGTGTTATTTTTTTGGTCTGTCTGTCTGTCTGTTTGTTCTGGCTTATTTTTAAAACAACCGGATTGATTTTGACGAGATTTTACTGGCAGGTAGCTGACTATATAAGGAGTAACTAAGGCTAATATTCTAGCCGCGAAAAAAAATCCATGAAATTATGGACAAAATCCGATTTTTATATATTTATAATTACAAACATGTTATTAACCAGCTGGTAACCACAACTTCGTTCGCGTGGTATTTAAAAAGCGCTGCCTTAGTGGTGTAGTACGGCACACCACTGCAGTCCATAAAGCCTCGATTTTAATTCCCGGACCGGGCAAAACTTTATAGGGTTTTCCTGAGAGGAAAAATAGCCCAAGTTACTCCTTATATAGACAGCTGGTAGCCTGGTAGTAAAATATCATCAAAAGCGGTCTAGTCGTTTCGAAGAATACCAGGCAGACAAAAAATATTTAAACTGGTTTTCAGGCATTTTCGTGAAAACGACCGTGTGAGCATGAAAAAAACTATTATTTTGACACTACAAATAGACACTTCAATATTTATTTGTATAGATAAATATTTGTATATTCACGTTGACAAAGTCGCGGGTATCAGCGTGGTATATATGTATACATATTTCAAAGATATAATATTGCAACAAATCCCCTCTGTATCTATTAAAGGAAGAAGTTGGTCAACGACGCATGCGCGAACCTCCAATCATAAACCTATTACAGTTTAATCTATGAGATAGTTTTTGTCCACATTATTGATGGAATTAGTCGCCAGTACTTGTTTTTGTTGTACACTAACATAGAGAGGTCATTGTAAAGAACTGGCTAACCAAATTATATTCTGTGGGTTTGTGAACATTTGCAGTAATTAAAGTATTGGAACCGTGTAAATTTTATCCCTTTGCCAGATAAATCTATCTCTTGGTAGTAATTGATTGATTTATTAATTTATCACAGGCTATTGCGTAGTGGAAATGTGATGTGTGCTAGTGTGTCTTTTATTTATTTTTCCATTTTTTTATGTTTTACTTAATTCTCTTCTTTTTTATTTGATCTTTTTTCTACATCTTGTTTTCTCTTCAGAGTACTTTAGAATCTACACAAGAGACGATGCCATTTTTTTTTAATGAAATAAGTATATTTTGAGTTTGAGTTTGATGAAAAAATCATCAAACTAAAATGTACCACAATATAAGGATATCTTATTAGATATGCTTCGGTTGATGCCGCATGCAGGTGTGTCCGATGCTTCTTTGCATAATTTATTGATGACAAAAAGGATATCTATAATACTTTTTAAAGCTAAAATATTCCCCGCAGTATCGAACCACGTAAGCGTAACATCAAAATCCCATACAATCCATCAGACTTTGGCCGCAGATCAATCAGTGATCAAACTAGGGCTGAGTGTCCCTTTACGCGCTGCTCGTCTAGAAACAAGTGGCCAGGATTATTACGGTAAATTCTTCTACATATCACTGTCTAAAAAATGTCGAGCCATTTTGTTTGATGTAACAGTAGTCTAAAAGACATGGGAGATATATAAAACATTATACACATACATATTTTATGATGTTAAGTATAAACGAACAGGTGGGTCACCTGGTCGTGAAGCACGGTAATGCTAGGGACAGTAGGAAAATGTGTATATGTATTAGTGATGTAGAATCTCAGATGCCTTCGTATTTTTGCATGGTTTGTTCGATTGTTATACTGTACTATTGAGTCACTTAATTTGTATTGTTCAAAAAATGCTTGTACTTGTGTAACAATTTATTCTTCTGCGTTCTCTCTCAAATTTTGCAATGCCTGGAAAAGGCTTCTAAGTTGGGACTACTACATATAATATTATAAGATCATTGATGTACACTTGGTTGGCAAATAAAGATTTGATTTGATTTGATTTGACTACTTCCACACGTACAAGAGTATTTGAGTCACCCTGGGGGAATCACTTGAGGAAATTTGGGATACGGTATGTTCACTTACTTGGTGAAACCCAAACCCAAAGCAGTATAATATATAACACTAACATAAGAAATAAATTAATTTACATACGTGTCACGTTTTAATTAAATACGATTTTTCTGTATTTTTTTTCATCTGGATTATGAAATACCCTACTTAGAACACTTATGTAGAAAAATTCGACAGTTGTCAAGTGCCCAAGTGACAGATGACAAGTGACAGTTGACAAGTGACAGTTGTCAAGGAACTGAAGAACAATTTGAGAGTAATTCACACAATTTTGAGTATCGAGGACCATTTCCACCATGAGTTATTTATTTCTGAGATTATCTCCTCTCGAAACAAAGAGTCGAAGAATACGAAAATTTACAGATTTAAAACCATTGATTGTAAGATTTTCGTAAGATCCCCAACTGTACACTGTACAGGAATTATTCCAAATTCAGAAATTGTTTCTTACAAAGAAAAAAATAATTTTGGGTCAGTGTTTTTTATTAACCGCTTGGAAATATTTTTTACAGAAAAAGCAATGGCTTAAAAATTACTTGACATTGTTAAGACACGGCTACCTGGTCCCAAATTAGACAGTGACTAAACCCCGTACTATGGTAACCAGAGCACTGACAAACATACATTTATACATATATATATCTCTCTCTTAACACACTCATATTCTACAAGAATGTCACCCAAACACGGAATATTATGGTACTCTCAACAAAATTGTTTCTTCTTAATGGGAGTCGAACCTACGACCTATGACTATGCGATCAGAATTACTAACCTCTTCACTAACATGCCATCAATGATACCATTGCTTTATCCGAGGCATAAAAAGTTTTTTTCTATCAAAACCAGCCAAGCCACCATTCCAATTTGTAGTGTCTATTCACCTTGGTGACCACACAAAAACTGACGTATTGGCGGTCTTGAAGGTAAATCGGAGCGACCTCTGAGAGGCTGCGTAACCTTTTTGTGGGAAAATGTCCGACAATTGTGGTAAAATCCCTCTCGTACTGTCAACGACAATGAATTGTTTTTTTAACAATGACAAGTTCCAAAAATCTTATCGCAACGATGTGGGATTTGTAAAACTATACGTAGTTATACATACTATTTTAATGACAAAGTTTTAATAAATGTTTTAGATGTATACAGGTTGTTACAAAAACGTATATTCGTATTTTAAAGTCGTAGCGGTTTAAATACGCCTTTGCCTAACCCTTCAGGGAAATAGGCGTGAGTGTATGTATAAAAAACCCGTAGCGTTAACAATTTCAGGACAATTCGTAATTTTTTATTCAGATATTGTATATTGAAAACTGATAAAATTTTACTGGAAAATTGATAAATCAAAGCTAATGTTTCGTGTGAAAAAAGGTTTACATTAATAAAACTATGGATTATTTATATTGAGAATATTGATGGAATATTAAGATTATCCTGAAATAGTCTACTGAAAAATTACTAATTAGTCTACTGAAGTAATTTGTTAAGAAACATGCACCTATAGTCGATAAAGCATCTTGAAATCATCAAAGAGATAAAACTAAACGTTTTATTGAATAAAATGAACAATCTTAAAATTTTACTGAATTTGAATTCATGAATAAAGTATCATTATAATAACGTGCGAATATAATAAATAAAATTTTGAACACCAAATAAATTACATATTAGAACATTAATATCGTAATAAAATGCTGCAGCAATCGAATGATTGTAAAAAAATAATTTTACCAAAATCTTTTCCCAATATTTTCACCAATAAAAATCACGAAACGAAAGAAACAAAATAAAATAATCTCCAATGTATAATTTTAACTTGTTTTTTAATAATTTATTCCACATTTTATCCAAACTTTTCAACGGATTAGGAACCCGAGATACTGCTATATACGTGAAATATAGTTAAATTAGGCAAATATTAATTTACCTACGATGGTGATTGCTTTTTGTGACAACGCTTGCACATTTTAGTCAATACATTATTGTAGGTATTAGCCGTCTATCAAAGAAGTTGACTCACTACTAGTATTTATTATACACCAGGCTTTGCCCGCGACTCCTAAATGTCTATGACTTTTCTCAAAAATCAAGATATCTTCACACCTTATATCATCTAAATTGGTTTAGATGTTATTGATTCCATACACAAACTTCAACCCCCTTTGCCGCCCCTTAAAGGATGATTTCTGAGATAAAAATTACCCTATGTCCGGACTCGGACGATCTCTGTTCCATTTTTCATTTAAATCACTTCAGCGGTTTAAGTGTGAAGAAAGACAGGCAGACAGACACACTATCGCATTTATTATATTGATATGGATACTTGAGAGAAACTGAGTGGAACCGCTTGTTAAAATAATTGATTATCTAATGTTCATATAAGTGTACTATTTGCCTACGTGCCTGACCTCGCTAGTAATAATATTATTATTTTAAATTAACTCCTTGAGAAAAATTAAAATTTAAACTGCATTTGTTTTTGTTTAAGATTTCGCCAAGATTTGCAAGTTTAATTGTACAACTAAATTGTTTGTGTTTGTATAAACCTATTATATTTAATTTTGCTTGAATTAACAATGGGTAAATAAAATGATATAAAATATAGATACATATATCAATAAAAAGGTATAAAAAATTACTAGCACTGACTGACTACGTGATTCATCAACGCAGAGCAAACCATTAGGGCTTAAAACTTGAAATTTTAATACCTTTAAGAAAAGACTTTTGGAAATTTCCAAAAGTCTATATATAAAATAAGAGATGAACGGTTCTATAAAAGTTCGTCATTTTCACAGTTAAAAACACGTTGGAAAACGGCTAGTTATATATTATATATGAATATTTTTCTAATTTTCCAACGTTTTTAATCAGCTTAATTTCATCAAAGCTTTCAATAGTTCACTGCTGGACATAGGCCTCTATAGGCTTCTCCTTAGAAAGGAGGTTTTGGCCTACCTTTTTTTTTTTTTTTTTTTTTTTAACGTGTGGAAATCCCCTCGGACCGTCACCCCTCCGGGGTTTGCGGCGGGGTGGTGTGTCGGACTCGGACCGACTAAAACCACACGGTGTGCCACTCTGCGCCTGTAACAGGAGGGGTCCGGGAACAGCTGTTGTTAAGACATCCGGACCCCTCCTAGCGCCAGCCCGCTCCTGGTGCGGGCTCCGTCTCAATGTTGTTCCTCTCTTTAGGCGACGTCCGGCACACGCGGACGCCGCCCCCTCGCGGCTGGCCAAACTAATGCGGGTGGAGGGGAAACCCACCCCGTCCACCCGCGGCCACACTCAGGGCGGCATGAGGCTGTGATAGGCGGGCCTCCGCCGCCGGCGGCGGATCGGGTCCGAGTGGAGGTCGTCCTCCCGGGCCCTCTCCGCCGCCTCCTTCCGCGAGATTACTACCTCGCAGAAGGTTGCGACCGCGGTAAAACAACTGTCGCTACCGGCCATGGAGCGTACTACGGCCGGTAGCGAGAGATCCACTCCGATGACTGCAGTGAGGGCCCGGCGCTGCGCCGCCCATGCGGAGAGCCTCCACGGCGGCGAAGCCAGCGCGTGGAGTCTCCAGCCGGAACGACCAACGGGCCATCGTGGCTCGGCAAGCGGCTTCGCGCCACTCGCGCACATCCTCGGGCGGAGGGCGAAATCCGCTCTCCGCCCGGGAGTCAGCCACTCGCCGATAAACTTCGGCGAGCACTTCCGCCTCCAAATCCCACGGGGGAGTTCCGGCCAACGCGCATGCCACCTCCGTCGAAACGGTGCGGTAACCGCGTATGGCTCTGACCGCCATTACCCTCTGAGGGCGCCAGAGGCGTACCCTAGTCTGGGCGGTCAGAGCCGCCGCCCACACCGGTGCACCGTACAGTGCCATTGACCGGACAACGGCCGTGTACAGCCGTCTTGTCGCGACGCTGGGTCCACCCATATTGGGCAAAAGTCGCCCTAGGGCAGACGCAGCGCCGACCAGCTTTGGAGAAAGTTGTCGGAAGTGCTCGTCGAAGAGCCACCTCCCGTCGAGGATCAGGCCCAGATATTTCATCTGGGCCCGAACCGGTACGAGGACCGAGTTGACCACGATTGAGGCGCCAGGGGGTGGACCACGACGGGGCCCATGAAATAACAGGGCCTCCGTCTTATCTAGGGCCACCCGTAAGCCCAGCGCCTCAATGCGCCCGACCACCAGGGAGACTCCCCCTGTGGCCAGGCGCGCCGCCTCTTGGAAGTTTGCCCCCCGGGCTGTCACCAGGGTATCGTCTGCGTAACAGATTACACCCAGCCCGGGGGGGAAATCGGCGCGAAGGGCCCAGTCGTACCCTATGTTCCACAAGAGGGGTCCAAGAACAGACCCCTGTGGAACACCGCACTACATGGGCCGACACCTCAGATTACCTACTCGGTCCTCGTATACGACGGTACGCTCCTCTAAATAGTCTGCCACTAGCCGCCTCAGGTACTTTGGCACCCCATGATAGTGGAGTGCTTCCCTGATGCAGCTGAATGGCAGACTATTGAATGCGTTGGCGATGTCCAGTGACACCGCCAACAGCACGCCGCCACAGCTCACGGCCTCTTCGGTCACGGCCCTCAGGCGCAACACGGCGTCGACTGTCGAACGCCCCGCCCGAAAACCAAATTGGGCGTCCGACAGATCGGGGCCCACCTCGCAGAGGTGCCGGACGATGCGGGCAGAAAGAACCCTCTCAAACAATTTACCCGCCTCGTCCAGCAGCACGATGGGCCTATAGGCCGCGACCGAATCGGCAGGCCGTCCCGGCTTCCTTAATAGGACCAGCTTCCCGCTCTTCCAGCACTCAGGGAAGCGTCCCGACGCCAAGCTAGCGTCGAACACCTCCCCGAGGCGGTCTGCCATGTGGTTGAGGGCCAGGGCCAGCACTCGGGCCGGTACCCCGTCTGGCCCAGGGGCGGTGTTCTTGGAACGGATCCGTAGAACAGCCGCCTCTACCTCCGAATCCCGGACGGGCGGAACATTATCCTCCCCGTGTTCCCCGTCGTCTCCGGCCAAGGAGGCCATCGCCGGGGGAGTGTGTTCCGCTCGTTGTGGGAAAAGGCCCTCAACCACTTCTCGCAGGAAGCTGGGCTGAAGAGTCTCCGTAAGGGGGGGGCCCGACGCGCGGAGCTTTTGTCGCACCGCGCGGTAAGGGCGACCCCAGGGGTCACGATTAAGACCCTCCAGCATCTCCTGTCTCTTTTCTTCTTTGGCGCGGCTAATGGCCAGCTTCAGAGTTTTCCGCGCCTGTCGATACTCCTCATGAAGCCGGTCCTCCTCACCGTCTCCACGGTGACGCCGCCGACTGCGCGTGTAGGACCTCCGGGCACGTGTACAGGCCGCACGGAGGTCCGCCAGCTCCTGGGACCACCAGTAGACCTCCTTCCTTGGAGGCCGACGACCTCGAATGCGGGGCATGGCCGCATCGCATATATGCGTAATCGCATCGCGAAAGCGACCAGCCCCCACGTCGACCTCCTCGGTCGGAGCCTGAGGAGACAGCCACGAGTGAATTATGGCTGCTTCCTCTAGTAGGTCCCGGTTCAGTCTGGCAACAGCCCACCGCGGAAAGCGGGATAGACGCCGCGCCACGTGACCCCTACTGGAGTCCTGGGTCCGGGAGAGCTCAAATCGGATATACAGATGATCCGAGAGCGTCTCAACCTCTTCCAGGACACGCCAGTTCCTTACTCGTGCGGCGAGGGCAGGGGTAGCGAACGAGAGGTCCACTATCGACCCCCCCTGCTGTCGCACGCACGTGTTGGTGGAGCCTCTGTTGAGAAGACAGAGGCCCACCGAGGCCGCCCACTCCTCTACGGCCTCGCCCCTTGCGTCCGTCCTGGGGGAACCCCACGCAATGGACTTTGCGTTGAAGTCCCCCAGCACAAGGACGTGCCCAGACGCTAGTCGCCGTATCGAGGTCTCCAAGCTGGTTAGGAAAACCTCGAAGTCGTTCAAACTCCGGTTGGGGGAGAAATAAACACCATATATGGTGATCCCCCCCCACTCGACGGCAACATATCCAGTGCCCTTGTCTCTTAGCGACAAGGGCGGGGAATGAGCCGGCGTGGAACCGACGACTGCCACGGAGCCGTCCCAGTCACCCATCCAGTTTGGACGGGGAGGGACAGAATAGGGCTCCGCGACTACGGCAACACCTATCGACCACTGTGCCATGGTTTGCAGGAAGAGATCCTGCGCCGCGGCACAGTGGTTCAGGTTCGTCTGGACCAGGAGGTTGGAGACTTGATCCATGACTGGATCGTCTCTACAACCTCCTCCATGGGCGACGACGTCGACGCAATATTGACGTCGGGGGTAGCCTGGGTCGACTGGCTAGCCCCTGACGTCTGCCGAGAACTGCGGGGAGGCTTGCAGCCTCTCTGCCCCATCTGGTGATTGGCGGGCTTATTGCCCGCCGCACACGCTGGGCAGTGAGGGGCGGCAGAGCATTCTGCCGCCTTATGCCCCGGTTGACCGCAGCGGAAACACAGTCCGCCGCAGTCAAACCAGCTGTCGCACTTGACGCGCGTGTGTCCCGATGCTAGGCATTTGTAACACCTCATCGGTCTCGCCGCCAGGACTGTATCCTGGCGCTCACGAAACCGATGATCAGCCTGCCGGCGTATACTTTGACCGACGCTACGGGACAGCTGACCCACACGGCGCCAAGCCCTCCTGGACCGGGGCGGATGGTGCCGACCCTGACGTTGTCCGCGTTGCACCCCGTCTTCTCCCGGATTACAGCGCGGACATCTTCGGCCGTCACTGAGTCGTCCAGGCCCGAGATGCGCAGTTCCGCGCACTTGGTAGGCCTGGCGACCCTGACACCATCTGTGGTCGCAAATATTCCCCGCAGCCTCTCAGCAAAGGAGTCCGCCGTCTTTGCGCCTTCAGCCCCAGGGAACTCGAGGACTCGAGCTCCCGTCTGGGCGAGGCGCATCCTGACCCCCACCGTCCCAAAATCGTTGGCGAGGCTGTCCCGGGCCTTTTTGAAGACAGCCGCGTAGGACAGCCCGCCGTCAGCCGCCTCCGGGGACACGGTCACCACTACAGCCGCGGTTTTGGGCGGCTGCAGCTTACGCGGCCTCTTTGTGGAGGCCGTTGCCACCGGTGGCGAAGGCTGGGCTTGGGCTGCTTTTTGGGCAGCCCTTTTGGCCCGCCTTCGGGACTTCTTGGAGCCCCTCGCCTCCTGCCAACCCTCGTTGGAGGGGGCAGGTGCGGAGGGGCCCGGCAGGGGTGTCGGAGTAGGGAGCGGAGGGAATGCCACTCCGCTCCTCGGCGCTGTTTTAGGCCCCGTCTTGGCCGGCGCCTTTGGATGTGCCTTGGCCGGCGCCTGGGCCGGTGCCTTGGCCGGCGCCTGGGCCGGTGCCTTGGCCCCCCTCCTCGGCTTTTGGGGAGCCGATGGAGTAGGGGCAGACGCCGCCGCCGCGTAGGTTTTGGCCTACCTCCCTTAACCTCCAGCTAACTTATAACTAACCATTCGCTAATCATTTACATCTGTCCGTGTGGTGGCACCAACCCTATTCATCCCGTGGGTGTCGTAAGAGTCGACTCAGGGAGCAAACTACCCAGGTCAACAGTACTGCAAAGAGAAGGAAAACTGACACAACCCGTCTGGTCAGCGTCGTATAATAGGCCAAAACCTCCTTTCTAAGGAGAGGCCTATGTCCAGCAGTGGACTATTATAGGCTGTTGATGTGATGATGTGAATCATTTACAAATACTGCTACTAACTGTGTAACCAAATCTACATTTTAATTTACTTCTATTTGTCGTTTCGAAATTAAACTTTGGATGTACTTGCAGTTCGGATGACAATACTGTAATTAAACCGTCTTTAGTTGACCTGTTAATGGAGACAGAAAAGGATAGTAAACTCTTCAGCAGCTACTAAAAACCTACTTGAGTTTGGGGACATTTGGTTTGACCAGTGCCATAGAGGTTTGCTAACATGGTATGATCACGAACGCAGCAGAAAAACCGTACAAGTTTATTTTACTTTATACGTGGGTTCACCAGTATTCGGTGGTTTTTGAGTTTACTAAACTATGACTTTTCTGGGCCCAGTTATCTAGTTGGGTGATCTAGTTGTTAGCGTGAACAATTATGTGTCACCTAGGACAATTATGGTGTGGTGGGCACGATCGTTTGTTCGGTGTCTGTGTGTAATTTATTTACAATCTGATGATTTAAGATTCTTAAAATTTGAATTAAAACTCTTATTTTATTCATTTATTTTAAAGCAAAACGTTTTATTACTTCCGTTGTTTTATGTAAATAAATAACGAATGTGGCAGAACAATATTTATCTCACCAAGTCAGAAGCAAATCTTGTAATTTAACCATTTAATGACTTTTTCCCGCAGGAAATGCTTTTCGCGCCATACCCTCCGTTGGAGAACCGCAGGGCGTGTGTGGGACTCCCGGAGAACCGGTCTAAAGTAGCTCCAGGAACGCATCGACGACTTCTGGAGTCCTCCCTGCCGTACCCCATGTCTGAGACACATCTCGGAGTGACCGTAGTCACCCTGGGGCAGGCTCCTACCGCGCTTCTCACTGCTCTAAAGAGCTCCTTTTGGAGCATAACGTCCTCGCAGAAGAAAGCCTCGGCTGCCTATCCCTCGCCACTCGCCAGCATTGCCGCGATCAATGCTGGCGGTGACAGGTTTCATCCGATCTGTCCGACCAAGACTCAACGTTCGGACTCCCACGCAGGGCAGTCCTCCAGCGTGTATTGGGCGGAGTCCCCGTCGGACAAGCAATGGTGGCATTGTGCCGTAACCTCCCGTCCAATTAGATTCAGATACTCACCGCAGCAACTGTGCCCGGTGAGCATCTGTGTCAATCGCTAGGTGACACAGTCGTTCCTCCCTGTGGATCCTAGTACCGGAGTTGTCTTTTTAAAATAAATAAATAAAAATAGTCATCTACCATGAGGTGAAGCACCTGCTCGTTTTCCGTTTATTTTTACCTTTTGAAGGCAGTTGTTCATTATACTACCCGGATTCATTGCTCTCGAAGAGTGATGGTGTTGATGGTGATGTGATAGGCGTTGTACCTAGATGATATGACATGATAATGATAACGGGTACGAATGTCAATTTCATGCAAGCAGTTAAGATACCTTGCGTTAACAAAAGTACTACTTTTGTGAACCATTTTATTAATGTTCTATTATTTAATAGTAAACGTGCGAAGTGTTTAAGTTTCCTACTCATAAAGTGACCTACATTACTTTAGTATTTATGCTGTTTGTAAAAATATATATACTATTATTATTACACAATAAGGTATCAAATTCTCGAGCGTGGGAAAATAAATATTACACGGTTAACATCAAGTTTTCCTTAGTAAAGGCCTATTGAATTTTATTACAGACACAAGAGTACCGTAATAGATAACAAACACATTTTTGTTTACATGTTTTAGGCGGCAAACGAAACTAATGGAAAGTGACCACCGCCGCTCATGAACGCCTGCAATTCAGGAGTCATAAACCCGTTGCCGGCCTTTGAAGTAGGAGAACGCTCTTTTCTTAAAGATTTGAAGGTCGTATCGGTCCGGAAATGCCTCAGGCGATTGTTTCATAGATAGGTTGTACGAGGCAAAAAGTTCTTGAAAAGCGCATGGAGTGCAAATTATCCAAGTTTTGATTCGTGGAAAGCTGCGGTTGGTATTAGTTTTCGGAGTCGGAGTTTATCATGAAGAGTGTTCCGAGGAAATGCGAACATTTCAAATGCGATAGAAAATGTAGAGGGACGCTACATCTCTACGCAGCGCTTGGCGGTCAGGCCAATCTATACTAATATTATAAAGCTGAAGAGTTTGTTTGTTTGTTTGTTTGTTTGTTTGTTTGAACGCGCTAATCTCAGGAACTACTGGTCCGATTTGAAAAATTCTTTCAGTGTTAGATAGCCCATTTATCGAGGAAGGCTATAGGCTATATATCATCACGCTAAGACCAATAGGAGCGGAGTACCAATGAAGAATGTTTTAAAAACGGAGAAAATTTATTACTATTGAGAGACGCAGACGAAGTTGCGCGGGTCAGCTAGTCGGATATATAGGATAACATTTTGTTACGATGGTTTAGTGCATGGCATAAACACTGACTTTTGATTTTTCCGTGTGGTGACGGATTAAGAATACGGAGTGTCATCACCCCTATTTATCCCGTGGGTGTCGTAAGAGCCGACTAAGGGAGCAAACAACGCTGGACAACAGCACTACAAAGAGAAGGAAAACTTGACACAAACCGTATACCAACCCTCTGTCTGGCCAGCGTGGTATAGTGGGCCAAACCCTCTTTTCTAAAGAGAGGCCTAGGTCCAGCAGTGGACTATTAAAGGCTGTTGATAATAAACGCTGGAGTACTGTAGGCAACTCCCGCACTAGGAATACATCTTGTGTCGCAGGTGACTTTTTCAAACATACATGAAGCGGACACAAAGAACACCCAGACTCAGAACGGCAATTTGTGGATCACACAAAATGTCGTCCCTTGTAGGGATCGAACCCACAACACTCAGCACACTCAGCACTTAAACCACTACGCCGTCCGTACAGTCTGATAAGAGATAAGTCTACTGATAATGACAAATCATTTTATTATCCGTGGGAGAGGCATGCTTTATGCCATGGGATGAGTCCCATGGCATAAACCATGGCATAAAGCATTATGAGTAATGCTTTCGTTGCTTCACCAAGTGGGAGAAGTTATCCTTCCCGATTGTGGGGGGGACTAAGAGGGCGGAAACTTCGTTTTGACTCTTCAGGAAGTTTCAGGTTTTCATGGGTAGTGGTAGGCCCTTACCATCAGGTGATCCGTCTCCCGCTTAGCCCATATACCATAAACCTACAGATTTAAAGAGTTTAATAAGTTTAGCCTTGATATACATTATGAGACATGTTCGCTAGAATTAAAACCTTATGTTGTCAAAGACGTAGATTTTTTCTGCTCAATAACATATATAAAAAACAAAAGGAAGTGAATGTTGTACCATATTATAATTACATGTACACACAATATTGTGCGAAACATATTAGTTTAAACTATTAGTCATGGCTTGTTTGGTTTTATTAAAGAACACCGGCCAAGTGTGTATAGCCACGCGCTGTGTTTAAATAAGTTCAAACACACTAAATTCATCTAAGTAATTAGCACAAAATTCACACAAATTGATATTTTTGACAACGCGTTTGTGACTTCTGAGTTGCCTGGTTGGCGGACCCGTCTGCTCGTTTGCCACCTATTCCATAAAAACTTTACACATCACACACACGACAGTATGATCTCAAACTAGGTTTTTTTATAAAAACATACATTTTATAGATAAATTACATCCAGACACAGAACAATATATGAATATAAGACTATGACAAATATGATGCTCATAACACAATTACTTGTCCTGGTTGGGAATCGAACCCACAACTTCCGGCTTAGCAGTCAGGGTCACTAACCACTGGACCAACAGGCCTATCGATATTCAAAAATAGTATCTAGATATATATTATAGTCTTTGGTGAATGGTTTTCAAAATAAAACCTTTTAATCAAAATACTTATGCATAATCTGCGGCGGTATGACTTGCCTTACAAACTTTTCAAATGATTTCAGCATCTCTTCGAGAGGCATCACGGGACCCTCTCATACCGGCTGACGTAGGTAATCACTGGAAAATAATGCTTCGGGTATCACCTGTGTCACTATTTACAAACGATTTCTTTACAAATTTTTGTGACATGATTTTTGCCGTCCCGCCTCATCCACCAGAAACAAGAAGAGGGGGGTTTAGGCTGCAATAACTTCATCTCTCTCTCTGATCATTAATGGATGAACCTCTAGTATAAGCGTGGGAGAGCCATGTTGTAGTACACATTGGCCAGGTCAACCAGAAAGACAAGACGACATCAAAGAAAATCAGAAAACCGATTGTGGCGACTTCCACATAAACAATGCAATATACTGCAACGCCATGTAACGAAGACACACCGAACTAATCCTGTATCGCGATAAGAAGAATTCTCACACCGCTTAGCATGTACAACTCTCCAACATCAACCGTTGGTCCGCGGCCCACCAGGAATGATCACCTTGCCTGGTCGCTCCCCTTCTGTTAGAGGGACATGACACCCGATTTATTTTTATTATTATTTCTCCTCCAAATCGATGTTAAGCAATCTTCTTGTTGCTTTGCAACCTCCCCGCTAATTGATGCACTCTCAAGAAGAGGCAGCGCACTTGTATCTCTGGATTTCCTGGTGTCTATGCGTGGCAGTACCTAGACACTTACTACCACAAAGCCAATTCTCGTAAAAAAAACGGTCACAATTTAGTTCCGATGAAATCTCGCAATTGTCATTAAAAAAATACTGTCCTACAACATCATTATTTACTTATACTTAAAATTATTTCTTATATGTTTGCATTGGTGGTGTGTGGTGTGTGGTGGCGTGTGGTGACGGATTAAGAATACGGAGTGTCACCACCCCTATTCATCCCCTGGGTGTCGTAAAAGCCGACTAAGGGGACAAAGTACGCAGGACAACAGCGGCAAAGAGAAGGAAAACTTGACACAAACCCTATACCAACCCGTCTGGCCAGCGTGGTATAGTAGGCCAAAGCCTCCTTTTTAAGGAGAGGCCTACATCCAGCAGTGGATTATTCAAGGCTGTTGATGATGATGATGATTGCATTGTAACAATCAGGTCAATAGGGTATCGTTGGTATCTATTTATTAACAGTACATCGCAAGATCTTATGAATTCCGAATCAAATTCGCACGGAAATTAACATTGTAAGTCAGTCGTTGCTATAGCGTAATGTGAATTATGGTTATCAAAAATAATCTTACAAAAGGGTACACAGGGACTATTAAACTCCGGCCGTTCAGCCGGGTATACTTTTGTTCTAACTGTATCACGGGCCAACTGTCGTCAATCGGGCACACGTGGAAATTAGTAGTACATATATAAAAGTCACCGCCCCTATTCATCCAGTGGGTGTCGTAAGAGCCGACCAAGGGAGCAAACTCTGCGGGATAACAGCACTGCAAAAAGTAGGAAAACTTGAAACAAACCATATAGTAGGCCTAAATCTCCATTGTAAGGAGAGGCCTAAGTCCAGCAGAGGACTGTTAAAGGCTGTTGATGATGAGGTACGTAAGAAGGCAAGGAAAGAAGAGGCTTATGCGGATTCACTCTGCATTCTCTATCGCATATATCATGGAGAGTGCTCCGAGGAATTGTTCGGACTAATACCAGTCGCAAATTTCTGTTTTCGGCAAAATTTTCATCCTCATTACCTGGATAGTTGGCGCTCCACTACTGTGCGCTTTTCGAGATACTGTTTGCCCCGCCAAACCAAGAGTCCAACCCACAGAGTCTGCGGTATTTCCGGACCGATACGACCTTCAAACCTTCAAGAAAAGAGCGTACTCCTTCCTAAAAAGCCGGCAACGCGTTTGTGACTCCTGAGTTGCAGACGTTCATGGGCGGCGATAGTCACTTTCCATCAGGTGACCCGTCTGCTCGTCTGCCCCCTCTAACATAAAAAAAAGAAAACAAAAACATTTACGACAGTAGTCACTATTCGTCAGAGTCATAGAAATCAAATATAACTCACTTAGGACCCATAATATTTTGTGGCCGTGGTGCTTCCTTGTTTAAAAAGGTGTATGCTTATACTTCATTTTGTCTCCCGCAAATAAGGAGCAAATAAGGAGGGTGTATTTATTATATTACCAACTCCTCCAGTTTTCTTCTGATTCATTTCGTTGCGGGTTCCAAGACAGTTTAAGTTTTTGCCTGGAACTTCCCGAGTGTCATAACTCGGTGTATTCGTGTGTCTCTCCTTTGTCTTCTATGCTATGAAAAGAAAACACAACACTATTTTCTCATTCACCTAAAAGCTAACCTGCCATTATCGCCAGCTTTCCTCCATACAAGTCTTGTAGCCAACTATAATAAGCTCTTTGTTTTAATTACAAAACGTGAGATGCAATTAGCTGATAGCCAGACATATGGTTCGAATGTGTTGCGCTAATAAATGTTACGTCATGCGGTTTCATCCTTCGAGTAAATATGAGTTACGATGAATTTATTATAGCAGTAAATTTGTAAGGATTCTGTTTGAAACTAGTGATTACAAGGTTGCTTTTTAACCCCTGATAAAAAAAGAAGGGGTTTTATGAGTACAACGTTTGTATCTATGTGTTAAGTAAACTTACATATGAAGAGACAGAAAAGTTATTAACTACTACAACATAAAACGTATTTATATATTCAGTTATTTATAATATTTAGAAGTATATTTTATTAATAGTATTCCTTATGGGTTATATTTATATATAATTTATATATGGGATTATATATATTAGATATAATTTGTACCTAATTTAAAAGGGATCTCTTAATTTTAAGCATTTATTTTTGTTGAATTGTCTAATTGATTTATTTTAGGTAGCTTATCAAGGTATTTTTTTCTCTGTCTTTCTAAAATTAGTGCAGGAGCTCTATACCTTAATGTAAATACGTTTGGCTGAGACGCCACGATACAGGCTTGCCTAGTGTGGGGACCGCGTTATATTAAAATAAGTTACTCCTGTAATTTATTTTCTTTGTGTTTCTAAATAAATATTTTTTCGTTTTCATTTTCATTTCAAACGGATTGAACGCTGTACCTGCGAATAATGAATTGTTCGAGAAAGTATCTATAATTCAAAAACAATTGTTCAGCCATAGCCTACCGGATTAGCAAGCTGAAGTGCCAGTGGGCTGGCCGTATTATTCGCAGAACCGTTGGGATGTGAGGGGCGAACCACCATCTTTCGCCCCAAGCCAACCTCACCTGCTCGCGGTGCATCCTGCTGAACGACGAACGAGGCTCTGGCGACCGACTGATGGCGGTATATCCATCCCAATAGGCGTAGCTAAATACAATAGGCCCGCTATTCCTGGTCATGGTGGTAAAACCTGGTGGTAGAACCATGGTGGTAGAACCTCCGGGCTACGGGAGGCCACCACAACCGACTCACCCTGGCTACGTACAACGGACGCACGCTACGGCTAGACTCGCAAATGGCGCAACTTGAGGTTGAACTTGGGAAGATTAGGTGGCATATCCTAGGGCTATGTGAAGTCCGAAGGGAGGGGAAGGACACCATAACCCTCGAGTCAGGCCACCTAATGTACTTCCGCGAGGGAGACCAACAATCCCAAGGTGGCGTTGGGTTTCTGGTAAATAAGTCCCTATCTGACAACGTTGTGGACTCCAGAGCCACATTAAGTTAGCATTGACGAAATCGAGATGGCTCTTGGACAGCTGAAAAATGGAAAAGCCCCTGGAGAGGATGGCGTTACAACAGAGCTGCTAAAGGCCGGGGGTAAACCCGTACTAAAGGAGCTACAAAAGCTCTTCAACGCTGTCCTGTTTGAAGGGAGAACTCCGGAAGCGTGGAGTAGGAGTGTGATCGTCTTGTTCTTCAAAAAGGGTGATAAGACCAGGTTGAAGAACTATCGACCCATATCCCTTCTAAGCCACGTTACAAGCTGTTTTCGAGAGTCATCACGAACCGTCTTGCGCAAAGACTCGACGAATTCCAACCACCGGAGCAAGCTGGGTTTCGGAGCGGATATGGCACCATAGACCACATCCACACAGTGCGGCAGATTATACAGAAGACCGAAGAATATAATCAGCCCCTGTGTCTAGCATTCGTGGACTATGAGAAAACCTTTGATTCGATCGAGATCTGGTCTGTTATGGAGTCCCTGCAGCGTTGCCAAGTAGATTGGCGATACATCCAAGTGATGAGATGTCTCTACGAAGCCGCCACCATGTCCATGCCGTCCAAGTACAGAATCAGCAAACAAGGCCCGTACCATTGCATCGAGGAGTGAGACAATGGGACGTGATTTCCTTGAAATTGTTCACAAATGCAATGGAGGACATGTTCAAGACGCTGCACTGGAAAGGGCGTGGCATCAATATCAATGGCGAATACATCTCTCACTTGCGATTTGCAGACGACATTGTCATCATGGCAGAGACGTTGCAGGACCTACAGCAAATGCTGAATGACCTAGCTGACACTTCTGTACGCATCGGCCTATAAACTTGGATAAAACCAAGGTCATGTTCAACGAACATGTACTACCGGAACCGATTGCGGTACACGGTGCCGTTCTCGAAGCTGTTCAAAATTATGTGTATCTCGGGCAGACATTGCAGTTAGGTAGAAACTACTTCGAGGACGAGGTGAACAGAAGAATTCGGTTGGGTTGAGCAGCGTTGGGAAGCTACGTCGAGTCTTCTCATCGTCGATCCCACAGTGCCTTAAGACGAAAGTCTTTAATGAGTGCGTCCTACCCGTCATGACATACGGAGCTGAAACGTGGACACTTACGGTACGGCTGGTCCACAAGTTCAAAGTCGCTCAACGTGCTATGGAAAGGGCTATGCTCGGCGTTTCTTTAAGGGATCGCATCAGAAATGAGGTGATCCGGCAGAGAACCAAGGTCACCGACATAGCCTACCGGATCAGCAAGCTGAAGTGGCAGTGGGCTGGCCATATTAGCCGCAGAACCGACAACCGTTGGGGAAAACGAGTTCTTGAGTGGAGACCGCGTCTCGGCAAACGTAGTGTAGGACGGCCACAGGCCAGGTGGAGTGACGATTTGCACAAGATGGCTGGCAGGAGCTGGATGCGAGAAGCCCAAAATCGATCTAAGTGGTGTGCAATGGGAGAGGCCTATCTCCATCAATGGACTGGGATAGGCTGATGATGTGATGTAATGTGATGTGTTCAGCCGTTTGAAGATGTCTAATCATTTGAACAGATTTGATTGTATTTTGAAGTTATTTTTAAACATTATAGAACAAGCAAAGTGCAGGAGCACATTGCTTGAGTGTTTTTTTCACAATTCTTATAATTCTATGTCAGAATGTAAGCATTCAGTCTAATAGCGGTGAAGCTCGGTGAAGGATATCTTCAAAAGTAATGCGGCGAAAATTAACAAATAAGATTTAAAAATTTCTTAACATTTAGTTCTTCAAGTTAATCTAGATAATTGTAAAAACTATCCGCTCTTAAACACAATTTTCTTTATGCAGTTAGAAAAAAATATTGTGAAAATGGATAGGTACGTACTTAAAATTTACAAACTCGCGATTTTAATTTTTCTTACCCAGTATTAAACTACTGGGTAAGAAAAAATTACCCAGTGTCACTTTTACAATAAAGACGAATCGAAAGACACCTCTAACGCCAAAATCCATCAAGCCGTTTAGGCTAAACAACATGCCAAAGAAACACACACAACCACTCGAAAAACATAACTTTCCTTCTGGCACAGTTGGGTAAAAAAAACTTTCGTGCCACTTAGAACATGTTATAATTTACGCGTATTTAAATGTCAAAAAATACCTAGACCAAACAAAGACAACAAATTCTAATTACTATAGTTTAATTATCAATTAACGTCGTAACTCCAAAACCTCTGTATTAGATTCATATTTGGTTTACGCAAGTATGATCACATCTCAGAGTATCGTTCCAAACTCAAGTGGCTACCAATACGCCTTCGCCGGAATCTCCATATTCTTTCTCTTTTATACGGTGTTCTGTTTCATCCTCACACACCCTCTTATCTCAAAAAACGTTTTGAGTTCCTACACACCACACATTGCAGGGACCTGAGGTCATCGGAGAATTTAAAACTAAAAATGCCAAAACATTCCACCCAGTTTGCAGACAAATCTTTCACTGTGCAAGCAGTAAGACTCTGGAACAACTTGCCTGAAACAATCCGACAAGCTAAAACCTTGCCTGTTTTTAAAAAAATAATTAAAGATTATATATTCCAAATATGTATGGGTATGTGTGTATGTATGTATGTGTATTTGTATATGTGTAATGTCCATAGATGTATATTTGTGTATGAATGTGTTTTTATTATATTTGTGAATATTTTTAAATACGTGATATTGTGTTACGTGTATGTATACTACCCTAAATTGTTAAATACCTAAAATCCATGTTAAGGTTGTCTGGAAGAGATCGCTGTGAGCGATAAGACCGCCGATTGTTACGTTTACTTATTTGTAACTCATCTTTTGTTTTGTTTTTTTTCTATTAGTGTATACAATAAAGATAATAAATAAATAAATAAATATCTTTTTTTTGTCACTTATTCACGCCTATATCCCCGAAGAGTTAAGCAGGGGCTCAGCTACATGTTACTTTAGTTTTTTTTAATTTTAGTCCCACTTTTGTAACAGGTGGTAAGTTTATTGCGTGAATTAGGCACTACCCGTGCGGTGTAGAATTAAGAATACGGAGTGTCACCACCTCTATTCATCCCGTGTGGGTGTCGGAAAAGCCGACTAAGGGAACAAACTAGGCTGGAGAACAGCACTGCAAAGAGAAGGAAAACTTGAAACAATCCTTGTACCAACCCATCTGGCCAGCGTGCTATAGTAGGACAAAACCTTCTTTCTAAGGAGAGGCCTATGTCCAACAGTGGACTGTTAAAGGCTGTCGATGTGATGTGATAATGAGGTGGATAAGAAGGGAAGGTAATTGTAGCAAAGGGATATTGCTTTTACGGATGTATTAGGCAATTAGGCAATAACTTGAACAGGTCAGGGTCGCATACTTGTTGAAGTGGCTATTACCGGAAACTCCATCCTGTACTAGTAACATCGCCTTTATTACATCAGAATTTGGATCAAAATTACATAAATAATTATATTCAGTACATATAGGCTGACTTAATGCCTTAAGCATTCTCTTCCATCAGTGGGTTATGCAGAGAAAACTAGGATTACAAGAAAACAGAAACAAAGCAACTTCCACACACCCAAAATTAACAAAAGTGGTATTAACATCCAATCAAACATTTAATATTATATTATATGTATTTTTATAAGTTTATATTTATTTAGGTATATGTACGTACTTAAGTATAATGTGTATGGGTTTCCTGTTTGATAGGTTTAAACATGTTTATGTGTATTTGATATATTACAAAACGAATTTCAAACCAAATGCACCTACTACCTGTTTTCTCTGCATCACCCAATTGTTGACTGGAAAGGAATGCTTTAGGCATTAAGTCCGCCAATGCATCGGATGTGCATGATGTGTTAAAAATATAAATAAAATGAATAAATAATTATTTATTTTTTCTTATATATTAATATGTTTTTTTATTATGTAACAAAGAATTGTGTCTCAAATGTATGACACTTACGGTGTACATAACATTAGCTAGTTACTGTAGATAGCTAAAAACACAAACCAGGCTGCGCTATGATTAACACACAAATATTTTTCTAAATATGTACATACATATCATAGATAAACTACACCCAGACACAACAAATAGCCGTGCGCATCACACAATAATTGTATCGGTAGGGAATCGAACCCAGGACCTCTGGCTTAGGATCGCTAACCACTAGATCAATAGGCCAGTCCACAAATAATATTCATTTGAGCCAATATAAAATATATTAATTAAAACTATCAAGTCCTAAAATTACTAAGTGACTCGCAAAAGATGTGAAATATTGATTGCGTATTTAAATAATACTGTACTGATTGAAACCTTTATATATATAAGTAAATGAATACCCATACTAGTTCTAAAGAACTAATCACATTAAAAAAAAAACACACTCCTAAAAACTCTTACAAAACGTTTATTTCTTAACACTACATGGGATCGAATACATCGTGTTACTAAACCTTGTTAATAACAATTTTGCATAATATTCTTCATCCCTATCCTTGGTGTAATAAAAAAAAATGTAAATAATTGAAGCAGCTGCTACGAGAGCGTGTATATAAGACGGCTGCGCGTGAGTCGGTCATCAGTCGGTGCAAAGAAACATTGTAGCCAACATGAAATTCCTGGTAAGGGAGATTTGCTTTGTATTGCAGGCTTGTGGTGAATAACAATTCAAATTAAATATAGTAAAATAAAATTGTGTGTGTTAAATTAGCTTATAATGGTGGAGTTAATGTGGTATTATATTTTTTTAATAAAAAAAATGAATTTTACTATACTCACGCTATAAGATTATAGCTCTAATAACTAAACGTACAGGTAGGTTTAGATATTATGCCATTCACATCATCGTATCCCATCAACAGCCTTTAATAGTGCACTGCTGGACATAGGCCTTTCCTTAGAAAGGCGGTTTTGGCCTACTATACCACGCTGGTACCGGGTTGGTATAGGTTTGTGTCAAGTTTTCAAGTGAATCTAATGCGCAAGCTTTAATTAATCAAACATGCATGAATCTGCTTGCCAAATCCTGAAAACCTGTCTACCTATTGAATTTTAACAAATGCCAATATCACTTTTCTGTTTACTGTTTTTCCAACTCCTCGAATTTTCTTCGGATTAATTTCGTCGCGGATTAATTGCTGTTGATCTTGGTGTACAGGAGTTACAGTGGTGGGCGTGCAGGAGGGATTAGTCCTATCACTGTTCTCTGTACTTATATTAAAAAAGTCGTTATATTTTAAGTATTAAGATAGCATTGATACCACATTTATTTACCATTCTTTTCTTACCCTAATTCACTCTTTCACTCTTTCAATGTAGGAGTGACTTAGGCTAACCCCAATTCACTCCTTCAATGTTTTAATCATTCTATCAAACTCCTTATTAGGCCTAGGATTATGTAAATAACACAAAATGATACCTTTTGCTTCTTATTGTAAGAAGATATATTAACATTGGTTTGGATTTTGTTTGATTGTGTGATTTCTTCAGTCAGTTATAAGTCGATACATGCGTTTACAGTGCTTTCTGTCATAATAACAAAGTAACCCATTCCTGCTGTAATACTATGTGTGTAATCATAATCTGTAATTTAATTACCTACATATTTTATTAATTGCCTATTTGGAATAATTATTCAGAAATTTGATTAGATAATGAATTTAAAATTTAGCACCCGTTAGAGTAACGTTTGTAAAACTTTACATTTATCAAAATATTTTTTTGTTGTCTGTGTTTTTGAATTTAATAAATATATTAGTTTATGCTATATTACTAAATTAATAATATTTTCTTTGTGAATTATTATTAACAAATTAATAGTAGGCCAAAATTTCCTTTCTAGGGAGAGGCCTATGTCCAGCAGTGGACTATTAAAACATTTTACATAGAATCGTCACATCACAATTTTGGTCGTCATTTTCAATATTTATGATAAGATATAAATATTTATTAGCACACAACAGTTTATAATCTTTTCAAATTTCATAGTTATTGTATTATTTGAGATTTTCTCACAATACTGTGTGAAGTGTCTGTATAATAAGTCTATAGAGGGCGTGGCCAGACATTATACATAAAATTGAAATTATCTCAGTTAAATTGTCTTAAAGTAGCCATTTAACTTAAAGTTTTTTGTTTAACTGAATAATTTATTTGTTCACAAAGAAATTAATATTATTATAATTACGTTTTACTATTACACTGTTTACATTACTTCATGTTAACTTTAACTCTTGTACATGTTTTCATTGTTTACCTAGTCATAATTCTGAATAACACAATTTAAAACTATTACGCACTTATAAAAAGCTCTTAGTATTACCAAAGATAAAGCAAAAATAATATTCACGCCAATATTTCATTTACTTCCTTTGCTCATTAGGGGCAAAGGCGTCTGTCAGATAATTACCGACTAAAAACCACCCCGGTGTTCCTCTGCCAATGGTCATTTTGCATTCTTCGGTCACCCCCGACAGGCATATGGCAATAAACCTATGACTGATGGATCAACACAACATTGACTGCACGGGTGGCGTAGTGGTTTAAGCGGCCGCCACGCCGAGTGTTGTGGGTTCAAACCACATCACATGGGACGACACTTTGTGTGATCCACAAATTGTTGTTTTAAGTCTGGGTGTTCTTTGTGTCCGTTTCATGTATGTTTGCAAAGTCCCCCGTGACACAGGATATACTCCTAACACGGGCGTTGTCTTTTTAAAAAAGAAAAAAATATACAGTTGTTTTCACATCTTTGTATTGTATTAAACCCTTAGCCATTGTTTTAAAATTAAGCTTATAATTAACTGCATGCTATTCGCTAATCGTTTGATTTGTTTCTTGTTTTCTATTCTGTATGTGTTCTGCTGTCGGCTACTCAATGTGTATTCTTTGTTTAATGATGTTTCCCGTCATAACTTGTTTGAGTTATAATTTAATGGCCTTCAAGATAAAAGCGGTATACTTTTATCATTCAGCCCGTGGGTGTTGTAAGAGCCGACTAAGAGAGCAAACTACGCAGGACATCAAAATTGCAAATAGAAGGAAAACTTGACTCAAACCCTATACCCATCTGCCCAACGTGTTATAGTAGCCCTGACCCTCCTTTTTAAGAAGAGGCCTATGTCTAGTATTGGACTATTAAAGACTGTTGATGTGATGATGTGTAAGCATAAGACCCTTGGAAAAGGGATCATGTGGTATCTGCCAGAATTAAAAAAAACGTGAATCGGTTTACTCTAAAGTGCATTTAAAAGATCAATGAAGTTAAAAAAAAACGTAGTTAAAAGTGCATAAATGTAAATTATAAAGGACTTTTTTACTAGACGTAATAATTATCTCATTCAATGTACTATAATGGGCTGATAGTTGCTACTTTCAAGAACAAACATAGGCCAGACAACAAAGCAAGTATTTTCTACTGTTTGATTTCCTGCTATTGATAGAGTTGTAACCGAGTACATTACGAAATAGTAGTTACTGCTTAGTTTTGTATTAAGAACCTTGTTAAATTTTTATGAAAGGAATTGAATTGAAAACTTTTTTGAAAGGATTAGGGAACGCATTTCAAGTTTCATTCATGCCAGTCTGTTATTATCGGTTACGGTTACTTCAATCAGCTGTAAAATAAACAGTCATAAAAGCATACTTGAGTTATTTTCACATCTCAGGGTTGAAACCTATGTACTATTGAAGATAAACCTTTGTCATACTTTTGACATTGAGCCATAAGTAACTACAGTGACTGTCATTATAATTTTATTACCGAACCAAGAACTACAAAAAAAATTATAACAATGGCGACAAAACATATTTTAACGCCATCTTGCGTAGGAAAGACGAACTACATTGGTAATAAAAACTTCTTACATCACGCATTGAAAGTTAACTCACACTGAATAATTCTTGAATAATACTTTGAATAATTCTTGTACAACTTTCCTTATGCATATTAGACACGATTCTTCCTGGACGTAGGATCCGCTGTTTGCCCGTCATGTAACTCTAAATTATTTTTATGGGCACATTTTTTAAATACTTTTTTCTCTATATATCAGATTGTCCTTGCTGTGGTCGTCGCGGCTGTGTCCGCTGATGACGAAAAGAAAACCGAAAAGCGGGGCCTTTCATCCTTAGGCTACGGCTATGACGGTTTATCTGGCTACGGAGGTCTTGGAGGGCTTTCAACTTATGGAGGATATTCAGGATACGGTAAGAAGATATATTGTTTAAAAATTGTAGATTTATTTCTTATATTTCAGTAACTGGGACACGTGGGATTGGGATTTTATAATAAATTTGTATTTTAGTTGTCATTGACTTGTAAGGTCCATGCTGTTATTGAAATGTATTTATTTTACAGAGGAGTCATATAAACGCAAAAACTATGCAGGCATGGGTAATAATTATGACTTTAAGTCGATTTTCTTTTATTTTCCTCTTTTTTCGTTACAATATTTCTTAATCTCTTGTTGATTCTTACTTCCATTTTACGTGGGCGATCGACTTGTTAAATTGTTTTACAGAACCCAAAATAAGTACATTTACTCGTGTCAGGTAAGAATTTTCAATAATAAAAATATATAAATTTCGATCTAAAAAAACACTAAACATAATAATATATGATACGCACGGCTGCACGGCTGTTTGATTCCAAATTAGGCAGAGCCTGTGCATCCGACCCGGGCATCGAACCCGAGACCTCAGCACAGCAGTGGCCCACTGCGCCACCGAGGCAATACTGCTGTGCAGACTGATGAACTTATTAAAATATTTCTAAATTCATACATATTATAGAGACAGAGACAACAAATGATTGTGCTTCTCATACAATTATTTGTCCTGCGTGAGATTTGAACCCACGACCATAATTAATAATTCAGATAATAATTCCACGACCATAATTCAGATGTTATTACAATTTTTCAATTTTTTTTAAAGATATTGTTATTTTTTTCATGGTGTTGAATTTGAATTATATTTCGCAGGATATACGTATGATAAAAACAATGGTGAGCACATAATATATGTATATATTATATATGTCAGTCATTTATAGGGCCATCTAGTTATTAACACAAGAAGCTATTTCTAAAGCCCTTTTGTATTCCCTTTTTGTTCTTAGTAAGTCTATTCCGTCTATATCTATACAAATAAATAAAATTGAAGTGTCTGTTTATAGGTTTTTTTCATACTAACACAGTTATTTGCACGATACCTATGCCTAAAAACCATTTTTTTATGTCTGTCTGTTGGTTCCGGGTAATCTTCTAAACGCCTGGACCGATTTCGATAATATTTTACTACCAGGTAACTGTCTGTATAAGGAATAACTTAGGCTATTTTACCTCTCAGAAAAGACCTTTAAAATTTTGCCCGGTCCGGGCATCGAACCCACTAAGGCAGCGCTTTTCAAATTCCACGCGAACGAAGTCCAGTTTCAGCTAGTAATAATATATAGTTACTAGTTTTAAGATAGCCTATGTCAAACTAACAAAAAAATGTGTATTATTAATAATAATAATATTTGGACATTTCAAACTAAGCATAGCTTGTACTATGAAAGCTAGATTGACTGATAGAATACTTTTTACTGTTTTTTTTCTGTAATAAAATACATATTAAACATAGAAAACACCGAAACAAATATTTGCAGATCATACAAACATTTGGTCCGACCCGGAAATCGAACCCGAGACCTCAGTACAGCAGTCAAAAGTTTCCAAAACGCAGTAAATGATAAAATAGTCAAATTAAAAAAAAAAAATTTAAAACTGGCTAAAATTCTAAGATCTATTGAAATTTTTAACAAGCTAAACCATCTTACGCATTCTTAAACTAAAAATTTTAAAGTACCATGTAAAAAGTTGAGTAGTGACAAAAAATGTGTCATTCTGATGTCTAATTGCTTACTTTTTGCTATTTTATATAGTGTAATGAATATAATACCGGTTTAAAAACTTTAATTACACTTAAAAGAGCCCTTCACTTTGATGAATCTACTTAAATCTCATTACTCCGTCAATAGAAAGGGAATTTTAGTAGAAACTAAACACAATGAACCAAAACTATAATTTCCTCGTTAAACTGTTCCTAAATCTTGTTACTTCTGAACAAATAGCTGAATCAAATGAAATAGTACGAAAAGATTAATGTAACAGCGCTTTAGAGAAGTAATAATAATAATAAGGATAAATTTATTAAAAAGTATAAATAAATGACATATGTAAAACCCAAAATTATCACAGACATACATAAAATGACTACGTGACACGCATAAGTAATCATCTGAACAAATCGACTATACTTAGACAACTTAAAACTACGAAATGGATTAGTGCACGGAATTATCTCAGATTCATACACAAGTTCGGAATACAGAATTCTTTAAAATGTTTTTTTTAACTAGTAATCAAGAAAATCAAAAGGAATTTGAGTCTTAAAGTAAGTAGTTAAAAAATTGAATTTGATTTAAATGTTAATCGTCAATAGTTTTTTAATTCCCAACCAATGTTACTGATAACTTTTATTTTCTAAAGACATTAAGGGCATTAGTGTTACAAAATCCGTTTTTTATTGCGTCCCGGCTTGATAAACATCGAATACATCCTATGTTATATTTGTTGCGCAGTTATACATATATAGATGACTTGTAAGTAAGTGGATAATTACAGGTTTGACAATGAAGGTATTAGCAGGCCAAGGATTCCAAATTCTCACGTGTTACCGACAAAGAGACTATATCTCACGGTAGACGCCATCATATTAATAATGAAATAGGTTTTTACTTCAACAATACTTAAAACATCGTTCATACTTATTTATTGAATTTTACTGTACTGAAAAGAGAAGGAAAACTTGACACAAACCGTATACCAACCCGTCTGGCCAGCGTGGTATAGTAATCCAAAACCTCCTTTTTAAGGAGAGGCCTATGTCCAGCAGTGGACTATTTAAAGCTGTTGATGATGTTGATGATGATCACGACTGTACTGAAGAAATGTCTGTCTGGACCCACATATAGATAAATAAAATAAACAATTCTAAGCAATTTTATGTAGGTGTCATTGATCAAATAAATTCTATACTAATATTATAAAGCTGAAGAGTTTGTTTGTTTGTTTATTTATTTGTTTGTTTGAACGCGCTAATCTCAGAAACTATTGGTCCGATTTGATAAATTCTTTCAGTGTTAGATAGCCCATTTATCGAGGAAGGCTATAGGCTATATATCATCACGCTAAGACCAATAGGAGCGGAGCACCAATGAAGAATGTTTCAAAAACGGAGAAAATTTATTACTATTGAGAGACGCAGACGAAGTTGCGCGGGTCAGCTAGTCATTAATAAATTTCTCGCTTTTTGACTATAATTTTTTTTTCCTAACTGTTTCATTTCTAGAAACCATTTTCATCTTTGTGATGAAACGGCTCTTATATACTGACGTAATAAGTCGGATATTGACCTGTCGACGGTAAAAGCAACTTTAGTTTTTAGTTTTACGGTTCAGTTTTACGTGTAAGTGCATGTGAATAGGTTTTTAAGTAGCAATTACACATAATTGGTGACGGATTAAGAATACGGAGTGTCACCACCCCAATTCATCCCATGGGATGACAACAGCACTGCAAAGAGAAGGAAAACTTGAAACAAACCCTATACCAACCCGTCTGGCCAGCGTGGTATAAGAGGCTGTTGATGATGATGATGACAAAATATTACTTACTCTAACATTTGAAGTAATTACATAGACATAAAATGTACATACTTTATATTAAATGTGAACTGACATTGACCAAAACAGGACCTTCAAGACGTAATTTACGTTTCATAATACAATCAGCTTTCGGTTGCGGAATTAATCAAGCTAATATGCAATTCCAGAAGAATTTCCCGGGCCAAATTTTATTCAGATGTGTTCAGCAGTTATGGCGTGATTTAGTAACAAAAATTCATTCAAATAGTAGTAAGATATATAAGTGAAAAAGGATAAATCTTCCACAAGTTTATATTACAATCAAAGTGTACGAATTTTAAATTATTTTGATGATCTAATTATAATATTGGACACCTTTAAATAACATTATCAGTCTATTCTTGATCAAGATTGGCATAGGCTACCTCAGGGTACAATTGTAGGTCCTTACAAATCTTTCCTAATTTTTTTGTTGTCCACAGTCGCGCCACTAGCCATCAGCAAGGTTTCTTTTACTACACCTCATAACTCACTTGGATACTCTGGCTATGGCGGTTATGGGGGATATGGCGGCTACGGTGGAATTGGCGGTTATGGAGGATATGGCGGAGCGGGTTATGGCGGAGCGGGTTATAGCGGAGCGGGTTATGGTGGATACAACAAACTTGGTGGATACGGCGGATACGGATACAACAACCTTGGTGGATACGGCGGATATGGCCTCGGTGAGTTCGTTAAACGTGGGAATTTAAATAAAATAAAAGCACACAAAGCATTATTGTTCTGTTTTCTAGTATCTAAAATTTTCACAATTATTTTCAGTTTTTCTCAGTTTTAATTGATACTTTCACAATTTTAAATCTAAGTTTATTTTTAGTTTAATTTAATTATTTTGTGATACTCTTCTAGCAAAATTTCAATAAATTTATTGTTTACAGCTCCTGGACATGGTGTCGCGAGTAGCTATGGTGGGTATGGTGGTTACGGAGGTTATGGTGGTTACGGTGGCCACGGTGGCTACAGTGGAATCAATGGAGGTTTTGGCGGACTTGGCGGATACCACCACTGATCAACCCAAGCGACGAGCATATTTTCCAAGTTCTCCTTTTTTACTCATAACGCTAAGAATTTTTAGTTCGTCTTTTTTATAACTGTTTGTGAACACAGAAGTGACAATTGAACCGTTTTGTTGAACATTTGAGCAATTTTGATATAATTTTGTGTATTTATTCTATATCAGCGTCTTTGTAAATAATGTAATAAAAGCTGTATAAACATCATTTTCTTTGATTCTTTTTACAATAAGTTCCTTAACAGAGTGCAGGTACTTGTATTTTAAGATTATATTGTGGGAGATTTTGTTGTGGGGGAGCCATGCTTCGCAACGAATGGGCCGGCTTAACCGGAGTGATACCACGGCCGCACGGAAAACTGGTGTAAAGCAATTCTTTCGTTGCCTTTCACTGAGTGAGTGAGGTTACCGGAGCTCAAATCCCCACTCCCGCTGACTCGAGCGGGAGGGAATCTAAGGGCGGCAACGCACTTGTGACTTTTGAGTTGCAGGCGTCCATGGGCGGCGGTAGTTGCTTACCATCAAGTGACCCGTCTGCTCGTTTGCCCCCTTGTACCATAAAAAATAATAATGTAAAACGGCAACAATAAGCTATAGTGGTCCAGTACAAAATTCGATATGTCAAGTTACAAAAGTTTAAACAATAACAGTTCAAGTAATACTGGTCAATGAAGTAAAACACGACATTCAAAACTTCCGAAATTCGATTGTCTGTCGAGTGTTCTCTAGTAATATCAAATAGCTCAGTATGCCTTATTTAGTTATTAAAATAGTTGAACATAAAATTAAAGACAGATTGTCATTAAAGAATTTGCTCTTTGATAATAAAATTTAAAATTGACTTGACTGCACGGATGGCAGTGGATTAAGCGGTCGCCACGCCGCTTACTACTACGCTGAATGTTGTGGGTCCGATCTCCACATGGGGCGACAACGATCCACAAATTGTTGTTCTAAGTCTGGGTGTTCTTTGTATCCGTTTCATGTATGTCTGTAAAGTCCCCCGCGACACAGGATATATACCTAATGCGGGACTTGTCTTTAATTATAAAAATGTACTATTCGCGAGAGAAGGAAAACTTGACACAAACCCTATACCAACCCGTCTGGCCAGCGTGGTATAAGAGGCTGTTGATGATGATGATGAGAAAACTACTTACTCTTACATTTGAAGTAATTACATAGACATAAAATGTATGGTGTGTGCCGAGGTTACTGTTATTGATCCTGGTGTACAGGCGTTACAGTGGTGGGCGTGTGGGAGGGATTAGTCCCATTAAAAAAAGGTCATTTTATAGTTCCAAACCTAAGTTCACATTGTAAGTACAGGCCATTCACTAGTTACTTTTAGTTTATTAATAACGAACTGACCCTCGCAACTTTGTCTGCTTCTATGTTATATAGCCTTCTTCATTAAATGGGCTATCCAACACTAAAAGATTTTTTCAATTCAAAACAAACAAACTCTTCAACCTAATAATTTTAATATTGATTTTATGAACATCAACTTAAACTTCGATTTTTGTTTACTTTGGAATTCCATCTTAAATAATATTCAGTTTTAACAGTAAATGAACATAATACACAGTCTAATCACGTAAGTATCAAGTAATGCTGTAGTAGGAAACGCTACAAATTCTCACACCATCTAATGAATATTTCATTATCCATAAAGAATTTTGATAGATCATCAAAAGTTTTCAACTAAAATGTTCTTTAAAAGGGTCTTATGTACTTAATGTTGGAGAATACTCAAATCCTCTAAGTTTAACTTCAAAAGAATATTTATTCTATTTCTGATCTCCAAGAGCATACGTTTAAAACTCTGAGCGATATATGTCAACTGATATTACCATAAATGAATATTAAAGCGATGCAAAAAATGTGTTCAGAAAAATGTTTTATTCAATACAGGATTACAGGAGGAGAACCGTAAATGGCTCTGGACTTTTTGTAAAACTGTTTCAAATTTACTTTTTCGTAAAGATTTTGTAATATTGCTAGCGGCTAGCGGAGTAATTTCACGGTGTTTCAATCAGAGGGCCAAGTACGAGTTTATTTCACATCAACCCACTCTCGACAGCGAGCGCGTTTGGCGTTGCGATTGGTTAAGATTTCAGTGCGGGCCAATCACAGCGCCAAACGCGATCACCGTGACGATCGAGTAAAAGTGAAATAAACTCGTACTCTGAAAGCGTATTTTATTAATTTTTTAATTTATTTATCGTGAGAATGCAATGCTATGGCACATACAGGGTTACTGATTAAGTCGACCTAGGTACTTTAGGGGGCTGTAGTGGCCATTATTACTGATAGATTTCTCTATTACATACTATACTACAAACCAAATCATTTTCAAGTAATAGGACCTTTAAGAACAATTTATTATTATTTTTCCCGCTCAAGACAAACATTTGTATGCATGAACATGTAATGTTTGATTTGGTCTGGGTGTTTCTATGTATTATATGTATTTATTTACCAAAAAAAATTATTATATCAGTTGTATATTTATATCAGTTGTCTAGTAGCCATAGTACAAGCTCTGCTTAGTTTGGGACTAGATTTCGTTGTGTGATTGTGGTAGAATATCATATTGTATTATTATTTATTATTTAAGATAAAAATGCCAAAATTTTGTCTAATATTTTTAACAAACTGGGTCGAAGTAGATGGGTGATAACAGGAACATTAAATAAATTTGTCAAAAATATTGTTTTCTTTGAGCAATATTTAAAAAAAAATCTACGACAGCTAAGTTACAGACGTGTTAAAAACATGAATGTATTGTCAGCATTTAACACGGTAAAATAGTCTCGAATAGTATCAGAATTTATAGAACTTAGATGAATGACCGGGATTATAAAAAATTTGCGCATGGCTCGGTACCTAGTAAAAAACTTGGCTTGTATTTCTGGACTGTTGCCTTTTCTATTCGTGACTAACTAATGCTAACTGGACTTTGATTTGTGCTTCGGATACTGTTGAAGATGACGACCTATACTGACTTGTGTTATTCTGATATGTTACGGATACTGCCAATGCGTATCCGCACGCGTCACCCAATTACCTCTTCCAACCAACTTTTTACGATATTAGAATCCGGCCATTCTTCTGCACTTCTTCTGTGATACGCAGGGCTACCATCATGCTGGAAGTGTATATATAAACGAATGAGATTAAGTGGTAAACCATCAGAGATGGTAATTAATTTGTTTGCCTAAAGAGTGTACTCGTTCCTAAAAGGCCGGCAACGCGTTTGTGACTCCTGAATTGCAGACGTTCATGGACGGTGATGGTCACTTGCCATCAGGTGACCCGTCTGCTCGTCTGCCCCCTCTAAAATAAAAAAAAAACCTAACATTGCAGTGCAACTTAGTTCTTATAAACCGACTTTTTCTTCACACTTCTTTTATATTATCATATTATTTAGTACTTTGAGAGTACATATTTCATTTTAATATAAATGACATTTTATTTTATAAAGGACTTTTTGTAGAGTATAGCCGTGAACAAAATACATTGTCATTAGCTTACCCGCCTTCGGTTAGACCAACGCTTTATTGTCTAAATGTTATTTTATTATTAGTTCAACTGTAATTGACGGGCCTTTCGGTCTAGTGGTTAGGGAACCTGAAAAACAAAGCTAGACAAATATTGTGTGGTGAGCTCGATACTTTGATACAGTCATTTATTTAATTATGCAAATTATAAATTATACAGTACGAAAAGTGTTGTAGTTCTCGCTCTTAGTTTACCTACTGTGTTACTGAGTTTTTATACCAAGCAAACCTACTGTATAGCCCTTTTTTGTTACCTGTGTAAATAATTACCTAAAATGAGTCTGTGCAATTTTCAAAATATATTAATCCAACTACAAAACTCTCGGCAAACGTAGTGTAGGACGCCCACAGGACAGGTGGAGTGACGGTTTGCGCAAGATGGCTGGCAGGAGCTGGATGCGAGAAGCCCAAAATCGATCTAAGGAGATGCCTATGTCCAGCAGTGAACTGTGATAGGCTGACGATGAATCCAACTACAGTGATTTAATGAGCGTCTAAATAAAAAAATAATTTTATAAACGAAAGGTTGTTCTGTTCTTATCACTTTATGAATTGGTACACAACTTGTTTTAAGGTCTTGCCTAGCTAGACCTCCATATTATGCCAACACTCATATTTTGGCCACATAGTGCCCAGAAACGTTCAACCAAACAGACGAACGAACAAACAAGGTCTCCAGCTTTATTATGGACCCACGGTCGGAACCAAGTTCCTTTTGCTTCTTGGTAGACATTTGTAATATGTATGAAATATGAAAAAGATGTAAGCGTCGACGCGCCAACTAAAGTGGCAGCAAAAAGTCTTGTACGTGTAACGCGTGATAAGGAATTCCGTTCCAACATAAGGTTGCTTCAGTGAAATATTTTTTTCATGTCTCGGTAACAGCAGTTTACCTGGATTAAAGGTACCCTATCTCCTTCTCTATATCCCTATTAACGCGCGTGAATAATAACGATAGGATAAACGGTACTGCAATGGTATAAAAAAAAACAAATATATGTTCATTCTTATTAGATTATTTACCTATACGAGGACAGTATGAAATAATATACACACACAGCGACCCACTTTCGTCTTCATTGCCGGTTTCCATCAGGTAAGTTAACAGACAAACGCCTATTCAAGTAGTCAATAAAAGTAATCAAAAAAATAAGTACATCAAGAAAAACATATACTACAGTTATAGAAAAAATACTCAAAACTTATTACAGTAATAATTATAATTAAAGAGGTTGGCCCATGAATTTAGTTGCCTTGTTTCAAACTTTCTTATTTATATTCTTTACAAGTCTAATCTAAAACTCTTGTTATATTTGATACTATTCACGCCTTTTTCCACGCTTAAAAAACGAAACAGCAAAACTTTTAACACATTCTATGCCACAATTTGATCGTAAAAAAAACTTAGTGCGTATTTTTCGCCTTAAAACTGCCTGTGCCGTGACCTTGTCAGCATAAAAACGTAGTGAATAAGTAATAAAAAAGCTGGTATACAAATAAAAAATAAGTACAGAAACCTTAGATTACTATCAAAGCCATGAAGCGAAAAAAATCACAATATCGTCGATAGCGCCTGTAAAAAATATGTAGCAACGTGTGCGATTGTAAAATTGCTCGTACTCTTTTCTGCGGCGCAGCATGTTTAATCAATGTTTGTGTATAGGAAGAATAGTTTTTTGTTAATAAATAAGGTATGTAGGTATGTATATAATTAATATGAAATACTTCGAGCAAAACGATTTTATTAAAAAAAATGACAACAAATACTCATATCCAGACAGAGGAATTGACATACTTATTTGAGTATAATATGGGCAGTCTGTAACTAGAATGTAGTTAAAATGAAGATATAGGGAGATAAAAGTAATTTAGTATTTAATAGCAATAAATTAATTAACGAGAGACCTTTAATTCGAGATACCTTACACAGCCGTCTAATCCTACGTAAACGAATTAAAAAATAAAATTAACATAAAATTTAAATATTTTTTAGCTTCTAAAACCAATGCTTTTTTTAAATAGCCGTATATTTCTGACTACGTATTGTTGTACACACACATGTTCTGCAAATAAATATATCTTTATCTTTATAGGTATTAAATTAATTCATAGTTACATACCTCGTGGGAGAGACATGTTTCAGCACAAATGGGCCTGCTTGACTGGAGTAGGTCTTACAGAAAACTGATGTTAGGAGGGAATTGTTTCGTTGTTTTTCATCGAGTGAGTGAGTTCTCACTAGACATGGAAATTATTTCTAGTTTTAAATCATATTCGTTGAAAGAAATGATTGGTCTTAGTCACAGAGATTTCACATGTGATTGTGAAATCGCCACAGACAAAGTTAAATGCCATTAAAATCAATCAAAATTATTTTCATCAAAGATTACGACCATTTTCTGTTTTAGATTCAGGCCACTCGCGAGTCTTGCGCGCGTAATAATAATAATTATTCGCAGTGGTTTTGTAAATTAGTCACAGGTGCCATTATATGACTTTTAAATCATATGATTCACCATATGCGATTGTGATTTCATTCCATGCCTAGGCTAGGCATGCTAGCCAAAGCAGTGGGGAGCAAAGCACTTGTCTTTGGTGCCATCACATCACATCACACACTTGTAAAAACCCATACAAATACTTTTGCATTTCCTAGCCCGATTCTTGAAGAAGATTGTAAGTTAGCTACAAGTTTTATATCCTGCTCTGACAGTTGGGACCGAAGCAGTAACTCTAAAAGCAATTGACAAAATGGCGTCGTAATTGTAAGTAGTTTTTAAGAAAGCACCACTAACAATTGTCGCTACTCGAACAATTTGGTCGTTTATACGGATCGTAGTTAGAAGTGGTCTCATTAGAGCTAAGGCACGCCTCGACACTTAGGTACACGTAGGTACCTACTTAGTTTTTGTGATATTTAATATTCTGGATACACCGTTTACCTTCTACCAGAAAAACAGAAAAGGTTTTCGAGTTTATGTATTTATTAACCGACTTCAAAATTAGGAGGTTATCAATTCGGATGTTGATACATGAATGAATGAATGTAATAGGTTTTATTTACTACTATACATGTTTTTAACAACGAATGGCTAGCCTATTGTATTAGGTACAAAACCTGCAAAAATAGTAGTATTGTGTGTCATAAATAAATAAATAAATATTTTTTATGTACGTTCGGGTATAACTCCGTCATATACATATAGTCGGA
The DNA here is from genome assembly GCA_902825455.1 of Arctia plantaginis. Lineage (NCBI taxonomy): Eukaryota > Metazoa > Arthropoda > Insecta > Lepidoptera > Erebidae > Arctia > Arctia plantaginis. The sequence goes on from CADEBD010000282.1 coordinate 1,555,353, forward strand.
TTTTCAAAATTCTTTTTTTGTTGAAAAGGGGTTTATTCAATAACTCTGGTGGTCACTGAAAATCAGTACTGGGACGGACCATGTCCATCACAGTAAATGCTGAGGGTCCAACTATTCTGTGGGACACAGCGTACAACTCTCATCCGCACAAGCTATCTATGTGGTTCTCTCTGGTACCTAACCTAAAATAATAGTGATCACCACGTCAGCGCCACGTCATGTACGATCACAGTCTCACAGACAACTAAATACTCATGACCACAGATAGCGTAGTATAGTGTTGCACGTCAATAGTTATAAGCTTTTAAAAAAATGTAATATTATTGTAAGTTGTATTAAGTTAGTAATTTATATTAAGTTGTATGCTGTGTTTTCTTACAGAATAAAGTTTTTTTTTTATTCACACACAGACAACGGAACTCTTCAAAAAATAACAGCAAATCAACAGCGATTGCTGCTAGGTTTTTAGTGCTCTTTGTTAGTATTGTTTGAAGTCGGTTCAACTTTTTTTTATGTACTTATGTATATTTAGGGAGACGCCTATTTCTAGCACAGGACTGCGATAGGCCACGGTACTATTATAATACAGTACTCCAACTTCATACAAACGGACGGAACGCGAGCTATACCTACGCACCTCGATCTCGGGGTGCGCTCGGGGCGCAGACAGTCAAGGCTGTAACGCAGTGTCGAACGGACGGTGTGTTGTTTTTTAACAATAATCGCGCGATTTTTTCTCTAAAAATCAGTTAATATGACGAGTAGGAAATATTGTGCTGTTTTTGGTTGTATGAATTCGTCAATAACGCATCCAGACATAAGTTTTTTTAAATTACCTGGAAACTCTGAAAGGTAAGACTATAAAATAATTTTACTTACTAGTAGGTAGGTACATAATGTGTGTCTTTTTAATGGATAAGTATTTCCTTTTATCTCACGAAAAAAAAGGTGTTTGGATTTATAAATAAAGCGAATAGAGTAACGGAAAATTATTGAGACGAGTAAAATAGGTAGTGTATCAAAATGTATAGGGAGTGAATCAAAAAACAACACGCATTTTTATTGAACACTTCCTATTCAATATACAAAGTATTTCATTTATTTATATAAAAAGGATATTTACAATCACAAATCTAAATATAAACAGAAAGTAGGCAATTATAATTAAAATGCTGGAGACGGGCAGCCCTAACGCATGTTTACGTACCGCGCGGCTGTAGGCATTTATTTCTATCATGCCGCCGAGTTACAGTACTGTATTATAATTGTACCGTGGATAGGCTGATGATGATTTCTTCGACACGCTCTATAGTCTAAACGGTTTGATGGATTTTGGCTTAGCAGAAATGTGCCGACCGGAGTGATACCACGGCCTCACATAAATCCGGTGTTAAGCAAGTCTTTCGTTTAAGAATGGAAAAAAAATCACAATCACATGTTATAAAACATATCATCACACCTGTGACTGATTTATAAAACTGCGACTTAATTATTATTATAACGCTAGCGCAAGACTCGCGAAAGCTAACAGCGCTGAATTTAAAAAGCAAAAAAAAAGGTCGTCATCTTTGTTAATAAATTGATAGATGTTATTGCCATTTATCTTTGTTCATGACGTAATCACAATCACATGTGAAATCGCTGTGACTGATAAAAATCATTTATCCAAATGAATATGATTTAAAAGTAGCAATAATTTCCATGTTACTTTCGTTACTTTTAACCTACTGAGTAAGGTTACCGGAGCCTTACCCGTCCCCCCACCTCATTCTTCCCCTGATTCTGAACTGTTACTATATTTTAAAGTTAATCTAAAAACATAAAACTATAAAATTTAAAGTATTAGAAAAATACTATTGTCGCCATCGCTTTTAGAAGTTAACAAAAGATTATTTTTTATGCCATCTGTTGAAAAGTCTTGTTACTTCTTAACTTTCATGATGTCTAATGCTTTAACTATTAAAACTCTTTCTATTTATCAAGTGTTTTATTTCCATACTAGAGGGCGCTTTTATACAATTTTACTTTTGCAGTTCAAATATGTTTCAGTACAGTTCACTAGATGTCGTATCTGTCGTACTTTCACCATGAGTAGTTAATGTAGATAAATTTGAAAATAATAACAAAAGACAAAATGAAAAATGTTCGTCACAGAAGATTTTGTATTGCTTCGATTGTCTTTAAATAAAAGAAAATATCCACAGAAATAACTACTATTATTATATTTTTGTCAAAAGATGATGATGATGAATGTCATTCAACCGTATCGTTTACCTATGAAGTTGGAGATTTTTGATTTTTTTAATTTTTGACTAAACAAAGTACTGGCCCAAATAATCTCTACAATTTTGCTATTTTGATGGAAGTTTGTTTATCCCTTTAATGTAGTCTGCTGGACAGGAGGCAATAAAGTCAGTGCAAGCCAAACGCTTTATGTACTGCCTACACTTTAAAAATTGTCAAAATTTTGAAAAATGTAGAAATCTGTAGGAGCAAGTTCCGGTAAGTACGGTGAGTGACGAAGAGCTTCCAGCTGTAACTCTTGTAGCTCTGTGATGGTCGTGCGTTGTCGTGCAGAAGCAATGGGGAAAATCGATTGACCAATCGTGGTTGTGGAATTGCGAGCTTCTCCAGCATTGTTTGCAATTCTTGGCAATAGGCATCTGCTATCACTGTTATGCCATTCGGCACTGATCCACCAAACAGTCACCATCCTATGGGTAATATTTTTTTTAGCTCACTGATAAGGTGCTGTACCCAGGTCTACCCATTAAGACGAACGCTTACGGTTGTCGTACTACTTTTTATCGCAGGTAACAACGCGATTCAGAATTCCCTCGTTTCTATGCCGATTCAGTCGTGCTGTGCACGCTTCGACGCGTAAGTCTCGCTGATGGTCGCTTAGTGCGTGCGGCACCCACTCATCTAGTTTTTTATCTTACCGATTTGACGCAAGATATTCACTGTTGTTTTGACACTAACTCCAGCTCAGCCGTAGATTAACTTGGATCCGCTTCCACAATCACCTTCAATACGTCGTTGTCGACTTAATTAACGGCCGAGCGCGAGGTTGTTTCGTGTTGTTTGCGTAGCGGTATTTCCACGTATCAACTCATATTCAAAAATAGGGAATATGCATGTATTTTTTTAACGATTCTACTAGTTATTACATTACAAAAATAAATATAACGCATCCGAAATATAAACCGTTAAGCAAAAATTTTTTTATTGAAATCACTATCACTTTGGGGCAATTTGAACACGTCCATTTTGGCGCGCTTATTTTGTGACGTCAGATTACACTTTCAGACGAATTCGATGTCAACAAGTTCACAAAGTTTCTAAAAGTTAAAAAAGTGAGTGATAAAAATTAACTTATTACCATGGAAAGCCAATAAAAACTTATTATAAATATTGTGCCGTTCCTTTGTGCCCAAATAATATCAAAACTGCACCTGACAAAGTATATTCAGTCATTGTGTTGAGTCTTTCTACACGGGAATTTAATAATTTAACACTGAAAACGTATTAGTTATTAACTTAAAATGAAACAAATAATCACCAGAGACCAAATATTACAAATACACACAACTTGTTGACACTCTTGACAGTGTAGGTTGACGTCATGTTTCATTCAACCAATAGCGTTGCGTTTTAGAAATTTGCGAGGGAATCTTAAAAAAAAAAGCCAATTTTTGATGATTAAATTTCACTATTAAATTATAATAAATTTCAAAAATAATTGTATGGGTATCTTTTTTTAGCAATAAAAATTACATATAAAAATATTTTGTCCATTTTGGTGTCACGTGCATATTCCTTATTGTACGAATTATCGGTATATCCATGGCCAAAGTTACTACAATTTCACCAAAAACAAAACACTATCTATAACAAATGACTGAATTTCAAATAAAGATAACATAGCTTTCGAATAAAATTTATTTGAATTTTGAATTGCGCGCCAATCCACAGATAATTAAGTCTGAAAATGCTGGTTTTAAAAATTACTAACCTCGTAGGTAAATGCATGTTATTTGATCACAAACAATTAGTGCATGAAATTTGTTTAAAATGTTGATTTCTCCCATATTGCCCATAACTTGGTAGTCTGCTGCTGATAATTATTCATTAAATTGCCTTCGGCCCGTTCTCACCCGGCATTTGTAGCTAGGTACCAATTGCTAGGAAGTTCCAAAGTTTGTAGAATTAATTTAGGGTAGGTATGTTCAAAATCTACTAGAAATGGGTGGACGTACGATGTTGTAAGTTTAAATTAAATTATTTAGAAGAACATAGTAGCGTAGTTCTCTATAAAATATTTATCTACTGAAGTCAAAAGGGTCTTTTGACTTACATTGACCTTGTAAGTCAAAGGGTCTTTTGACTTACATTGAACTTGTTTCATCATAAAACTTACAAAGAAATAAATAATATTGACAATCAAATATCATCATTATCACATTCATCATCATCATCAGCCTATCGCAGTCCACTGCTGGACATAGGCCTCTCCCATTGCACGCCACTTAGAGACGATTTTGGGCTTCTCGCATCCAGCTCCTGCCAGCCATCTTGCGCAAATCGTCCCTCCACCTGGCCTGTGGGCGTCCTACATTACGTTTACCGAGACGCGGTCTCCACTCAAGAACTCGTTTTCCCCAACGGTTGTCGGTTATGCGGCTAATATGGCCAGCCCACTGCCACTTCAGCTTGCTGATCCGGTAGGCTATGTCGGTAACCTTGGTTCTCTGTCGGATCACCTCATTCCTGATGCGATCCCTTAGAGAAACGTCGAGCATAGCCCTATCACATTGAGAGATTTTATTAGTCCACTGTTGGATATAGACCTCTCCTTAGAAAGGACGTTTCAATCAGATATAAGTACCTATCATTTCTTCTTCAACATGGTGAATTCTTTATTAGCTTTTGTATGTCGGTTATCTCACTAAAAATTAGCCTATGTTACTCGCTGATAATGTAGCTTTCCAACGGTAGAAGAATTTTTAAAATCGGCTTAGTGATTTAGGCGTGAAACCGTAACAAACAAAGCAACTCAGTTTCACATTTATAATATGCAAGTATGGATTGTTCGAATGTTTTATATTCCATGTTTTAGTTCCCCTTTCTTATTTTTCCATCAACTAACACAAAAAGATCAGGAAGAAATTATTCTTAAAGACTACTGTTGCTGATGTTTTACTGACTATATTTTCTTTCCCAAAAATCATTAATTTGGGAATTGAGTGTACAATAATTCGCAAGGCTCGCAATATAAGTACGTACGGTAATCTGTAAATGTCAAGGTCAAAGGAAAAGATTTCACGAAGATATCGGGAAAAGAATTATGGCTAATTGATTTTATTGAGTACGCTTACTCAGGGCATGTTAGAAGCTTTATTTGTATTTTGGGGTTCAATGCGGACACAAGAAGATTGGGGTAAAATGCTGCATTTTATTATTTTAATAACAAAACATTGAGAATTATTCAACTACCGATTGGTTATTGTAAATGATATATATATAAGACAATAGTTTGTATTTCAATTGTATTTCAATTGTAAGAGGCTAAATAAAACTTCCATTTGTTTCTCTGTAAGTAAAGAATGCAATTTTATTTATCGAGTAGGTTACACACTGATACAATCCTTACAAGACTAACACAATCTCACCTGTAAGTAAAGAAACGACAATAAAAGTTTATTGTTATCACCTCTCGATGCATATAGCTTAACTAAGTATGAAATTATTAATTAACAAATAAGATTAAAATACAATTCAACGATCTCAGCATATTTGTCCTTTACATCTTTGACAATGACAGCTAGCTTGACGTGACACGACGCGGCTCACTCACGAACTAGCAGTGCGCGCGAATATACAAATTAAAGAGATCATTCTCTTTACATATATTTTAAAGAGTATCTTTAATAGTCCACTGCTGGACATAGGCCTCTCCTTAGTCAGGATCATAAGGGGGTACCGCACGATCTCCTTTGAGGCGGCGAGTCTCCTGGCCGGAACTCCACCGTGGGACCTAGAGGCGAGAGCCCTTGCGGCTTTGTATAAGTGGCGTAAGGAATCGCGGGAGTTGGGTCGGTGTCAAGAGACTCGAGAAATCGATGACCGGAAATCCCAACTCCGCCAGGTCATCATAGGGGAGTGGAAGGAACGACTCGGGCAACCGAGCCCCGGGCACGCCGTCATCGCGGCGGTAAGACCCGTTATGGAGGATTGGCTCGAGCTCCGTCACGGGATCCTCTCATACCGACTGACGCAGGTGATCACTGGGAAAGGATGTTTCGGGGATCACCTGTGTCTGATCCGCAAGGAGCCAACGCCTGATTGCCACCACTGCGATGGCCAGACCGTGGACAAGGCTCTCCTCACGCTGGCAGAGTGCCCGGCGTGGGTTGAGCAGAGGCGAGACCTCGTGGCTGCCATCGGAGTGGGAGTTCTCTCGCTCGATAGCCTGATTGCGGCTATCGTGCGGAGCGAGAGTGCGTGGAACTCTGCCTTCTCCTTCTGCGGGCGGAGCGGGACCGGGAGAGGTTTAGGACTGTCCCGGCCCGCGAGGCTCGGGAACGGGCCAGGTACCGCAGGCGACTCAGGCGCCGGAGGTCGCAGAACGACCTCCGTCCTCCATAAGCGCAGGCCTGGTTGTGACAGGTGAGGCCATCTGTCACCCTAGCAGAAGCAGGCCGGGGTGGCGGCGAGCGCGTTGCGAAGCGCGCTCGCTTCCAGGGAGCAGAGGGAACATGGGGTTCCCACACGGGGGGGGGTCGTCTACCTGTTGTTGTAGATGGCCGAGGTATGTCGGAGCACCAGGGACTTCCTTTCTAGGGTATACCTGGTTCCCCGGCTATTAGTACCCGAGACAGCGTGCGGTTTTAGTCGGTTCGAGTCCGACATGCCACCGACAGGTTGTATCTGAGGGGATTTCCGCACGGAAAAAAAAAATATAAGGCCTCTCCTTAGAAAGGAGGTTTTGGCCTACTATAACACGCTGTTGTTGTGTATGTTTTTTTTTTATTTATAGTATTATATAGTACTTATAAATTATATTTACATCTATATATGTATCCCCGTATATCTGTGTAGTAGGTATAACATCTTGCAACCGACTACAATTTAAATAATTTATCTCATTGTACACCTGCCACACACATCTCTGCATCACCCAGAGGTTGACTGGAAGAAAATGACTATGGCATTAAGTCTGCCTTATGCAATGTATTTGCAGGAAGTATAAATAAATAAACACGCTGGTCAGACGGGTTGGTATAGGGTTTGTGTCAAGTTGCGTCAGGGAAGCACTACACTTTCATGGGGTGCCCAAGTACCTGAGGCGGCTAGTGGCAGACTATTTAGAGGAGCGTACCGTCGAGTACGAGGCCCGAGCTGGTAATCTGAGGTGTCGGCCCATGTCGTGCGGTGTTCCACAGGGGTCTGTTCTTGGACCCCTCCTGTGGAACATAGGGTACGACTGGGCCCTTCGAGTAGAGTTTCTCCCTAGGCTGGGTGTAATTTGTTAAGCCGATGATACATTGGTCACAGCCCGGGGGGCGAACTTTCAAGAGGCGGCGCGCTTGGCCACCAGGGGAGTCTCTCTGATGGTCGGGCGAATTGAAGCGCTGGGCTTACGGGTGGCCCTGGATAAGACGGAGGCCCTCTTATTCCATGGGCCCCGTCGTGGTCCACCCCCCGGCGCCTCAATCGTGGTCAACTCGTTGGTCGTTGGTCGTCCCGGCTGGAGGCTCCACGTGCTGGCTTTGCCGCCGTGGAGGCGCTCCAGCCGCAGGCAGGGCGGCAGCACGGGACCCTTTCCTTCCGGCTGACGCAGGTTCTTTCCGGGCATGGCTGCTTCGGGAAGTACCTGCACTCGGTCGCTAGGAGGGAACTGAGTCCCGCCTGTCACCACTGCGATTGCAGTGAGGACTCGGCTCAGCACACGCTGGCAATTTGCCCGGCTTGGGCGCCGCAGCGCCGGGTCCTCATTGCAGTCATCGGGGAGGATCTCTCGCTACCGGCCGTCATACGCTCCATGGCCGGTAGCGACAGATGTTTTACCGCGGTCGCATCCTTCTGCGAAGACGTCATCTCGCAGAAGGAGGCGGCGGAGGGGGCTCGGGAGGACAGCCTCCACTCGGACCCAATCCGTCGCTGGCGAACCGGGCGGCGGAGGTGCGCTTATCACCGCCTCATGCCGCCTTGAGTGTGGCCGCGGGTGGACGGGACGGGTTTTCCCCTCCACCTGCCATAACGGCCAGCCGCGAGGAGGCGACGTCCGCGTGTGCCGGACGTCGCCTAAATAGAGAATGTACCTGAAGGTGGTGCCCGCATCGTTGCGAGCTGGCGCTAGGAGGGGTCCGGAGGTCCTAATAACAGCAGTTCCCGGATCCCTCCTATTACAGGCGCAGAGTGGCACACCGTGTGGTTTTAGTCGGTCCGATTCCGACACACCACCCCGCCGTAAACCCCGGTGGGGTGACGGCCCGAGGGGGTTTCCACACGTTAAAAAAAAAAAAGGGTTTGTGTCAAGTTTTTCTTCTCTCGTAGTGCTGTTGTTCTGCGGAATCCCTTAGTCGGCTCTTTGGTAAATAATAAAAATAAAAAAAACATGGTTTTTTTTTTTTTGTTTTTGTAGATTCTATTTTTTATTAGAAAAATAAAGCTGTTAAGGAACACTTTCTGTTTAGGGTCTGTCTGTCAAGACCCTTTCTTCAAGAATTCTGGAGCTTTAAAGTTATTAACATAAAATACTAATTTGCGATACCTTAAAAGTGTTGTTATGTTTAATTTTTTTGCGATTACAAACTTATATTATGCCTTTAGACAATTGAACTTGTTGTAAGATCTAGTTCAGCTTTTTTTAAAGAGTCCATAAACGTACGTAAATGGATTCCGTATGTCAACGAACTTTGGACATGCAAGATTGTACGGAACCCTCCCCTTTAATTCTTTATTACCATGCCTTTGAACAATTTTAATTTAAAAAAAAAAACAGAATTATGAACATTTCTTTGGCCAGTACATCCAAGTTCATCCTCAACATCCAAATTCCCCTTTAGTAGGAGACGTTAAATAATCATAATAATAAAATACATACAATTTAAAGGAGTAAGTGGAGCAACTAGTTAAATGTTCGCGAGTTTAATTTTATGCCATGTTTATCACCGTCACTAGATGGCGCTGTTCAATTTGTGTACACTTTTACATCGCGGTATTAGGATTTTCGAAATGTTTATTATAACCATGCTATTGTGTTACTTTAAATATACTTGGTTAACACCGTAAATAGAATTTGGTTAATTGACTACTAGTATACCCTTACTCTGTTTACAGAAAACTGTACTGTACTGTGTTTGAAATGAACTCTGGAATTCTTTCTTTTCTTTTCTTTATTTGTATGCTTTTGAAAAACCTTAGCTCGGTGCTAAATAACAACGACGACTTTACAAACATACATGAAACGGACACAAAGAACACCCAGACTCAATTTGTGGATCACACAAAGTGTCGTCCCATGTGGGGATCGAACCCACAATACTCAGCGTAGTAGGAAGCGGCGCGTGGCGACCGCTTAAACCACTACGCCATCCGTGCACTGTGCAGTCACACGGCATTGAAACTGAACCTGAAAAATTAATAAATAAAATCGTGGCTTTTAAAATAATGTCTGCATTGACTTATTCGAAAGATTGGTGCTGTCGTATTTCACAAGTTTCGTAAAATATTTTATATCCTACACTTCTTGGAATTTGGCCAGCTCACGGATTCGGGCTGATCTGAATAATTTATATACATATACTGATCTAAAATCGTACTGCATTCATGGGAGACAAAGTGCCTCTCTCATTGAAAAGATCATGATAGCGCCTGGAATCGTCAAACAGTTTCAGTAATTTTTTCAAATTATCGTATTTTCGTGTGTCTGCGTACAGTGACACTGTATGCAGTTTTAGTACAGCAGTATGGGCTGTAATATCAGTGAATTGAATAATTAGTCCGTGTATTTTTAAGGAAATGATTATGTATTCAGCTGAATATATGAGGATGATGCGAGAGCTTCAGATGCCATGGTTATATGAAATGGAAGGATATACGAAGAGAACTTTGAGGCAACAATATACAACGAAATATAAATGAAAGAATCCGGACTCGCCCACCGAGGGTTCCGTAGACAATTGTAAGTCCATTCATCCAATTCATCGGATCTCCCAGTTTTTTCCGAGCTTTGCCGGGATTCAGTTTCCAAAATCTATAATTACTTATATTCTTAAGTTTTACAAGAGAAATGTACCTCAATAATTGATTAGGTACTTTAAATAAAGACCATTTTTTATGATTTATTTAGAAATCTATATTTTTCAGATTTTGCCCTGTACTTGTAGGAGTAAATGATGTTACTTGCCAAATTTCAGTCACCGGGAATTTTGATTCCCTCGAGAGTATCGAAATATGTCTTTTTTTCGGCATAAACATCCGTATCTTTTTTTTACGTTAACTTAGGAGTTTGATTATTTCACAGCTTCAAGCGACCTTAGACCTGAGTAGATCTGAGTTTTAATTTCAACTCGATACCTCCACGCGTTCCCGAGATAAAGTGTCTTGACAGACAGACAGACGGAAAACAAAGTGATCCTATGAGGGTTTCGTTTTATTTTTTTAAAGAACGGAACCCTAAAACTAAAGAAACGAAGATTTCTCGCATAGTTATTTATTTTACTTCAACACAAACATTTATCAGAATAGCTACAAAAGCATTCTCAAAACTTCTAAACTAAAAACTAATTACAAATTTATGTTCGTCATAAAATAATCTCTATCTCTATTATAACTGTATTTCTGTCATTTCATTCCGTGATTTTATTACAGTACTTATTTCGCTTCAATTAATTAACGTTTGATAAAGTTTGTTCTGTCTTTAAGTATAGAAAGCGTTCAGTTTCACAGCATTACGACTATCTGTAACTGCAGTTAACTAGCTTTAGAGCGAGCTGACTCACGATCGAAACTGCCAGCAGAAGTTAGACCATTAAATGCAGTCTTGTTTTTCGTTTCATATTTTGATAAATATATTTCTGTGTCTTCTGTGATGAGTTATTTAATTCGACTTGTATTCTTCATTCACTTTTACATAGAAAATTTCAAAAAAAAACATGTATTTTTTTCGGTTTCGGATATACCTAATCCTGCTAGTTATAACACTTTGAAGTTATAACACTTTGGCATTAAAACTGACAGGATTTTTTGTAAAACTATTATGAATATAGATGTATTTCTAATTGTAACGTCTATAAATAATTGCTGTACAAATATTTTTTTGTGCTTCGTGGTATGACCGTGTATATATTAATTTTCACATTTTATTTTTCAGTATATTTATCGTGAATATCGATATAATTAGAGTTACATCACTTTGAACAGATCTGAATCTAAATTTCTAAATAAAAATCCGAACTTAAAGATCAATATTTTAGCAAACTGATACAATTTAGCTAAATTATGAAAACAGGGGACTGATGAGTTAATAAATCTCATCTTTGGGGTAGTATTTTCATCATTTCTTTGAGCCTCTTTGCTCTAGGAACATATTTTAATCAGCTATTAGATATTTGTACTTCATGTATACCAGTTTAACTCTACTTTACTACTTTTTAAACTCTACTTTTACCAATATCTGTAAATAAAATATTTTTACAACATTGAGATTTAGCACCCCACGCATTTATTTAAACTACAATTTATTTATAGTGAATGTCAACAAGATTCGCCTGTACAGACAAATTTGTGTTGACCAATTAGAGAAACTGAAACTCCGACTTCGTGTTTTATTCGAACCAGAACTTTTTCACACTTAATGTAGCCTTCTCTTTTTATTTAATTTAACAAATACATATTCATATATTTAAGAACAATGCAACAGCCACTTATAGGTAAACACCGCTTGATTATGCTTTAACACAGGATGAAACTCAAGTAAAACAATTAACTAAAAAATCTCACAGGTAGAGTATTAGTACAATTTTATTTTTTACACTAAGTTCGGACTTTTTACACGCTTTATATTAGCTTCACTTGTATGTTTGTTTGTAACCGACTCCTTTGATTTTGACTGACTTTAAGCGGTCAGAATTCCTTCAGACTTTGTAGATATATCGAGGACCGATGACAATACACGAATTAAAAAATAAATATATATAAAAAAATAGTTTTAAAGGGGATAGTTTTAGGGGTGCTTTTTACTATTGACAACAAGCACCCACCGCTTTTTTTTTCAAATTTATTAAAATTTATTTTCTATTTTTTTTAGTTTGGTTTTCTACAAAAAGAGTGTTTCTTTTAGTTTTTTTTTAAACTTAAAGTGTAAATCAATAAGGTAGCTGTAGTGATTTACTGCTTTACACATTCTTGCAGAAGGAGAATTGGCACCATTTATTGATATTAGTTTATTATCTTGATTTAGCTAAATCTTATTCTGAATTACTTTAGGACGTGAAATTGTGTTTGTTATAATGTGAACTTAACGGGTGTTAAGTTATTAATGATAATAATATTTCGGACATCAGTCACACAACGCCATCTTGTTTCAAACTAAGCTAAGCCTGTACTATGAAAGCTAGATTGACTGATAGAGGGGATAGAATGGCAGCCTGATTGTATTAAGTGTTTTCCAATGGGATAGGGCCTGATTAGGCATGGTGCCAATTCAGGGAGGACCTGAAATAACATGATTCGGGTCCTCTCAGAGTAGGACATCTTTTTTTTTTTGTTTTTTTTTTTTTTCCGTGCGGAAATCCCCTCGGATACCACCTATCGGTGGCATGTCGGACTTGAACCGACTAAAACCGCACGCCGTCTCGGGTACTAATATCCGGGGAACCAGGTATACCCTGGAAAGGAAGTCCCTGGTGCCCCGACATACCTCGGGTCATCTACTCTACAGACGAGTAGACGACCCCCCCCGTGAGGGAACCCCATGTTCCCTGTGCTCCCTGGAATCGAGCGCGCTTCGCAACGCGCTCGCCGCCACCCCGGCCTGCTTCTGCTAGGGTGACAGATGGCCTCACCTGTCACAGGACACCTGAGACCGGCCGTCGGAGTGGTTTTGAGTGGAATTACCACGTCCGCCTGACTTATGAGTCCCCGAGGAGCAGGAGGTCCGAAGGTATTGTCCACTCCATCAACAAAAAAAAACATTGACTGATAGAATACTTATATACTTTTTTTGTACATATTATACACAGAAAACACAACCAAACAAATATTACATTTCATACAAACATTGGGAATCGAACTCGAGACCCCAGCACAGCTGTCGCAAACGTTACCACTGCACCACCGAGGCAGCAAGTTCATGTTTGAAAACATTGTTATTATTTTTATTCATTAGTTAGAGAATTATTATTCATTATTTTGTTTAATAAGGTTTGTTTTATTTTCATGGTTCGATTCCCATTCATAAATAATTGTGAGATGAGCACAATCGGTTGTTCTGTGTCTGGTTATAATTTATCTATACAAATAAATAAAATTCAAGTGTCTGTTTCTAATGTCAAAATTTTGTGTTTGAAATGTGTTGATTTTTATTAATATACTAGCTGAGACCCGCGGCGTTACCCGCGTTTACTGTTATAATCACGGCCAACGCCGCGGGGCGAAGCTAGTCTAAAAAAAGTAGCCTATGTTACTAATTATGTCATCAGCTATCTGCCAGTGAAATTCCCGTCGAAATCGGTCCAGCCGTTCCAGAGATTACCCGGAACAAACAGACAGACGGACAAAAATTGTAAAAAATGTTATTTTAGCATATGTACCGTGTAAGCATACATATGCATTTAGTAAAAAGCAGTTATTTTAATATTACAAACAGACACTCCAATTTTATTTATTTGTATAGGTTTTAATTACCAGTATAACTTGAACTACCATTATATAGACATTTTTTATATGACAGATTAACATATCTTGCACTAACACATGTTTGACTTTTTACAGTCGTTAAGATGAAATCACAACCAACACCGCAAAAGAGAAAGAAAACAATCCACATAGCAACACGTGGCGTCTGGCACGCGCGGTATAGTAGAAAAAAGCTTCCTTTCTAAGGAGAGGCCTATGTCCAGCTGTGGACTATTAAAAGCTGTTGATGAAGATGATGATGAAGACAAAATCTGATCCAATCTTTATGTCACTAAAACTAGTTAAACAAAAAAAAAGAAATCGATTGTCAAAAATGGAACAAAAAGGTTCGTAACTGTTTTGTTTTTGCCTCTTTATTACATAGAGAACTGTTTATTGTAGTTTGTTAGTTGTGTGAAAGTCGTCACCAGTTTTTTAACCTTTGCTCAATAATGTTTGTTGTGTGTGTGATGTGTAACAATCTAAATGCTTTAGCTAGCTCCTTAGGAATGATATCATTTTTAGACGGTTAGAAGAGAAAATAAACTAGAGCAAAGAAAGCTTATAGGGCAGGGGAGGTAGAGAGATGTCATGTCTTGAATGAGGGAAGGGTACATAACAGTAGTCGTTACAAAAAGACCGGTGAAGTCACTATAGGACCTATGGGCCGGACGCCTCGATTGAAGTGGTACCACGGCGTTACAAGAAACAATTTTTTTGTTGCTTTTCACCGTGTTAGTGTGTTTACCGGAGGACGACTCCTGGTTCCGAGATTGAGGGGCAGACAAAGGGTCAACACATTTGTATCTTTTGAAGTGTAGGTGTCCATGGGTGGCTGTAGTCACTTACTATTCCGTGATGTGTTTGTGAATTAAAAAAATAATCTCAAAGCATATTCAGTTAAAACACCGAGAATTCTCTCTTCCCTACAATATTCGTCTAGAGAATGTGTAATCATCTTGTTAAACAACTAAATAAAAGTCCCAAGGCTTTCAAAGTTTCTGACGCAGTTAATTTGTTCATGTTTTGGTACAAAATGTTACAATGGTCTCATGTTTAAGTTAATTTGAGCTTACAAGTAACTTGTAAAGACAAAAAGGTTGTAAAACAGTCTCCTTGGCGTTTCTTGTTTATTTTTCCAGATAGGATCTATTTAGGGAACGTTCCCATACTATGTGACCCATTTTTTTACAATTGTTTACCACCTTCACCGCCTCATTGACCACCCGTAGTATATTTCAAGACCTTTCTTCTCCCCCACTAGTTTTCAAATAGTAATTTATCACTGTGGCTTCAAATCATTTTATACGTAAAGAAATAGTGAGGTGGAAACTACAGTATACCTAGAAAAAAAAATAGTTTAAAAAAACTAAAAAACACGCTTTTATAGAAAACCAAACTAAATAATAGTTTTTTTTTTATAAATTTGAAAAAAAGCGTTTGGTTCCTGTTGTCAATAGTAAAAAGCACCCCACGCTTTTTTTAGTGATTTTTACTTTTTAACTTACTTTAACTATTTTTTTCTAATATTTTTTTTAATTAGTGTATTGTCATCGGTCCTCGATATATCTACAAAGTTAGAAGTAGTTCTGACCGTTTAAAGTCAGTCAAAATCACGCCCAAAGGAGTCGGTTACAAACAAACATACAAGTGAAGCTAATTATAAAGCGTGTGAAAACTTTCAAAGAAGCTACATAACATTGTAAAAAGTCTTCAAAAGTATTACTACGGCTGCACTTTAAAGAATCGCAATTAGATCAAGCTTTATAAGACCCAAAGTGCTTTAAGAAAGAACTTTCAATAGAGCAAATTCCTTTGTGTCGAAGGTCTTAGATCAGGGCTATTGTGAAGGGTTGTGGGTCAATAGATTCAGGTGGCTGTCGCAAATGATGCACTTGGCGTAAAATTGAATAATTTTTCAGTCTATTTGTGTCAGACTACGAGCTTCTATCTATATATATATATATATGTCGCAGTCGGATTGTATAATCCGCTGTATTACATTACGGCTAGCTGTTATCAAAAACAGGGTCGTTTTGAAATGCGGCGGTTCAACGAGTAGCCGGATTGTATGCGGCTGAATAAAAAACCGCCGGAATGTATTCGGCGCCATATGTCATTCAACACGGCTAGCCTTAATGTAATAAAGCGAGAGATTAGTCGCCTCTTTGACAGTTTTTAGTTCCGATTCTTAACACTCGTGGCGCTGCCTGACATAACAACAACAATGGCGTCGGATACAGAAAGTGCGTTGCTAAATTGCGAAGTTATGAGTGAATTAAACAAAGAAAACGTGTTAAATATGTCGGTGAACAGTGACTTTATACATTGTGTGTTTTTACGTCTTAGATGTATTACATAGTACTATCTGTTACGATAAATGTATAAACTATTAATATAAGGTTTTGTATTAATGACATTTTAAAGACAAGATATAAATTCACTAGTATATGGCTGTGGTTCCGCCCGCATGTTATCGGTTATCACGGTGAAAATTAGCCTATGTTCTTCCTCAAGAATCAAAGTATCTCCAAGCCAAATTTCAATTAAAACGGTTTAGCGGTTTAGTCGTGAAAGCACAATAGACAGGCAGACAGAGTTACTTTCGCATTTATAATATTAGTTGGCATTTATAAAGTTTATTTATAAACGTATTTATGATATACTAGCTGAGACCCGCGGTGTTACCTGCGTTTGTTGTTATAACCGCGGGCAACGCCGCGGGGCGAAGCTAGTCTAAAAAAAGTAGCCTAAGTTACTCCTTATGTCATCAGCTATCTGCCAGTGGAAGTCCCATCGAAATCGGTCACGCCGTTCCAGAGATTACCCGGAACAAACAGACAGACAGACAGACAAAAATTGAAAAAAATGTTATTTTGGCATATGTACCGTGTAAACATATGCATTTAGTAAAAAGCGGATAGTTTAATATTACAAACAGACACTCCAATTTTATTTATTTGTATAGATTATAATGTTAAATCCAGTTAGAAGCATAATGACTCCAGACTCCGCAGTCCGTATTCATATCGTCGGTCATCATAATCCGTCACCACACGGTCAACCGGTTTAATATAAGCATATTATAAGATTAATGTATTGTTATCCAAACTAAACGCCCAAAGCTGAAGTTCATACCCCACAGGGGGTGTCCTTGGGCGATATTCCTTAATCAAGGTTAAACAGGTTGAGAGCCCTCAGCGCTCACCGAAAACCCGTGCAAGGTTGTCATACATAACACATTAAAAACAGGAAATAAAAAAAATAATTAAAATTAAATGACATTCGCTCGACCGTCTCAAAAAAAACCCCAACTCAAATATTTTATTGAATCTAGATATTTAACCTTACTATCTGGTCACCTTTTATGGTCATAGACACTTTATACTGTGTGTAGTGAAGGGAATGACATTAATGTATGCTCGCAGTGTTGTACGACTAAAGGTAAACCACAAAATATGCTTTGTAATTCCCTTTGTCATTGTTCGGGTTATATTTTGTTAACAGACAAAGCGTATAACGAAAATATAATATACTTATATGAACGTACGTTATGTCGTGGCCAGTTCTTAGATTTGATCATTTTATGATGCGGTCAGCCAAGTCCTACTAAATCATTTAAATGTAATATTTTTTACAGCAAAAGCGTCACACCGCAAACAGCTCAAAAACGAGAAGGACAAAATGGCCGACTAGAAATATCTAGTTTCTTTGAACAATGTACTTAAATTATATTTATGGCTATTTTTTACAAATCTGACAATAATATGTTAATTCACTTTTAGTCATAATTTAATGACAGAAAACCGGTTCAGCAATTCTTTAGTTTTTTTACACCGAAAGTAAGTACAAATTCCTTTATCGCAATTTGCACAACATATGACCACTAGCTGTACCCTTTATTTTTTCCGTGCGGAAATCCCCTCGGATACCACCTATAGGTGGAATGTCGGACTCGAACCGACTAAAACCGCACGCCGTCTCGGGTACTAATTGCCGGGGAACCAGGTATACCTACCCTAGAAAGAAGGTCCCTGGTGCCCCGACATACCTCGGGGCATCTACAGACGAGTAGACGACCCCCCCCGTGTGGGAACCCCATGTTCGCTCTGCTCCCTGGAAGCGAGCGCGCTTCGCAACGCGCTCGCCGCCACCCCGGCTTGCTTCTGCTAGTGTGACAGATGGCCTCACCTTTGAGCGCAGCGCACCGTCCCTCCGACCCTCGACCCCGAGGTCGTTCTGCGACCTCCGGCGCCTGAGTCGCCTGCGGCACCTGGCCCGTTCCCGGGCCTGGCGGGCCAGGAGAGTTCTAAACCTCTCCCGGTCCCGCTCCGCCGTCTCAGCAACTTATACAGAGCCGCAAGGGCTCTCGCCTCCAGGTCCCACGGTGGAGTTCCGGCCAGGAGACTCGCCGCCTCAAAGGAAATTATGCGGTACCCCCTTATGATCCTGATGGTCAGCACTCGCTGCGGTCGTCGCAGTATCGCGACGTTGCTGGCCTTCAGGGCCCCCGCCCATACCACTAGCTGTACCCTGCCACGGTTCGCTGTGGCACATTATGGTTGCATTGATGAGAAATTAGGAACAAAACTGAGGCGAAACAAGGCAGTTAGAAACAATCTTCGAAGCAGGTTGTAGATCGTGTTAAAATTTGAGCTCAATCGGTGCAGAACTTTTTGAGTTTTTGAACCATACACAAACCAACTTAAAAAAATTATTTACATATGATTGTTTTTTTTTTATCTTTGAAATAATAACTTTTTATTGTCTGTATTGTAGCAGCGTAGATAAAGGTTCATATTTTTACTGGTTATTTTCTTTTTTCTAGTGTACATGTTTTTTGTTGCATATCTTTTTTATGCTCCAATATTAGCGTAAAATAAAAGTTTTTCTTTATATATATATATGTATTTGAATTTCAGATACAGTATGCAGAAATTGTTGGATATTATTGGCAACCATCAACAATTTAAATAGCAAAAATCTTCATAGAAACGGCCATGTAAAACGAACACGTTGTGTGAATTTTTCTCTTCAAAAACCGCACGATGCTATTTCAAAGTAAATTTTATGAATAATTTTGTTCTTCATGCATGGAATATATATATTATAATTGTGTCATGTCATGAATATCTAAATGTACGTAGTCTGTGTTATAAAAATATATAACCTAAAAGTACTACTGTAGTAGAAAACCTTAACTAGAAAGTAAACTTTAGACAGGGGCGAATTAAATACCTGCTTTTTGGCTGCTATTCTTTTGGTCCCACTCAAATAATTGGAGACATATATATCTTTAAATAAACATGCTTATATACTTTTCAAAAACTTAAAAAAAAATGTCAAACGAAGATTGAACTCGAGAGACGCTTATTTTTAAAGTTTTTTTTCTTTTTTATATCTTCACACAACTCACACACGGCCGTCTGATCCCAAACTAGGTAGAGCCTGTGCTGTGGTAACCAGACTGCTGATAAACATACTTATATATTTATAAATACATACATATTATAGATAAATTACAATGCAATGTACTACATACAAAGCGAGTGATGACAGTGATACATAAACCACCTGTGGTTTTCTTCACTGTTACTGTTTTTACATGAACTGTAACCTTGTGCCACGAATAAATAATTTAAAAAAAATGACTCATCACACAAAATTTGTCCTGGGTGGGAATCGAACCGACCTCCGACTTAGCAGTCAGGATCACTAACCACTAGACCAACAGGCCCGTAATCATAAGCAATTGAAACAATAAGGCAAGTAAATGACGATTAAGATTATATAACTTGAAAACACGAAAGATTGTGATTTCCTTCTCGCTCAGGACAAAGATCTGAACAAATTCGTGTCCTTGAATTCATTTTACATGATATGTTTAAGATTTATGTAGACAGCATTATGCAATACTTCTTAGTTATATTACTAAAAACATTCTATCAAACCTGGTTCAAGCTCAAAAAAAAAACTAATCCCACACCTACGTGCGTTTTTAATAAAATTCTACATCACCGTAGCTTCGTCTATTTCCGAGTGTCACGTTCAGGCTGACTGTTCAAATAAAATATACCTTTATGAAGCACATCATGTCTGTGTACAAGTTTTATACAATTTGTGTGTACCGCACGATACCTACGTGCGTGACACAGCATAATTTTTAACAAGTACTTAACATTGCAACATGAAAAGTACAATTCAGTGACGCTAACTTCGACACTTGGACTTGCTCTTATGTATTGTGTACTTTTATATTGTAAGAATCTCTCGATTATTTTTCTTTCTCAAGTGTCACTAAAAGTCTTTTTGTTAGTAACTTTATTTTTTTATTTTACACTTGAGGGACGGCTAAGTGGTAATCGAATAGGTAAACACATTGAAAAATTAAGCAATCCTAGCCAGGTCAGTCTATGGATGGGTGACCATTTAAATACATTCAGGCCCTTCCGTGCCTCGGAGAGCACGTTAAACCATCGGTCTCGGTTGCCATATGAACATTTGTGACAATCGTCGCGGAAAGTTGACGCCCTAAAAACCCCGAGAACATGTTTTCTACAGAACATCGATGTCGCCTAGTACTTGGGTTGGAGGTGTGATGGCAGTCACAAATCAAATCAACAACCTTAAATAGTCCACTGCTAGATATAGGCCTGTCCATAGAAAGGAAGTTGGCAGTCGCTTTGCGTAAAAAATCGAAGTTCAGTTAACTTAACATCAACCGACCCTAACATCGTTTAAGAAGATAAAAAAAATATACTTCCAGGAAACAAATGGAATCCTCCCAATCAAGTTTTGGGTTATACAGAGATGTTTTTATGGTACAGGACAAGACAGGGCTGATACAGGTTGTAACAGTTATTTTTCCATTATATTTGTATTGCGTACGGAGTTGTAAACAGTGACACCTGTCGCCCCATTCAAGCCTCATTAAAGGGTTACGTAATTTTTGTTAATGTAACTAATATAAATACCTAACCTACCTATATACCTAATATAAATAGCCGACTCGGGCTGGTGTGGAAATACCCTGCAGGATTTCTGACGAAGAGGCTCCTAGCAACATCAGCTCGGCCTTCACGCGCGCCGCTGCGGGATCTTTTTTTATATACTCACTATTTATATTTGTATTTATTCAATTTTAACTCTGTATTTGGAATGAAATATACATGTATGTATGACTGAGGTGTAAGTTGTGTTTCTCTGAAGAGTCCCTTAGGTTGCCCACACGCACACATATCCATACCCTTCTGTTGTCGACAAGGCGCCCTGAGCTAATCTCGTGTATTTCTCCGCTGGGTAAGCCGGTGAGTAGACCGCCTGACACGTGCAGTGGTTACAAGGTTTTTATGCAAACGAGCAGGGCCTTGATTCTGCTATTTTAATATTGTATCAATAGACTATCGATGGAATGTCGTAGGACTTGTATTTTGCACTTTTCCTATTCTGCTAACTATGTAAGACCAATGAAAAAAAGTATTCACTACATTACTATCATCAATTGATAACAATGAAGGAAAAATATTTTTCCTTGATGCCCCAGGAGCTGTCGCGGCATACGGCATTGCCGCTACGCTTCAGAAGGAAGCCGAACCGCACACTACATTCAAGCTCCGGCTGAAAATCGCCACCGATGATAATAGCAGCGTCTGTAGTGTTCCTAAATAGAGCAATACAGGCAAATTTAAGCCTGACTGCTCATTAATAGTCTGGGACGAAGCCACCATGTCAAACAAGACGTCTGTGGAAGCACTGGATAGGACAACGCGCGATTTGCGCACCAAAAATGCACCTATGGGTGGATGAACAATTCTGTTCTCAGGAGACTTTCCTCAAATCCTACCAGCTGTGACTCGAAGAACACGTGCTGACGAAATAAATGCTTCCCTAAAAAGATCCAACCTTTGGCTACACGTCAATAAATTAGAGCTTGAAACATAATTTGAACGCAGGCAGTTATAATGCAAATAGAGAACTACATACATCCGACATCACATCACCACAAATGAAAACATTTGGGCAGAGATAATGCAGTAACTCGTACTGAGTTACTGCATTATTCATCGTATTTTAATTTAACTTAATTTAATTTATTAGTTAAGGTTTACCAACAATTGTTAACATTTAAACTTATTCCAAGTTGCATGCGAAAATGCAAAACTTAATGTCAAGTTACTTAAAGGTAAATACCGCATTAAAGATATTATAGAAAATACAGAGAGTAAGCTAATATAATGTAACAAGTAAATGTAGACATTATTAAAATTACTACAATTTTAGCCAGTTTAATCTATCAATAGAAACACTATGTAAAATCAGGAAAGTTCTACAGTATTGACTTAACTTTTGCCACAACGTCAAACTGAAGATCAATTTTATCACTGTACCCATTAATTGATTTACGCAATCGTGAGCATGGAAAGTTAGCACCTAGAACAGTCCTTTTAAGTGCGGTATTTCTGGACCGATACGACCTTCAAACCTTAAAGAAAAGAGCGTACTCCTTCCTCAAAGGCTGGCAACGCGTTTGTGACTCCTGAGTTGCAGACGTTCATGGGCGGCGATAGTCACTTTCCATAAGGCGACCCGTCTGCTCGTGTGCCCCCTCTAACATAAAAAAATCCGGTACGCGTAGCTTGATTGAAATTATAAGTTGTGGACTCTTTAATGCAAATACTTTACAGGCAAACAGTACCTCATTGAGAAGTCTAGGACTTGCTAAGGAACGCAAATTTACGTATCGCTCATAAAAATAATTTGGATATCATTTATGTTCTAATAAAATGCAAACCGGGGGTGCGTGTGTATTAACGTCCTGTCAATAAACTTTATAGCGGGTAAACTGAGAGATGGTTTTATCATAAAGTACCGAATCTTGCGGTATAACGATCTACTAGCATTCAAAATATGATGTGTGTGACCTTGAAATGACGACGTTGAGGTCTAAACAATACTTCGTTTCGTTTTATTTTTTTGAATCGTATTTTACATGCACATATCACACAGATTTGAAATCTCACATCTTTTAAATTAAAAGAAAAACAAGTCTTATATTTTTGTGCAATCTTTTCAAAGATAGTAATATAGCATATGCACTCACTCAATTGCGGTCGAATGCTAACAAAATTAAAGCAAATTCACTTACCAGGCGACAACTAAGCCTATAAACGGCCTAAGATACAATTATACCCGAGCCTCACTGGTTCTCAATTATCAGTAACGCGAAAGGATGTACGTGAATGGCAGAAGTATTTCCATAATTAATCTTGTTAGCATACGACTGCATCTTCGTATGATTGTTATGTACAGAACCACACGTTTCCAATGCCATTTCTTCTGTAAAATTATTCACTGAAACTTGAAACAGAAATTGTTAAGAATTGTTTGTTAAATGCGTTTTGTTTAGTATTACATTAAACATACATTAATCTTAAAAATGTGGAGATCCTCAATTGGGGTTCTATTTTTTGTATGTTCGTCATCACAGAACTGCGTTATTTTTTAAAATAATTTGGTATTTTTTTTATTTTCTTACTATTCTACATCCAGTTCGGTCCCATTCAAATTGGAAGAAAATTTTCAAGATAACATTAATGTGGAAAATGAAGGAATAAAGTATATACCTATGTATTTATTACTACTATTATATATGTATTTAAAAATATATAAGCATGTTTATCAGCAGTCTGGTTACCATAGCACAGGCTCTGCCTAATTTCGAATCAGAATGACGTGTGTGAGATGTTTAAAGTTACTATTCAGTTATGTATGTGTACATAGAAACCCTACATTTCCCTCCTTTTTACATCATCATCATCATCATCAGCCTATCGCAGTCCACTGCTGGACATAGGCCTCTCCCATTGCACGCCACTTAGATCGATTTTGAACTTCTCGCATCCAGCTCCTGCCAGCCATCTTGCGCAAATCGTCACTCCACCTTGTGACTTTGAACACTCCACTCCACCGCCCATAGGACGTCCTACACTACGTTTACCGAGACGCGGTCTCCACTCAAGAACTCGTTTTCCCCAACGGTTGTCGGTTCTGCGGCTAATATGGCCAGCCCACTGCCACTTCAGCTTGCTGATCCGGTAGGCTATGTCGGTGACCTTGGTTCTCTGCCGGATCACCTCATTTCTGATGCGATCCCTTAGAGAAACGCCGAGCATAGCCCTTTCCATAGCACGTTGAGCGACTTTGAACTTGTGGACCAGCCGTACCGCAAGTGTCCACGTTTCAGCTCCGTATGTCATGACGGGTAGGACGCACTCATGAAAGACTTTCGTCTTAACTAACCCCTTTTTAAAATTTTGCAGAATCTTAAATTAATTTATGAATTTATTTCTTAAGAATTCTTCACAAAATATGTTATTTGCTCTACCAGAAGCTCCTTGGTTCTCGATTTTATTCCCTTGCTCCGTTAACATTTCAACATGCAGAATTCTAGACATTTTGATCAAGAAAATGTGAAATTGATATTTGAATTTCTAAACTCAAATAGACCAGTTGCAAATATAGATTTTTACCATGTTACTTGTGTATAGAGTGACGGCGAAGTGTATTAAAATGGTTTTAATAATATATTTAAACATTTTTTAAAGAAATACGAAGTTTTACTTTCGAAGTGAGTTAAAACCAAGTAACAGTAACAGGTCAAGTCATCCGCCTGCTCATGTCATGTGCCTTCTTGACTCTATTTTTTTTTAAATATCACTACCTAACTTGACATAAGTGAAAATGGCCACTATCAAATAAAAAACAAAGACAATATTTCTTGTTTTTTCAGTTCAAAATTATAAAAGGAACGAAAAACAATTAAGCTTATAAAGTAATTTACATACTGCAGTAAAATCTACTCGGTCGTCAGCGCTTCTGAGAAGTGTGTTACCTGTCATAAGCACTGTGTAAGTTGGACGGATAGAACTCAGTTACTTTTTTCAGTTGTATTAAATTGTCAGACTTTAATTTAAATCACAAAGTTGCATATAAAGCTTTGAAACGTTGATGTACTTTTGTTTTTAATCAACTTCAACAAGAAGCAATATCTCAATGCGACTGAATATATTTGTTTTGTGTGCACATTACGTAATTTTTAAACAAACACATACACACACCCATACACACATACACTGAAACAAGCCCTCACACATATCTTAATGTTTTAATCTTAAGTTCTACCACAAAATCACTACTACTTTCTGTAACTGTTAAGGGGACCGGCACTATACCTTCTTATCACAGGCTAATCTGTAGGCTATTTAGGTGGACAGTACTACCACCCACTATTATTGCATTTGGCATATTAGAAATTGTTATACTATATACTACTACTATTGAATGTGTCCAGTAAGAGAGCTCAAACTGCCCGGTAACAGTTCGTTTAACTTTTCCTTTCATATTGAACTTGGAATTTTCTCGTCTAATTTCTAAAGAGCCCAATGAAAACAGGCACATAATAGTGGACGACTGTCCACTATTATGTGACTGTAATTATATTTATAGTCAGCAAGATCAGCAGTGCAACAAGGAACAGCCTCGTGTACAGCGCTGCCACAGCGTCGAACTTTAAACTAACTTAGTTTGAAATTCGTATTAGAATACTTACATACCTTTTTGTTGTAAAAATAACCAAACTCCGAAAAAAAAATTGCAGATCATATAAACATTTGGCCCGATCCTGGGAATCAAAAGCGAGACCTCAGCACGACAGTCCACTGCACTATCGAGGCAAGATGTGTTTTAATTAATTTTAATATTACAATTTTAAATAGGTCACAAAGTTTAAAATGATCAAATAATATGTGTAAATAATATATATTTCTCTACAAACCAGGAATCACTATTTCGACATATGCCACGTTTCTGAATGCAACGTTCGGAGTGTGAAATGAATACATCACAGGAGTGCTTGTCGAGTAAATACTGAGGTGCATCGGTCTTTTGCTAACATGATTTTCAATTCTGACTGCTATATTTTGTCTGAAATATATTTGAAGTAGTTTGCTTAACTGTGATATATTTTGTACGTGTAGTGACGGATTGTCACCACACCTATTCATTCCGTTGGTGCCGTAAGAGCCGACTAAGGGCCAAATTACGCAATACTGCAGCACTGCAAAGAGAAAGAAAACTTGACACAAACCCGCTTATAGTAAGCCAGCGTAGTGTAGTAGGCTAAAACCTCCTATTTATGGAGAGGCCTATGTCCACTACTGGACTATTAAAGGTTGTAGATGGGCTCTCTACATTGAACTTTATGTGTTTGGTTCGAAAGTTGATCTTTATGATAACTAATTAACATTAGTCAGTGTGGTGACGGATTAAGAATATAGAGTGTCAACACCCCAATTCATCCTGAGGGTGTCGTAAGAGGCGACTAAGGGATCAAACTACGCGTGACAATAGCACTGCAGAGAAGGAAAACTTCACACAAACCTTATACCAACCCGTCTGGCCAGCGTGGTATAGTAAGCCAAACCTCCTTTCTAAGCAGAGGCCTATGTCCAGCAGTGGACTGTTAAAGGCTGTTGATGAGCATTAATTTATGTATCGCACCACGCAACCTGCTTAAAACCGACTTCATTTAATTAATAAGTACTCGTAAGTTTTAAAAATGTATTCAAATATTATTTTCTCTAATAATATTTCATCATCATCATCATCTTTTTTTCATCAATTTCTTTTTATGGTATGAATCTTTTGCCCCCTGCAAAAGAGCAGACGGGTCACCTGATGGTAAGCAACTACCGCCCCTCATGGACACCTGCAACTCAAAAGTCACAATTGCGTTACTGCCCTTGGAGTCCCTCCCACTCGAGTCAGCGGGAGGGGGTACTTGGGCTCCGGTAACCTCACTCACTATGTGAAAGCAACGAAATAATTGCTTTACACCGGTTTTCTGTGAGGCCGTGTTATCACTCCGGTGCCGAAGCATGGCTCTCCCACGGTAGATATAAATAGATTAGAAACAGGTAGAATTTAATATAATAATGTAATAAAAAGGCTTTATTAGACGCAAACTAACAGAACAATACATAAATATAGGACATATTCATTTTCCGCTTCACGTTCATCAGTTATAACTTTTTCCATCAAAGTCAAACTTTACAAGAAGTTTCGTATCTTATATAAGAGGAAAGAGGGCGAACAATGACAAATAACTGAGGAACATTTCTATATGTTGTGTGATGAAACACAAATGAGTCAGCTGATTTAAACATACGCCGAGACGAATTAAACTCTAGGTTCTGAGGCGTCGTCAGTTTGAAGTTATTAGGGAAAGTTTGGAGGGGTTTGGGTCCGTCAGTACTTGCGTAACTTTACTTTGAATAATTTACGAACATACTTTTAAAGTTCTTGAGCTTATTTGTGAAGTTAATTTTAATACTTCCTATTCTATTTCGTCCGTTTTGCCTATTGTTTTTGTCCATGTGGTGATGGATTAAGAAAACGGAGGGTCACCACCCCTATTGATTTCGTGGGTGTCGTAAAAGCCTATTAAGGGAAAAACTACGTAGGACAATAGCACTGCAAAGTGAAGGAAAACTTGAAACAAAGCCTATGCCAACCCATCTGGTCCGCGTGGCATAGTAGGCCGAAACCTCCTTTCTAAGACCTATTTTCAGTAGTGGATTGATAAAGTCTGTTGACAAAGCCTGTTGATGATTCGATTTTACTTTTACTTTAGTTCCGACTTACAAAGCTACTAAAAATTAAGTCCATATTATTCAAGGCCTTATCAAAAATGATCAAATTAATTATATTTGTTTATTCTATAAGCTATATATAAGCTAATTAAATATCATGCACGCAAATATAATCTATAAGTATTATAAAAGCTAATTAAATATCATGCACACAAATATAATCTATAAGTATTATAAAAGCTAATTAAATATCATGCACACAAATTTTGTTTTCTTTCGAAGTTACATTTTGTAATAGATTGAAGTTTAAATAGTGCTCTAATATAATATAAAACTAAAATAAATCAATCTTCATATAATTGTGTCTGAGGGTAGTTCAGAAATTTTGGGGGAGAAGATTTTTTTTTCTGAAAGGCATGCTCACAGATTACTACCATTATAGGTGATAGATACATAAATGTCTAGACAGTTTATCATATACAACATGAAAAGGCAAAATACAAGACATGTGGCAAATACAAATATTCGCCACGCTTAATTACATATATTTACAGCATACGTAAATTAAAACTATACGTACTAAAAGAAATGAATGAATATGAAGAATTATTTTTATTTTATGGGGTAGGGGGCCACTAAATAGGCAGGCCACCCTGATGGTACGAGTAAGTACGTACTTAGAAATAATGGTTTATTGAGTCGACGACTTTGGCGCCAACGGCATGGCTGAACTGAACAGCAGCATGGCTCTCCTAGGTTTATCACTACAAAATTTTGGATACTTAATAATAAAAATGATTCTAAGATTTGTCTTATTTCAATTAAGAAAAGAAGAGCAGAAGAATACTTAGCATAGGAATAATGTTTATTGAAATATGGTATACGTTGTTATTGATTTTTACACATATTTTTTGCATGATATAATTGACATACCTATAGCTACAACACTTACAATCGCACTTAAACACACACAGAAATACGCCCCACACACAAACACATAAACACACACGCACATGTACATTCTCGCTCAACTTTTATCGTTCTATAAATTAATCTTAAAGTTTTCAAATTAGACACAACTCATCCTTCTTTTCTACAACTTTTAAGGAGACCCGCACTGTACCTTCTTCTGACAGGATAACAAGACAGTACCACGCCTATTGTTATTGTAATTAGTATTTAAAACTACATACCTATGATCAAATAAAAACAAAAAAATATCGGGATACCAAATTAGAATTATACAAAGAAAACTCATCTTTCCAAAATTAATTCTCTCGTGCAGAGTCTACGAATAATAATTTCTCTTATTGTTCGTAGTGCAGAGCACAAAACTATAAATTAATTACAACGCAATACAGATGAGTTCGGTTGGTTTTGTTTACTGTAAAAAGGATGGGTTTGAACAGTGAAAATGTTTTGTACGTGGATAAATCAAATTCAAAATATATCTATTTTATAAAAAAAAAAATTGTTTGAAATCGTTTTTTATATAGACTCTAAGGAAGTAAAACACACACAATAGCAACAATCTCTGCTTTGTCAAATAGTTAGGTTTTTTTTTTTAAATAAAATTACGCTTCTATAAAATCTATAATATCGATCCTGTGCCGATCCAAAACCGCCCGTTTCCAAGGGGTTGAGCCTTATGAGAAGAAAGGGCAAACAAACTCATGGCCACTCTTGCAAATTACAGATAAATACAATGGCATCATTAAATATACCACAGCATTGTTCCGATGTGCCAGTATGTCAGTTTGTGTGATCCACAAATTGTTGTTCTGAGTCTGGGTGTACTTTGTGTCCGTTTCATGTATGTTTGTAAAGTCTCCCGCGACACAGGATTTATTCCTAGTGCGGGAGTTGTCTTTTTAAAAAACTTAGAAACTCAGAAACACATAAATTTATTAATTTAAAACTTAATGCACATGTTGTACAAAGGCGGACTTAATGCCATTAGGCATTCTCTCCCAGACAATCTTCAGGTGATGTAGAAATATGACGCGGTAGGTGCAAAATAAAATGTTAAATTTAACATAATTGAAGTCCAGTGACATACACAATATATAAACACACATACATACATAAACCTACATAAATTAAAAAAAATATATAAATACTAGCGTTGTGACTGTTCTGCCAATTCACTCCGAAGAAGATAGAAGATAGATTGAATTCAAGTCGCTTTGTGTACATCCTGATTTCGGTAGAGAGGGCATTCCAGCATATTTTAACCTACATAGTTGTAAAGATAATATAACATGTAACGTTATTGTGGTGGTGTCACGCTTAGGAACACTAAATGTGCACTACAATTGACTAACAGAAATAAACAAAAGAGTGAGTTTGCGTGCTGTTTCGCGTTCACGCAGTCAAACGGTTTAGATTGTGTCTCTGTCCAGTCTGTAGGAACATATCTTTATAGTTCACGAACGGAACACTAAATCAAAAAATAATCAGTTAGTGAAAGCTTACCATTGAAATTTATGTTAG
Organism: Arctia plantaginis; assembly: GCA_902825455.1. Lineage (NCBI taxonomy): Eukaryota > Metazoa > Arthropoda > Insecta > Lepidoptera > Erebidae > Arctia > Arctia plantaginis. Next base: position 1,585,400 of record CADEBD010000282.1, read on the forward strand.
ACAATTAAGTTTTAAAAACGTGTCATAAACTTCACTACACAATTACACAACTGAAGCACAAGCTGCTCCATTCCTTAATTTTTCACCTTATTTTTTTTCAAATTTGTATTGAACCAAAATGAACCATTTTTTTTTTAAATCGGTTCATACTGTGATGTTCGGGAAGTAATTAAACACAACACTGTTTAGTCAATCTCGTATAATCGCAGACTGGCTTTGATTTCATAGTACACGAGTACAAAAGGCACACGACGATTTACGAACGACCTACTAAATGAATACAAAAAAATTATACCTAAACCAATATACACAGACATAGCTGAATTCTAAGGTAGCAAATTAAAATACAACTCCTCCTTCTTAAAAGCAAAAATTGTCTACGTAAACATCCTTACATGTCAATTCAGTAAAATAAAAAGTTCACATCATAACATCAACAGCTTTTAATAGTCCACTGCTGGACATAAGCGTCTCCTTAGAAAGGAGGTCTAATAAAGTTGAGGAGGGGTAATAATGTTGAATGTACTTAATAAGTAAAGTATTATGAGTCTGTGAGGTGACGGATTAAGAATACGGAATGTCATCACCCCTATTCATCCCGTGGGTGTCGTAAAAGGCGACTAGGAACAAACTGCTCAGGACAACAGCACTGCAAAGAGAAGGAAAACTTGAAACAAATCCTATACCAACTCGTCTAGACAGCGTGGTATAGTAGGCCAAAACCTCCTTTCTAAGGAGAGGCCTATGTTCACCAGTGGACTAGTAATGGCTGTTAATGAATAATGATTATGAAAGTTCCTATCTTAGCACGTATGATACAAGTATGTTAGGTTTACCTTGACATATGTCTAAACAGTACGGCTTACTATTGGCTTAGATAACGCGTAAATAGAGAAAAAAAAGGTATTACGCCGCTAATCTACATTAAGTGTGACCTCGTATTTTGAAGATAGTGATTGAAATAAATTAAACATTCTACTTTGAATTACAATTTTATTATCAGTAGCTCAAAATGTAATGCTGAACCTCCTAAACTCGTAAATTTTTATTAAAACTACAGCCATATCTCTGGAGATTAAATATACTTTATATTTGACTTCTAGAAAGTCAATAAGAAGACAAATTATTAAATTTTATCCATCGTAAAAAAACAAAACACTTCTAGTATGAGTAATTACGAGTATTATATGACAGACAATTTTTTCTTGCACCTTTCATTTGTTCATTATCATCAGCCTATCGCAGTCCACTGCTGGACATAAGCCTCTCCCATTGCACGCCACTTAGATCGATTTTGGGTTTCTCGCCTCCAGCTCCTGCCTTTGATGTTGCGCAAATCGTCACGCCACCTGGGCCTCAATTCTGCTATTTTAATGTTGTATCAATTGACTGTGAATGGAATGGCGTCGGAATAGTTTTGCACTTTTCATATTCTACTAACTATGTAAGGCCAATGGCCGATGACTTGTCACATACAAATGTCGTCAATGTCTTTGTAACAGTTTGGTAAACTTTAAAAATTTTAAATTTGTAAGAAAATGAGAAATGATATTTACTTCTGTAAGTAAATCTTTTCAGATATTTACTTACAGAAATGGTATATTTAATTTTCATGATATGGCAATGTTGTTAATATCACCATTGATGACATATATAACTATATCGACAGTCTATTGACAATGTAAATTTATGTTTGAGGCCCTGGCCTGTTGGCGTTCTATACTACGTTTGCCGAGACGCGATTGATACTATGAAATACGAATATAAACAATGTGAGTATATTGTTTTTTAATTGTATTACTACCAAACTCTTTAAAGAAGAATGTGTTCTTTAAATTTAGAAATTTTGCAAAGAATCTATTAAACTAACCTAACGGAATGACAGCACAGATGGCTTAGTGATACAAGCGGTTAACTCGCCGCTTCCTACTGCGCTGAGTGTTGTGAATGGATGTGTGTGTTGGTTGGGACAACACTTTGTGTCATCTACTAATTGTTGTTCTGAGTCTGGGTGTTCTTTGTATAAGTTTCATGAAAGTTTGTAGATAAGGCCTAACCCCCTCTCCTAAAGCAGGATATATTATTCGTAATGCTGGAGTTAATAAAATCTTTTACTGTTATTCGAACAAAAACAAATGTTTATTTTTTATCAATGCCTTTTATGCTTTCAAGTCACCAACAGGGGTAGACATTAGCAATTGTATGAGTTCATGATTGCCAACAAACGAACTATTTTGCTAGGAAACGCTTCTAAAGTAATAAAAGTCTCAAGTTGGAAGCACGTCAATCTTAAAGGGGTCGTATAAATTGTGATTCGTTGCAAGACCCTTGTAGGGTGGCCATAACATTATTTTATAGTTTACAATAAACTTTGTACTGTTAGATGTTGTTATCTTGACCGTTTAATGCGTGGCTCCTTGTAGCTATAGGTACTATATAAAAAGATCTGAGATGGAAGATTAAACAGTACTTTCCTATTAGAGGCCATCCATAAATTACGTAACACGAATTTTATGGGTTTTTGACCACAGCTATCCACATTTGTGAGACCCTCAACTTCCTTGTCTTGAAATTATTAAATTAAAACCAGTTCTATAATTAGTTTTAATTAAATTTAATAATTTCAACCAAAAATCAACATTAAATCAAACATTTATAAAAATACCAAAACAAAAAAGAGACGAATGATAATGTTATTACTTTTAATAATTTAAAATTCACGTTAAATTTTATAATATTTCAAAATATGATGTCACTTGTCACACAATGTCACACTTCCTTGACCCCCGCCCTCCCCTTTTAGTCTGACGTAATTTATGAATGATCCATTAGAGCACTGTGGGAAAGTCGTACCTATGAAACGCTTAGGAAAGCTTTCTTAAGAGTGTTTGTTTTTTTTTTATTTTGTTAAAGTGAAGTTGTCAACAGTGAGTCGACTAATAAGCATGCCAAAAATTACTATGGGTTTGTCCGCAATGATATACATAAGTACACAGTAATGTTATACATAAATACGAGTAATATGACATATAGGATAGAGATATAAATAAATACTAATAAATAAAAAAGAAAAAGAAAGATTAGGAGGAGTTCCTTTTTCATTCGAAATGTATTTTTCAAATCATAGCATAGTATAGAATAAACATGTAAAAAAATAAATGCATACTAATGTAATGCTTATTATTCGTATTTTAATGGACTTTAAACACACACATTATAAAAATAATACTTAAGTTTAAGTTCCGTGTAGACTCTTGAGGGGCCTTAACCTAACTTGCAATACATAGAGAGAGCTCACACAGCACCGTTTCGAACCAGGATTGTTTTTCTTTTTACGAAACCTATTAGATATGAAGGTGCATAGTATGGGTGCACGCATAGATGCAAGGGAGGCAATATTGTTCCTTTTTGAGGGACCTAGGATACAAACTCATGATTCATAATACACTGACCAGTAATAATTATTTATTTGTGTAAATGTCTAATAATATCTGTCTTTTATGTTTAACTTGTAAAAGCTGTTACTTATTTAGATATTTTTGTAGTTATCATTTCTTGTACGTCAAATAAACTTGTCAAAGAAGATCAAAAGTGAGAAAAGAAAATGGATTTTGTCTCCACACGTAGAGAAGGAGTTTTCCTGCTGCACGAAAGGTGGGGGATACCCAGGGCCGGATTAACCATGTCGGGGCCCTTAGGCGATGCATTCCTCAGGGCCCCTTTTTACACGTTTAAAGATTATCAGCTCATTGTAAGTTGATAAAAAGTTGTAAAAGGCCAGGCGAACACCACGACACCGCCGGTCTCCGCTAGGACAGTTTTTGCTGATTTACAGACCGGCACTTCAGTAAATGAGGAAACAACAATTGGTACACAAAGAAGTCGCCGGATAGTGAGACTGAGGCTTTGGGTTTGATGAATATTTTTAGAAGCCAGCTAATATGTTTTGTTTTGTGGCAAGAGAGCTAGAAGCCGCTGTCGCTGGGTAGACAAAATAAAAAAATAAGCTGGAAATGACTGGATTAAGAAAACAAAGTCCTGAGAAACCTGGAAACTGTTGGAGGAGGCCTATACCTGCCAGGGGCCTTAACCTTACTAATTGTAAACATTATTAAGTGTATTTTTTTTTTATTTCAATGTAATTATTTAAAACTCTGTAAGTTAAGGAAAATAAATAGGCTTTAATTTTATTATTCTCTTTATTTCATTAAATATACATATAAATTACATTTTTAAATATATTTATATACAAAAACAAGAAAAAAAATACATTTAAAAATATAAAAAATAGTGTACTATCGGTATCGGGTACAGGGACCAAGATATCGGTGGTTAGGACTCCAGAGACAGAAACTTCCTCACAATACGCGCCATATCGAGGAGAACTGCTTTCTGCTTCAGGCCCTTAATCCAACTGCCTAACGTGAGCCTCTGAAGATGTTGGTCGAAGCTCTTAGCAACTAATCCATGGGCCGATATGACTATCGGTACAACGATTGCCGAATCAACATCCCACATGTCGATAATCTCGTGGGCCCAAATCCAAATACTTTACTTGTTTATCTTTTTCAGCTTTTAAGAGATTGTCGTCATGTGGAATGGTAATGTCAACAATCATTGCTCGGCGCTCTAATCGGTCTATTACCACTATATCAGGTTTATTGGGAACAATAGTCCTGTCAGTGATAATAGGGCGATCCCAGTACAACGTTGCAAGACCATTTTCAAGAACTGGGTCGGGCACATATTTGTAGTACGGTAACTCTACAGTCACAAGGTTATACTTAAGAGCAAGTTGCTGATGGACAATCCTGGCCACTTGGTTATGTCTATGCAAGTACTCGCCGTTGGCAAGACGAGAACAACCGGAAATTATATGTCTAAGGCTTTCACCAGGACAATGACATGCCCGACAAATGTCTATTGTGCCGTCCTTCAGGATATACTTCTGATAATTATTCGTCATAACAACTTCATCAGTAATTGCAAAGACAAAACCTTCAGTTTCCCCGAAGAGGTCACCGAATCGAAGCCAGAATACAGACGCTAGTTGATCTACCTCAGGCCTGGTCAAGGCCCGAAAAAAACGTCCATGCAGCTCTTTGCCCTTCCATATCTCCTTACGATCAGTAATGTTGAGTACTGCAAAATTTGCGCCAGTTCTCTTTACCTAGACCAAGCGGAGTGAGTCCGTTATCAACTGCTACTACATCCCTATGGATATCCACATTAACAGAAAGGAAGTAATTCCTAAGGTTACATATCTCACGATTGTGGAGGGTCTTGGCATTTAGAAAACCACGACCACCACATTTTCGTGGAATATATAACCTCATCACCGATGAACGTGGATGATGCATTCGGTACGCAGTAAGCAATGTACGAACTCTTCTATTCAGGGTATCTAGTTCAGTCTGAGTCCATCTAAGTATACCAAAAGAGTAGGTTATACCTGGTATGACCCAATTATTATATCCCATCAATCATTAATCTCACCTTATTACCACCTGACAAAAGACTATTTAATACTTTTTTCAGGCGGCCAAAGAAGCGTTCCTGTAACGATTGTTTCATAGTCAACTCATGTACACCTAACGCCTGTGACATACCCAGATATTTGTATGTTTCGTATCTGAGTCGGAAGGAGTTCGGAATCTGAGAGTTCCAACCTTTCAGACGCCACAACCCTGCTTCTATTTACATGCATGATTGCACACATTTACTAATTACTATTTTAGTTATTTCTAGTAAATTTATAAGTATGGAATTACTGCAAGCAAACAGTTTTAAATTATCCATGTAAAGGAGATGGGATATAACCTTACCACCTCTCTGCAAACGACAGCCTAGCCCTGAACCCTCCAACATAGTGCTGAGAGGATTCAAAGCCAAGCAAAGCCACAAGGGACTTAAACTATCACCCTGAAATATACCCCGCTTGATCATTATATATTCGCTATCGCCTTGAGATTGCCGACATCCTGGATAGCAAAGAACCGTTCTCCATTGCCGTATACATGTCTCCATAAAAGTGCATAGAGTTGTATTAATCTTGTACAACTCCATCACCCTCAAGAGCCACGTATGCGGTACAGAGTCATAAGGCTTTTTATAATCTATCCAACATGTCGCCAGATCTTTTCGGTTACGGCGAACTTGTTGGTTAATAGTCATGTCATATGTTATTATTATTATTAATAATATGTTTTTTTATTAAGTATGTATAGCTAGTAAGTACTTGTTTTAATTATGTCATCCTTTTCTTTAAGTGTTTGTAATTCATGTTCTGGCATAAAGTTTTTTTTTTCTTTTTAAGAAGGGGACATTTATAAGGGGGGACAATGGTGTGTAGGTCGTTGTACTAATAATATTTTGTGTACTTATCTTAGTTGTCAGACTGCAATAAACGAGGTCAAAGCAGGGCGCGTTTTATTGAAGAGTTCCCTTAATATATTACACCACACAACTATAATTTATTCATACCAGTTTCATGCATGCAACCAGTCTTTCATACACTTCCAATGCGCTTCAGACACAGCGTGAACGCAACTGGAGCATCTATTTTAATGATCAGTACTCCTCGGAGTCTGGTCTGATAGCTGTCAGACCAGAGTGCAGTAGCAGGACTAACAATGAACATCACGAAAACAAAAATTATGACTAATTCCTCAAAGTCACAAAAGATCACGGTAAACATGCAGGAAATAGAATACGTAGATGAATATATATACCTAGGACAATTAATATCACCTACAAAAACCATGCATAAGGAAATAGATAGGAGGATAGCCAATACATGGAAAAGATACTGGTCATTAAGTGAAGTTATGAAGGACAGGGACATACCAATTAAAGCAAAAAGGAAAGTCTACAATATGTGCATTCTGCCATGTTTAACATATGGCTGTCAAACTTGGACTTTAACAGAAACTTTAACAAAAACAAAACAACTTTAAAAACAAAACCCAATTCAAGCAGGCAAATTCATTATATCGAACACTGAAATGGCAATGGACAGGGCATATGTTAAGGGAAAAACAAGAGAAATGGACGAAAATTGTAACGGAGTGGTACCCAAGAGATGGTAAAAGAAACAAAGGGCGACAAACTAAAAGATGGGAGGACGATATAAAAAAGGTGGCTGGTCCAGAATGGTTCCGAATAGCAAAAGACAGGGCGAAATGGAAATCTTTGGAGGAGGCCTATGTCGAAAGACAAGCTGTTTTTGTACCGAACGTCGATATACGAAGTTAAATATAAGTAGGATAACATTAATTAAAAAAGAAAAAAAAAAATTAGGTAGTTCATTAAAGTCAATGTCAATGTTATGTAAGTTTAAACAGCAATAAAGGCTTATTTATTTATTATTTATTACTCCTCGGAGTCAGGTCGCTTGCTGCTGACGTCAATGATTACACTGAAAAAAACCGGTCAGGTACGAGTCGAACACGTGCTCCGAGGGTTCCGTACCTACCTAGATTTTACATAGATTTTCGCGAATATTTGTAGTGAACCTTGATTTTCATACACCTAATAGTAACCATAGACCTCAGTATCTGGTATAAATTTCAACTTGCTAGGTCTACCCGTTCCTGTGGACCTGAAATAACATGGTCCAGGTCCTCCCAGAGAGAGCCCCTGAGGCCGGCCTTCGGGGTGGTTTTTAGTGGAATCACCACATACTCCTAGGTCCTAGCCCCGAGGAAACGGAGATCCGAAGGGATTTTCCACACCGTCAAAAAAAAACAAAAAAAAAAGGTCTACCCGTTCCTGAGAAAATCGGTATTGACACACGACAAGAAAGTGATCTTATAAGGGTCCCTTTTTTACCTTCTGAGGTACGGAACCCTAAAAAGCATATTGAAGTATACCAATTGGCATTAATGTTATTATTTTGATCAAATAAATGTATTGACACTATGTATTTTGGATTTCGGTGTAGTTTTTACAGGCGTACAAAATATAAGATTCAATAATTTACTGGCTGACCCGGTAAATGTTGTTCTGCCAGAAAATAAATCAAATTATAATAAAAAATACGAGGGTGAAAAACACTTTACGATCTATTCTCATAACTAGCAAAAAAACAAAAATATAAATCAGGAGGAATGCGACAACAAACACCACAAGATATTTATATATTAGATAACTGAACTGCACTGGTTTAAGCCGTCACCACGCCGCTTCCTACTACGCCAAATGATGTGGGTTCAAACCCGACACGGGGCGACACTTTGTATGATCCACAAATTGTTGTTCTGAGTCTGGGGAACACCCAGAACGTGTGCGTTTCATGTATGTTTGTAAAGTCCCCCGCGACACAGGATATAATAATATTCCTAATGCGGGAGTTGTCTTTTTAAAAAAACGGAAAAAAAAAAAACTGAACGGTGGGGGAACAAAGTGTACAATAGGAAGTTTGGTGTTTAGGTTGTAATGTTACTTACGGTTGATAAGTAGCAATAAAGCAAACAATCCTTTTCGGTATAGTTTTAATATTCACACTACACACGCGACACAAAGATTACAGTTTACTTAAAAGGCACAATAGAATAGTTAGAACGGTAACAAGTAAATAGAACACAACAGAAAGAATACACATACGATTAACACTATATAAATAACTATATAGGAAGATAATATAATAGTGGAGCACAGGCGAGACCTCGTGGCGGCCATCGGAGTGGGAGTTCTCTCGTTCGATGACTTGATTGCGGCTATCGTGCGGAGCGAGAGTGCGTGAAACTCTGCCGTCTCCTTCTGCGAGCAAGTTATGCTTGCGAAGGAGATGGCGGAGCGGGACCGGGAGAGGTTTAGAACACTCCCGGCCCGCCAGGTACCGCAGAAGACTCAGGCGCCGGAGGTCGCAGAACGACCTCCGTCCTCCATAAGCGCAGGCCCTAGCAGAAGCATGCCGGGTAGGCGGCAAGCGCGTTGCAAAGCGCGCGCGCCCTTCCGGAAGCACAGAGGGAACATGGGGGTTCCCACACAGGGGGGGTCGTATACCCGTCGTAGATGGCCCGAGATACGTCTTGGCACCAGGGATTTCCTTTCTAGGGTACACCTGCTTCCTCGACTACTGGAACCTGAGACGGCGTGCGTTTTAGTCGGTTCGAGTCGAAAAAAAAAAAAATTAAAGAGTTGCAACATAATATAATAATGTATTATTTGTTTGTCTATAATGTGTGTAGAATTATATATTGTATAATGTAAATATTAGGTCTTTACCTATGAAATTGCCGTTTTGTATGCAATAAGTGAAAGTACTTATTTTTTCAAACTTTTTTATTTCTGTTATTCTAAGTAATCACCCATGCAATCGACGCATCTTTGCCAACGCATTGGCAGTTTATTGATGCCCATCTTGTAAAAATCAGCTGGACGGGAGGCAACAAACTCTTCAAAGGCATTTTGTACTGCCTCTCGGGAATTGATTTTTTTACCCACTAAAAAGTTGTCTAAATTTTGGAAAAAGTAATAGTCGGTAGGTGCAAGGTCTGGTGAGTATGGCGGATGAGGGAGAGCTTCCAACCCCAGCTCTTGCAGCTTGGAGACTGTCTGTTGCGCAGTATGGGCTCGCGCGTTGTCGTGAAGGAGCAGTGGGGACGACCGATTGACCAAAGCTGGTTGCAGATGTGACCACCAGACCTTGCACCTACCAACTATTACTTTTTCCAAAATTTAGACAACTTTTTAGTGGGTAAAAAAAATCAATTCCCGAGAGGCAGTACAAAATGCCTTTGCAGTGTTTTTTGCCTCCCGTCCAGCTGATTTTTACAAGAAGGGCATCAATAAACTGCCAATGCGTTGGCAAAGATGCGTCGATTGCATGGGTGATTACTTCGAATAACAGAAACAAAAAAGTTTGAAAATATAAGTAATTTCACTTTTTGCATACAAAACGGCAATTTCATAGGTAAAGACCTATTATTAAATAAATATATACATAAATATTGTTAATGGTGCAAGTAAATTAACAGTGTATGTATATATGTCACCTACAGGAACGAAATCAATGATACCCCGACGGACCTCGCGCGCTTGTAGATGCCCTTGATTGTAGATGACTCCCTTGTGTGTGGGAACCATGGTGTTCCCATTCTATTCCTTGTAGGGTCGATCCACCGCCGCCCCTGGATCTTACAAATCAAGGGTCACAATAGCGTTATCGGTCTTTCATACAGAAGCATGCTTTTCCGTAGTTTTCTCGAACATAAATCGTATCTATTCCAGCAGATCTACCTCCAGGAGTTTTTTAATTCCAATCTATACTGACAGACACAAAAGCAATACGCAATGTAAAACCATTTAAATTTAGATAGCGCACTTGTATTTGTAATTCTAATTTATCAATTGAAAATGTTAGCGGCAATTCTATTCCTTTTCAGTGATCTTCATTTAAAAGTCGTTTATTTAAATGAAATATTATTTACTACTTAGTCACAATAAATATTTGTAACGCTCTTCACGTTCTTGATACAGTTGAAAACAAGAATCCTTTATATATTATGTAAAGAATAAACAATACAAAATGAAATTATACTAAGCAACGAATCTTTGAAACAAATTGTTTTCTGCTATATTTTTGAACAGATACGACTTTCAAACGTTGAAGAACAGAGCGTACTTCTTCTGTCTTTCAAAGCATTTCTGATGCTTGGCTTACAGCTCGGCGGTGATAGTCACTTGTTACAGGTTACTTGTCCGTGTGCTGACGGATTAAGAATACAGAGTGTCACCGCCCCTATTCATCCCAAGCAAGGTAGCAAACTTTGCCAAACAACAGCACTGCAAAAACAAGGAAAACTTGAAACAAACCCTATACAAAGCCGTCTGGCCCGCGTGGTATAGTAGGCCAAAAGCTCCATTGTATGGAGAGGCCTATGTCCCGCAGTGGACTGTTAAGGGCTGTTGATGATAATGATGATGATGATCAGGTGACCGATCTGCTGGTTTGCAGCTTATATAAAAATAGTAAAGCTTTATTAGAAAGGAGGTTTAATAACCTCCTGGCCAGCGTGGTATAGTAGGCCAAAACCTCCTTTCTAAGGAGAGGCCTATGTCCAGCAGTGGACTAGTATAGGCTGTTGATGATGATGATGATGATGAAAGCTTTATTTGGTTGTGACGTCAAAATCTGGACGTCAGATAGACTGGGCAGTTGATAAGTGGCATCATGCCATAAAAAAACTTATATTTCTTCTTCTTTTAAAAAAGACAACTCCCGCACTATTAATAAATCCTGTGTCGCGGGGGACTTTACAAACATACATGAAACGGACACAAAGTACACCCAGACTCAGAACAACAATTTGTGGATCACACAAAGTGTTATCCCATGTGGGGTTTGAACCCACAACACTCCGCGCAATAGAAAGCGGCGTGGCGACCGCTTAAACCACTACGCCATCCGTGCAGTCAATACTTCAAGATACATACTGATTTTTAAAGCAATAACGTAATAATAACCAAAAGTATTAAGTTAGTAACTTAAATTTTACCAACTAGTGATTTCAATAATTTCTATCTACCCAGTGTCACTCTCACAATTAAGATGAATTTAACCACATCTCAAACGCTAAAGCCATTCAAACCGTTCAGGCAACAAAGCGTGAACGCATGATAAAGAAACATGCATTCATACATATCCTCGAAAAAACAGGAGTATTCCTCTTTCTGCACCAATTTTTTCAACACCTATTGTTTAAAGCACCTAAGCTTTTCCACTACAAAGGTACATACAGTACCAATAGGTATATTGACTTGGTGCTCAATCTGGAACTAAAAAAAAAATGTCTTGTTCCTCATTCCGCACCTACGGCAGTTTCTATTGATGGGATGTAGATTTTTGTACAAAGTTGTTAGTTGTGTATGTTGAATCCATACTTATATTTTTTATGTGAAAGTGAGTTTGTTTGTTTGTTAAGCTTTCGCGCCTAAACCACTAAACCGATTTTAAAAATTCTTTCACGAATTATCAGCAAGAAACATGGGCTACTTTTTACCGCGATAACCGATAAAGGCTAGTATATTATATATTTATTAATAAGTTTAATAACAAACAAACTTACTTACACATTTATACTGTAAATGCCTGTGGCATTAAGTCCACCATTGTACAACTCATGCTTGTGCATACAGAATTAAAATAAATAAATAAAATAAATAAATATAGATATAATGAATTATTATAAGATAGATATACACGTATGTTTTATCTAAAATTCTGTTCTGATCATTTCTTTTCTTTTCCATAAGTTAGTGCGACACACACACACACACACATACACACATACACGTAACTACTTGGGTGGGTGCAAATAATAAAAATAAAAATTCATAAGGTTACTTAGGTTTTAAATGTAAACAAGGAAATAAATACCTACACATTTTTTTTTCGGAAACGTAAAATTACAATACAATAAATATTTAAGTTACAATAACAATAAATATTTAAGTTTTACAAATATCCTGTTTGGTTGCTTCTCTTGGAAGAAATACAGCAGCTATAATCCCACCTAGACAAATAAATAGAACGTTAGATGGTCTTTTACTAAATTAAAAAAAAAAACTCTAAACCAAACTAAAAATTTGTTTAGTTCTGTTCTGAAAACGTAATATTTGACAGGACATTTTTTTTTTTTTTGTGGTTTTTAGTTTAGTTTAAAGAGTTTTCGAACAACAGAATTGGCACCATTATCCTTTGTTAACAAATTGGTTTCATTGTTCATAAATTTTCCATGAAATGTGACCTTGAAAGATAATCATGAGGTAGAATTGTTTGCCGGAAACGCATTATTTGGGTTAAGGTCGTCGTCTAGTAAACAAACAACATGTAAATTTAAATGTTGTACATTAATTCTAATATTAACAATGTTATCTAGATAATGAATGAGATTAAATCAAAAATTTATTAGAGTTTTGACTTGTAACTTTCAATAGTTTTGTTTTTCTTTTCTTTTGAAAAACAACAACCGCATTAGGTATATATTCTGTGTCGCGGAAGACTTTACAAACATACATGAAACGGACACAAAGAACACCCAGACTCAAAACAACAATTTGTGGATCACAGAAAGTGTAGTCCCAATTGGGGTTTGAACCCACAGCAATCGACGTAGTAGGAAGCGGCGTGGCGACCGCTTAATCCACTACACCATTCGTGCAGTCAATTAAAATCTAGGTTGATTCTATAAATAACTATCTTCATTATTTGTTTTCTATAAAATTGATAGATGAAAAAAATTGTGAACTCACTAAAGAGGAATACAGCCCAACAGTAGAATGTAAGCTCGCAATTGTCGACGATTGTAGATCCCACTATAGATACACCGCTGAGGCAGAACATTCGGGCAATCATCACACCTGTACTAGTTGCAAGACCTCTATTAAAAGGAAAAAACAATAAGAGAATGAGATGCAAAAACAGTTTTCGAAGCTCTGTTGTAATCCCATGGAGTAGGAGAATTTTAATCTCAACAGAGAATCTCTTCCATGTAATGCGGAAGTTTGAAAATCATTCCACTTTATCAAAAGTTTTTTATTCAAATTGTTTTGGAAGATTTGACATGGTCACGGAAAGTTTTTATTATAAGCGGTATCTGCTTTTATATCAGGGATTAAATAATTTCCTAAATTATCTATTTAATTTACAACACATTTTAAATTATAACATGAAATGCTTAACCTAATAAAAATAAAAATGTATAAACAATATATAAATTAAAATTAAAATTAAAATAAATTTAAGAACGGCAATTGCTGTTTGAGAATATTTTGGTTTTGTTTTTATCTATTGTGAGCCATTCACAAAATACAATATTTTATTTGTACTCTTAATATGTTACTAAACACATTGATTTTTGTACTTTAAGTCATCACAAGATATTAAAATAAGCAAATTAATACACATTGTTTATAATATATTTTTAAGTTATAAATAAGCGCATTTTTTCTTTAAGCTAACAGAGAATCGTCTGTATAAGCGATTATTATTTACCAATTTTTTTACGTACATAATTAAAAAGAAAATCTACACGCTTAAATTCTCAGAGACCATTATCAGCTTATACTTTAATTTATTATTTATTACAAAAGCGAGCACGTTTAGGTATCTAAAGTAATTCAATATAAAATCCAACACTCACCTGCAAGAAGTCGGAAAGATGTCAACATAGTATGAATAGATGCTACCAAGAGACAGCAAAGTGAATTGTATAGTGCAGAAAAGTACCATACTAATAATGCGATCGGAAAACATATTGACAGTGATGCAGCAAACACCAGATACGAAGACGAAAGTAAAAATCAAAGTTCGTCTCCAGTTGGCAAAGGCAATAACAGCGATGTTTAAAGATGTCGATAGTAAAGTAAGGAGCATCCCGGCGTATATTGTGTTCATCGAGCTGTTCTCTATACAAACATCCTAGAACAATGGCATTATATTATTCGAAATTTTCTTTTTTTGACGTGACAACGTCTTATAATTCGATGGAGCCGGCTGCACGCACGAAAAAACATGACTCATGCGGCGTTACCTCGCTCTGAGGCGTTCCATTTAAGGCTTGAAGTGCAATCGAGAGCGCGGAACGAGCGACAAAGAGGCACAATCGGCCTCCGCATTCGGCAGAGTTTGACTTCTCTCTCTCACCTACTTGAGTGAGCGATGCGTCCGCGTGGACAGCTGCTATACAATAATACATTTACATGTTTTCGTAAAATGCAACCATTCCATCAGTATTTTCTTATGACGTTGTCACGCTCAACTATCGTCAGTAAACCGACTTTACAGACAACCGATTTTTATTTATATATTAACGCTAGTCAGTGTGGTGACGGATTAAGAATACGGATTGTCACCACCCCCATTCATCCCGTCGTAAGAGCCGACTAAGGGAGCAAATTATGAAGGACAACAAAACTGCAAAAAGAAGGAAAATTTGACACAAACTCTATACCAACCCGTCTGGCCAGTGTGGTATAGTAGGTCAAAACCTCCTTTCTAAGGAGAGGCCTATGTCCAGCAGAGGACTGTTAAAGGCTGTTGATGATGACGCTAGTGAGTTACGTTTTAGTTAGGCTTTCATACTAACATTATATTTGATCGGTGTGATGTTAGCGACAACTTTCTGGCAAAAGTTGGAATCTTCGTCCGACGCTGTGAAGAATGAGTTCACCATTGTTGGGAACCACATAAAGAACACGTTGTTGCTGAAAAAATAACATATTTAATGTTGTCTAGATTGGTTAATGGCTTCTAGATTAATAATAATAATAAACCTTAAACATCTCGCACACGGCAGTCTGATCCCAAATTAGGCGGAGCCTGTACTATGATAACCAGACTGCTGATAAACATACATATATATTTCTAAATACATACATATTATAGATAAATGACACCCTGACACAGAACAAACAATCGTGCTCATCACACTAATATTTGTACTGGGTGGGAATCGAACCCACGACCTCCGGCTTAGCAGTCTAACCACTAGACCAACAGGCCCAGGGATTAATTTAGAAATTTATATCTCAGATCCGTTCATCATTCTCGTTTTCTTTTTATGGAAAAAGGGTCAAACGAGCAGATGGGTTACCTGATGGTAAGCAACTACTGCCGCCCATGGACACCTGAAACTTAAAAGTCACAAAAAGTCGTTCTATGTATTTTATCAATAAACATCCATTCATCAAAACTTTCCATTTTACAATAGAGGTAAAATACTTACGTACTGCAACATATGGAAAGAAGTAAAAACAGCTGTAGTGATCTCCAAAGTAAGGGTGGTTTAAATATCGGTGTTACTTGTCTGGTCACGGAATCCCAAAAAGATGAAGATTCTAGTAATTTATATGGTTTCATTAGTGAGATTACCTAAAAATAATGGAAATTCATTGATAGCGCCACTAATATTTCTACGTTTGTTGTAAAAAGTGTTACAGATAGGTGTAATTAAATTCGAGGAGCGGATGTGTAGCGGCCAATAGTTGATTTAGTTTGGAAAGAGTTGGTTATTGTAGAAAAAAAAAGTTAAATGGAAAAGTCCTAGTGTTGACATTTCTAAAAATCATTTTTTGTAATTTTCAAGTAAATGTTAATATTTCCATTATTTGATTTATCTAGAAATTTTTACAAAAATCAATAGATATTCCAGAAAAACCTTTGGTAGAAAATGCCTATAAGCTGCATATAAGCTAAAAAATCAATATCATAAATTGAATGACAGGTATAACTTACCGGGTACACTTTGTCTTTCCCATAATTAGTTTTGAACATGGCTCTTAAAACATCTATAGCTTGATCAAAATCTCCTCTATAAACCAAAAACTTTGGGGTTTCCCTTAAGAAATACAACATCACCGCCCCCAATCCAAGAGGCAAAGACATAACAAAACTGAATAGACGCCATGATTTATACCAATTTAAATATGGAACAGAAATCGCGAAGTCCAAAGGTAATATCAGATATCCCAAAACTGTAACCAGTAAAAGTGTTATGTATGGTTTTAAAATGTAAATAGTTAGGTACCCATACACATATGTATAAGAGCTTGTAAAATAAGACAATAAACCAGTGATTGAGTGAAACACACTTTATTAATTAATTACCACGTACCGATATATCAAAAAGTCAATGATTATGGTTAAAAGTAAGAAGTAAAACCAGAATTTTGTTATATTATTACTCGAAAATGAACGCGATCAATATCTTTTTTTTGTTGTCGGGATATAGGTACCAGGAGTATTTTCTTTTTTGCTTTTTTTAAGCAACTCCTGCACTAGGAATAAATCCTGTATCACGGGGGACTTTACAAACATACATGAAACGGTCACAAAGAACACCCAGACTCAGAACAACAATTTGTGGTCACACAAAGTGTTGTCCCATGTAGGGATCGAACCCACGACACTCAGAGGTGACCGCTTAAACAACTACGCCATCGGTGCATTTATGTATATGTATAAGTATGTGGTGTTTTCACAAAAAAACCACTCCGACGGCCAGCCTCAGGCGCCCTGCTCTCGGAAAAACCCGGGCCATGTGATTTCAGGTTCCCCCAGATCGACGATCGAATCGGGAAAGCCATGCGATCAATATCTATGACCTAACTTTGAATTTCCTGTTTTAACCAGATTGATTGTATCATCGCATTTTAACTAAAATTCTAACACACAGACGCGAATGGTTGCTGAATTTATATAATTAATCAGCCTGTGATATCGTCAACTCAAAGGTTTAAAAAACCAATTAAACGACGAGCTTATGCCCGCGGACCCGCTTGCGTGTATGCCGTTTATCGCGATAAAAAGTAACCAATTGTTACTCCCTGACAATTTAACTTTTCATTGGTAAAATAATTTTTAAAATCGGTTTAGTGGTTAAGGCGTGACAGCGGAACAAACAAACATATACTTAAACTCACTATCACATTTATAATAGAAAGTATCGAAATAACACAAATTTTAAAATTTAGCATGTAATTCTGTTTCTCTTCTACTTACCGAAACAAACAAAATCTGACCCTGTACTTGAGATGTTTTGTATGAAGATGTATTTGTTCCGTTTGTTTTTACATGTACTCTCTCCAAGATAGGTGGTGATCAATGTTAGAGAAGCTGTTGAGCTGTAATGCTTACGATTAGAAACATGCTATTTTATAACATTAATCGTGACACCACTGATTTAAAGAAAATTGTCAAAATTTATTCTGGTAATTAATTCAACATTTCAGTTCAAACTGTTAACTATACTACCATTATCAAATATTAATTACTGCTAAAACTCAGATCATCATCATCACCAACAGCCTTTAATAGTCCACTGCTGGCCATAGGCCTCTTCATAAAGGAACTAAGGAAGCAAACTACGCAGGACTACAGTACTGCAGAGGGAAGGAACACTTGAAAAAAATCCTATACCAACCCGTCTGGCCAGCGTGGTATAGTAGGCCAAAACCTCCTTTCTAAGGAGAGGCATATTGTTGATGTGATGTGACGATGATAGAAAGGAGGTTCTGGCCTCCTATACCACGCTGGCCAGACGGGTTGGTATATGGTTTGTGTCAAGTTTTCCTTCTCTCGGCAGTGCTGTTGTCCTGCGTAGTTCGCTCCCTTAGTCGGCTCTTACGACACCCACGGGATGAATAGGGGTGGTTACACTTTGTATTCTTAATCCGTTACGGAAATTCAAATACTTAAAGAAAATATTTAAAAAAAACAAATGAAAAAAAAATACAGATGATAACTAGAAATACATTTACAAATTCAATATGAAATAAACTTACAAACAACTGGCCAGGAATTTAAGAACCAGCATCATAGTAAAAGTGGTTGAGAAGCTGGCCAAGGCAGAAAAAACAAACCCAGCCGTGCAAGATACTAGGATAGTTATTCTTCTGCCTTTAGTATCTGCGATGTAACCCCAAGGGATAGCAAACACGTAACCTGAAATACAACAAAAATAAATATTTTTTCTTTTCCATCTAAATCTAACATATTGAGAGCTCTGCGTGGGTCGGAGAGCATGTTAAGTCATAGGTCTTGCTATGAATGGCTGTGGCAATCGTTACGGGTAGTTGAAGTCCGAAAAAGTCCGACAACAGTCTATCTACACATCATCATCACATCAACAGCCTTTAATAGTCCACTGCTGGACATAGGCCTCTCCTTAGAAAGGAGGTTTTGGCCTACTATACCACGCTGGCCAGACGGGTTGGTATAGGGTTTGTGTCAAGTTTTCCTTCTTTTTGCAGTGCTGGTGTCCTGCGTTGTTTTGCGCCCTTAGTCGGCTCTTACGACACCCACGGGATGAATTGGGGTAGTGACATTCCGTATTCTTAATCCGTCACTACACGGACAGACAACAGTCTATCTACAGACCTTCGATATCACCTAGTAATTGGGTTGTGGAGGTCTGATGGCTGCCCCTCCACGTCAAAACACGAAGTTCAGCCATATCGTAGAAAACTCAAAGCAGACCCCAACCTAGTTTGGGAAAAGGCTCAGATGATGAAGAGCTTTTGTGAATAATGTCGAGTCTTCAAATTATTTTGAACTACAAACTACTTCGTAATATAAATAAGTGTCCATACCGGCAAAACTGATGGATTTCAATATTCCGCCTTGCTCCAATGTCAAGTTTAGGTCACAACTAGCAGCAGGTATTACTAAACTGTAGCCTAACATATCCATCACGGCGCCAATCGTGATCATGCAGGAAGTAACCAGCAGTATATGATTGTAGCGTCCATGACCTAAAATGTTAAAATTATTATTAAATATATCATGACTGTCTTGGTGGTGCAGGGGTAGTTTATGCGACTGCTATGCTGAGGTTTCGGGTGGGACAAACCGTTAGTATGATCTGCAAATATTTGTTTCGGAGTTTAGGTGTTCTCTATGTTTAATAATTATGTATTTACAAAAAAAAAGTAAGTATTCTATCACTATAAAAGATAGATTGACATCTATCTTTTATAGTACAAGATCTGCTTAGTTTGAAACTAGATGGCGTTGTGTGTCAGTAATCTGAATTATTATTATCAATCATCTTAGAAAAAGATTATTAAAAGGTATATAAAATAAACAGTGGACTTAATGATAAATAATGTAATAGGACGAATACTATAATAGGGAATATGCATGTATTTTTTTTATTTTTTTTAACGATTCTACTAGTTATTACATTACCAAAAATAAATCTAACACATCCGAAATATAAACCGTTAAGCAAATTTTTTTTTATTAAAATCACTATCATTTTGGGGCAATTTGAACACGTCCATTTTGGCGCGCTATTTTTATGACGTCAGATTACACTTTCAGACGAATTCGATGTCAACAACGGAGTGAAGTTCACAAAGTTTCTGAGACTTAAAAAAGTGAGTGATAATAATTAAATTATTACCATGGAAAAGCCAATAAAAACTTATTATAAATATTGTGCCGTTCCTTTGTGCCTAAATAATATCAAAACTGTATAGGTGTGGTTACTGGTAGGTGGATTCTCGATAAAAAATCACTTTTTGCACAAACAACAATGTTTATTAGTTGTTCTACAGTTCTGTCACACACTATAATAAAACAATAAGCACAAGCGTCAAGCATAAGCAGAATAATTTGAAAGCTTAGGAATTAAAACAGGCAAGCGCGATAGGCGAAGCGGAACGCCAGTGGATATGCATCTCCCGTCGATGCCGGTCTCAGACTAAAAAATGCGCCCGCGGCGACGGACCGCGTGCTGCACCGGGCCATGCGAACCTCGTAGCCACTGTACGTAAGCGGCAATAGGTTTCGCATGCGTCAACTATGTTGTGCACTCGGCTCCGCTTGTTGATTTTTATTTATAAAACTATTTTATTATTTTTAATGTTATAATATTAATTAACTAAATTATTAAAGTGAGCAGAGCGGTGGGCACAGCTAGTTTAAGACATAAATTAGTTACTACACTACCCCCCCGCTGAGACCGGTGCTACGCTACGGTCGATAGTAATCCGGGAACCGTACTGCTCGTCCAGACTTGGTCTTCTTCACGATGTCATCTGACTGTGCCTCGGTGGATGTGGTCGTGTCTTCCCTGGTCATATAAGCTGGTTTCAGTCTATCTAAAGTGACAGTTGATTCGCGACCGTTTATGTTGATCTTAAAGGTCTTCACGCCGCGTCCCAGCACCTTATAAGGGCCAGTGTAAGGTGGGTCAAGGGGACGTTGGACAGCGTCTTGCCGTAGGAACACATACTCTGCTGTTGGTAAGCTGCTTGGAATGTAGAATGGCTTACTTCCATGACGGCTAGCGGGCTCCGGTGACAGTTTCGACATGTGTAGTCGAAGGCGTGTCGCGAAGTCGGTGATGTCGACCAGGGCAGCGGGCGAAGGGTTAAGGAATTCTCCTGGAAGGCGAAGCGGCTCACCATATACGAGCTCTGCAGCTGAAGCTTTGATGTCTTCTTTCCAGGCGCTTCGGATACCCAGTAGAACCAGCGGGAGAACTTCAGTCCAATTGGAGTTGGCGTGACATTTGATTGCTGCCTTCATTTGACGGTGCAGGCGCTCCACCATGCCATTGCAGGCAGGGTGATACGCCGTTGTGGGCCGGTGCTGCGCTCCCAGTACTAGGCTCAGAGAGTGAAACAGTTTTGATTCAAACTGCCTTCCTCTGTCGGTAGTGATGCGATGAGGACACCCGAAGCGAGACACCCAGCCAGCAATGAAGGTACGGGCGCATGTCTCTGCAGCGATGTCGGTTAGTGGATATGCCTCAGGCCATCGAGTATAGCGGTCAACGACCGTGAGGCAGTACCTGAAATCACACGAAATTGGTAAAGGACCTACTATGTCCATGTGGACATGGGAAAAACGATGAGTAGGAACAGGAAAGGTAGCGACTGGGGAATGGGTATGTCTAGAGATCTTGCATTTTTGGCATTCTAGGCATTCTCTAGCCCATTGCCTGCAATCCTTCCTCATGCCAGGCCAGACAAACCGTTCTGTCAAAAGCTTTACGGTCGCCCTTGTACCTGGGTGACTTAAACCATGAAGTGACTCAAAAACTTGTCTTCTGAATGGCTTTGTAACAAAGGGTCGACAGTTAGTTGTAGAGATATCACAATATATTCTGTCGTCGGTATCTGTAGTCTTGATATGTTTGAGTTTGAGTGTGCTACCTTCGTGTAGTAACGCTTGCAGCTCAGGATCTGTGGACTGCGAACGTGCGAGTTCCTTATAACTAATGGGTGATGACACTGCTTCTATCCTAGACAAAGCGTCTGCTACAATATTATCTTTTCCGGCCACATACTGTATATCCGTCGTGAACTGAGAAATGTAATCGAGGTATCTGAATTGTCTGGGAGAACATTGGTCGCGGTTCGATGAAAATACGTACGTCAACGGTTTGTGGTCAGTATACACTGTGAAGTGCCTGGCTTCGACCATATGCCTAAAGTGTCTTATAGCATTGTATATGGCCAGGAGCTCTCGGTCGTACGGGCTATACTTCTTTTGAGCTGGTGATAGACGCCTGGAAAAGAACGCTAGTGGTTTCCAATCGTCACCCGACTTTTGTTGGAGAACTGCCCCAATCGAGACGTCAGATGCGTCACAGTGTATAGCTAACTCAGCGTTTGATTCCGGGTGTGTTAGCATGGCAGCTTGAGACAAACTTGACTTACAGGCGTTAAATGCTTCTAGCATCTCTGGCGACATGATGATACTCTGCGAGCCTTTTTTCTTAGGGCCTGTTAGAAAGATGTTCAGAGGCGCCTGTGTATTTGCTGCTTCAGGAACGAATCTTCGATAAAAATTATACATACCAAGGAATCGACGCATTTCTTTCACTGTCTTAGGTATAGGAAATGTCTGAATTACCTTGACTTTTTCAGGTAGCGGGCGAACGCCTTTTGAAGACACTTCGTGGCCTAGGAATGTGATTGTCGATTGGCCAAATTCACACTTTGCTGCGTTAATCAACATACCATATTCTGCCAGCCGCTGGAACAGCTGTCGTAGGTGCTGGATATGCTGAATTTCAGAATCTGAGAACACTAAAATGTCATCTATATACCCGTAACAAAAAGGGAGTTCCCTTAAGACTTCATCTATAAACCGCTGAAATGTTTGCGCTGCATTGCGTAGCCCGAAAGTCATATAAGGGAACTCAAATAAACCAAACGGCGTGGTTATTGCAGTTTTCATTATATCAGCTGGATTGGTGGGAATCTGATTAAAAGCCTTTATCAGATCTATCTTTGAATATACCTTTGTGCCTGCTAGCTGGTAGGCAAAGTCCTGGACGTGTGGGATCGGGTACTTATCTGGTACGGTTCTCGCATTCAAGGCTCTGTAATCACCACAGGGGCGCCATCCAGCATCTTTTTTAGGTGTCAAGTGTAATGGAGATGACCAAGGACTCTCCGATCTGCGAGCTGTTCCATTTTCTAGCATTTCAGCAAACTCTTTCTGGGCGATCTTCAATTTATCTGGCGGCAGGCGACGGGGGCGGCTTGATACTGGAGGGCCAGGCGATGTACGAATATGGTGTACTGTTCCATGCTTTACCTGGCGCTGGGTACCAGCGGGCCTGGTAATGTCTGGGTACTCACGTAACAGCTGGTGGTAACATGAGTTACCAGTCACTGCTTTTACTGAAGCGATCTGCTGTATTTACTTCGTTGCCGGTGATGCTATTGCAGAGAGCCTCGTTAGACCATCAATCAGGCGGTGGTTCCTCATATCTACAAGGAGGTTATAGTGTGCCAGGAAGTCAGCGCCTATGATTGGTTTGGAAACGTCTGCTACCACGAATCGCCAAGGAAAGTCGCGTCGCAGTCCTAAATTTAGGGTGAATTGAATCCAGCCGTAGGTGTTTATCAAAGTACCATTTGCTGCATGTAATTGGTAGTCGGTCCTGCTGCGTCGCTGGCGTAGGACTGCCCTCGGGAATACGCACAGGTCCGACCCTGTGTCTATTAAAAATAACATTTTAGTGGTACGGTCGGTAATAAAAAAGCGGCTTGGATTTACAAGGCAGTCGCTAGCCGCTACTTCCGGCTGCCGTTGCTGTTTCCCGAGTACGAACAAGGCGTTGTACACCTGTTAGCCTTGTTGCCGAAACGGTTATGGTACCAGCAGTATCCATCGATGCGTGGCTTAGATTTCGATCGGGAACGCCAGCGATCGGGGTTAGGCTTTCTATCCCTGCTACGACCGCGATATGCTGGGGAAATGGAATTTACCTGACCTTTAAATGCAGCGAATTCTCGCGTCAGCTCCGCTACTTGCCTCGCTAGTTCATTCAGCGGACCACTGCTAGCACTGTTGTGCTTCCTTGATACCACAGCCACGGCTGGTCCAGGAGGCGCGATCTCGTACACCCTATCGGCTAAATCTGCAACAGAATCTATAGGTAAGTTAGGCTGCGACGCTATTACAGTTTGTATATTTTGTGGTAATCTGCTCGACCACAAGGTACACAGAAACGAATCTGGTACAGTAGGACCAGCTAAGGTGCGGAGATGTCGCCAGAATTGTGACGGCTTGCGGTCGCCAAGCTCCTCATGCATTAACAGCTGTTGTACTTTTTTTTCTTGAGAAGCTGAGAGGCGTCTTATTAACTCAGTCTTTAACTTGAGGTATTTATTTTCAGTCGGGGGTGAGTTAATAATGTCTTTCACTTCAATGGCGTACCTATTTTCTAGCTGAGACACTACGTAATAAAATTTGGTACTGTCTGTAGTAATACCTGATAGGACGAACTGTCCTTCCATTTGCGCAAACCATAGTGCTGGTTCTTCTGGCCAGAAAGGAGGTATTCTGACGCCAACTTTAAACACGCCCCGATCACCGAGCGCATCGTCAGAACCTGCGTTGCCGGGTGTACGCACGTATGTTCCGGAACTTTCGCCGGTCGCTGCTGCGTCGTTCTTACCCGTACTCATAGTCTTGCGTATTTTTCTTCTTCGGGGTCACCAATATAGGTGTGGTTACTGGTAGGTGGATTCTCGATAAAAAATCACTTTTTGCACAAACAACAATGTTTATTAGTTGTTCTACAGTTCTGTCACACACTATAATAAAACAATAAGCACAAGCGTCAAGCATAAGCAGAATAATTTGAAAGCTTAGGAATTAAAACAGGCAAGCGCGATAGGCGAAGCGGAACGCCAGGGGATATGCATCTCCCGTCGATGCCGGTCTCAGACTAAAAAATGCGCCCGCGGCGACGGACCGCGTGCTGCACCGGGCCATGCGAACCCCGTAGCCACTGTACGTAAGCGGCAATAGGTTTCGCATGCGTCAACTATGTTGTGCACTCGGCTCCGCTTGTTGATTTTTATTTATAAAACTATTTTATTATTTTTAATGTCATAATATTAATTAACTAAATTATTAAAGTGAGCAGAGCGGTGGGCACAGCTAGTTTAAGACATAAATTAGTTACTACAACTGCACCTGAGCCTTCGATCAACAATAGCAACTGTTGATCGAAGACCTGAGCATACGCTCATATTATATTATATAGGTTGTTGATATTATATAGGTTATATTTATGTTCTACTACTATTAAGAAAACCATGAAAACGATCATTTAATAAAATTTATATAACTTGTTTACCTCGCAGCTTTTGCTCCTCTGAGTTCAGCAGACGTAAAATCTGAATTAGATGCGAAATAGGTGCTCATCATAAACACGTCTATTTTAGGAAGATTATCTGATTGTGCTTTGACAAAACCGGTTTCAGTCATTGTGTTGAGTCTTTCTACACGGGAATTTAATAATTTAACACTGAAAACGTATTAGTTATTAACTTAAAATGAAACAAAAAAATCACCAGAAACCAAATATTACAAATACATACAACTTGTTGACACTCTTGACAGTGTAGGTTGACGTCACGTTTTGTTCAACCAATAGCGTTACGTTTTAGAAATTTGCGAGGGAATCTTAAAAAAGCCAATTTTTTATAAATTAGATTTTATTTCAATATTTAATTATAATAAATTTCAAAAATAATTGTATGGGTATCTTTTTTTAGCAATAAAAATTACAAATAAAAATATTTTGTGCATTTTGGTGTCACGTGCATATTCCCTATTGTATTTAAATTCATATATTTGCCGGGCCTATTGGTCTAGTGGCTATTGACCCTGACCGCTATGCCGGAAGTCGATCGCCGGGGTTCGATTATTTATTCTGTATCTTGGTGTAATTTGTCTAAAATATGCATGTGTTTAGAAATATTTAAGTATGTTTATCAGCAGTCTGACAGATTATTCTTTGATTTATGGTCCGACGAAAGGTTAAAGGTAAAGGTGGCGGGAAGCCGTTGGACGCGGGCAGAACGGAACCGGTTATTGTGGCGAACCTTTGGTTGAGGCCTATGTCGAACAGTGGACGTTTTTGGGCTGAGAAGAAGGAGATGTTTATCAGCAGTCTGGTTACCATAATACAGGCTCTGCCGAGTTTGGAATCAGACTGCTGTGTGTGAGATGTGTGGAGTTATTTTTATTATTCTTGGACTAAGTTTATAATTTTAGTCATCATCTCAATCACCCGTTTAGTACAGAACTTTGACTTCCACAGCTTGCCAATTGCACTTACAATCGCATTTACATCTTATTGAACTCTGTCTGGGGATAATCCATGCCATCAACAAAAAAATCTCCTAATTCTGGAAGGAGAACTTAAAGAGAAGAGACTTACTTGTATCTCTTGACTTTTAGGTGTCTGTGTCATCAGGTGACCTGTCCGCTTGTTTGCCTCACATCATCATCACATCAACAGCCTTTAATAGTCCACTGCTGGACATAAGCCTCTCCTTAGCAACGAGGTTTTTGTCTATTATACCATGCTGGCCCGACCGGTTTTTTATCAAGTTTTCCTTCTTTTTACATGGCTGTTATCCTGCGTAGTTTGCTCCCTTAGTCGGCTCTTACGACACACACGGGATAATTAGGGTTGGTGACATTCCGTATTCTTAATCCATCACCATACGGACAGTGTTTGTCTCATGTACCATAAAAAATACATTTTTTCAGATGGATGAAAATATGATTCTAATTGCAAGTAATTAAACAATTTCAAGGTGTCTTAATTCAACTACTGTTATATGTACATATAATGTAATATATTTATTATTATTAGCTGTCGCCACGCCACTTCCTACTACGCTGAGTGTTGTGGGTTCGATCCTCACATAGAACGATACTTTGTCAGATCCACAAATTGTAGTTCTAAGTCTGAGTGTTCTTTGTCTCCGTTTCATATATGTTTGTAAAGTTCCCCGCGACACAGGATATATTTCTAATGCGGGAGTTGTCTTTTCAATAAATAGAGTTACTATTCAATATTTAACTAGTCAATATTGGAATGTTGAATAGACATGGTTGTAGAATAAACAGTTACAGTACAATAGAAGTTAACTAACTGATGGTTACATCATCTTATCTCATAAGCCACAGAGAAACTTTTTTGGAAACAGGCTAAGGTATTTCCAAAGCATACATACCTCTATGTATATGTGTAGTAATGAATGTAGTATTTTATTTATAGTATATAGTGTATACATGTAAGATTATTTAGATTCATCTTAAATTAATAAATTTAATATAAACAAGTCAAATTATCTGTTTTCTCTTGCACCTACAGCATCATTTTTCTACATCACCCGAAGGTCGACTGGCAGAGAATGCCTTGAGCATTAAGTCCGCCTGTGTACAACTTGTGCATTAAGTTAAATAAATAAAAATAAATAAATGTTTTATTAATCCACATCGTCTTTTTTTAGTTTTAATTTAAGTTTATATTAAAGACTTTTAAAAAATTCACATTAAAACAAAGTTAGATTTGATGTCAATTAGTTTTTCTAGCGGTTAAGAACTTCTCTGTACATTCACATTAATGGTTTATATATGATATTTATTTTCTGTTGAGCTGATTTTATTAAAGCCATTTAGACTGCAGAGGGTGTCAAGGCAACGTACATATATACACTTATATAAGTAATGATAATAATTCATATAAATACACAACTAACTGTGCAAGGAGTACAACATAAGTACAATAAAATATATATTATTTTATATATAGTTATATATAGTTTTAGGTATAGTTTAAATAGCATTCAGCAGTCAAGTTTAATCAACAAACAAAAGTATCTATCTAGTGGTACATTTTACAATAATTTAATGTGATGGCAGGATACTTTAGCAGGAGCCTATAACTTAATACACAAATATTGCAGTTCTTAACGAACGTTACTAATATTAAGTCCTCGTGGTAATACAAAGCAGGCAGAATAATAAAATAAGGGCATCAAATTATTGAATATAAAAATTGACTTGAAAACTTTACCGTATTTTTGGCGTATTAGAGTAAAAATTGCTGTATTTAAAGACTGTACTCACCGGTATCATCAAAAGCATTCTCCAATTCAACATTTTCTTTCATCACCACACTAACATCGAAACTTTTTTTCACCATCGCGCCTATATATTCGAATCTTCGACATAAAGTATTTCAGTGTAATGTGTTGTCCTTCTTTTATATGTTACTCTTTTTTATTTAATTTTATCCCAACTAACAAAATGGCTTTTATTTATTTTATTGTGCTTAATAAACACAGGCAAGCGGTGGTTGCTAGTATAAAGTCAACAATATAAATTTAAACGATATTCTACTTGTTTGTCCTCGCCATACGGTATGTCATCAAAGAATAGTATGCATAAATTTACACACTAATGATTGTTTTATTCACGTTTAAAAACTATAGTACGTATAACAAGTTATGCTAAACTTGGTTTCATAAAAAGGGGGTAATATATATACCAGATTATTTTTAATAAGGACGTGGGAGAGCCATGCTTCGACACATGGGCGGGCTTGACCAGAGTGATACCACGGCCTCACAGATATTATTCCCCTAATACGAGGTGGGCGAGCACTCAAAGGGTGGTAATTCACTTGTGTCTCTTGAGTTGCAGGTGTCAATGGGTGACGATAGTCACTTACCATCACGAGAGAGATAATAAAATATGGTACATTTTAGCGACCATCAGACTATTTTATTAACACTACAATTATCTTTGTTTAGAAAAAAATGCATGCACAGCTATACTAAAGTCAACATTCAAAGCCTTAAGAGTGATATAAGCAGTATTTGTTTTGACCCCGTTTACAACTCGGACGATCCAAATGATGCCTTGGATTATTTTATTAATTTATTGCAATGTACCTACAATAATGAGAAATACTTTCGTAAAAACCATACCTAGAAAATATAAAAATAAAACCATGGATCACACCTGGACTCGTACGTTGCATAAGACACCGAGACAAACTTAACCAAAAGTCTAAATTAGAGCCTGATAATATTGTACTTTCTATATCTTATAAAAGGTACAGAAATTTCTGCAACAACCTTTTAAAGAAATTAAAGAGCCAGTATGAGAGAAGTGAACTGCAGAGAGCAGGTAAAGATAGCAAGCTTGTCTGGAAATTTATTAAACTAGCCCGTCCGAAGCAATTGGCAAGGTCAACGAACATTTTGCAAAGACAGGCAAAAACCTTGCTGATAAACTCTTTCAGAATAGTACTGCCGACCCCCCCGAATTAAATAAATTCATGCCTTCGTCTAAACTGAACTCCTTTGTTTTGCTAAGTCCTGATATTAATGAAGTATTAAACATTATATCTGGATTAAAACAAAATTGTGCTGTGGGTTGGGATAACATTTCCCATAATATACTTAAAAGTCTTAAACATATAATTGCCCCCCCCTTAACCTATATATTCCAATTATGTTTAGAGAAAGGTGTATTCCCTAAGTCGCTTAAAAAAGTAGTAGTGACGCCTGTATTTAAATCAGGAGATAAAACATGTGTAAATAGCTAAAGACCAATCTCAGTATTATCGGGACTTTCGAAAATTTTAGAGAATCTTATAAACAACAGGTTGATAAAATACCTTGAAGACAACAACTTGCTTTCCCAGAACCAATACGGCTTTAGGCAGAAAAGATCGACTAATCATGCAGTACACCACTTAACAAACTACATAGCTGGTTGTCTGGATGGGCTGATTTTCCTAGACCTCGCCAAAGCTTTCGATAGTATATCTTGCTCTGGGCACCAGGGACTTCCTTTCTAGGGTATACCTGGTTCCCCGGCTATTAGTACCCGAGACGGCGTGCGGTTTTAGTCGGTTCCGCGGATTTCCGCACGGAAAAAAAAAAAAAAAGAAAAAGTATATCTTGCTCTATACTTTTGAATAAGCTCGAAGCACTTGGGATACGGGGAACACAACTTCGCTTATTTTCGGATTATCTTAGTGATCGCCGTCAATGTGTGAAAATTGGTCAATACTTAAGTACTGAAGCAAAGAACACTGGCTATGGTTTTCCCCAGGGCAGCGTTCTGGGCTGTACCTTGTTCCTTGTTTATATCAATGACCTCTGCAGCCTGAAGATACCAAGTGGTGTCATAATATCTTATGCGGATGACACGGCTTTATTATTTGCAGCTAAATCTCGTAGTAAAGTTTTTGAGCTCGCTCAGACAGGCTTTAACATAGTGACTAACTGGCTATATAAAAATCTACTAACCCTAAATACAGATAAAACCAAATACATTATATTTTCAATGAGGGGTACAAACATACCTATAATTAGTCCAAAGATATACGCACATAGCTGCAAAAAATCTGCTGACTATGCGTGTACCTGCCCTGCTTTAGCAAACTCCGATGAAGTGAAATATCTAGGTGTCATCCTTGACCAACATTTGAATTTCCGTAAACACGTTGACTTATTATGTACAAGGGTACGAAAATTAATATATATATTTAAGAGTCTCCGCAGTGTAGCCAATTACACATTATTAAGGCAAGTCTATTTATCGTTGTGTCAATCAATACTTACTTATTGCATTACTTCAATGGGTGGTGCAGCAAAGTCAATATTACTGCCCTTAGAGCGCGCTCAAAGAGCCATTCTGAAGGTGGCGACATTCCGCCCATTCATATTTCCCACACACGAGCTTTACACTGCATGTAATGTACTAACAGTGCGACAGTTATTTATTTTGCACAGCATTCTAAAACAGCATACTGAACTTCCCTATAACCCCATACCATCAAATAAGAGAAGGAAGGAAATTGTGTGTAGCAGGCCTCAAGCTAGTCATACATTTGTTTATAGATTTTATTTATTTTTAGGACCTTTTTATACAATAAAATTAATAGAATACTAAATATATACAGCCTCAATAATAAAAAATGTATGATCATGTTATCAGAATAGGTAAATTTAACTATGCAGACACAGAAAATGTATTGGCAATTGTTAAATGAGTCTTAAGTAGTTTTTGTATAATATTATTTTCTATTATTTGCTTTCGTACGTGTACACTTTGTAGTATTTTTTATATTTTCTAGTGATCTGTTATGTTTATCTTACATTTCCACCTTAAAAATTCCATGTCAAGCGATCGCCTGAAACACAGGTTTACCCTAGTTCAGGCAGGCAGCGACTAAAGTTTTTAACAAAATCTTAATACAATAAGAATAAAATAACACAACTATAAATTTACGCTAGTTTAATTTAGTCTAATTATTGTCTAAGATCTATGTTAAACTGAAATGTCCTACACTGTAATATTTATTTTGGTCAAATAAAAATTATTATTATTAAAAAAATATATATATATTTTATTACACTTCAAATAGAAAGAACACAACGATCACTGAATGTACAAAACACAATGTACAAAAAACCATTTAGGCACTCTACAAAAGCGTCGAGAAAGTCAGGTGCTTAGGGTGCGTTATTTAAAATTTCTGCAAATTAATTAAATCGAGTCGAACGTCGGGAATATGAACCCTCACTACCTACGGTCAGTACACTGTTTACCAGACGCCTTAGCCCATACAAGGATTACTACACATTTACCATAAAAAAAAAACAATTTTCGTAATATTGAGAAATCTTCACTAAATAAGGCAAAATAAGAAATTAGCTCAGCAATAGCTCATGACTCTATCGTACGATTCTACTGAAAACCTATTTGTACAACGGTTTTGATTTAAGTTAAAATTTTACTAGCAATTATAGAATATTTTGATTTTGTTTCTGTATTTTTCTTGCCTTTCCAAAGTTTATTAGTATTTTATTAAATACATTAATAAACCTAAATATTTGTAATCCAAAACTGTAGCATTTATTACTCGTACAATCCTACTCACCGATATCATTGATCGCCTCTTCAATATTCACATACTCTTTAGTTAAACTAGTATTTTTATTAATATTAATATTATAATTTTTTTGCATTATTACAAAATAAAATAAAGTTATTTATCCAAAACGTTTTACACGACATTGGTTCTTGAAAACAAGAGTAAAATCACTGTCGGAATGTTAATGTTAGAACAATTTTACGAGTAAAAAATGGGTTAGTGGAGTAAATTAACAAAGGCAGATGCGTGTTATCATATTATATATGTGTATTCAAATAAAAATATTTGTTTTTAGTATGAATGTCTTGTTATAATTACCTTGTACGTACCCTACTTTTTATTGTAATTGTTTTGTTCTTTCAACACAAACTAGGCGACCAAAAAAGGCATGGTCGCGACCGCGACCGTATAAGCCTTATACTTACTATACTATAAGGCAAGGAAGTTTAAAAAACCCATTGCAATTGAGGGACGGGATCATAATAAAAGAGCGGAGGAATAACAATAATCGACGTAAATTCATTTTGAATCGAAAATCACAGGAGAAAATGGAAAATTTTGATGTTTTTTTTTACAAAAACTAAAAATGAAAAATTTGGTAGGATAATGTGAAATTACGATAGAATATAATAAATTTTTAAATGTAGAATCAGAATTTAAATACATTGTCTATGACTATCGTAGTAACAAAATGACGTGTTTGTCGTATCACGTTTTTGTGTTATCAAGAGGCTAAAACACTTTTCGTTTCAGGTTCAAGGAGACACTTATAGCTAATTATCCTTATCCTTGTAGATTTATTGTAAATCTCGAGACTCGAGAAAAAGAAAAGAAGAGAAGAAGCGGAGCGAGACAACCCCGTCACAAGTATTTTCAGTTACTTCTGGGGTAGTCTGATTTTGTGCAATCTATCAATGTGCATATAACAATATTATAAACAAGCTAATTATTAAAAATAAATCTTGACTGCGTGAAAACGTAGTAATCAAAATTTACAAACCAGCGATTCAAATTTTTATAATTTTGATATATCCAGTGTCACTCTTACAATTAAATTGTTTGCCACATTACCTAATTAGACTACGAGTGGCATTTTTCTTCATATTTTAATAAAATCAAAGGGGAAATATACCCTTCCGAATAATTTAGCTAAAGAATTCGAAAAATCCGTTAAAGTTATGGTGTCTAAATGCAAAGCATCCACACTCGACCATAACAAAGATGCAAACGTTTCTATATTGTTAAAAAATCCAACACAAACAGACATTCCTAAAATTCTCGAACTCCAGATCTCCCACTAACGCTTACCTGCCCTGCCTACCTATTATGTTTTGTATTGCTACCAGCGAATTTTTATAAAAGTTCTTGTTCTTGTTATTATTTGTGAATGTAGATATTTAAACGAAACAGAAAGGAATGAGGTATGCACACTCACACCCATACGTGCTTTATGGGTGTTTCATGTTTTTACTTTAAACTGTTTTTCTTATTTAAATCAAATACAAAAAAAAAAAAATTTCCAAATTGGTTTACAAATGAAAAAGTTTTAAGGTGACAAACATGAAAATAGTTCCATAACAAACTTTCTTTTGTGTAATGTTTTGTAATCTCGTTTATTACTCTCTTGTACACCATCTCTACAACCCAACACCAACACATAACATATATCCCGATTTGGGAGTATACAGAATCAAAAAAGAATTTTGAAAATCGGTCCATAATTGACGGAGATATCGCTTAACAAACACACAAAAAAACAGTCGAATTGAGAATCTCCTCTTTTGTGTTTTTGAAGTCGGTTAAAACAAAATATGGTTAAAAAATACACACATTCTGCTCAGAACATTCATCATCACATCACATCAACTGCCTTTATTAGTCCACTGCTAGACATCGGCCTCGGTTGGTATAGGGCTTGTGTCAACTTTTCCTTCTCTCTGCAGTGCTGTTGCTCTGCATAGTTTTCTCCCTTAGTCGGCTCTTACGACATCCACGGGACTAAGAGGAGTGGTGACAGTCTGTATTCTTAATCCGTCACCACACGGACCGATAGATATTATATATAGATCAGAATATTGACAGATAACATTGACACATTTTTGGGTGATAATTCGTAAACATTTCTATTAGTGTACTAAATTGAGATACTATCCCTACATTTCATTATCTTCGGTAATGAAACATATTATCAACGCACAATTCAGCGTGTATTGTGCAATACGTGTATACTTAAAAAAATGAATATGTAAAGAGTTCGTTAACTTTTTTTTTTGTTGTAAAATTAGAGGTCATTACAATGATAATACACAAAGCGTGACATTCTGTTTACTTACAAATCATAATTTATATATGGTTTTTAGATAAGTCAACGGATTGTTACATGTTATATTTTTTTAGTTTTCAAATAAAAACTAACGCTAGTGGTGTTCTGTATGATATCGTGGAAGAAACAAGATTTTTTGGAGTTTACTCCTTAAGAATCAATATTCACATAAGGAGCCCGGTAGGAAAAAATATGAAGAGTAAAATTCAGTCATCAAATGACCTCATTACGTTTTTGGTGCGCAACCAATCGTGCGCACCTTTCAGATGTATGTGTACAAGTTGTATACTTGTGTGCAACCAATCGTTCTTAAGGAGTAAACTCCTGTCGTGCGTGGGAGCTGACACACACACTTATTTTCCTTTTATGTACAGTATCTGATGCACTCTATGGTTGCATTACCGATAATGGATGAGTAACAACATAATTTCTGGTAAAAACTTTTTGGAGTTGGAGTGGACGTTTAGATTAAAAATATCTAGACTTCACTTACTTTATCTGTACATGGCGGTAAATAAAATGAATTTGACACGATTTATGCTCATATTAATAAAACACTGGCTGCTACTGGCTGTTATTAAAGTCTGGTATTACTTTGCTGTGGTCTATGAATTTTTAGGAGTTATTTTGTTAACGTGCCTCTTTTCCCAGCTTGCTTTGAAATATTAAATTTTATCACCTCTAGTATTACTATCTCACCTGCTCTCTTTAATATCAACATTCTTGGGTATACTATATCTTGGGATACGTCTATATTTAATATACTAGGGATGCATAGCAGTCGCACACGTATTTATTAAGCCTACTAGCTGATGCCCGCGACTTCGTTCGCACGGAATTTGAAAAGCGCTGCCTTGGTGGGTTCGATTCCCGGACCTAGCAAAATTTTAAAGGTTTGTTCTGATAGGAAAAATAGTCAAAGTTACTCCTTATATAGACAGCTACCTGCTGGTAAAATATTATCAAGATCGGTCCAGCCGTTTAGAAGATTACCCGGAACAAACAGATAGATAGACAGACAGGTTTCTAGGCATAGGTATCCTGCAAATAACCGTGTGAGCATTAAAAAAACCTATTATTTCGACATTACAAACAGACACCTCAATTTTATTTATTTGTATAGATAATAATTTTCAAGAATTGGGCCATCAAACGCAGAAACAGTTTCTTTATTTCTAAAGTAGTGAGTAGTCTCAAAAATAAGTTGGAATCTAGCTGTAATTTTATGCCTAGATATGGTTTCATAAGTTATTTTAATACCCAAAGTTTATACTTAATTACAACTATTTCTTAGTGAACTAATTTTCAAATTTATCTTTAAAATATTATAGCGAGCTCTAATTGGTGAAACTTTTATCTTTAACACATAAATCAAAAGTGCTTTGTGGAGCTCTTGTGCCTATCTGATAAAATTATTGTAAAGCGGCAATTAAATTGCAAATGGTGGGCAAAGATAGGCTGCATTTAAATTAAATTTATGTGCTGAAAAAATATGAGGACATAGGGAAGACCATGACGGAGCTGTTGAATGCTATTGAATCGGCTTGGTTTCCTAATGCTGATTTGACTTTTTGAAGATCTTATTTAACATACTAAATTCTTCTCTACAAATAAATAAAATTGGAGTGTCTGTTTGTAATATTAAAATAACCGCTTTTTACTAAATTCATATGTATGTTTACACGGTACATATGCCAAAATAACATTTTTTTCAATTTTTGTCTGTCTGTCTATCTGTCTGTCTGTCTGTTTGTTCCGGGTAATCTCTGGAACGGCTGGACCGATTTCGACGGGACTTTCACTGGCAGATAGCTGATGACATAAGGAGTAACTTAGGCTACTTTTTTAGACTAGCTTTGCCCCGCGGCGTTGCCCGCGGTTATAACAACAAACCCGGTATCACCGCGGGTCTCAGCTAGTATTCAATATAATCAAGGTTGCATGAATTTTGTGTCCCTTTAGCCTTAAGAGGACGTTTGCTATCTTCCTGTACGATGACACCGTACACTATTGCCGAACAAGCGCTTTTTTCCAAATAATAATTTATTACTTACTAGCTGACCCGCGCAACTTCGTCTGCGTCTCTCAATAGTAATAAATTTTCTCCGTTTTTGAAACATTCTTCATTGGTGCTCTGCTCCTATTGGTCTTATCGTGATGATATATAGCCTATAGCCTTCCTCGATAAATGGGCTATCTAACACTGAAAGAATTTTTCAAATCGGACCAGTAGTTCCTGAGATTAGCGCGTTCAAACGAACAAACAAACAAACTCTTCAGCTTTATAATATTAGTATAGATTACAAACATTGAGTGCACGATCAACGGCCATCGCGTGTGCTCCCTCGCTCCTTTGTACATCATAGTCCCTTGATTCCTTTAATAAATTACTCTTGTTAATATCTATCAGCTGTATCCTTTTACCGACTTCCTAACTTCAACACTTCTATTAGGGAATGACCAATCAACGCCATCGTGTCTAATAAATTTGTATAAAGAAATTGAAAATGAGTGAAGAAGAGTGTCTATCCGTGTGGTGACGTAAGAGGCGACTAAGGGAGCTAACGCAGGACAACCAGCACTGCAAAGAGAAGGAAAACTTGACACAAACCCTGTACCAACCCGTCTGGCCAGCGTGGTATAGTAGGCCAAAACCTCCTTTCTAAGGGCCTATGTCTAGCAGTGGACTATTAAAGGCTGATGATGATGATGATATACCGAAAGGGATAGACAAAGGCGTGGTAAAGTTTTAGTCTTACCATCCTTTTATCTTCAACCGGGAACATTTATTAATTTATTCATATGTTTATATAATAAAGACGTTAGTGTATCAAGTTATATAAATTTCAATTCGTTTAATTAAAGTTATACAATTTATACACATTATTTATATTACACACTTTTAATATAAGATTATACTGACAATAAATTTAAATAAAAAAATTAAAGACGTAGTCTGAAGCCTCACGTTTAATTTAATTTACCCAATTGAATTTCAACTTCTTTGAAAAAAAAAACGAATTTGGTTAAAAATAACTGATGGCGTAATTAATCAATGAAAATTGAGGCAATATTTAATTGAATTTTCAGGCTCTTTTACCCGCACCATTGGAATGCCCGTGGCGGGGGACACTTTACAAGCACAATTAATGAACAAAGAATCCTTACAAGAGAATATTTAAATGTTAGGCAATAAATTAAAATTTTCGCGGGGTTCAATAACATGAATATAATAATAATAATATATTATTATATTATAATATATTCACACAACGCGATCTAGTCCCAAACTAAGCAAAGCTTGTACTATGGGTACTAGACAACTGATATAAATACATGTATACTTTTTTTTGTAAATACATACTTATTATACATAGAAACACCCAAAATAAATCAAACATCAAATGTTCATGCACACAAATGTTTGACTTGAGAGGGAATCGAACCCGCGACCTTTGGAATAGCAGTCCACTACGCCATTCGGTCATGGTCGTATCATATTGCATTTGCAAAAAAAAAGAATTTTGAAAATCGGTTCACAATTGACGAAGTAATCGATGAACATACATAAAAAAAAATAAAAAAAATACATACAGTGGAACATAGAACCTCCTCCTTTTTTGAAGTCGGTTAAAAACTAAAATAAGTTTGTGCTAGAAAGTAATTAGTTATACACATGCTCATACACACTAGAAATACGGTATATATATTTTCGTCATATTTTGATTTTGTAAAGAAGTTATTTATAGTTTTTTATATGAAATAGGGGTAAGCAAGGCGTCGGGTCACCTGATGGAAAGTGACTACCGCCGCCCATGAACGAAGGTTTATAGATCGTATTATGTTCATACTTCGTATTATTTCATTTCTTTATTTTTAATATGCTAAGTTCCGAACATTTGTTGGTTTAAAAAAAATATTGGTAACCAAGATAGTGTAGTGATAGTGGCTGTGGGAACGGATAAATACTTCGACCCTAAACAAGATCCCTGATTAGCAGTGATACCTTTTTATCATTTTAAATACTAAAGCTCTGCGGTAGATATCTTTGAAAGTAAAACAATATATATGGATTACCTAAGTATTGTAATACCAGTTCTGTTTCAAGATTAATTCAATGTCTTCTTAATCCCGCGAATTTATTATTCTGTCTTCTAAGCAAACCTCAATCGTTTTTAGTCTTCCCAACAATACTAAAGACACCATTTGTACGTAGATTGTTTGTTATTTTTAAGGAACCCTTCGTCAGCCCCTCGTACTGTAGAGACAGTTTACTGGATATTTCAATTTTGTCCCTTTTGCACAAAGACAAGATTCGACGTTTTAAGAGTTAAATTTTGGAATTATGGAAATATATTCGAAGGAGCTGAGTGATGAGCTAAGTAGACTTATTAAGGCAAAAGCTTGGTAACCGTCTGTTGGGAGTTTCCGTTGATGAAATACAGTTTATTTTAGAATAAAGGGGTTTGTAAATAATTCAGGTACTCTTCAAGTAAGAGCAGGCTTTACGTAGTCAGCGATTATTGGACAAAATGATTAATATAAATATTTAAAACAATTTTTGTTCATTCAACACGAGAAAGGACCCATACTTCTTCCCAGCATTAAGTTTTAGTTGTTGATATCTAGCGTCCCTTTACACATCAACAGCCTTCAATAGCCCACTTCTGGACATAGGCCTCTCTTTAGTAATAAGGAGGAAGAAAGCCATGCTTTGGCACGAATGGGCCGCGGAGTGAGACCACAGCCTCACAGAAAACCGGTGTTAAGCAGTTCTTTCGTTGCCTTTCACTGAGTTACTGACTGAGTGAGGTTACCGGAGCCCCAGTCCAACCTCCCGCTGACTCGAGCTGGAGGAGCGACTCCAAGGGCAGCAACGCACTTGTGACTTTTGAGTTGCAGGTGACCCGTCTGCTCGTTTACCCCCTTATAACATAAAAAGAAAAAGGTCTATGCCTACTATATAGCAGCATACTATGCAGTACTTTTGTATTGCGTAGCTTGATCCTTTAATCGCCTCTTACAACACCCATGGGATAAAAAGGGGTGGTGACACTCCGTATTCTTAATCCGTCATTCACGAGGACTACAACTTTCAACTAAACTAATTTATATGAGCAAAAACCCCAATGAAAAAGTCTTAGATCGAAATGAACCGTACACCTACATATGTATGTAAATTAGAACCGGAGATATAGAGGCAGAAATCACGTTTGAGTAGAACTTGAAAAATAGTTTTGATGAGTTCTTACGAAATCTTGGTGGATACTTAGTAATTATTTTTTGTATTAATTCGGTAACTTGGATTTTCAGATAGATATTTTTATGTATACATATGATTCACAGAAAGACACAGAAAAAATATAGTAAAATAAAATTTACCTACGAGTATAGTTACACATTTTGAATTTTTTTTTTTTGCTTGAACTAGTCAAATCGATCAGAATAAAAGCTTCTAAAAACCAATGACTAAAATATCTGTTTAGAGGAATTTGAAGAGATCCGCCTTCGTAGAGGTGAAGATAAATTCGATATGGATGCTGACGAGTTTTGAACAGTGGTGGCCAAATTAGAATATTATGTAAGCGGAAACCATTTTGAGATGTCGAATTAATTTTTATCTAAAGAACATAATTTGAAATCTTTAAAGATCCTTCCGTATTCAAATCATAAGAAAATTGCAACCACGGAGCTTAAAATCTTAAATTTAAAAAAAAAAGAAATCCATAAATCGTTTTTAATAGAAGCCTCATTAGAGCCCTTTAAACCACCTCTGTAAGGAAACCTTGCTGCAAGGCAATGCCTTTACAAGATTCGACACAAAAAAATTAATAGTGTACTAGGAAGTGATTAATTTATTATTCGCAGTCGCAAGTTCGCATTCTCTTTTTGGAAACTGGATATCGTTTTGTCTTGTTTTTTTTTATGCAAATACCGTTATGTCATATACTCAATTTAGATGAAAACTTTTAGAAAATCGATGACTAAAACATCTACTAAGAGCTTATTAAAGAATTAAAGAAAGAAAAAGAAAAGTCATACTGTTGTGCAGCAGCCCACTAGCTTTTGACTGAACGATGTCAATTATGATAGTTAATTAATCATAAATATTCATTATAAGGATATTCTCATTGAGATTAATGAAAAAGTAACATGAAGAAGGAAGAAACATGAAGTAGCGTGTGTGTGTGTGTACTTATGTATACGATTGTTGGTTGTATTCCACCTTTCCCTCACCGATTTAAGGTCTCACGAACACGTTTTATGAAACGGCCATCTGTTCTCCGGCAGATGTCGCCAACCCATTGAAACTTTAACATGCTTATTTTTTCACACTAAGTTAGTAGCTTTGGTTTTTTATACTAACTTTTAAACTACCGCGTTCCATAATATATAGGTATGTTTACGTTTAGATTTTTGTCAGATGACCTCATTACGAATTTCACCCTTTTAAGAAAACTCAAGCAAATACGAGTTCTTGAGTGGAGACCGCGTCTCGGCAAACGTAGTGTAGGACGCACACAGGCCAGGTGTAGTGAAGATTTGCGCAAGATGGCTGGCAGGAGCTGGATGCGAGAAACCCAATACGATCTAAGTGGCGTGCAATGGGAGAGGCATATGTCCAGCAGTGGACTGCGATAGGCTGACCCCTTGCCCCGACTAGACTGTCTGATCCATTAACGCAGAGCCTAAACCGCCTGGGCTACAAACTTGAAATTTTAGCGGCTAATGTTTTTTATCTTGTAAGTATCCACTAAGAAGGAAATTTTGGCAATTTCGCCTTTGAAAGGGGACAATAAGAGATGAATGTCCGTTGTATACAAGTCTGTCGCTTTCAAAGTTAGAAGCATGAAACAAAAAATAATAACGCGAGCGAAACTAGTGGTTTTAATAACTTTATTCTACCCAAACGTGTCAACACTAAAACAGACATTGTTACCATGTTCTCGCTCTACTCCTAATGACAAAGTTACAGGAAGCAGTTTAATACCAAACTGCGGCATAAAGTTCTCAACAATGTTATATCCAACATGTTTTAATATCTTGTTAGAGTGACTACAAAGTAAAATAAGGAGGCCTTGATGAGGAGTTTTAATGGTAAGAAAGAAAAAAAATTAATATGGTTTTAAATTTTCACTTATACCGTGTTTAAGTGTTAATTTGGTTTTACACAAACCAAATTAACGCTTTAAAAACACAAAGAGTTCTGCACCGATTGACCTTAAATTTGACATGACATAGAACACGCCTCAAGGATGGTTTTATCTATTTTCGCGTTACATTTGTTCCTCATCAATGCAATCACAATTTTCCACAGCAAAGAGTGTCAGGGTACAGGTAGTTATGTGTAAAAAATGGGTATCTTAGAGTCACAAAAATAACTAGCATTCTTTTCATTCCATTCTAACAATTCCAATTAAGCTAAATGTTTGTTTTATGATATTCGTGTTGGACACTCACAAGACACAGATCAATAAGATAGAGATCTTGGACTGCTGTCGGTTGTAATGATCATTAGAAAAGCATTCACTATCATTCAATTACAGTTTTATAAAGCTGTTTATGCTACAAAACAGAGAGTCAAAAGTGGTAATTAACGGTCACTTCTCTCAAGGCTTTCTAGCAACGTCAGGAATCCCACAAGGATCGCATTTGGGTCCGATTCTTTTCAACGTTTTTATAAACGACATAACTGAATGCTTCAAACACTCCCGGTATTACCTGTTTGCTGACGATTTAAAGATAATGAAGCCAATACAAAGCATGTTGGACTCTAAAATACTTCAAGAAGACATTGACCGCCTTATAAACTGGTGTAAACTTAACAAAATGTCTTTAAATGTCACTAAATGTCACTATCTTCAGTTCACACGTAATAAGAAAACGTTAGACAACAAGTACTACATTGAGGGTATTGAAATTGAGAGACAGGGAAGTGTGCGTGACCTTGGAGTTCAACTCGACCAATCACTAAAGTTCAGCTACCACATTCTAAATGTTGTCTCTAAAGCCTTTCAAGCACTGGGCTTTGTTTTGCGAAACAGTAAAGAATTTAAGAACCCATCTACAAAAATCAGGCTTTTCAACACATTAGTCCGCCCTATCTTAGAATATAATTCAGTGGTATGGAATCCGCACTACGAGGTATACACCAAACGGATAGAGAGTGTTCAAAAGCGGTTCCTCTATCACCTGTGCTACGGTGATCACTTAGCTAAGCAACTTACGAACTACACTGACAGGTTGAGACACTATAATATGGATACTTTAGCTAGTCGTAGGAAGAAGCTGGACTTAATTATCCTTCACAAGGTACTAAGCGGATCAATAGATTGCAGTGAGCTTTTGAGCTCATTGCCTATTCAAATTCCAACTCGGACCCCCAGGCATAACACTTTTAGCCTATTTTACATTCCTGGTTCTAATACAAACCTGGGTCATTACGCTGCTGTGCCAAGACTTTGTAGGCAATATAACACGTTAGCCAAAACGACTGAATTAGATATATGCCTATGTTTGTCTAAATATAAGAAATGCTTAACAGCTTTAATGTAATGTAAGCCTCAACGTTTTTTTTATTATTATTATTATTTT
The DNA here is from genome assembly GCA_902825455.1 of Arctia plantaginis. Taxonomy (NCBI): domain Eukaryota; kingdom Metazoa; phylum Arthropoda; class Insecta; order Lepidoptera; family Erebidae; genus Arctia; species Arctia plantaginis. The sequence continues at coordinate 1,628,054 of CADEBD010000282.1, forward strand.
TTGTTTTATTTCGTATTTTTAAAATTTTATCAAAACAATTTTTTAATTATATTTTTTTTGTTACTTTTAAGAATTTAAACTTTTAACATCGCTTGTAACTTTGTTCACTTGGTTGATGGTATTAATTTTTTTTACTGTGCTTGCTGTGGTCTCCTGTAAGTGAAGGAGTACACCGACTTTAAACCCATTCTGTTAATTACTGTTTTTTTTACTTGTGTATATCTTTCGTAGGAGATCCTAATAAATAAATAAATAAATAAATAAATAAATAAATAAAAATTATCTGTATAGTACTCTTATATGTACCTATAAACGCCGCCACTCAAACATAACCATAAAATAATTAATTTTACTCTCTAAACAACAATAACTTACAATAAAAGTAAGTTTTATTGCGGTTGCTGTACGGAACACATAAAAAGGCAAAGTTTCAACATTATTATCAAATTTTTTATGAGCTCTTGCACCCGGCACCAGATATATTACGAAGCGTTCTACTATCGCTTAAATTTACAGTAGAGTATTATTTCTAGGGACGGAGTAACGTAATTGCTTGATTTTAAAAATACACTCTTGGGTATTGTCCTTTTTTTTTGTTTATTTTAAGACAACTCCTGCATTAGCAGTATATCCTGCGTCGCAGGGGACTTTACAAACTTACATGAAACGGACACAAAGAACACCCAGATTCAGAATAACAATTTGTGAATCACACAAAGTGTCGTCCCATGTGGGGTTTGAACCCACGATACTCAGAGCAGTAGGAAGCGGCGTGGTGCAACTTAAACCACTACGCTATCCGTACAGACAATCTTTGTTGAGCATCTTTGACAGAAGAAAGTATTATTCCAGAAGTTCACTTTAAGGAAGTGGAGTGCTTTCCTGCTTAAGTTTGTATAAGATGATAGGTAAGTAAAACTTAATACAAGGTGAAGGACAGCCCAAATAACATAGTCATGGCTTTATCAGTTTGTTTTTAAGCACAAATCTGTCAAACTCATCAAAACAAACCATAAGAAGCTCACGAGGGTTTTACAAGAAGCTCTATAAACTAAAAAAAACACTATTAATTTTTATTTATTTTTTATTTATAAATTCCAGTCAACCTTTCCTTTTTACAAGGCTATTTTAAACAATACGTTATTATTCCTTATCCAATTAAATACGTTAGATACGCGGTACATTCAATGTAGATTAAAATTGCTCATCACAGCATATCATTGAAATGAATATTTTAGAAGATATTAGAGATTTAAAAATGCGGGGGCCCAACGACCTTCGAGCCGTACGTCCGTCGAGCCGTGCGAAGGATCGGCGCTTGAGCGGGACTATAAATACTGCATTTAAAGTCCTGTCCTTTGTTAAAGTTAAATGTCATGTAGTATAGTGCTATTATAATAATAGTATAATTAATTACTCCACACTGACATCACATTAATAGTATCTACATCGCTAGTATCATTATAATTACAATATCAAGGTATACAAAATACCTTGATATTTTATCACAAATTGCGAGAAACACGCGATAGTTTTTAATCGTGTAATAATCAGTTTGGTAATAATTATCGAAGTAAGGTTAAAACGGTTGTTGGAAAATAGTATACAGTTTCGTTTCAGACCTACTGTAGAGATAATTCACTGACGACTATGGCGTATGGCGTATGGCGCGCATACGAAGCGGACGTGTTACTGTGTATTTTAAATTGTTTGCAGTTCTCGCATCTTCAAAAATCCTCCCTGTCAGATTAATCACAAAGTTGTTATCAGTGTACACAGTATAAGTGACATTTGACGTTGTACTCCTGCGCATCCAGTGTCTCTGCCCACCTGTGAGAAAAAGACGATCGCTATTATTTTGGCCCGCTCACGCACGGCTACTCACCTCATTCAAGAGAACCAGTGATATCTAGTAAGTAAAACACAGATCAATATGACACAACGATCGCCACCTGGAAGCGGCATTGGACGTAGCGGCTCATATCCAGAACTAACCAAAAAGGATAAAATAGCTGAACCATCTGATGCGACACAAATTACTCTTCGCAATAAGCGGAAATTTGTTAATGGAAATGATGAGCTGAAGCTAGAATTCACAGATATGAAGACTCAATTTACAGAGATGAGAAAACAGATGACTGATCTACAGAATCAAATGAGTGAAATGATGGCGTGTCTGATATCTAATAACAATAAACAGGTTGAAAACTTTAATAAATTATGCGATAAAATCTCAGCGGTCAAAGAACAAGTGAATGATATTCAACATGCCACTAACCGCGTGGCGGAAGAACAGAATAACCTTAAATTGGAAATAGCATGCATTAAAAATTTAAATAGTATTACAGAAAATAAAGTCGCACTCTTAGAGACTACTTTGCAACAAATAATGTCAAAAACCCCAAATACATCCTCCTCTCCATTACATTTGCAAGAAGAAATATTAAATGAGATTAACGAGCGTAATACGAGATGCAAGAACATTATTTTGTATGGTATCAATGAACCGAACTCAAAAAAGCCAGAAGAAAGACAGGAATATGACAAAACTGCAGTTATTAATACACTAAAGACCATACTTTCTGACTGTCCAGCACCAATAAGAATCCTACGTCTAGGGAAATATAATCCTGACAAGAGTCGGCTTATTAAGGTTTGTTTTGCAACTGAAGAGACAACTAAATGCTTATTGAAAAACAAACAAAGGTGTAAAATAGACAAAGTTAGACTGTTCTCTGACCAGACACCGCAGCAACAAGCATACATGAAAACACTCAAAGAGGAGCTTGAGCACCGCAAAAGCTGTGGTGAAACTGATCTTATTATTAAATACATAAAAGGTTTACCCAAAATAGTTCAAGCAACTCCAAAAAACTCAACCCCCAAGATAATTTAGAAACGTATTATCGAATCACTAGTAGCTACACTAATGTAATAACAAGCAAAAAGTCTTTGAAGTGTTTCTATGCAAATATACGAAGCATTGGTAAACCTGGAAAATTCGATCAGCTTATGTGTATCATCCAAACTTTTTCTGCTACACTCCATATTATAATCCTTTGTGAAACATGGATAACCTCTGAAGACGAAGCCAAAAAATTTCAGCTGCCAGGGTATACACACTACTATAATTTTCGGCAAAATAGCAGAGGAGGAGGTGTCTCAATATTTGCTCACAATAGTCTCAAACACAATTTATTAGACGAAAAATCAGTCGATGATAACCATTACCTATGGATCCACATTAATAAATTCTCCCTAGATATAGGAGCAATATATAAGCCAGGCCGCACAAGCGATAAGAACTTTTTAGATTTCTACTCAAATCAACTTGAAAAAAGAAAGAGAGCGCTAGTGTTTGGGGATTTTAATTATGATCTACTAAGTTCAGATAGATCTATCAAAAAGTACAAAGAAACTATTAAAGAAAATGGTTACTACATAATTAATAAAATAGACAAACAACATTCTACACGTGAAACAAACTCGACAAATACTATTTTGGACCATGTAAGTACAAATATAAAACAACAACAAGTTAACCTAACAATAATCGAATCAGATATGTCAGATCACAAGCAAATATACATCGAGATACATAACTATAAACCACAACGGATAAAGACAATTGCCTACGAAACTACAAACTACAAAACCTTATATAATATGTGTAGAAAACTCAATGAAACGAATGTGACTGATGAATACAATAAATTGGAACAAAATTTGATATTAAGTGTGAAAGAAAGCAAAACTAAAAAATTCAGAAAAACTTTTCCACCGAAGCAACAATGGATAAAACAAAATATTATTGATGCTATAGATAGAAAGAACACCTTATGGCGCAAGTACAAAATGAATCCTAGTGACAAAGAAATGGAAGAAAACTATTTCAGGGCAAGAACAACCGTAAGACAAACTATTCAAAAAGCGAAATCTGAATATTATTACAAAGCTTTTACAGATTGTCACAATAAGCCTAAGAAGCTATGGTCACTAATAAACCATCTCTGTCATAATAAAAAAAAGGAAGAACCAACAATAGCTAGACTGGAGACACAAACAAACACAATTAACGATGCACAAGCAATATGCGAATACCTTAATGTATTCTTTTCTACCATTGGAGAAACCTTGGCTAAAGCAATACCTAGTAACTTTCATATGAATAGTACATTCACTGATGGAAAATCTGCGACTAAATTGAATGTAACGAAGCTATCAGAATTCAAACCAGCTACCGTAAGTGAAGTCGACAGAATTATTGACAACCTCAATTGTAACACTGCTACGGGCGTGGACGGAATCAGCACGAAAACAATTTTATGTGTAAAACCTCTAATTATTGAAAACTTGACCAAATGTATAAACACATGTCTTAAACAAGGTAAATTTCCTAGTAGTCTAAAAATTGCCAAAGTTACCCCAATACATAAATCAGGTAGTAAATCTAATCCTAGTAACTATAGGCCCATATCGGTACTACCTGTTATATCGAAAATTTTTGAAAAGATTTTGTACAACCGTCTCGAAAAGTTCTTAAATACAAATCAAATTCTCTCAAACAACCAATATGGATTTAGATCAAAATCTAACACACTATCTGCTACAATAGACTTAATAACCAAAATTAAACTAAATATAGACCAAAAACATATAGGGCTAGGCATATTTATAGACTTGAAAAAAGCATTTGATACTGTAAGTCATACAATTCTTTTGAATAAACTATCTGACATAGGTATAACTGGCTCTGCGCATAGCATCTTTAAATCTTACCTTTCAAATCGTAGCCAGATAGTTAAAATTGGTTATCACGAAAGTCAACCCAAGTCTGTTACGTACGGCGTTCCTCAGGGATCAATATTAGGGCCTTTGTTATTCCTTATTTACATCAATGACATACATGATTTGAGTCTTAAAGGTGATGTTACGTTATATGCCGACGATACTGGTTTATTTTACTTTGACCACTCAATAGATACAGTCATATCCAATGCCCAAGATGATCTTAATTTACTCAACAAATGGTTTCAATACAACCTACTAACCATAAACATCTCAAAAACAAATTACATGCTGTTTAAAACTAAAAATAAGAAAATCTCAGACTATCCTTCCCTTAAAATAGACAACCAAAGTATCAATCAAACAAATAGCGAAAAATATCTTGGGCTAATTATTGATAGCAACCTTACATGGCAAAGTCACATAGAAAAACTTAAATCCAAACTATCATCTCTCACTGGAATCTTAAGACCCATCTCACGATGTCTGCCACGTAAAGTGCGTTACTTTATATATAACTCTCTGGTAAAGTCCCATATTGATTATTTAATAGAGATTTGGGGCACATCCTCCAAAACTAACTTAAACTTACTACAAAGAGCCCAAAATAGGCTAATAAAGGTCCTTTTTCACTTTGATTATCTAACGCCTACGGAAATAGTGTATAGAAACACAAAAATACTAAATCTAACCCAGACTTACGTATACTATACCTGTTTATTGGTGCGTAAAGTATTGGGCGGCGATATCCATACACAAATAAGTTTCACCATAAAAAGAGACGTTCAAAAGACTCAATTAAGAAGTGCTAATAATATAGTTTTGAAACCACCGCGCACCAACTATGGCAAAAAGAATCTCATGTATGAAGGCGCGCAGTTATATAACAGGCTTCCTAAAGATATTAAGGAATCGCGATCCATCGCTTCTTTCAAAAAAATGCTTAAAGATCATGTAATTAAAAACTACAAGTAATTACTAAAAGTATGAATCTTAATATTAATCAGACAAACAAGCTATTAAGCTAAATAAATATAGAATAAAGTGAAACACACTTAAAATAATTTTCATCTTACAAATAGTGATGACAAAAATTAAAATATCGTTTCCAGTGAGGCGCACTAAAATCTTACATCTTTGTAGTGTGATGTTCACTCCGTCTACGCTCGAAGTTAGTGTAGGTAACCGTCAAAAACATTATTATTTTGATACCGCTTTTATGTGTGCTCACAAATAAAATATGTTGTGTATTAGTATTATGTTCTCATGTTAAGTGAATTGTATCATAATTCTTAATGAGAATAAATAATTTTAAACCAAAAAACTATTGTGATTTTTCAAAAAGATCTACAAAAAAGTCCGCGATGGTATGTTTCTAAAAATATTTGCTAAAACGGTACCCTAACTCCTTTATAGTGTATGAATTCCTTTATAGGGACCAGGGGTGAGGACGACACATGGTCAAGGAGCAGAACGTCTCCTACTTAGGTATATTAACCACCTATGATTAACAATATATAAAAAGCAAAACGACTGGCCTATTGGTCTAGTGGTTAGTGACCCTGACTGCTACCCCAGAGGTCGTGGATTCGATTCCCACCCAGGATAAAAATTCATTCGGTCATTTCTTCTGTGTCTGGGCGTAATTTATGTATAATGTATTTAGAAATATATAAGTATGTTTATCAGCAGTCTGGTTACCATAGTACAGGCTCTGCCTAATTTGGGATCAGACGGCCGTGTGACGGATGTGTTAGAATATTACTATTATTATTTGTCCGTGTGGTGACGGATTAAGAATACGGAGTGTCACCACCCCTATTCATTCCGTTGGTGTCGTAAGAGCTAACGTAGGACAACCAGCACTGCAAAGAAAAGGAAAACTTGACACAAACCCTATACTTATCCGTCTGGCCAGCGTGGTAGAATAAGCCAAAACCTCCTTTCTAAGGAGAGGCCTACGCCCAGCAGTGGACTATTAAAGGCTGTTGATGTTGATGATATTGATATTATATTATTAAATGAAACAGGATTAATTTGACTAAATCACTCAGAATTGTACGTTGTCAATTTGTATGAACATAAAAGTGTTATAACTGAACAAATAAACCAATTTGCATCCCAATCAATAAGGATACGTAAAAAATAAGAGTGACGATGTTACGTTGATACTTTGACATAATATTGCTCTTATGTTAGAATGCAAACGTGAGGATAAAACTCCTGATCAGAAAAAAATGTTATTGAGATTTTATTAAAGAAAAGGTAAAAAAGAATATTCGAGTTCTTATCTTATACCGATAGTATCACAGATCCCAAGATTGTAAAAAAGTTAACGTAGATTAGTCGCGCAACTTGGAGCGCAATTACGCGCAATTTGGCGAGCTCGTAATTGTTGCTGCAACTACACTAAAATTTAAATTGACTAGGAAGTATGTAGTACCAAAGTTATGTAATAAATATCAAATACTAATGACATGACAAGAAAATAAAATGTAAGTTTAAAGTAAAACTAAGACTAAAAGAAATGTTTGGATATAGCAATGGATTAAAACGTACACAAATAAGGAAGCGGGTACCCAGGAAATAGTCAAGTTACACATATTTATGTATTGTTTATGTTTTGAATATATTTTGTTTTTTAGTTAGTACACCGTTAGTACGCCTACAAACTGTTTGCACAGTTTGGTGAATAGCGAAATAGTAAAAAAAAGTGTGAATAAAGTTTATAATAAAAAAACTTTCTTATCCCCACAAGATTTTTACGTATCGATAAAAAAAGCGTAGGGTGCCTGTTGTCAATAGTAAAAAGCACCCAACGCTTTTTTTCAAATTTATTTTCTATTTTTTAGTTTGGTTTTCTATAGAAAGCGTGTTTTTTAGTTTTTTAAACCTTTTTTTTTTTAATTCTTTTTTTAAATGAGTGTATTGTCATCGGTCCTCGATATATCTACAAAGCTTGAAAGAATTCTGACCGTTTATAGTATACCATACAAACAAACATACAAGTGAAGCTAATATAAAGCGTGTAAAAAATATGTCAACTTAAATTACTTAGTTTAATAATTGTTTATATACAATAATTGTTTACATTAGCAATCTGTCAGAGTGAATTAGTTAAAAGGAGGGCAGTATGTAATATTAAGTTAAGAAGGCGCCCTATTTTATTTGACCAATGAACACGTTAGGTACTAGAGTTAGCCGTCATCGTAGCTAGCTCTCTACGATACTAGATTTATTTATTCATAGCATATCTATCCCAACAAAAACTCTTCTATTTTTTCACAGTTAATGCAAACAATGCCAGTTTATTGAGTAATTAAAATTATTACGTCAGAAAAAATAATAAACACGGACCAAAATAAATGAAAAGTAAGAATTCAGTGTACATTTCAACTGGTATTTGCGTGTTTAGTCCACGTTTGTCAAAATATAATAAGTTTTAACTAAAATTTTGTACAAGGTCAACTGTCTAACTTGACATAGTTTCAACAAGCATTTTATGTTAATGAAAATAACATGACATCTTTGTAATACATCACACACATTACATCAACAGCATTTAATAGTCCACTGCTGGACATAGGCCTCTCCTTAGAAAGGAGGTCTTGGTCACTATACCACGCTGGCCAGACGTGTTGATATAGGGTTTGTCAAGTTTTCCTTTTTTTTTGCTGTGCTGGTTTCCTGCGTTGTTTTGCGCCCTTAGTCGGTTCTTACGACACCCACGGGATGAATTGGGGTAGTGACATTCCGTATTCTTAATTCGTCACTACACGGACATTTTGTAATAGATAGGCAGGAACGTATTTGTGTGTGGTGTTACTACTGCGGTGAGTGCTTGTCGAAGAGCGAGAGAAATACGGGAGAGCCGTTCTAGTTCCGCTGCCTCTTTGGCCGAGCTTATACTACAATCTTTTCTAATTTTATATTCTGGATGTTGGTTTTTCTTCAAGTCCCTTCGGTAACAAGAACATCTGTGATACGAAATAAAGTTCACAGTAAGTGGAAACTGTTTTCATGAAATCGCGCAAACTTACAACTTAACAAGTGTGCAATCTAAACTTTAACAGATGCAATTGCTTTTCTTAAAAGTATTTACGGCTTATGATTTTCTCTTGTTTTCCAGATATTTACACAAACAGCATATTAACACACAATTGAAGAACCAACTACCTCTTTTATCTCTGATAAGATGCCTAACTACAATATCGTATCGCTTTTTGCCCGCCATCTTACAAAAAGTAATTAATATTCCTTGATTGAAATAAATAAATCATATTTCTACAAAAACAAGCCATTTGCGACTATCCTTATCTATTAGTTTTACTCACTATTAAAAACGTCGCAAGTTTTTTACTGCATATTGTAAATATTAATAAAGATCTTTGAAAATACTGTTTTAAAGACATTGTTTCGCATATGTAACGTGGAAGAGCCAAAAGTACCGTGGGAGAGATATGCTTCGACAGTCGATACAGAATATATCTATCTCTTTGCAAAATATTATATCATATTAAATAACAAACGTCCATCCAAAACTTTCGCATTTTTATAGAATCAAGAATGTTAAGTCAACGTTGCCAGTTTCAAAATAAGGTATCTGTAATAGAAATATATATATTCTACAATTGTTTATGGTATACATTACTTAGTTTACATAGTTTTAGGATAATATAACATATGACCGCACCTTCTTTGTTTTCACACGCAATTCTGCGGTTCAAAGTTGGCATAGACTAATTAAATTAATAATTAAATTATAAGTCTCTTATACGGTTTTCGGTTTGATGATTTATTTTAAACAATGACTTCTATTATGAATAGGTTTATGAAGAAAGTTCTCAAGTATGCAAATTTTATCGAAATTAAATACCCGACAGAACTATGGCAGCAAATTGGAAGTAGAGTGGACTTTTTTACAATAATGTCTGTTATAATTCAAGGACCTATGGACCTATGGATGGATGGATGAAGGAAGTTGGATCCGTGTGGTGACAGATTAAGAATACGGAATATCACCACCCCTATTGCACATTGAACCAGTATTGAACCCCTATTGAACAAACTGCACAGGACAACAGCACTGCAAAAAGAAGGAAAACTTGAAACAAACCCTATACCAACCCGTCTGGCCAGCTTGGTATAGTAGGCCGAAACCTCCTTTCCAGGGAGTGGCCTATGTCCAACAGTGGACTAGTAAAGGCTGTTGATGTGATGTGATAATGTATCTAAAAAAAACTTTGTGTTGTCTAACGGTGGTCCTCTTTTAGAGAAGGCTATCATGACAAATGACTGCACGGATGGCTGCAACTCTATTTATTTTGTGGGTGTCGTAATAGCCGACTAATAGAGCAAACTACGCAGAACAATAGCACTTTAAAGACTCGGACTTAGAACTATTAAAGGCTGTTGATAATAATTATCAGTTTGTTTATCTTCATTTTTGTAACCGTTTTTTTCTGAATAAAAGGCAACCCCCGCAGTAGCAATATATCCTGTGTCGCGGGAGACTTTACAAACATTTATGAAACAGACACAAAGAACACCCAGACTCAGAATAACATTTTCTGGATCACACAGTGTTGTCCCATGTGGGGATCCAACCCACAACATTCAACCCAGTAGGAAGTGACGAGGTGACTGGTCAAACCAACTGTATGACATTATTTATAAAACAACTCTTAAATGTAAAGTTAGCTCCCATTTTGTCAGCCACACTGGAGTAAGCTTGCGAACTAAAACATCCAAACTGCTGACCGAAGATCTATTTTACTTTCTTAAGTAAGAGGGGGAGGGACAGCCAGCCAGACCAAATTGATACAACGGCAATAGCATTTCACTAAGTAAGTGTGAGTAAGGGTCTTCCAATTCTTCACTCAATCGCCGGTAACGTACTCGTGACTTTTTATTTGTAGGTCCTGATGAGCAGCGGTAGTCAGCTACCATCAGAAGACCTATCTCCTAGTTCGTCCCCATAATTATCATAAGAAATGAATGAAAACCTGAAACCCTCCTTTCTAAGGAGAGGCCTATGTCTAGCAGTGGACTATTAAAGGCTGTTGATGATTTAGTTATTAATTTATCATTATTTATTTTACTTTATACATAATAAATATATTTTATCATAAATTCTTCAATTTAACTCGATTAGCTTGATATTTCATAATATAAAGTATAATGACTGTATAGCAAACGTCTACTACATTTAATATTTAAATTGAATTGTATTTAAATATAATTGATCATAAATCAGATACCAACTTTTCTATTAACAAACTAACCTAAATGTCGACGCTGATACGGAGTTACCACTTTCGGAGTCCATATCAATAAAACACACAATTAAAATTACCTGTATATTCTTGTACGATCGCTAGTCTAATACGCCGTTTCACTATGACATCCTCTATTTATAATTTCTACAACGGTTATGGCAACTCCAGTCTCTTCTATTAAGAAGTAAATTATATCAATAAAAAATATTCTTAAATAATTATAGCTCAATTTCTAAAAGCCGTTTCATGTCACTAAAATTCCCTTAATTGAATTTGAAACAAACAATATTCTCTCGCAAAACGCTAGCAGATGGCGCTGCAATCACATTTGAATTGAAATCAAGTTTTATTTTACACATAAAACTAACAGAACAAATCAGAATAATTCTTATAGGCTTTATTCAGAACACTACACAATAATTTAAGTTATTTAAACTTTTTGAACACCTAAGTATTTTAATAATAAGTTAGAACTATAAAAAATCAAAACAGTGTCTATTGTAAACAAGTTACAAACATTTATAAGAACATTCATTTAAATATAAAAAAAAAACAATTTTAAAGCTTTGCGCCCACATATACGAGTACATTGCAAAGTTTCAATTGATAAAAATATTTTTTAATTTTAATATTTCGGGTATTTATTTAAACATAACACATGGGCTGAAAAGTCCCGGGCCTAACAAAGAAAACACAGTTTTTTTGGTTCAAAATTAGCTTTAATCATCAACGTGATCTCCATCAAGAGCAACGCAATCATTCCAGCGCCGCTCTAACATTTCAATACCACTTTTGTAGAACGATTTATCTTTTGCCTCAAAATAGGCCTCAGTTTCAGCGATAACCTCTTCATTCGTGCGAAATTTCTTACCGGCGAGCATTTTTTTCAGGTCTGCGAACAGCCAATAGTCGCTGGGAGCCAAATCTGGCGAATACGGTGGATGTGGGAGCAATTCGAAGTTCAATTCATGTAGTTTTGCCATTGTTTTGATTGATTTGTGACACGGTGCGTTGTCTTGATGAAACAAATTTTTTTTCTTTGCCATATGCGGTCGTTTCTTTGCAATTTCGGCCTTCAAACGCTAAAATAACGCTATATAATATTCACTGTTAATGGTTTTTCCTTTCTCAAGATAGTCGATGAATATTACACGACGCACATCCCAAAATACCGAGGCCATTACCTTTCCAGCCGATTGTTGCGCTTTCGGGCGCTTTGGACGAGGTTCACCAGTTGCTGTCCACTCAGATGACGATCGTTTTGATTCCGGAGTGATGTGATGGATCCATGTTTCATCCATTGTCACATATCACATTGTTTTATTGTTGTTTCTGATGGAGCGGAGTCCCCATAACACTTTTCAAGCTATTGCTTCGCTTGAACGGTATTTTTTCCCATCAAGAAGCAGTGTAAAATTAAAACACGAAATTGTTTTTGATCCATTGTTTTGAAAATAACAAAAGTAGCGTCACTCTTAGCACAATAACTCAGAAACTAATGAATAGAATATCATTAAATTCTAACAGCTGTCTTTTGAAGGTTAGTATTAACTGAAAAAAAGGTGACTGCAATAAAACTAGCGCCATCTATGTGTTAGGCCCGGGACTTTTCAGCCCATGTAATAGATTGATTTATTTGTAGTATACTCGTATAAAGTGATGATACCTTGTGGGTTGTATAATTATTTTTTTTCTGTTTTTTATTTAAAAATTCAACTCTCGCATTAAGAATATATCCTGTGTCCCGTTGGACTTTACAAACATACATGAAACGAATACAAAGAACGCCCAAACTCAGAACAACAATTTGTGGATCACACAAAGTGTCGTCCCGTGCAGGGATCGGACCCACAACACTCGGCGCAGTAGTAAGCGGCGTGACGACCGCTTAAACCACTGCGCGCGCCATTCGTGCAGTCAAATTAACATTGACTTAAATTATTAGATACCTATATTATTATATTATTTGACGACCGCATGGCGTAGTGGTTTGTGTAACAGACTGCTATTTTAACGGTCGCGGGTTCGATTCCCGCTCAAGTCAAACATTTGTGTGCATGAACATTTAATGTTTGATTTGGTCTGGGTGTGTCTATGTATAATATGTATGTATTTACAAAAAAAAAGTATATGTATGTATTTATATCAGTTGTCTAGTACCCATAGTACAAGCTCTGCTTAGTTTGGGACTAGATGGCGTTGTGTGAATGTGGTACAATATTATTATATTATTATTATTATTATTTGTATTTATGTTATCGTTTCCACGCGATTTGATAATTCAGAACATACCTGTCGTGATTTGTAGTAAACTTAATTGAACTATTGACAGCGACTTTGTAAAGTCTAAATATTTTCCAGCTTAGACGGAATTATATTCAGATAATGCATTGTTAGTTAATGTTCAATGTTGAATGTCCGTGTGGTGACGGATTAAGAATACGGAATGTCACCACCCCTATTCATCCGGTGGGTGTCGTAAGAGTCGAGTAACGGAGCAAACTACGCAGGACAACGGCACTGTAAAGAGAAGGAAACCTTGAAACAAACCCTATACCAACCCGCCAGCGTGGTATAGTAGGCCAAACCCTCCTTTTTAAGGAGATGCTTATGTCCAGCAGTGGACTATTAAAGGCTGTTGATTATAATGATGATGTTGAATGGTAAGATAAATAATTCTGCATCACACGAGAACTTCTTTATATCTCTAATAGATATAACTGTACAATCGTACTGAATACGTTTTAAACCATAGTATTGGTTCACAAAAGGAAAATATTATAAAAAAGCCGTGTGGTGTCGTGGGACACCCGATAAGAACGAAGTTGTGACGATCGAGTAAAACTGATTCGACACGATTTTAATTACAACGCCATCTATGAAAGCGGCTATTACCTACATATTTTTCAGTTGGTTTCTAATTAAAACAATTTATATATTAATGATTTCCTATCTATTCCATAGATGACGCTGAATGACTGACATAAAAAGTGTCGTTACTTCGTTCGTTAGAGATTTTTTTCCGTCTAGCCCCCTTTCACAACGCGCGATAAGGAACTTCATTCCAATAAAAAACCTTTTCAGAAAAATCAAGGTTAAAAATTATAGTTTATAATGTAGATTTATTGCAAGAGATGCTGTTACTTCATTTTAACCCCCTCAGTCTCTGTTAAGTCATTAACTTTTATATTCGCTGGTAATTAAAAGGATTCCGGACATTACTGCCAACAGGGTCGATTTGGTTCCTGGAATCAAACCATTGTTTAGTTCAAAAGATATATATGGATATAAACGTAAACAACATTTCTTCTACTTCTTATAATTCGTGTCACTCTTGTCAGAGTGTCTTGTCAGCTGTCAGGTTACGCCGCACAGTTTTCCGCCACTTCTGCCTTTTTTTTTCTCTGCCTAAATCCCCTCGGATACCACCCATCGGTGGCTATGTCGGATTCGAACCGACTAAAAAACCTCACGCCTTCTCGGGTACCAATATCCGGGGAACCAGTTGTACCCTAGAAATTAAATCCCTGGTACCCCGACGTACCTCGGGCCATCTACGGCGGGTAGATGACCCCCTCCTATGTGGGAACTCCCATGTTCCCTTTGTGTACATCATGTGTAAAAATTTCATGAAGTAAGATGTTAATTTTTTAGATAATCATACATCATGTTTTAATGGTTCAAGAAATATTTGTATCGTAATTAAGACAGCTACATACTGGTATTAAGGTACTTACGATGTAAATGTTTTCTTTTTTTATATGTGATATATATTTTTTTAATTATTTATTCTTTCAAAGTGTAAACATATTAATAGGATAATTTTAATATACATAGCATTTCCAAAGCCACGAAGGTTTATAATGAATGCTAAGGGTTAGTCTAGATCGGTACAAAAATTTCTAAAAAGTAATAACAAAATAAAAGAAAGTTCTGAATACAGTATAAAACAATACTACATAAATAAAAAAGCGAAACAGATGAAAAAAAACAAAATATATAATAATATAATATACATTATTTATTATTATTGATTTTGGGTTAAAAACAAATGGTCGCACTTTAGATTTAAAGTTCATTGGCGTCAGAATATCTGGCAATACGGAGGGTAGGTTGTTAATAAACGTACATAACTTAAGTAGTTATATGTGTATGTATATTTGCTGGTATGTATATGTATTTAAATATGTATGTGTGTATATTTATTATATTATATACATATATCTAGTTATTATGTCTTTTATGTTCGTTAGCAATTAACCAGAAAAACTCTTTTCATCGCCAACTACTACCGTCTCTCCGGAACATTTTGATCCATCCTAAGGATGGAAGGTGGAAGAGATTGCTCTTAGTAATTCTAAGCGCCTTTGTACATTATATGTGGTCACTTCTATGTACCATACTTCTTGTATAAACGGTGTACAAATAATGAGTTCTATCATGCTCATAGGGCGGCAACGCATTTGTATCCCTTGAGTTGCAGATGGTCATGGACTGGTGGTAGTCACTTACTCTGTCTACCTGTCTACTCTATTTTTTTTTCTTTTCTTTTTGGTTTCTTCGAAATGGAGAATTGAATAATAATTAAACGCTATCATAATGTACATGACAATAATTAATCATTGCGCAGACTGTAATTAATCCAAGCATAACACTTAATCATATATACAACCTGTAATCATTACATGTTTGAATTAATTTTGTTTTAATTAATAAGCTAATAGTGTTATTGAACATTGGTGATCGTGAATTAAATTAAATGTCAGGATGTGCGAGGTTTACGTTGAATTTCGCTTCATCATTACAACATTCTGACTTCCCTTTGATGATAAATCGATATTCATTTACAATAAACAATTTCAGGAAATACTGATCTGTCTTAATAGTATTAGGGTCACTTCTACGTACAACACTAAACTTACTTCAACGCTACACACTTCACTTACTACCTAATCCTGCACCGCGCAATAAAAGTTTTTACGTCGATTAGGACATATAAAACTTCCAAACATGCACTGTTAAGCCATGGTTATGTTCGAGGGATATTTCTATTTTTTATTGATTTGGAAGCAAGTGAGCATACGGGTCTCCTAGTGGTAACTAATGGTAAACAACTAGTGTCGCTTATGTATATAGGCAGCATTAAGAGGGAGATTTTACCTCACTCACTTGATGACAATCAACAAAAGAATTGCCCAACAGCCTTCCCTTCTCAGCATAAAGCTATGTATGATATATGAATATATTAAATTGCATTCGATCGCAATTTTAATAGTTTAGCAAGTTTAGTTCCAGCTTTCCAGCAAATAATAATTTATAAGACCGGCAACGCGCTTGTAACTCCTGATTTGCAGACGTTTATGGGCGGCGGTGGTCTCTTTCCATCAGGTAACCCGTCTGCTCGTCTGCCCCCTCTAACGTAAAAAAAATAAGAGGTTGCTCATTTACCATAAATGTCAAATAATAGTTTATTAGAAGATCCCCATTTTACGTAAGCAGTTTTACCCGGGTCCTAGTGGCCTCTTCAATCAAAGGTCGAACATCCGGGTACGAAAACCCGGGTCCTTCGAGATACTGCACTCTCAGCTCCGTTTTCCCAATCGAGATTTGTGATTTCCCGGCCCGGGCATCTATTTTCCTTACGCAAATTTATCATCTGATTTTGTCACTTTCCTTGTCTTGTGTCTTGCCGTCCTTATTTTAAATTATTAAAAATACTCCCACTTCCTTGTTTATATATTATTGAAGTATTGTTAATTAGAACCAATATCTATTTAAAGTGGCAAAGGATGTTAGAGGCAGAGAGAACATGAGGAATCCGGCCCGGCTGGTACTTGGTATAATACCCAGAACCACAAAATTTTGAAAAAAAACAGTAACTCAAAGTGAATTAAAAGTTATAATAACATTTCTTTTCGATTTAAGGAACTGTCGTTAAATAAGTTTTGTACCAAACCTAAGTTATTGGTTAATGGTAATTTGTTTATTTTTTAGATGAGTTTTTCACATATCGAGAGCACTGAGTAAGGTCTATTTTTGTTTATGTTAGAGGGGGCAGACGAGCAGACGGGTCACCTGATGGAAAACGACCATCGCCGCCCATGAGCGTCTGCAACTCAGGAGTCACAAATGCGTTGCCGGCCTTTTAGGTAGGAGTACGCTCTTTTTTTGAAGGTTTGAAATACGCAGACGATAACCCGTTCCACAGATTGGTTGTGCGGGGCAAAAAGTGTCTAATTATGCTATATTGTTATCTTTAAGTTTTTTTATTTAATTACAGTAGCAACTCAGATCTAAGACTTAAAGTTTATACTCGCCGCACGTAATGTTTATGACCTATGCTACACTGTATCTAAATCACACATAACAAAAATAACAAAATAAGATATAACAACATAAGGTAGATAGATAGAACTACGAGTATAAAAATATTATTAGATACTCGTATTTAAGACAACTTTATAAGGACTATTTCTATATCATAATATGCAGTCACAACCCAACAGTCATAAGCCTTAATTTTTTTTTTTTAACGTGTGGAAATCCCCTCGGACCGTCACCCCACCGGGGTTTGCGGCGGGGTGGTGTGTCGGACTCGGACTGACTAAAACCCCACGGTGTGCCACTCTGCGCCTGTAATAGGAGGGATCCGGGAACAGCTGTTATTAAGACATCCGGACCCCTCCTAGCGCCTGCCCGCTCCTGGTGCGGGCTCCGTCTCAAAATTTTAACCTCTCTTTAGGCGACGTCCGGCACACGCGGACGCCGCCCCCTCGCGGCTGGCCAAACTAACAGTCATAAGCCTCCAGTAACTTTAAACAGCACACCCTTTAGGCTTTTCTTTAGTTTCAACGGTACTTATATTTTAGAATTTTCCCTTAATAAGTTTATTTTGGTAAATACTTCGGGAGCCATGTACTTATTTGTTCATTCTACATAATAATTTGTCACTTTTAGTTTATTAATACTTTTTTCCCTTATTATATTTATTCTCAACAACATATATCGATCAGTATAGTAATATTCTAAGCCTTTTAAATACTCCACTTCTTTTTTTATTGTTAATATCTTACATATAGGAAATAATTTTAATAATCTTTTTTATACTCATTTTAACTTTTTTACTTACTAAATACTTTATTAATGAGCAATTTTAATGTTTTTTAAATGTAATTATCTATACAAATAAATAAAATTGAAGTGTCTGTTTGTAATGTAAAAATTAAAGGTTTTTTTTTTATGCTCATACAGTTATTTGCACGATACCTATGCCTAAAAACCAGTATAATTTTTTTTTATCTGTCTGTTCCGGGTAATCTTCTAAACGGACCAATTTCGATAATGTTTTACTACCAGGTAGCTTTCTACATAAAGAATAACTTAGGCTTTTTTACCTCTCAGAAAACCCCTTTAAAATTTTACCCGGTCCCGGCATCGAACCCACTAAGGCAGCGCTTTTCAAATTCGACGCGAACGAAGTCGCGGGTACCAGCTAGTTATTAATATTAATTATTAATTTAATTTATTATAAGATATTATAAATCATGAAACATAGTGTAATATTGTAATGTAATACACAATTATTAATTTTAGAAATAAGTAGCGTTTAAGGAATAATTGCATTCTGTTTTTAAATGACTAAATGAGCTTGAACATTTTATTTACTAACAACCTACCACCACTCTGTATCCTCATTTAATTATTTGTATTATTTATTATTTGTATTTGTATTTAGTATGAAAGTTGTGTGACTAGTTGTGTGGATTGGCGCTAAACTGGAAGCCGCACATAAATAAATCGTCCAAAACCTATGCAAGGTTCCACATTGCTTACACCCTTTATAAAATTTGTAAAGATAAAAATAATACTTGTTATTTTATGTATGTATTTTAACTAGTTAAAGTGTGTTCATCATAAAATCTATTCCAATATAAATAATAACTTAATTCTAATATATTTGGATAGGTTTCCATCGCTTTGAGGGAAACGCGAACGTCGGCATCACAATGGAGAGAAATTCATTCCATTAAATTAAATCAAAATTTGATCTCACAAACGAACGAACCCATACTTAATGCGCAATGAATTTGACAGATTCCGTGAAAGGAGATGGATTATAAGATAAGCAAGGAATTATTTTTGATTGAGAAGATAATAACATTCATAGTAATAATACCTACAGAAAAAAGTTCATTTGTTTGCTTGCAAAGGTTAGCGCTTACAAGTGCTAAATGCAAAAGGAATTTTTTAAGTCCAACTTTTAATGTTAGTGGTTAGTCACCAGAACTAGTAGTTGGAACTGAAGATATTCTTTTGCGTATAGCACTTCTTCTTTTCTATCCTTAAGATTTCTTAAGTGTAACTGCTTAGAAGAGTTAATTTTATGTATTCAATATTGACAGGATTGACAGGGTTAAAGCCGTAGATTTTTCCAACCCATTGTTTTATAGGTTGACCACACAACGGGCAAGTATCATTCCCGATACAAAATCGCTCCTAGAAGCCTGTGAAAGAAGGCTTCTGCGCTTCTGGAAGGAGCTTCGTTGGCTCACCTAGCTTACCAGTCCTCGACGCATGAAGGACTACTCTTGAGTCTAAATGCGGAAACTGAAGCCCACAACCAATACCAATAGGTAGACGACAATTGAAGTAACAGAAAAAGGATTCGAATCTACGTAATAACTCTTAAGATAAAACCCGACACAATATAATAATAATAATATAATAATAATAATAATATTCTACCACTATCACAAACGCCATCTAGTCCCAAACTAAGCAGAGCTTGTACTATGGGTGCTAGACAACTGATATAAATACATATATACTTTTTTTTTTTGTAAATACATACATATTATACATAGAAACACCCAGACCAAATCAAACATTAAATGTTCATGCACACAAATGCTTGACTTGAGCGGGAATCGAACCCGCGACCTTTGGTATAGCAGTCCGTTACACAAACCACTACGCCATTTGGTCGTCAAATATAAACCCCTTTGAAGTTTATTTTTCATTGATTTTTACCTTTCCTTAAAAGAGTCGATTCTTATTAGCATAGTCAAATAAAATATTCCTTAGAAACATTTACAAATTTTCTTTTTTCCTTCGTATTTTTACAATTAGTACATCTTACGTTAAGTAACATTACAATTAGCATTCGTATTAAATATTTTTTTTTTTTTTTTTTTAAGGAATAGGGGGCAAATGAGCAGACGGGTCACCTGATTTAAAGCGACTACCGACGCCTATGAACGCCTGAAACTCCGGAGTCACAACGGCCGTCGGAGGTCGCAGAATGACCTGCGTCCTCCATAAGCGCAGGCCTGGGGGTGGTGGGTGAAGCCATCTGTCACCCTAGCAGAAGCAGGCCGGGGTGGTGGCTAGACGAGCTTCGAAGCGCGCGCCCGAGGTACGTCGGGGTATCAGGGTTTTCCTTCCTAGGGTACACCTGGTTCCCCGAAAACTGGTACCAGAGACGGCGTGCGCTTTTTGGTCGGTTCAAGTCCGACATGACCACCGGTGGGTGGTATCCGAGGGGATTTCCGCACAGAACAAAGAAAAGGAGTCACAACGATGTTGCCAGCCTTTGAGGAAAGAGTACGCTCTTTTCTTGAAGGTTTGAAGGTCGTATCGGTCCGAAAATACCGCAGCTGATAACTTGTTACACAGATTGGTAGTGCGAGCAAACATTGTCTTGAAAAGCGCACAGTGGTGGAGCGCCAATTATCCAAGTGGTGGGGATGAAAATTTTGCCGTGGGGAAAGATGGCGTAAGGTTATATCAGCCTCTTAAGCTGCTGAAAACCTCTGATCAAAATCTTTATGCGATCTTTATTAGGTTATAGACTTCCTCTACAATACAGAAGCGGGACTTCTCAAAAACCTCACGAGTAGGTTATTTTATAATTTAAATTAATGGTATTTTCATATGACTGTTTTATAACAAGTTTAGCGTAATTTATAATCGTCGTGTGTAACATGTCTCTATTTATTATTCATTTTATATCATAACATACAGACCCTATACCCTTTTGACTGTCGAATATTAAAACAAGTTAGTTAAGGATGAACATTAAACATGTTGTAACCATTTGGTACATAATTTAATTTTAGTCTTCATATGAAATTGAAGATAGAGAAAGATGATTTTTTTTTAAATTTATTATTATATTTACATTATTACACAACCACACGCAATTGATTTTACTAGGAAACTACAATTTAGTTTGTGTCCCACAGACTTTATTGTCTGGCTCAGGAATTGGGTTCACTAACAAACTAAGTAGCCATTAAAACTTTTTAAACTTTCGTGAACATACATAGTTCCAGGAAGTACACTACATTTCAAAATAATAAAATGAAATGGATTTCAAATAAAGAACGATCGAGAGTAGAGCTTGACTAGTACTTTGAAGAACTTCTCGTATCCAGAAACTTAATTTTTCAGATATATACTTAGAGTTTGGAGATTGCTTCAGTGTGCTGTAAACAAATGTATAAGTTGATGCAGTGCGCGTGTGCGTGTGGCCAGAGCCTTCAGTCGTAGCCAGCTATCGCGAGGGTAGGGCGCGCCGCCCTAACAAACCGCCCAACGAAAGTTCGTGTGAAAACTGTACAAGTTTGTTTTTTGAGTCTTGAGTTCGTGTAGTTATGTGTTTGTGTATGTTTTGTGTGTAGTTGGAGTTTTGAAGGTGAGTTATACCTATTTTAATATGACGCTTTTTTTTTGTTTTAAGTAAAACTGAAGTTCAATAGATGATTTAATTGTAATTATATTTGATAATTATTGAAGAAAATTTAATGAATTTTTATATTATTGTTAATGTTCATAAAAATATTTATAGTACCAACTAATAATAACTAACTTAAACTAACTAACTTAATAAATAATTTGCGACGATTATATCTAACACAATATATGTATAATACCTGTGTTTTCTGTTATGTACTTCTAATATCCAATTATGTTTAATCCAATTTTATGTAAACTTCAAAATATTAATCTTTAAAGCTTAAAATAAATAATAATAATCAATACAATCTAAAATAAAATGTCATCATGTGCGTTTCAGGTATCAATGGCAATTCTCTTATCAAAACTTATCTTAATTGAAATATTAAATCGATTCCATCTGAATAACAGATTCTAATACTAGATAGAGATAGGTAGATACTTCTTCGTATCCGTGTGGTGACGGATTAAGAATACGGAATGTCACCATCCCTACACATCCCGTGGGTGTCGTAAAAGCAACAGCATTGCAAAGAGAAGGAAAACTTGAAACAAACCCTATACCAACCCGTCTGGCCAGCGTGGTATAGTAGGTCAAAACCTCCTATCTAAGGAGAGGCTTATCTCCAGCAGTGGACTATTATAAGCTGTTGATGTGATGATGTAAGATATTTCGTTGTTATCAATTTTATGATGTACTAATTTTGAGTTTTTTTGATATAAAAAGTAGCCTATGACGTGTTGTCCCAGACTAGTCTCTCAATTATTTAGATCAGCTAAGCCGTTTTGTCGTTTTTGAGTGACTGACATCCATCCATCCAAATTTTTGCATTCTTAGCAAACAACTTGATAAAACGAATACTGCTTTTGGTGGTTTTTATCTTAATAACCGTAACTTTGTGATTTTTTCACCAATTTTATTGAGTTTGTTAAGTTGTTTCTGGTTAACATTAACGTCAGTACGTGTTTAAAATTTGTTATAGATAACATGGATTATCTATTAAACACAACTTGTGCTATGAGTGAATTGAATATTAAAATTTGCCACAATTATTTTATAGCATATTCTTAAAGTAAACTTGAATAGGAAAAATATTGCGTAAAAAGACAAAGGCAAATTAATATTTAATCAAAGAGATACCTAGGTAATGTTTTTCTACAAACTAAAGTTAAAGAAAGACTGCTAGTAGCAATCATGAATATTAAATGATGAAATTTATAAAATTACATAGGGTAAATGCAGAAATATACAATGTTTAAAAATATTTGCTATAAATTTTAACACTACGGTAAAACAGTAACTTGTAGTTACCGTTTTAACGTAGTGTTCACTTTGCTAAACTGTTATGTATCTATACAATGACAATTGAAACCTTACAATACATGAATTATGGTCGAAATTCGATCATCAGGTAATCTTTAATATTACAAACAAATTTATTTCTTTAAAAGGAATAAGTTAGCAAATGGGAACTGAAGAGAACGTAGGTATCATGCAAAATACTATGAACTTAAAGAAGAATAAAGATCAGGTATAATATATCAGGTCCACGAACCAACAACAGGTATATACGAAGAAGATTTAACAACCAAATTGTTAGCTTTCAAGTTGATAAGTTTGCCAATTCAAAGTGAATTTAAAGTGAACTTTTGTCATTGAGAAAATATGGATTTTAACCATGGTTTAAGATGGAAGAATAGTATTATATGTACTACTATGTATAGTAGGTTTTTAGATCTTTTACGTATCTTATAATTATTTCTTCTGTTAAAAAGGCTTTTAATAGGTCTTTAAGTACCGACCCACAGTGTGCCTTACAGCATCTAAAATAAGATATACGTGAGAACGGCTTTTCTTGACCATCCTGATACGATATATTTGTAGTAAATGAAATTACCTATTTACAGTCTATTTGTCCATCCAAAGGTTGCCTGTAAGTGATTGCTTTTTAGCGATAAGGCCGCCACTTGTACATGGTCCTTAACTTAGAATACTATTGTTTGTACAATATCCTGAATTTGTGTACAATAAAGATTATTCTATTCTATTCTAAATGTCCCATGTATAAAATTGCTACCATAGAAAACACTATAAAAGTTTATGTCCGAAAATATTGAAAAGCGCGTATATTCTTAATAACACCTTAAACTTTTAAAAGCTCTGTAAAAGTTTTAAAGGTCTTAAACTTGATAACTTCAGTTATATTTTTATACACGACTGTTTTTTTCGAGTGTTTAAGGAGAGTTATTTCATCAAGTTCACTATCCTTTTCTTGCTTGTTTTTACTTAAAAGTTACGTTTTATGGTTGTTATTTTTTAATATTTGTAAATGTATGTAAATCATATTGATTGAGATTATATGTATAGAATTATACGGAATAAAAATTCCTCAGACAATTTTTCATTGATTTTGATTGCTTTACATAGGATCTTATGGAGTTGGTTTTTAAAGGAGCAAATGTCCAGTAACACGATACAGCTTAACTTTACATATTGTTTCTACAATTAAACCCCTAAGAGCGGTTTCGCACTACATCCGATTCGAATCCGATCCCAACCCGTGAAAATTTGGATCTAGAAATCCCGTGCTGAATCCGGATATTACTTTTAGCACTACCTCCGACTTCTGACTGGAGATTACGGATTAGAAGGCTGACTGACTGACTGTCTGGATACGTATTTGGTTACGCACTATTGCGATCTCTGATTCTAATCCAAGTAATTCAGGGATCTCCTCTTTAGCATACGTCATTTCACCTGGAACGATCACGTCGTTGTTCATGAGTCCTTTCGGTCGGCGTCAACTTCTCGCAACACAGAAAAAGTAAAGAATTCTGGGTGCGTTTATACAAATAATAGTATGACTATTTGGTCGGTCAATAATCTTCGCCTGAATCAAGATTCACGGATAACAGAAAGAAATAGTTTTTTTTTGGATATTTTAACATATCCAGTGATAGATGAATCCACATCCAGATATGGTTAGACACATATTCACTAAAATCAGTTATTTAGCAGTTACGAGAGTATAATAAGAGCGTAGTGTTGAATTGAATGTTTAAAATGATTTGATACAGAATGAACTAATTTTTAAACAATATTCTAAGGTTTTTTAAAATTAAATAAGATAAATATTATTTGTGGTGATGATGAAATATATCACTAAATGTTATTTATTATTTAGCACAATTAATTAATTATTTTCAATTCATTACAATGTTATTTATTTCACCTACCACAATTAATTAATAATTATATTATTAATTGAAAGATGATTTAATATTTAGCACCATTTACTGGTTATTATCAAATTTACTGCAATGTTATTTAATATTTAGAACAAGCAAATTACTTTATATGTACAATGCATTACTAATTACATTCTCATCAAGTATTGTAAATAATTTAGTAGTAGAATAAATGGCTTTTTTATTTTATTTATAATAAGAGCGTAGTGACTGTATGGATGGCGTAGTGGTTTAAGTGGTCACCTCACCGCTTCCTACTGCTCTAAGTGTTGAGGAAATCATCAATCCCCACATGGAACAACACTTTGTGTGATCCACAAATGGTTTTTCTGAGTTTGGGTCTTCTTTGTGTCCATGTCATGTATGTCTGGAAAGTCCCCCGCGACATACGAAACATCCTACTATGGGAGTTGTCTTAGAAAAAAAAAACTCTGTTTTATACAGTCAAATCTAACTTATAACCCTTCTTGAGGGATTTCAGGAAGTGAAGGAACCCTTAAATCATTCACATTGTTTTGCAGACCAGTAACTTTTGTCGCACAACTTGAATTATGGTATCACGCTTCTAATAGGATAAATGGAATTTAGGAAAAATACATGTGCTTGGCAGTTAGCCACGAGGAATAAAAGTCTAAGCGATATTGGAAAATAAATTAAACGAAAGGCTATAATGTAGTTTAAGTACACATTAACAATTAATTTTTATGCTGTTTTTGCGCAAAAGAAAACTTTTGTCTTAAGTAATTA
Source organism: Arctia plantaginis (assembly GCA_902825455.1). Classification (NCBI taxonomy): domain Eukaryota; kingdom Metazoa; phylum Arthropoda; class Insecta; order Lepidoptera; family Erebidae; genus Arctia; species Arctia plantaginis. The sequence goes on from CADEBD010000282.1 coordinate 1,653,853, forward strand.
AGTTCATGATTGACTGCATTTTGAATATTGTGTAAATTGTAATAAAATTACCTTGTGATGCAAAAAGTTTTTTTTTTATTTTTTTCTTTTTCTTTTAACAAGTTATGTTTTACAACAGTGTAAAAAATTAATTACCAAAAATAAAATAAAAAATAAAAAATAATACATATAATAATATAACAACAAAAATAGTAGTGCATGAATTTTATCAGTAGTCAAAGGTTTTAGAATGAATTTCAGGTGGTGCCTTTGAAAATGTGTTCTTTTAACAGCTTTTTAAATAATACCAGCGACTTCGCGTCTTTTATATTTTTGGGTAGTAAGTTGTAGATCCGTGCCCCTTGATACATAATATTATTTTTTCCGTAATTAGTCCTGGGTTTAGAGAGTTTTAAGAAGTTTGCACGTCTTGAACTACGCGTGTGTACAGTTGTTGTGAACTTTAATTGTGTGTGAATTTCATTGTTTAAAATTTTCCTTATTAAAATAGACGTGTTGTAATGGTAGATTTGGCAAATATTAAGTAGTTTTGTCTCTTGATATACTTTAACGGTTGGAGTTAAATGCTTGTAATGAAAAAGAACTTTGATCAATTTATTTTGAGCCCTTTGCAGCATATTAAGATGTGTTTTAGCAGCTGATCCCCATACCTCTATCAAGTAATCAATATGAGGTTTCACCATTGAGTTGTAGATTGTGTAGCGAACATTAATGGGAAGACACCTTGCAATATTTCGGAGACAACCTGTTAGGCAGGTTAGTTTGGAACGTAAGTGTTCAATGTGTGGTTTCCATTGTAGTTGACTGTCTAGTGTAAGCCCGAGATACTTTTCCCTATTTACCCTGGCCAACACAGTTCCATTGATAGTTAGAGGTCGGTGATCATGAATTTTTTTGTTCTTTGCTGAGAATATTATGTAATTGGTCTTTGAGGCATTGACAGTCAATAAATTCCTCAAAAACCACTTTTCCAATATTTTTAGATCATCCTGCGCCTCTTGTAAAACAGATTCTATATGATGACCAAAGTAAAAGAGACACGTGTCATCAGCGTAGAGAGAGATATGTCCCTTGAGTCCTATTTCATGAATGCTATTTATATAAACAAGGAAAAGGAGTGGGCCAATGATAGATCCTTGTGGAACACCGCAGTTGATTATTGTGGGTTTACTAGTGTATTCTCTTATTCTAACCACCTGATATCTATTTTCCAGATAGGATTTAAACATTGTATACGCATTCTCAGTTACGCCAATCGATTCTAGCTTATGCAAAAGTAAATTGTGGCTAACGGTATCAAAGGCTTTTTTTAAGTCGACGAACACGCCAAGAGCTATTTGTTTTTGGTCTATGTTGGTCTTAATTTTAGTAATGAGATCAATTGAAGCTGAAAGTGTATTTGATTTTTGTCTGAATCCATATTGCCGGTCAAATAAAAAGTTAAAAGAATTAAGATATTGTGATAGTCTATTATGAAGTAATTTTTCGAATATCTTTGACATTATGGGAAGAACTGAAATAGGTCTATAGTTACCTGGGTCTTCTCTAGACCCAGCCTTATGAATCGGGGTAACTTTTGCAACTTTTAGTACGTTCGGGAACTGACCATCTTTGAAACATTTATTTATGCTGTGTGTTAAAGCGGGTAAAATTAAGTTCTTAAAAGTTTTAATGATCTTTACACTAATACTATCTATTCCGGTACTTGTATTTAATTTTAGAGCATCAATTATTTTAGCTACTTCATCTAGAGTGGTAGGAGTTATTTGCGTTAGTTTATGCGTAAAAGTACTTTTAGGTGAAGTTTTATTGTGACTATTATGATAGATAGTTGGTATTTGACTTGCCAAAATAGTGCCTATATTAGAAAAGTAATGATTGAAAGTTTCACACATATCTATTACATCGGTAACAACTCCCGCCGGAGAGATTAATTTTGATGGGGCACAGGAGTCTTTAAGCTTATTGTTAGATAGACTATTTATTAACTGCCACATTTTCAAAGGCTTACCTTCACATTCCTTAAACGACTTGCAATAGTAATGAGATTTAGTCTTTTGTATCAGCTCAAAAACATTTCGTCTCACACTCCTGTACATTTCTTCAATAGTTTTATCATTAGGATTACTTCTATACTCCTTCCATAGTTTGTTTCTTCTACTAATTTGATTAATGATATTCTGATCTATCCAACCTGACTTAGGGGGGTTTAGAATTTTAATTTTTGTTATTTTACTTTTATTGATAGCAGATTGTATTGCTTCATGAAGTGCAGTGTAGTTCGCTTCAACATTGTTATAGTCTAGTTCTTCTAAGGTTTCATTAAGTTTTGTAAAGTCAATAGTTTTTTGCTGTATCTTCTTTATCTGTTGAGGTTTACATTTTTTGATTTCCAAAAATATCTGTTTGTGGTCAGACATGGCTGATTCAATTATAGCAAGGTGGAAACTATTGTCCTTTAAGCTAGTTATTACATGATCTAATATAGTGCCAGTTGTAGCGGTCTCTCGTGTACAGTATTTTTGGCTTACTTTGTTCAGTATTCTGTAGTCATTTTCTACTAGTATTTCTTTATAAACTGTAGTGTTACGATCATCACTGAGAAGATTGAAATTAAAATCGCCAAAAATAACTGTCCTTTTACGTTTCTGCAGTTCATCGGAGAGGGTTTCCAGAAAACTCGAGTTATTCGTTCTTTCTGGTTTATAAATGGCGCCAATATCCAACGAGAACTTTTTCAGATGAACCCATAAAAAGTGGTTATCGTCTTCATGTTTGCTACTTATAAAATCGTGTTTGAGATTCTTGTGCACAAAAATAGAAACTCCACCTCCCCTGCTATGTGTTCTGAAGTTATAGTAGTGTTCATAGTTGGGCAAGCGTAGATTCTTAGCTTCGTTGTCAGATTTAATCCAGGTTTCAACTAGTACAACCACGTGAACTACTTTCATAGCTGCCAATATACATTTAAGTTCATCTAGCTTTCCTGGTTTAACTAAGCTTCGGATGTTTGCATATAATAATCCCAATGACAATTTGTCACTATGTAAAGTTCCATAGTCGTCAGTTATCTGATACGTAATTTTGTTATTTTCTGCATTTTGATTAGGTAAGATTTCTTTATTTAGTTTTTTGCTGGGTGTCGTAAAATTTTAGGCGTATTGTTAACATATTTAATAGCAAGATCTTTCTCACCATTTTGGATACGGCGTTGTAGTTCTTCCACCAGTTTTTTCATGTATTGTTGTTGATATGGAGTTTGATCATGGTATACTTTAACGGGTTCCATTATTTTCGATTTATTACGTATAATTGTTCTAGCTGTTTCTTCTGCATTTAAGTAAACTTTGATAGGACGGTGTTTTCCTGACTTAAATTGGCCAATGCGGTGAATTTTTATAGGATCTGTACATTCAGGAAAAGCAGCTTTTATTATTCTAATGACTTCCTTGCTGTCCGAAACTACCCGATCCTCCCTCTTATGTTCTGTAGCTTCTGGTATTCCTGCTATGATTATGTTTTTGCGCCTAGCCTCTCTTTCGTAAAGCTCACAGACGATATCTTCTTGGGTAAATTGCGGGGGTATCTGTCCAACATTAGAAGTTATCTGCACATTTTGAACATTAGTTTCCAGGTTATTGATTTTGGTATTGGTTAAGGTATTTGCAAGTTTCAGATCATTTATATCAGACTTAATTTTGGTTTGTTCCGTGACTAGATCATTTGTAGTGTTTTGTAATTTCTTCAATTCATCTCGCATAGCTGACACATCTTCCGAGATTTTAGACATTATTACTGTTTGTTTCTCAATAAGGCTGTTAAAGCTTTCAACGAATTCTTTGCGGAAGTTGGCAAATTCATGTCTCATATCGTCATATTCGCTTTCGGGCTGCTTCCTCTTGCGTAGAGTTATTTGGGAATGCTCTGGTTCCTTCATTTGTAGTTTTGAGAGGTCAGGTTGAGAACCTCCACGTGCCATTGACTCCCTCGGAGATCGCAATACACTCATTGCAATTTGGGTTATGTAAGCCCTCCTTTATAATTTGCAACGTCACTCGTAAGTAAATCGTTCTTGCTACGGCGTTGTCGTCACTGCAGAGCAGGATGAATTATTAGAGCCCGTCTCTTGCACACCGCGAGTCTGAGGGGGACGGGGCACCGTTTCAAGCTGGATGTCTCGTCGAATCTATGTTCAAAAAATCCCAAATCACACGCGATGCGATAACGAGAAACGGAATCTATTGTCTTTCGTATTGAGTACAAAACTGTAAGCCAGGTAGTTAATTTATTTTAAATGAAAACTCAGGACACGTCCACCTTCAACGCTGTCGTATAGAAATCGTATAGAAAAATCGCGTTAGTATCCTACAATTTGAAGTACAATATGCATATTATAGTTAAGTTTAATTTAGTTCATTTAATAAATGTTTGTCTGTCCGTCCGTGTGGTGACGGATTAAGAATACAGAGTGTCACTACGCTTATTCATCCCGTGGGTATCGTAAGAGCCAACTAAGGGAGAAAACTACGCAGAACACCAGCACTGCAGAGAGAAGGAAAACTTGACAGAAACCCAATACCAACCCGTCTGGCCAGCGTGGTATAGTGGGCTAAAACCTCCTTTCTAAGGAGAAGCCTATGTCCAGCAGTGGACTGTTAAAGGCTGTTGATGATGAATAAATGTTTGTATGGTGACGGATTAAGAATACAGAGGTTCACCACCCCTGTTCATCCCGCGGGTGTCGTAAGAGTCGGATAAGGTAGCAAACTACGCACGACAACAGCACTGTACAGATAAGGAAAACTTGACACAATCACTATATCAACCCGACTGGCAAGCGTGTCATAGTAGGCCTATTCTGGAATATAGTATTTTAAAGAGGGACCTATGTCCAGCAGTGGACTATTAAAGGCTGTTGATGATGATGATGATGATTATGAATCAATTGACAACGTACGTCAGACCTCAGTCATTCGTAAACCATTTTACAAAATTCAAAATATATGCGTTAAATTAGCCTCTGTCTACCAGTTAATGTATAAAGGCGTGAGTATATGTTATAATGATTATCATTTTCAATTAAATTTTGTTTCTATGAAAGATTATAGAAACAAAATTGTGTAAGAACATTATAAGTCGTATCAACAGTTTTCTGTGAGGCTGTGGTATCACTCCGGTGAAACCGGTCCATTTGTGCCAAACATGGCTCGCCCACGAACGGTTTGTGTTGTCTTAGCGGACATAAAGGAGCCTCAATTGAAACCCAAAAATACTTTGGAACGTTGTTTAATAAGAACTATATAAAGATTACAATTTTCGTGCTAATTGTGCGAAGGTTGAATTGAGAGTGATACAAGTGGGCAGGTGGTAAACAAATAAAAATATAACGCCTATGCGTTTTAGAACGCAACCTGTACGGCATTCTTTTAACAGGCACTTGGCCTGAACATACTCCCGCCCGTTGAAAGGCCCAGTCTTTCAACAGCAAAGTTCTTCATTGGTAGGTAATGGGCACAGTCTCGTAAGTGGACGTCGCACCTGACCTCTTGTAGTGCGAATGTCTGCAACTCTTGAAATGCTGTCCGGACCAGGAAATAGATGTGTGACTCGTCCTAGACGCCAGTTCAATGGAGGAGCGTTATCCTCCTGAAGTAGGACAAGGTCGCCCACGTTTAGCCTTGCATGGTTGACCCGCCATTTCGTTCTCTGCTGTAGCTCTGAAATGTATTCTCGCTGCCATCTCTGCCAGAAATGTTGGTGAAGTTTTTCAATGCGAGCATAGCGTCTTAAGTTGTCTTCCTTGCAGTTTTCCAAAACCGGAGAAGGCACCGCGGTCAGAGGTCTCCCGATAAGAAAATGCCCAGGGGTAAGGGATAGTAGGTCGTCGGGAGATGCGGATAACGGGTATAAGGGGCGACTGTTAAGTATCGCCTCCACTTGCGAAAATAGTGTTGCAATTTCCTCAAACGTTAAATGACTATTTCCCATAACTCGCCTTATGTGAAATTTTGCAGACTTAATCCCGGCCTCAAAAATACCTCCGAAGTGAGGGGCGTAACTGGGTGAGAAACAAAACTTTATACCTTCCTGATTAGTGAAGTTCAATAAATGGTCTTGGTTCTGTTTTAAAAATATACCCACCTCCTTTGAGGCAGCTACGAAATTACGGCCGTTATCGCAGAATATTTCCACTGGCTTACCTCGGCGAGATATGAACCTACGAAGCGTCATAATAAATGCATCTTTTGTAAGGCCACTCACAGCTTCCAAATGAACACACTTATACCGCAAGCAAATGAATAAACAGAGATAACATTTTACCAATCTGCTGCCACGGCCCTTACGATTCAAAATTTGAAAGGGACCAGCAAAATCCAGTCCTATAGACAAAAAAGGTAAATCTGGTGTGATTCGCTGCGTTGGTAAATCACCCATTTTTGGACATAGCGTTTTACCACGCATACGTCTGCAGCACACACAATTGTTGACTGTCCGCCTGGCCAGATGCCTACCATTAACAGGCCACACAGTTTCTCGGACTGCAGCTAACAGTAATTGAGGGCCAGCGTGAAGGTGTTTTAAGTGTTCCATTTCAAAATATAATTTAGTAAAGTGATGAGATGCATGAAGCAAAATAGGATGCCTTTTATTATAGTTATAATTTGACCGATTAATTCGCCCACCCACTCTTATTACATTTTGTTTATCCATAAAAGGAGATAAAGCTAAAATTTTGGAATTTGGACTTAACTCTTTATTTTTAATTAATAATTGATATTCAGTTGGAAATGACTGAGTTTGAGCTAAACCACAAAGATCATGAAATGCTTCAGTCAACTCATTCACAGTTAAGCATCCTAAACGCCCCTTTTTTGGATTTTTTAAATTAAATATGAACCTTTTAACGAATGCAAAAGTTCTTTGAAGTTTAGTTAATTTCGAGTAATTATTGAAGTTGATTATCGGTTCTGCTGTAGAAGTTGTATGCGATTTAATTTCTGGTAACTCACTATTTTCAATACGATTTTTAAATACGGGCCAGTCAGATTCTTGTTTTGTTAAATATTCAGGACCTGCCCACCATAAAAGCCATAGAAACCAGCTGGCTGGCGTCTACCCCCCTAGAAATTAAATCGGCTGGATTGGAAGATGTGGGCACGTAGCGCCAATCTGTTGAATTGGTGATCTCGCGAATTTCACTGATGCGATTGGCAACGAATGTCTTAAGATTGCGAAGATCATTAGCTATCCAGGCTAATACTACGTTAGAATCGCACCAATGTACAAAACGATCTGGTTTGGATCTTAGTGATTCTGTAACAGAATGACAAAGTCTAGCTGCTAAGAGTGCGGCACTTAGCTCTAACCGTGGGATTGTAGTGGTCTTCAGGGGCGCAACTTTAGATTTAGCGCACAATAATCTGACTGTGATTTCACCATTGACGTTTAACGATCTCATGTATATACATGCACCATAACCTGATAGAGACGCATCACTAAAAGAGTGCATTTCAATATATATAGCAGAACTACATAGAACCGGTCTACTTATTTTTAAATTTAGAATGTATGGTAAATTTTGTTGAAATTTAATCCACTTATTTTCGATCTCTTGAGGGACTGGTTGATCCCAGTCAACCTTTAATTCCCAAAGATTTTGTAAAATCATTTTAGTTTGTACTATACAAGGACTTAACAACCCTAAAGGATCAAAAATCTTAAATGAATTTGACATGATTATTCTTTTGGTAATATTATCACTGGAGTTAAAATCCTTAACTTGAAAGTGTAAACAATCATCTGATGGATTCCAACCCAACCCAAGAGTACTAGATGATTCACTTATTGTTAGGTTTTCCTTTGTGTTTATATCAGAATCTTGAAATAGAGTATTCAAATTCGTTTTGTATTTTCTTAAATTGAAGCAACCCGTTTTTAATGCTTCTGAAACGGACCTTTGAATATAACGCAACTCGTTTTCGTCATTAGACCCTGTGATCATGTCATCAACAAAGAAATCATGCTGTATAATATTTTTAATTAATTCGTCACCTTGTTCCTCTCCTAGCTGGCTCAAACATTTTGTACTTAAATAGCTCGCACTTGCAGTACCGTAAGTGAGAGTATTCAGCTGCATAGTTTTGATTGGTTGTGACTCTTCATTTCTCCATAATATGAGCTGTAGCTTACGATCATCAGGGTGTACTTGCACTTGCCGATACATTTTTTCGATGTCACCCGACAAAATGTACCGGTATTGCCTTGCTCTGATTAAGATTGAGAAAAGAGAGTCTTGGACATTAGGTCCTACCATGAGGATTTGATTTAATGATATGCCAGAAGAGGACTTAGCTGAACCGTCAAAAACCACTCTGAGTGATGTTGACTCACTATCCTTAAAAACTGCATGATGACATAAAAAATAACTCAAAGGTGGCTTAGCAATAAAAGACTCGGACAGATGCCCTAAGTCTTTATACTCTTGTATAAATCTTGAATACTCTAATTTCAATGATGGATTTCGCTTAAATTTTCTCTCTAAGTTTAAAAAACGACGCTTAGCCAAATTATATGAATCACCCAGACAACCCGGATCATCAGTTAGAGGCAGTCTTACATTGAACCTGCCTGTGGACAATCTAGACATATTTGCGTAAAAATGATTTTCACATGCCTTTTCTTGGTGGCTTAAAACCTTTGCCTTGGGAATCTCTTCAAGTTCCCAAAATTTAGTAAGGAATTCGTCAATAGAGTTACGCGAATTTTGGGCATTCGCGTTATGATTGCATTGTACGTAGTTTTGAATTAGATGTGTGTTTGTAAAATTTGTTGGGCCAGTGACCATCCAACCCAATTTAGAATTTTGCAATTTAGGCCCATTGGGAGCTAAAGAAATTTGTTGAGAATTTAAGATATCCCAAAATAAGTCAGCCCCAATTATCATATCTACAGGGCCTGGCTGGTAGAAGTAAGGATCAGCTAGCAACAAATCTTTCGGTAAATTTAGTTCATCGAAATTTACTCGAGACCTAGGTATATCTCCCGTTAACACCTTTTGTACTAAACATGTCATTTTAATGCTAAAATCACTAGTTAGGGAATTTAATTGAATATCACAAATCTCAGTGACATAATTTGTACAATTATTTCCAATGCCGATGACCTTTAGAGTATCAATGCGGTTGGAATTTAGACCTAATAGTTCTTTAAGGGAGTATGTTATAAAAGATGACTGGCTTCCGCAATCCAACAAGGCGCGGATCCTTTGTCTTTGGTTAGTGCTAGGATTACACACTTCTATCAACGCGGTTGACAAAAGTGCCTGGTTGCAATTTTGACTAGAAAGTGTAACCATTGCTGCTGATTTAGTGATGACTGCATTATTTTCTAAGTTAGCTGAATGAAGCAAACTATTGTGCCTACCTTTGCATTCCCGGCACGGCCCCATACGGCATTCATTACTGGGATGCCCTTGCCTAAGACAATTGGAGCACAACTTATAGGTAGCCACATCAGCCAATCTTTCGTTTATAGTTTTGGCTTTGAATACAGGGCATTCGTATATTTTGTGATTGTTATTACAAATAATGCACAGGAAACCCCTTGAACGAGGTTGATTCGTACTCGTAAATGATTTAGTGTAAGAATCTTTAAAAGACTTATTATAACGAGTATTATTAATACTCGGTCTATTGTTTGATTTAGCTTGAAAAGATGGTGATCGTGACGTAGATGGAGTGGGATCACTCTGTTTATCTTGTTTGCTGTGATTAAGTGCTTCGATTACGTCAGCACGATTAATTAGGAACTTGTAAAATTGATCTAACGTTGGAATGTCATCATCTAACGTATTACGGTGTTCCTCCCACTTCATCTCAGTCATCCTATCCAACTTAGATGACAACATGAATATAATAACTAAGTCCCATCCGTCTGTGGGCACAGATAAGTTGGATAAAGCACGCAAGTTTTTAGTGACGTGGTCGACTAAAAATCGCAGCGATTTCTCAGTCTCACGGTTGAGAGTTTGAGTATTAAACAGTGACTTAAGGTGATGATTTATGAGTAATCGTTTATTATTATATCGCTCGCCGAGAAGCCGCCAGGCCTCCGCGTAGTTAGCCGTTGAGACTTCTAAATTAGATATAATGCGAGCAGCTTCTCCTTCCAAATATGAGATGAGATAGTGGAATTTATGGATTGGTTTTATACGATTATTATCATGAATCAAGCCTTCAAAAGTATCTCGAAATTGTAGCCAGTGGAAATACGAGCCATCAAATTTTTCTATCTGAATCTGAGGTAATTTAAAACCATGTTCATTATGATCGAGCAAGCACTGAGTTTCATTAGCAATTGATTCGCGTCTTTGCTCGTTTTTATTAAATTTTTCAATTAACGTTTTCGCTTTCGCAATGTTAATAATGATATCATGCTCAATTATTTCTCGCTCATCAATTTCCAACTGCATATTATCTGCATCTAACAACTCAATGTCATTTTGTAACTCGTCAAACTTAACAGATAAGCCCTCAAATTTAGTAAGTTTAAGGCTTAGCTCTGCACTTTCAATATTGGTTAATTCGACCTTGTAACTGACTTCTGACAAATAATTTTTAAACTTAGTTATTTGACCCTTTATTGAACTTCTCCTTACCTTTAAAGCCTTTAATTTACTTTTAGATTCGACAATATCTAACTCACCACTTGGATCAGGCATTGTAAAAAATATGAAAATAAAGTAAACAAGTAATAAAATCTCTCACGTCCCTCACTCCGTAGGCTCGGCCGATAAGAAACCGGTTCCGCGCTCAGCTGACGAGGTGCGCAACAACCGCATCGGGCGGCAGCGATTGCACCCAGCTGTAGGTACTGTTCTGAAATTGTCGGTGAGACGTGTGAATGTCGCTTTATAAATGATAACAAGTTATGAGAAATAGGGTGCTAACACTCAAACTAAAATTAAAATAAAAAAAATATCTATAATATAGTCACGCCTGTTATCCTAGAGGAGTAAGCGGGTTAAAATACGAGTACACCCTATGTAGGCTGTACATATATAAAAACTGTCGGATGTAGACAGCTGTTCTATTTCACCGTTAAGCAAGTACGCGGCTGTAAATGTTACAAAATATTAATATAAAATAATATGCAAAACACCTCTGTCTACCCCTTCCGGGTTCTCACCAGCGTGACAAAAAAATTTTTTAGACCCAAAATTAAAGAACAGCGTAATCTATAAATTGATGTAGGTACCCACTTTCTACTTCTTAAAAAAAAAAATTTATTGCATTAAAATTAAGATGCTAAACCTTCATAAAGAAATACCTTCTAAGGATTTATAGTTTGAAGTGTATTTCATTAAAATTACATGATATTATCTTACGCAAATAATGTTCATAAAATATAAACGATGGATAAATGTTATTCACTTACCGCACAAAATTAACATTTATGTATTCTATCCTATAATGCAAAATTTAATTAGCACATTGAGTATTAATATGCAATTTCTTCGTACTAAAACTGTAGATTACAAGTGGAGACAATATTCAAAGTCTGATTTGGAATAAAACTGAGGTCAAGGACGGGTACTTAACTTTCGGGCGGAACCTCGACGCGCGGTGCAAAGCTTTGGGCACTTCACTGACCGAGCTGGTATCGCTGTCCTGCTGTGTACTCCTTGTGTTCCGTCAGATATTTAAGCGCCGTCAACCCTTTTGCTTGGACGATGTCGACGCCGTAACAAATGTTATATTTCTTGAAATTTTGTTGATATTCCCCTCATGGGCCACCAATTTATGTCTTAGCGGACATAAAGGAGCCTCAATTGAAACCCAAAAATACTTTGGAACGTTGTTTAATAAGAACTATATAAAGATTACAATTTTCGTGCTAATTGTGCGAAGGTTGAATTGAGAGTGATACAAGTGGGCAGGTGGTAAACAAATAAAAATACAACGCCTATGCGTTTTAGAACGCAACCTGTACGGCATTCTTTTAACAGGCACTTGGCCTGAACAGTGTTTTATTCATGAATTCTTATAGCAGGACAATCCTACTGTTATCTTATATTTTTCTCTTCCTGAAAATATTCTTAGAATATAAAATAGCAATCTAGATAAAAATTCCCATCCAATGTGAATAATAGCCCAATCAATTATACAAAAATTGTAATATAATTCAAGGAGTTCAGATACTCTATTGTTAATTCTTAAAAGACCTCTACCATTATTTCTTGTTTTCCTGTTTGTTACGAATATTTAACAACGTTATTATACGAAGGGTCATTTGAAATTACATTTTATACTGAATTTTCTTTTGAATTACACGATATTTATGATGGTTCAATTTGTAGTAAGTATTTCCTTTTGTGAATGTAAAAATTGATGTTGAATAATGTAAACATTCTTATTAAACAATATATGTTTAATAAGAATATAGGTGTGGTTACCGGTAGATGGTTTTCTCGATAAAAAAACACTTGTCGTACAAACAATAAAGTTTATTACTTGTTCTACAGTTCTGTCACACACTATACTAAAACAATAAGCACAAGCACAACCGTCAAGCATAAGCAGAATACTTCTGAATGATAGGAATTAACACAGACTGGAAAACAGGCAAACGCGATAGGCGTAACGGAACGCAAGCGGGTATGCATTACCCGACGATCTGAGACTAAAAGATGCGCCCGCGCAGACGGACCGCATGCTGCACCGGGTAATGCGAACGCCGTAGATATTGTACGTAAGCGGCAATAGGTTGTTGTGCTCTCGTCTGCGCTTGCTGATTTTTTATTTGCTTAACTATTTTATTATTTTAATGTTACAATAATCTTTAAATTAATTAATAAAGTGAGCAGAGCGGTGGGCACAGTTAGTTTAACAAATAAATTGGTTACTTCAAGGATATTTGTTTTAATGTTACGTAAGTATGTTATCGTAAAATACAATGAATTGTATTTTACGATAACATATACTCTATAATAATCTACTCTGGAGAGCCATGAATTCTATTGCCATAAAAATACGACAAAAACTGTACAACTGACAATGCTAGTTTAGAGGAATTTTTTTTTTTTTTTTGTTTTTTTTTTTTTTTTTTTACCACAATCACACAACGCCATCTAGTCCCAAACTAAGCAAAGCTTGTACTATGGGTACTAGACAACTGATATAAATACATATATACTGTTTTTTTTTTTTTGTAAATACATACATATTATACATAGAAACACCCAGACCAAATCAAACATTAAATGTTCATGCACACAAATGCTTGACTTGAGCGGGAATCGAACCCGCGACCTTTGGAATAGCAGTCCGTTACCCAAACCACTACGCCATTCGGTCGTCAAATTCTGTTTAATATATTTTATTTGGCTATTAATGTTAGCAAATATTCTTCCATTCCTCTATGATAGAAATTTTGAGTTCTCAGTTGATCTGTTGAGGCTTTCGTTGTGTCACGTTTCATGGTGAGGATTTCTTGCGGCACTCCGTACAATTAGTGGTATAGGACTTCAGTTCTGGTAGTTCTGGACTGAAACACAATGATCATTTAAAAAGTTAACAAGAATACAAGTACTGAAAAAAAATTATGTACCGAGATTGGTTTACGCAATTTCCTCTGTTTTTTTTAAGCGTGGGACTGCACACACAGGGGTCGAGTCGACCGAGCGAAACTTTACTCTTTCGCTGCACTTCGCTAAGCGATCGAGTTTATATAGTTATATGTATCATCAACAGCCTTTAGTAGTCCACTGCTGGACTTAGGCCTCTCCTTAGAAAGGAGGTTTTGGCCTGCTATACCACGCTGGCCAGACGGGTTGGTATAGGTTTTGTTTCAAGTTTTCCTTCTCTTTGCAGTGCTGTTGTCTTGCGTTGTTTACTCCCTTAGTCGGCTCTAACGACACCCACGGGAGGAATAGGGGTAGTGACACTCTGTATTCTTAATCCATCACCACACGGAACTTACGGAACGGAGTTATATGTATGAAGATCTTTAATTATGTATGCTCTTTAGTCAGTATTGTCAAGTTATGTAAGCAATGTTAAACACTTCAAGCCCAGCGTCATATTTACTATAACTAACAGTACACTTACATACACAGATTCCTTAAGAAGGGAATCCCAACTATGCCTACACATGAATTTGGCACAATTTTGGTTGTTGATATTCCTCATACACAAACTGAGGTTTAATGTTAAATTATCCGGATACCCGGAAATGTGTTTTGTGTTTGTGTACAGAATCACCGAACCAAATAATTCATATAAATTTCATGAATACGCAACACTTTTAGAAATTATTAAATATTACGTTGTTCGCAGATATTCGTTTGTAGTACTGTTATTTAGATACATTTACAAACAATAATTTATTAGATATACCACACGTGATAAAATAAATATAGATTTATTTTATCACGTGCGGTAAAACAAATTATTGTGTATATCTGAGTGTATCTCTATGTACACAATCCTTTATTTTAACTACTGAGCCAGTTAAAGGGCAATGTTGGCCACAAAACCCTCTAATAACGCATTTTACAATGAGCGACATTTTGTCATTTTATTCTTACTAAATGTCTATATTTACCATATTATATTAAAACCATATTATACAATATTATAAACAATTTTTTTACTAGACAGCTTAAAAAAAAAATGTCATACATATAAATTGACGACCATGGATTTCAAGGCATAACTTGCTGGTAAAATAGGTGCACCGCAACTTTTTCAGCGTATGTATTACTATGTTTTCACGGAACCCTAATTCTTTTTACAAATAAAAGACCTAAGTTATTTCTTGTAATATAAGCTACCTACAAAAGTCTCGTGGAATCTATCCTTTCCGAAGGTTATCTGGAACCGTATACTTATTAGATGACTTTTATAAGCCGGCGATAGCCGCCAGCGGAAGACCACCAGACAGAGGCGAAAGTCAAGAGTTCCATTACCCACCTCCTAGTTACAGCATCAAATCAGTCCCAAAATGTATATTATTGCTATGAGAACGAGTGTTATGTGTCTTTAACAGAAAGGGACGATTCTGCAACAACGCGCATCATACCTACTGGGCCAACGGTTGGTGCTGTGTAGCCGTATATATATACTATCGGCGCGTGAATTTTCATTACGCGATGTAGGATTTTGGATGATATTGAAGTAGGTATGTTTATCGTTGTATATGGATTTATTGGGATAAGCACTTAAATAAGTTTAAATTACATTCCAAGATTTTTTAAACAACGATAGTTGTATAGTGATGAGTAGTGATTATTAAAGCGTAAGATCGAATCTAGTGACAAGAAAACCCTTTCACGACGGTTGTAGATGACGTAATTTGAAGTTCTTTTTTTTGGGTAGTACAACAATAGAATTACATGACATGTTCCATACATAAGAGGCAAAAGAGGTCTCAAGGACACTCTCAAATACTGCCACAATAATTTCTCTATTCCTTGAGAAAAGTTTTTTTTAGATGACTGGTATTCTATATTCCTTTTCTTAACCCCTGACATCGTGTAAATAAAAAGGTGATCTGTTAAAGGCTGAAAGAATAATCAAACAGACAAACTCATTTTCCAATAGTCCAAGTTATGATCTGTAGTAACCTATCTATCTTCAATTAGAGAGAGCAGATGTCTAAAAGCTAGTTTTAACGAATATAAAAAAAGCAAATTTTTTTTTATAAACAAAATAGCTTCCTTATTTTAATATAATAAAAAAGGATTAGGTAATATAATGGTTTGAATTATTTATATTATAACTATTGTTTGTTAGGAAATATCACTGACCCAACGATTAATGAAAATTCGTGTTCATTCAAAGTTATTGATAACAATCGCAAGCTATAAATGAAGGCGCTCAATTTCCCCGATCATACTCAGAAAATACAGGAAGCTGTAATTGTTTTCTTACCAAATGATAAATCTTTCTAGAATAATATTTGTTAGTATAACTTTGGAAACATATCTGATTATTTGTTTTCCAGAACCGGGATAATAAAGATTGAAAGGATCTCTTTATAAGAGATCCTTTCAATCTTTATTACGATAATATAGTTACGATAATATTATATTGTCTTTTTTATATTAGCTATATTACCGTCCTAAAATAAACGAAAGCTCTGCTACGAATTATAATGAAGAATCGTGTTTATTCAAGTCAGAAACATTCACAGAGGCGCTTAAGACGTAATGACAAAATGGTGACAGTTTTGCTTTCCTGTACGCTCTTACTATTTTATTTTATAAACGATTTCATCATCATCATCAACAGTTTCTAATAGTCTACAGCTGGACATAGGTTTCTCCTAAGAAAGGGGGTTTTGGCCAGGTGGGTTGGTATTGAGTTTGTGTCAAGTTTTTCTTCTCTTTGCAGTGCTGTTGTTTGCTTCCTTAGTCCCTTAAACGTGAATAGGAACAGACAGACAGATAGACACACTTTCGCATATTAGTAAGGATGTACACTTTTGTACATTAGCGAACTTAATGTAATGCCCTGGGTATTCTCTTCCAGTCAACCTTAGGGTGGAGTAGAAATCTTTAAGGTAGGTGCACAAAGGTTACAAAATCTAATCACGTAAATTTACACAGTCCCGTTGATACATAAACTTATACATATATATACATGTATAAACACATGCAACACATACATTATATACACATATACATGTTTCTGGATAAATATCTATATGTTACATATACACATATACGTTTTATAATTCACTGTGAATATCAGAGTATAAAGTGTACTTGATAGTGATGTGGTTGTTTCTTTTTTAGTTAATACTGAGTATTTTACATATAATTTATACCACGTTTTATAATACTTGTATAAATTTAGTGGATTACTCAAATTTGAAGCACCGTTATGCTTTGCAAGTGTAAATATTTCAATAGCGTTATGAATATTATCAATGACGAAAGCACTAGATCAGTTTTGGTCACAGTTATTAGTCCTGATAACAGTTATCATCTGCCATTATCTGATTAATGAGGGTAGATTATGTATTATCAGATAGTGGAGGTAATAATTAAAATATATCAGTAGTGTATCAATCAAATCCAGATCTGTGCTCTCTGAAGGTTTATTCTGTTGATAGAAATGTAGAATACAAGCTTATGCCCAAAGCTCCGGCCGCGTTAAGGTGGTTTATGTGGTTCCTCAAGAAACAATGTTTCTCCATGCCAAATTTTATAGAAATCGGTTCAGTAGTTTGGCCCTGAAAGCGTAACAGACGGACAGAGTTACTTTCGCATTAAAAATATTTGAGATTGTAAGTTTGAAAACTGCTTTCTAATATCTGTTTATGCAGTCTGTGGTTTATAAGATTATAGGACAGGAAGGAGAAGGTTTTTAGTAACGTATATCAATATTTATACTATAAATGTGGAAGTGAGTTTGTTTGTTACGATTCCACGCCTAAAACACTAAACCGATTTAAAAATTTCTTTCCCCAATGGAAAGCTACATTATCAGCCACTAACATAGGCTACTTTTCACCGTGATAATGGACATATATTTCTTTGCCGTTAGTGAAACGATTTTAATGATAAATTTTAATTATATGTAGGTATTCGGTGGGAAGAGGGGGACTGTCAGGGGCAGCGCGCCTGTCCACGGGCATAATCATTCCCACATCCCCACATCAGCCGTTATATAATCCTCATTTTAAAGAATATAAATTTATATCACTTTGAGTCAAAGCAGCGCATTATATTATAAAATTTATTAGTCAAATTACACAGGTCACTGCCCTATAACACGGTATAAATTAAGCACATACAAGACATATGTATATAAAAAGCGATTCACAAAGGAGTATTGAAAAGGGATGATTTGTTTGTTTTTCACAGCAGCTGTTCAAGCGTGTAATTTTCATACCACAAAAGAGTTTGCCAAATAAAGAACATCACCGTACATGCATATAACCTAAACTACTTCAGGTTTTTTCTTTTATTTTCATCTATTGTAAACGACCCTTTTTTTTTTTTTTTTTGTTGACGGGGTGGGAAATCCCTTCGGATCTCCTGCTCCTCGGGGCTAGGAGCTAGGAGTATGTGGTGATTCCACTAAAAACCACCCCGACGGCCGGCCTCAGGTGTCCTACTCTGGGAGGACCCGGACCATGTTATTTCAGGTCCTCCCCGAATTGACACCATGCCTAGTCAGGCCCTATCCCAGGGGAAAATCACTTCCCCCCTCAATCGCGACGTGGCGGCCCAATTTCGTCTTAATGAAATCAGGCCGCCATCCTATCCCCTACTGCAACATTCAATCAGCGACCAGAGGTCCCCACTCTCTGGCGGCCCGCGGCCCCGTCGGCGGCTGGTATGGTCGCCGACGTCCTCTACGCTCAGGATCGGCCCTCTCCCGATTGTAAACGACCCTAGGATTACAAAGATGCATCTTTGTTTAATTATAAGGTTACGAAATACTGTTACTTATACAAATTTAAAAAAAGAAATCTAGACTTACCAAGTTCATTAAAAGACTCTTGGTCAATTTTATTTGCCGGCTTATTCCCTGGTACTCTAAAATGGCGAATATTTCTTCTGATGTTTACAGAATTATTTAAAAAGAAATCTGTCGTTTCGTCCGTCGTAATAGAGTGTACGATTTCTAAAAGGGTTTTCAAACCTCGTATTTCTGAAGGAACTCGCAAATCCGAATTGAGGTCTGTATCAAACTGTGTCAACGGCTTATATACTCTAGGGCGATATACTGTAGTCTCGTCATTAATTTGTCTTATTCTTAGCTTTCACAATGTTTTTTATTTTATACATTTAAGAATAATGGCACGGATGGCGTAGTGGTTTAAGCGGTCGCCACGCCGCTTCCTACTACGCCGAGTGTTGTGGGTTCAAACCCCACATGGGACGACACTTTGTGTGATCCACAAATTGTTGTTCTAAGTCTGGGTGTTCTTTGTGTCCGTTTCATGTATGTTTGTAAAGTCCCCCGTGACATAGGATATTTTCCTAATGCGGGAGTTGTCTTTTTTAATAAATAAAATAAAAAATAAATATATGGAAAACCAACTTCTTGCGGTCGCAGGAGCCTAGAGTATGTGGTGTTTCCACAAAAAATGACTCCGACGGCCAGCCTTCCTCTGAGAAAGACTGGGACAATGTGATTCCAGTTCTACCCGAATCCACACCGCGACTGACCAGGCCCTATCCCTAATGATGTATATGGATACTCTAATCATACATGTATACCCTACCCGTATTCATTTATCGTCCTCGTTACTCTCGTATAAATCGTAGCACGTACTTTATACCATAGTTATTTTACTATCGCTACTTTAAAACTTTTTAGTACTCTATCAACTAAAGCTAAGTTTCATCTGCTTCCGCGCAAAGATTCTGAAAGACTTTCATTACATTTTTTATGGCATAGGGAGGCAAACGAGTAGTTGGGTCACCTGATGGTAAGTGACTCCGCCTCCGCTAATTCCGGTGAGGGGGAGTTTGGGCTCCGTTAACCCCACTCATTGACGTAGAGTAAGTCAGAAAAAAAGATGGGAGGACGATCTGCACTAGGGTTGGAGAAGGGCAGTTATGGACAAGCAAATGTAGAGGGAACTTGAGGAGGCCTATGTCGCAAGACAGCCTGACCTAGTAACCGGTATTAAATCTTAAGTTATATACATAGTAGGCCAACACCTCCTTTCTAAGGAGAGGCCTATGTCCAGCAGTGGACTGTTAAAGGCTGTTGATGATGATACATAGTGAAAAATAGAAATAAGTATAGTTAAGTATAGTTTTAGGTAAGAGTGGTCAGAGTAAATAAAGGCTATTTATTATTTTGGATTATTATTTACCACTAACTCGGTGAAAAGGAACTAAAGAATTTTTTAACACCGGTCTTCTGTGAGGCCATGGTTTCAATATTAATAACATACGCTGCTGTGCCAAGACTTTGTAGGCAATATAACACGTTAGTCAAAACGACTGATTTAGATATATGCCTATGTTTGTCTAAATATAAGAAATGCTTAACAGCTTTAATGTAATGTAAGCCTCAACGTTATTATTATTTGTTTTATTTTGTATTTTTTTATATTTTATCAAAAAGAAAAATATTTTTTGTTACTTTTAATAATTTAAATTTTGAACATCACTTGTAACTTTGTTCGCTTGGTTGATGGTATTATTATTTTTTCACTGTGCTTGCTGTGGTCCCCTGTAAGTGAAGGAGTACACTGACTTTGTACGCGTTCTGTTAATTACTGTTTTTTTACTTGTGTATATCTTTCGTAGGAGATCCTAATAAATTTGTTTTGAAGTTTGCATCTCCTACGATACAACTTATTTCTAATTATATGTTTGTTTGCCCATCTATAATAATGTGTACAGTAACTCTATCTCTATCTATCTATCTATCAATGATGATTTACACACATCACACACATCAACACCTTTTACATTGCTGGACATAGGTCTCTCCTGAGAAAGGACTATGCGGAGGCGTACTACGCTAAAACCTCCTTTCTCAGGAATAGAGTTCTCTCAGGAGGGTATAGTTACCACGCAGGCCCGGACAACTGGTATAGGGTGTGTGTCAAGATTACCTTCTCTTTGAAGTGCTATTGTTCTGCATAGTTTGCTCCATTAGTCGGCTTTACGACACCCACGAGATGAATAGAGTTGCAGCCATCCGTGCAGTCATTTGTTATGATATCCTCCTCTAAAAGAAGACCACCGTTAGACAACACAAAGTTTTTTTTTAGTTAGATTAATATAAATGACATGGCTTTAAAAATATTTAAAAACAGAACACACTTACCAAGCAAATTATGTCTAATATCTACTCACCACAGTAGATCTTACGAGCTCAAAGTAAAGCTTATGTACTGTTCCAGACTATAACCAACTTTTCGTCCAGCCAGCCAGATTGTGTAACAAACACCAATCACAAACACTCGCATTTTTATTTTAATCATTTATTTCAAATTCACGCATCTCTCCTTCCGTGATAGGCACAGATAAGTGCCTGCCTCTTGCTTCTTCTGCTTTCGTATTTTGTGGCTTTTAAGCTGGTGTTATTAGGGTTGACATTAAATTAAAATAATTGTCAAATAAATCAGCTAGAGACAGCCAAGTGGTCCAGACCATAATTCATAAGGTATTTTATATATGCATTTACTATATGTATCGGGTAGATGTGGCTTATGCATGTATTTTTAATACATTATATATAGGCTGGAGTGATACGACGACCTTACAGAAAACCGGCGACAACCCCCCCCCCCCCCCCCTCGCCAATTCTGGAATGGTTACACTTAAAGGCTTGCCACGTATGTGCCTTGATTTGCTGATGTCAATGGACCGCAGTAGTCCCATTTTCTCAATCGCTCCCTATACCATAAAACTATATCGTTCAATAATGTTCTTAATATATCGGCAATGTAAATACAAATGAAAACTACATTATAATCCATTTTCCCCAACATTACCCTTTCTTTAATATACGAACATCCAGCCAATGTACGTACAAATCAATAACCTCTTTCCGGGGACAATTTTTCATAAACCACAATAGACAATAGGCTGAGTACACATCAATCACTGTTCCGAGCCCACGAAGCCCCTTATCCATTGTTAACGACAAAGCTCCAGATAGAAGGATGCGTTTTATCAATTTGTTTTGTTCAAAGTTCTCTGATAAGTGTCAGTTTTTTACTATCGAGTATTATTCGCTAATGAAATATCGATAAATTTAGAATTTAGATAGACTTTTGACTGCTATTCTTGCCGACAATCTGAATGCGTTACTCGGGTCAGTGGGTAAATTGACACAGTCGGATTTTTAAAGACAGTATACTCAAAGCCACATCATAAATCTCTTGAGACGAGTCATATTCAGAACTAAAGAAAACACTCGAGTATCGACTCTTAATAGCTTTCAGAAGCTTACGATACAAGAATAATAATAACCTCACACAAATCACACACAGGTGATCCCAAACTAGGCAAGGCCGGTACTGCTGATAAACATACTTATATATTTCTAAATACATACTTTCATATAAAAGATAAATTACACCCAGATATAGAACAAATGATAGGACTCATCATACAATTAACATAGACTGCCTCGGTGGCGCTGTGGTAGCGTATGCGACTGCCGAACTGAGGTTTCGGGTTCGATTCCCGACTAAATATTTGTATGATCCACAAATATTTGTTTCGGTGTTTTCTATGTATAATATGTATGTACAAAAAAGGTTTATAAGTATTCTATCAGTCAATCTAGCTTTCATAGTACAAGCTCTGCTAATTTGAAACTAGATGGCGTTGTGTGTTAGGTGTCAAAATATTATTATTATTATAATAATGTGTCCTGGGTGGGAATCGAATACACAACCTTCAAAAGCAGTCAGGATTACTGACGACTAAAATCAGTGCTTTCAATGCAATCAATACTTTTTTATAACTTTTCTAATTTATATAACTCTATATATTAGGAAAAAGGTCCCGTTTATTTCTTGTTTCCACAACTTTCTTTTTTTATGTTCAGTTCTAATTGTGTTCAGTTTGATCTAAAAACAGTCGCAAGAAGAAACATTCCGTTTTGAGCTTTGGCTCATTGGAATAGTTGAAGAGCTGTGAACATAAACTGAATGCTGTGGAACAGGACGGGGTCCTCTCTCGTGATCAAGAGTATGGTATTAATACCACATTCTTTGATATTATTCAATGGGAGTCCAAACTGCTATCGTGTGAACCAGACTAATATATTTCTGCTCATAATTGTCGTCAGAGCTTCATTATACTTGATAAGCGTTTTTTCGAGATTCCATAAGACAAAGACATTTTCGTACTTATTTGGGTCAGGAAGGCGCTGCCCGGGTCAAATTTGTTTTCGCACGGTAACTGAAATGAACTAAAAAGCATATTGCGTAGTAATTGGCAAATTTGTATATGCATCGCCAAATTTTATAACTTTTTTCAAATTTATATAAATGAAATAGTTATTTATTGACATAAAAATTTATATATTAAATAAAAATCTATATATTAGGAAAGAGCTTTGTTTCTTTATCTCTAATTTGCCGATTACGAAATCGGCAAATTTGTATACGTGGTAATTAACTATCTAGATTAATTATTTATTTTTTCTTTGAAAGGCTATCGTAATCTAAAGCAACTAAAGTTACGCCCTAAAAAAAAACCGTCTTCTAGGTAAATATGTCTAGAGGTGATTAGCGCTGTACGACCTAAATTGCACTTTATTTTGTCAAGGACAGCGTCGTTATTTATTTAATCGATATTGCAGAGCTTTCTATAGCGATGTATATTCTGTGTTAATAGTTACACTCCCAATCCGTTCTTATGATTTACATGCTTTTCCTTTCGGAGGTTTCCCTCCTTACCTAATTTTCAATCCTCATGAGTAGGATCGATATTAATCATCATCATATCAGCTGGAAGCAGTCCCCTACTGGACATAGGCCTCCTCCAACAACAAACAATATTGATTATATACCTTCTTTGTTCCTTTACATCCTTTGACTTTTAGTGAAAAACGTTCTAAAACAATTTATTCCAGCAGAAGAACGTTTCTGAGTGGCTAATAAAATACAATGGGTTTGATCTTTGTAAGAAGATAAACCTGTTAAAACAAATAAGTAAAAATGTAGCAATTTTACGATGAAATGTTTTTATGGGTGTGGAAACTTTAAAAGGCTTATTAAAAAGTAAAGGACGAGTTTGTTAATATTTAGAGTGACTGATCACGAATTGAGTGATTGGAGGAACTGTGACTGAAAAACTACTGATAAATGGATGTGTGACTCACAGTAGGATGGATAATGTAAGGAATTAATAAATTAGAGGGAGGCTAAGAATAGTACCAGTGGAAAAATGTTAAGGTGCAGTAGATCACATGTAATGCACATACTGAAATGTGATGTAGAGCAAAATTGAGTGAAGAAACTTTTTTGTACGCATATATTTTCAGGATTAGAGGACCACCAAGAATAGAAATGATGGTTGGACTATGTGAAAGGGGATTCTCCATCCATGTGCATGACATTTAGCAGTCTGGTCGCCATAGCATGGGCTCTGCCTAGTTTGGGATCAGACGGCCGTGTGTGAGATGTGGGAGGTATATTATATTATATATTATTTGAAATATGTATAAATTATGACCAACACATGTTTATACAAATAAAATCTGTTATTATTATTAAAAGATAAATAGAAAATTCGTTGACTTGACTGATGACGATTACACCAGAAACTTCATTAATTGAAAGTGTGGTCTATCATTAATAAGCACCGGTTTTCTAGCATTGTCAATAAACTATAAAACAAACACACCTGGAAATTATCGGATAGTTCCTTCAAAACTTCATTAAAATTTCATGCCTAACTTAATTCAATATTGGTTTGAATTGGAATTGGTTTTTAGGTTGCTGTATTATTACCACATGTGGTATATATACAAGTGTGGCCTTCAATATATATACAAGTTTTTTCATGCCAATTAATATAAGACACTTGCGCTTTTATTGAGTTCGTGGTTCATTAAGAGGTTTTCTTCATGGAATTTCTAAAGTGTCCTGTAGACTAACCCTTAATATGTTAGTCTACAGGACACTTTTTGATGACACTAATGTTCCCAACATTAGTGTCATCAAAATGTGGGCGCTTAATACGATTAAGCTTACCCCTTTGGGATATAGGCGTGCAAGTGTGTATATATCCTGAAACCTACATACCTACTATATCATACCTTTCTTCCGGCAAAAAAAAAACGCAGCGATAGAAAGTTTATTCTTAGTAGGGCCATGTCTCCGCAGTTAGCACATATGGGCCAGGCGCGACCGGAGTGACACCACGGACACACAGAAAACCGCAGTAAAGCAGTTCTTTCGTTGATTTTGACCGACTGAGTTAAGTTATCGAAACCCGAACCCTTCGTTCCCTCCTGATTCTCGGACGAAGGACCGAAAAGGTGGCAACTACTGACTGACTTTTGAGTTGCAGGTGTTCATGAGCGATGGTTGTCACTTACGATCAGGGGACCGGTCCACTCTTTTGCCCCCCCCCCCCACTCCGCACCCCATACCATGAAAGTAACCTATACGCAAACGAAGTCTCCGGGAAAAGCTATCTTCTAAATAAATTCACTATCAAATTAACCCTCTCATATGCCAAGAGTGTGCTTAAACATTTTCTACGCCAATAATTTCTCTCGGCGAGTGGCCTTTCATAGAGATCTGAATCATAACATCTAGGGACACGGTGCACTTAGCTCCGAGAGTGAATATCTCGTTATTTACGGGAGGTTTAACACTGAAAGGAAATAGTGCTTCTTTAGTAAGTTATAAAGTTGAAATTCGGGATCAGTTTTAGGGCTTTATTTATACTCTTTATTCTATGGTATTGCATACGAGTACAATCCTGAAAAATATAATAGTCATATGGATGGCTTTGCCAGAGAGCAAACACATTGCAAATTTAAGCACTTCTAGCCAGGTCAGTCTATGGATGGGTGAACTTCTGAAGCAATCGTTATGGGTAGTTAGAGCCCTACTAAAGGTCCAACAACAGTATTTCTACAGAAGTTCGAAATCGCCGAGTACTTGGGTTGTGAAGGTCTGATGGCAGTCGCTTTGGATAAAAAACCGAAGTTCGAAGGTAGTTTGGAAAGTTTCCCCAACCTAGTTTGGGAAAAAGCCTCATAGGAAATCTAGCTTAGCCATTCTAATATCCCTGTCCTTTTTTTTCCTTCCCTTCTTCTTATATATCTTTTCAATATACTCCTAATTTTCCCATTTTTTATTCCCAAAATGCTCATTTATAACCACTAACTTCCTCGGTGGTGCAGTGGTAACGTATGTGCTGTAACTGCTGTGCTGAGGTCTCGGGTTAGATGTCAGGGTCGGACCAAATGTTTGTAATATCTGCAAATATTTGTTTCGGAGTGTCGGGTTTCTCTATGTTTAATTATATATATGTATATAAAAAAAATTAATGTACGTAAGTATTCTATCAGTCAATCTAGCTTTCATAGTATAAGTTCTGTTTAGTTAGACATTAAAAAATATTATTATTAATACGTGATTGAGACCAAATGATAGTTCGCCAAATGTCTCTACTTATCTTGCCGTGTAGCCAGGCATGACTTTATGAGTTGAAGATATTTATTAGTAAGTCCGTGTGGTGACGGATTAAGAATACAAATTGTCACCACACCAGTGATGATGATAATGATCAGGTGACTGATCTGCTGGTTTGCCGCTTATATAAAAATAGTAAAGCTTTATTTGGTTCTGACGTCAAAATGTGGACGTCAGATGGACTGGGCAATTGATCAGTGGCATCATGCCATAAAAAAAACTTCAAGATACATACTGATTTTTGAAAGCAATAACGTAATAATAACCAAAAGTCCGTGTGGTGACGGATTAAGAATACAGAGTGTCACCACCCCTATTCATCCCGTGGGTGTCGTAAGAGGCGACTAAGGGAGCAAAGTAAGCAGGACAACAGCTCTGCAAAGAGAAGGAAAACTTGAAACAAACCCTATACCAACACGCCTGGCCAGCGTGGTATAGTAGGCCAAAACCTCCTTTCTAAGGAGAGGCCTATGTCCAGCAGTGGACTAGTATAGGCTGTTGATGATTGATGATTAGTTAATCTGCTATTTTTTGTGGTCCTGTTTCGATTAACTATTTTATGTCAACTACGTC
Organism: Arctia plantaginis; assembly: GCA_902825455.1. Lineage (NCBI taxonomy): Eukaryota > Metazoa > Arthropoda > Insecta > Lepidoptera > Erebidae > Arctia > Arctia plantaginis. Next base: position 1,680,577 of record CADEBD010000282.1, read on the forward strand.
ATATTTATTAATAATTTAAGACATTACAAGACTTAATAAGATTATATAGAAGGACTATGAAAGGTTTTATTTTCTTTTGACGGTGTACAGATAAAATGAATATACATATATATATAATATAGTATACATACAGATATACACACATATGAATACAGTTATTTTATAAAGAATCTGAAAGAGTGAGATCTCTTTCAGATTCTTTATAAAATCAAATCAAATCAAATCAAATCTTTATTTGCCAACCAAGTGTACATCAATGATCTTATAATATTATATGTAGTAGTCCCAACTCAGAAGCCTTCTCCAGGCATTGCAAAAATTTGAGAGAGAACGCAGAAGAATAAATTGTTACACAAGTACAAGCATTTTTTGAACAATACAAATTAAGTGTCTTAATAGTACAGTATAACAATCAAATAAAGCATGCAAAAATACGAAGGCACCCGACATTCTACATCACTAATACATATACACACTTGTAATATTTGTAACTAAAATTGGTCAGAATATGTATTTTAGTATCGAGATAGACGTAATCTTGGAGAAGCATTCATGATATATTTAAGTAACGAATGTTTAACGTGAAGGGGGTAAAATAAGAGGAGATGTATGATTTTGGATAGACATCACATAGTGATTCTAAATATGTATATACACACATATAATAAAGACATTCATAAATTCGAAAGCTCAAATATCTGAAATAATGAATGAACGAGAAAGAACCTAAATGTACCAAAAACCCCTTGATCTAATTTCTCTGAACACGTTGTCATCAAACATTGATGGCTTGTCCCTCTGATCCATTCCCTTTAGTGGTTGTGTGATTTGTTTGGGAATTCACCGACGTGTGGAGGCCCCAAAGCCATAAGTATTCAGTTGAGGTGTCTAAAAGGCAATCGAGGGGAGGGACGCAGTAAAAAGACGTAGATGGTCAGTAAGCAGATACAAAAAAAAATGTGAGCAATAAAAGTATTTAATTTAGATGATAAATATATACTCGTATAGTGCTAGTGGTGTTATCAATATGTTTTATACATTACATTTAAGATTAACAATAATGTTTTAAATAAGGAAAACAATTATCTACACTCTTTGCTTTTTAGTGCTATTTTATAACATAGAATACAAAGGAGCAAACGGGATGGTAAGTGACTACCGCGGTCCGTGGACACATGCAATTCAACAATCAGGAATACACTTTGACGAGCAATTGAAGACCTTTTAGGTCGTCAAAGTACCTCCCGCCGTATGTATTTTTTTTTAAAGACAACTGCCACACTAGGAATATATCCTGTATCGCGGATGACTTGAAAAACTTACATGAAACGGAGCGGTCGAGCCTGGCCGTATGTACCGAAACGTGGCTCTGCCATGGTTAAAGCTATTCGGACTACTTATGTAAAAAAGATTAGTTTCGCCCACAGCTCTAGTTTTGTCCGTGTGGTGACGGATTAAGAATACAGAGTGTCACCACCCCTATTCATCCCGTGGGTGTCGTAAGCACCGACTAAGGGAGAAACGGAGGGAGAACAACAACACTGCAGAGAGAAGTAATCCTTGACACAAACCCTATACCAACTGGTATAGTAGGCCAAAACCTGCCTTCTAAGGAGAGGTCTATGTCCAGCAGTGGACTATTAAAGGCTGTTGATGATGATTGATGACGGTTATGGCGGTAAAAAGTAGCATATTTTACTCGCTGATAAATGTAGCTGATAAGTGGTTTAGTGGTTAAGGCATTAAAGCGTAACAAAGAAAAGACAAACCCACTTTTACATTTGTAATATACTAGCTTTAGTACTACTCAGGGATAATAAACATTTTTAAGAATGAAAGAATTTTCAAAACGGATTAGTGGTACCGGAGATTACCCCGAGCATACAAACTCATTTATAATACTAGTATAGAAGTATTAATGAACAGGGATTGTTCTTTATTCATGTTAAACTGAAAAAAAATTGTTTAAATAACATCTACCTTAATTATTCCACCAATTTCAATTAAAAACTGCAAAAATATAAATTCTCTTCACGTGATAAATCTAATATATAAAATTCTCGTGTCATGGTGCGTGGTTGAACTCCTCCGACCGATTTTCGTGAATTTTGTGTGAGAGAATCTGAGAATCTGAGTGTCTGAGAATCGGCCAACATATGTTTTTCATACACCTAATTATTATTTTTTATAAAAAAAAAATGTACATGGCGAAACAACGTTTGCCAGGTCAGCTAATAAACTCTAAATTCCACAGAAATCACAGTCAGTTCATTGTAAATTGAACATGTTTTGACTATTTCATCATTTGTGTTAAACAAGGCATATCTCGTGGATATGTAGTTTCATTTTCGTGTGTTTTGTGTAAATATTACGTAATATTGTTTTGGTTTGTGTCATGTTTCTGGGTACATTGTGTAGGTAAATATGTTTTGGTATTATTTACCTAGAAACATGAACATGGTAAATTCTAGAAAAGATACCAAAAAAGAACCTTTTTGAAAATAGGCATTTATGTTTAGTTATGTTTTCAAATTATCCTTTCTATGATTTTTATAACTGTACCTGAGTTACGTTATCTTATAACGCTGAAAAATTATTATAAAAAATGACAAAGTATTTAAAAAGAAATGAAGTTATTCAATCTCTTTTTGCTAAACATAGATGGGTTTAAACTTACTTAGGAGTAGTTATTGATAAACTTCAGTGTTGCCTAATAACAAATAAAAATTTGAAATAGCTTTTTTTAATAATTTAATGATTCACCTTTCATCCCTCGGGTAGTCCTGTAGATAGGTTCTGTTGACATTAAAATAACAAAGGTAAACTGCAAATCATGCATTGTGTGCTGAACGTATGAAAGGTTCAGTGATGTGTATAGCAAATATCGTTTAACAATGCCTACAAAAGCGTTAATTAATTATTTCAGCTAAATAACGCGCCCTAGCGAACAATGGATAAAATTATAACGATTTAACGAAAAGCTTTGAAAAGTAAAGTGAATTGATAACTTCTTATAAAACAAACAGATTAAATAGTTTATTGTTTTATTAATGATCTTTTATTGAAACTTTTACTAAACGATACAAAATAAATATTTGAATTATAAAAGTTTTGATAAAGTTAGGGATATTAATGAAATACAAAGTTTAATAGAATATATAAATTAAAATTTAAACAACAAGACAGAATTGGAACAGGGCTTTTATCTCACTTTAAGAACATTTATTTATTTATTTATTTATTAAAAACAATTACAGTGTCTTTACAGGATTTATCCCAAAACGATACTGTAAGTTAAAACAGTAAGTAACAGTTATTTATATATAAAAATCATTTGCTGTAACATGCAACAAATAAATAGATGTTTGCTTAGTATGATATCTACTACACAAACAACTATTTGGGTAGATACAGAAGGACCTATATTGACCATTCTGTTAAATCATAGGTTACAGTAATCTCACATAGTTTTCTTAACCCGCCCGACCGCAAATGCACTACACACTTCACTAGCTAATGTAAGTCCAGCGTTGATTAAGCTTGCATTAGTAATATGCGTACATATGTTTGGATTAAATGACAAAGAGATAAATAGAAGAAGGCAATCAGAGCATGGGGAATAGGCTCTGGAAAACACTTCACCTCATCTCTCCCTTACTAGACCTTTGTATTTGCGAGTGACAATAGAATAGTAGCCATTCAAATTTTTTATTTTACTTATTTCCACCTAATTCTTTTCCTTTAGGTGCTTGTTTGGAATTGAGAACCTTTTGTTAACATAATGAATGAATTTAGGTATAATGTACATAAATGTAATTCAGGTACAGATATATTTAAGTAGTATTAATACTTTAGTAGAAAAAAATTAGTTACAGTACAATTTTAAAAAATAAATTCAACGCGAGTACTCTAAAAAAGTCTAAGCTAAAATGCTGCTAAGTAAGTAAGAATAGCGTGAGTGGAGCAGAGGCGTGACCTCGTGGATGCCATCGGAGTCTGAATCCTCTCGCTCGGTAGTATGATCGCCGCCATGGTACAGAGCGAGAGTGCGTGGAACTCCACCCTCTCCTTCAGCGAGCAAGTTATGCTTGAGAAGAAGATGGCGGCGCGGGACCGACAGAGGTTTAGAACTCTCCCGGCCCACCAGGCCAGATAGCGCAGAATACTCGGGCACCGGAGGTGGCAGAACGACCTCCGTCCTCCATAGGCGCAGGCCTGGGGGTGACAGGTGAGGCCATCTGTCACCCAAAGGGAACATGGAAGTTCCCACACAGGAGGGAGTCATCTACACGCCGTGGATGGTGGTTTTTTGTGCGGATCGAGTCCGACATAAGCACCCCACCGGTGGGTGATATCCGAGGGGATTTCCGCACAGGAAAAAAAAGAGGTAAAAATAAGGTATGGTACCTTGCTTTACACGTTCAATTCATCATTCATTCACATTTGTTCTATGAATCATCTTCATTATATATCTCGTCATATCAACACTTGAACCAATGCCACAAGTATTTTTTTTTTATAAAATTGGTTTCCCAATCATGACCTGAAATATGTACTTACTATTAAGATATTATATTATAATTTTTGCCTTATTATAAAAAAATAACAAAAATTCTGCAAATATTAACCTATGTTTATTTAACCTTTCAGAAAATGAAGATATAATCGGATGCCAAATACAAATTTGTAGGTCCACGTAATATTCGACCTCAATAATCTTATCGTGATGTCTTACTAAACGCATAACGGTTTCGGCCTGATACTGTTTTGTACTCAACAAACTAGAATTTGATCCAAAGTTTTCAGAATTTTAATGAAAAATTTAAAAGTACAATATTAAGTTACATTACTGTAGTTGTGTAGAAAATTATTTAATTGATCAAATACTGGAATGGAATTCTAGAAGTTCTCTGAAGAAGTATTGCTGACTGGAGAATATTTTACACTATTACCATGTGCATTAGTTCAGTTTTGGAGTCAAAGAAAAGCATACAGGCTGTGTTTTTTAATCTTGGCGCATGAACCCTTCTGACCTTTGCAGTTACGAACACAAGGCACGACAGTTTTCCACCCTTGTTATCTTTTCCTCCCTTGTTACTTAGCCAGTAAATAGGATAGTTTTGTTTTCCAAGTTCAAAATATTTGGATTGGCATCCCACGTTGTCCACCACGTCCGTGTGGTGACGGAATAAGAATACGGAATGTCATCTCCCCTATTCATCCCGTGGGTGTCGTAAGAGGCGACTAACGGAACAAACTACTCAGAACAACAGCACTGCAAAGAGAAGGAAAACTTGAAACAAACCCTTTTTTTTTTTTTTTTAACGTGTGGAAATCCCCTCGGACCGTCACCCCTCCGGGGTTTGCGGCGGGGTGGTGTGTCGGACTCGGACCGACTAAAACCACACGGTGTGCCACTCTGCGCCTGTAACAGGAGGGATCCGGGAACAGCTGTTGTTAAGACATCCGGACCCCTCCTAGCGCCAGCCCGCTCCTGGTGCGGGCTCCGTCTCAAAATTTTTTCCCTCTCTTTAGGCGACGTCCGGCACACGCGGACGCCGCCCCCTCGCGGCTGGCCAAACTAATGCGGGTGGAGGGGAAACCCACCCCGTCCACCCGCGGCCACACTCAGGGCGGCATGAGGCTGTTATAGGCGGGCCTCCGCCGCCCGGTTCGCCGGCGGCGGATCGGGTCCGAGTGGAGGTCGTCCTCCCGGGCCCTCTCCGCCGCCTCCTTCCGCGAGATTACTACCTCGCAGAAGGTTGCGACCGCGGTAAAACAACTGTCGCTACCGGCCATGGAGCGTACTACGGCCGGTAGCGAGAGATCCACCCCGATGACTGCAGTGAGGGCCCGGCGCTGAGCCGCCCATGCGGGGCAGACCGCCAGCGTGTGCTGGGCCGAGTCCTCACTGCAGTCGCAGTGGTGGCAGGCGGGACTCAGTTCCCTCCTAGCGACCGAGTGCAGGTACTTTCCGAAGCAACCGTGCCCGGAAAGCACCTGCGTCAGCCGGAAGGAAAGGGTCCCGTGCTGCCGCCCTGCCCACTCGGCGATGACCGGCTGGAGAGCCTCCACGGCGGCGAAGCCAGCGCGTGGAGTCTCCAGCCGGAACGACCAACGAGCCATCGTGGCTCGGCGAGCGGCTTCGCGCCACTCGCGCACATCCTCGGGCGGAGGGCGCAATCCGCTCTCCGCCCGGGAGTCAGCCACTCGCCGATAAACTTCGGCGAGCACTTCCGCCTCCAAATTCCACGGGGGAGTTCCGGCCAACGCGCATGCCACCTCCGTCGAAACGGTGCGGTAACCGCGTATGGCTCTGACCGCCATTACCCTCTGAGGGCGCCAGAGGCGTACCCTATTCTGGGCGGTCAGAGCCGCCGCCCACACCGGTGCACCGTACAGTGCCATTGACCGGACAACCCCCGTGTACAGCCGTCTTGTCGCGACGCTGGGTCCACCCATATTGGGCAAGAGTCGCCCTAGGGCAGACGCAGCGCCGACCAGCTTTGGAGCAAGCTGTCGGAAGTGCTCGTCGAAGAGCCACCTCCCGTCGAGGATCAGGCCCAGATATTTCATCTGGGCCCGAACCGGTACGAGGACCGAGTTGACCACGATTGAGGCGCCAGGGGGTGGACCACGACGGGGCCCATGAAATAACAGGGCCTCCGTCTTATCTAGGGCCACCCGTAAGCCCAGCGCCTCAATGCGCCCGACCACCAGGGAGACTCCCCCTGTGGCCAGGCGCGCCGCCTCTTGGAAGTTTGCCCCCCGGGCTGTCACCAAGGTATCGTCTGCGTAACAGATTACACCCAGCCCGGGGGGGAAATCGGCGCGAAGGGCCCAGTCGTACCCTATGATCCACAAGAGGGGTCCAAGAACAGACCCCTGTGGAACACCGCACGACATGGGCCGACACCTCAAATTACCTTCTCGGTCCTCGTACACGACGGTACGCTCCTCTAAATAGTCTGCCACTAGCCGCCTCAGGTACTTTGGCACCCCATGATAGTGGAGTGCTTCCCTGATGCAGCTGAATGGCAGACTATTGAATGCGTTGGCGATGTCTAATGACACCGCCAACAGCACGCCGCCACAGCTCACGGCCTCTTCGGTCACGGCCCTCAGGCGCAACACGGCGTCGACTGTCGAACGCCCCGCCCGAAAACCAAATTGGGCGTCCGACAGATCGGGGCCCACCTCGCAGAGGTGCCGGACGATGCGGGCAGAAAGAACCCTCTCAAACAATTTGCCCGCCTCGTCCAGCAGCACGATGGGCCTATAGGCCGCGACCGAATCGGCAGGCCGTCCCGGCTTCCTCAATAGGACCAGCTTCCTGCTCTTCCAGCACTCAGGGAAGCGTCCCGACGCCAAGCTAGCGTCGAACACCTCCCCGAGGCGGTCTGCCATGTGGTTGAGGGCCAGGGCCAGCACTCGGGCCGGTACCCCGTCAGGCCCAGGGGCGGTGTTCTTGGAACGGATCCGTAGAACAGCCGCCCCTACCTCCGAATCCCGGACGGGCGGAACATTATCCTCCCCGTGCTCAAACAAACCCTATACCAACCCGTCTGGCCAGCGTGGTATAGTAGGCCAAACCCTCCTTTCTAAGGAGAGGCCTATGTCCAGCAGTGGACTAGTAATGGCTGTTGATGATGATTGATGATCCCACGTGGCTTAGTGTTTATAAAACTCTTGCCGTGATTCTTTATTTTTAACTGTCTATGTTATAGTCATAAATATCTGCAAGAATTACTTTCAGCCCACTGAAAATAAACCGTAAGCTATCTGATTGAGATAAGTTGAATTACATCCTCAGTACTATTCTTGCATGGCTCAATAAGTTTGTCCCGCATAAAGAGTAATCGGGTATGAAATTACTATAATACATAAGAAGTATCCTCAAACTAAAGTCCTAGGCAGACTGAATTTGTCAACATAATCGATATCAAAAAGTGCCTGCGCAAATTGGGCTCTATTTAAAATGCCTTAAGTGTCAATCAACGCCAATCAACGCTTCTGATTGATGTACCGGCCTATGCTGAAGCTTGAAACCTTCCGTTTTTTCAATAGATATAATTTACTGTAATCAGTTCAAAGTTTGTTGGTAACCTAATTAGATTTTGGCCTGAAGTTTTAAACGCTCATTAGTTGTGGTTAGAGTAAATGTTTTGGTTAATTTTGTGGTTGTTTTATTTACTATGTTTGGTTTTGTTCAATAATGGCTTTAAATTTACGGCTACCATCCCTAAACACATCGGGATTTTTCTTTAATCTTTTTCTGTATCTAAAAACAAAACCTTTCGTCTTTATTCATACTTTGTAATTATGCAGGGAAATCTATACTAATTTTATAAAGAGGTAAAATCTGTGAGTTTATATGTTCGGGGTAGTCTCCGGTACTACTGATCCGATTTTGAAAATTCTTTCACTGTTTGAAAGGTATCTTACGCTTTTTTTTTTTTCCCCTGCGGAAATCCCCTCGGATACCACGTGGCATGTCGGACTCGAACCGACTAAAACCGCACGCCGTCTCGGGTACTAATAGCCGGGAAACCAGGTATACCCTAGAAAGGAAGTAGGTATCTTACCCCTAATTTAGTTACATTCACGCGGGCGGATCCGCGGGCATAGCTAGTATATTGTAAAAGGTTTTGCCATGGAGTTGCTGGTGAAATTTGAAAAAATACAGAATAGGTCATTGCGTACAGACAGTTACTAAAAGATGGAGTCATATTTAAGGTTAAGGTTTCTTTTACTCCATGAATAATTTAAAGCTCTAAAATTTTAGGTAAATTTTAATTTTTTATTGATTTAGAGAAGACTGAAATTAACGTCAGTTCTCCTCATATAGGGTATATGTGTAAGAGTATAGGTAATCTTCATTTTTTTTTCTAGCATATCTAGCCTACAAGGATTGGTATTTTCAGACGAAAAAAAATGTTCTTAAACTTCATTTTTAGGGTTCCGTACCTCAAAAGGTAAAAAAGGAACCCTTATATGATCACTTTCTTGTCCGTCTGTCCGTGTGTCACCACCGATTTTCTCAGGAACGGGTAAACCCAGCACGTTGAAATTTATACCAGATACTGAGGTTTATGATCCCTATTAGGTGTATGAAAATCAAGGTCCTGAGTCAACACGATAAAAAGATATGGGCAAATTTAGATTTTCGCGAAAACTTGTAAGTACCAAAATTTACCTTAATTTTCAACTTTTTTTATTTTTCAGAATTTTCTCTTTACTTGTGCTGAAATCGACAATTCAAGGTCAACCGGAAGTACCCTATAGGTTTTGGGTCGAAAACCTATATGTTAGTTCCCGTTGACCTATAATCACGAAATTTGGCAAAAAGAAAGCCTTTATTCGTGCTTACAGCACAAATAAAGGAATAATTCCAAAAAATAAAAAAAGTTGAAAGTTAAGATAAATTTTGGTACTTACAAATTTTCGCGAAAATCTACGTAAAATCTGGGTAGGTACGGAACCCTCGGCGCGCGAGTTCGACTCGTACCTGACCGGTTTTTTTAAGCTACTATTCAACTAATCACTGCCAATTCACAGCATATAAAGAAAAGATTTTTTAAATACAGATATTACTAGCTTTTGCCCGCGGTCTTCCCTCAAGAATTAAATAATACTTTCGCAGCGTAACATAGAGGTACAAAGATAGGATATATATAGATCACATATATCTCATCAACAGCCTTTAACAGTCCACTGCTGGACATAAGCCTCTCCTCAGAAAGAAGGTTTTGGCCTACTATACCACGCTGATCAGACGGGTTGGTATAGGATTTGTATCAAGTTTTCCTTCTCTCTGCAGTGCGTTTGCTCCCTTAGTCGGCTTTTATGACACGTGAATAGGGGTGGTGACACTATGTATTCTTAATCAGTCACCACACGTATATAGATAAGAAACTCTAAATATTTTACACTACTAGGTATTATAATACTACAGATTCGAATCACACATAATATAAAAGTATATTCCATTTCAATTATTCTAATTTTAACATGAAAGAAGTTAAATACTCCATTAAATAACAAAAGCCATAGTCTAATTCAAAACGACTGTTAAACAAATTATACCAGGTAAATTCCCCATGTAAAGTGTGTTAGGACTTTGTAATAAAAGTTTTGTATATTCAGAATGCAGAAGGTTTTAGAATTCAGGTACATAGGTACATTTATTTAAGGTCAAGTCAATTCAATGCTTTTGTTACTCCACAAGGTTGACCCAGATTTGGGTAAAAAATATCTGTATATTAATTTTTTGTTGAATCTTGCTTTACTTTATTATTTTTACATCTTTATTAACTCGTTTTTGTAAGCTTTTCTTTTAACTAACTGATGCAACATTTTCTTTTAACGAATTAATTCCTTAGGAGGACTGGCCTGAGGCATAAGGCCGGCTTTAAAGAAAATACCAATCAAAACACTTTTCAATGTTACCTATTACGCAGAAACCAAATAACATTAAGCAAATTATATATTTCTTAGAATAAATTCGAAAATTCCTTAAAATAAAGCATCTAAGTTATAGATGCCAATTTCTACTTTTCCATATCTAACTAAATTAAGGTTGAATTTGAAGCAGAATTTTCTGAGAACGTAATGCTCGTTTATCAACCGGTGGCGCGAAGTTTCTCAAAGTATTCCAATGTTCGGCAGTTGGCTCTATTAGAAGCAGTGAATTTGGATGTAGTGTGTTGTCTATGAATTAATTTGTTGGTAAAATATGTTCTGGAACATGTTCCTAAAGTACAATATTGTGCCAATGTGGAACAATCTGGCACATAGAGAATATAGAATTTTAAGATTTTCTATTATATATATTTACTAGCTGGTATCCATGACTTCGTTCGGGTGGAATTTTGCGCTGCCTTAGTGGTGTCGGGTGGTCGGGCTCGATTACCGGACCGGGCAAAATTTTATACAGTTTTCTGTGAGGCAAAATAGGATAAGTTACTCCTTATAAAGAAAGCTACCTGGTAGTAAAATATTATCAAAATCAGTGCAGCCGTTTTGAAGATTTCATCGCTTCCTATTTCATGAAAAAAAACTATATTCAATATTCAAATTCTCTAAATATTATTTTGTACATTAGGATCTAATAAATTAAATTTTTCATCGGAAATAACAAACCTCACGAACTCAATTATCCGTGAAAGTCATAAGCAGAAATAAGATCGAATCCAATACATAAATTAGGATCAAATGAAAGGGAAGAACAAAGAAAATATGGCCGCCGTCCGTAAACCCCATACCTAACAATTAATCATATCTAGAGATCGAATGGCGGTAGAATTTCGTCCGTTTTGAATGTCTTATCCATTGACCAGTGTTACTTGAACTTTCGTTATATACACCTTTGTACCGTGACGGGTTAAATTTATACTGAGCTAATATAGTTTGACTGCTTAGGTGGTGCAGTGAAAACGTATGTGACTACTGTGCTGAGATTTCGGGTTCGGTTCCCGGGTCGGACCAAATGTTTATATCATCTGCAAATATTGGTTTCAGAGTTTGGGTGTTTTCTTATAACATGTGTGCATTTACAAAAAAGTATATAAGTATTCTATCAGTCAATTTAGCTTTCATAGTACGAGCTCTGCTTAGTTTGAAGCTAGATGGAGTTGTGTGTCAGACGTCTGAAATATTATTATTACAGTTTCATGTAGGCGTTTTTGCATTTTAATCTTAACCCGACTGCCAAGGAAGGGTTACGCCTTTCGCGCCATCTTGTATGTTTGTTTGTAAATTGGCGTATTACCTCGTAATAATGGATTTCGACAGTTAGGGTGTTTTATCCGTCTTGAAAACCCAAGTGTCCTTAGATGGCTTTTACAAAGAAAAAACAAAATGACGGATCTTTCGCACAAAATAGTAATCGTTTAATAAAAAGAAATGGGTTTATAAAGTTTTTGATAGTGTAAAAATGGGCTGGGTCGGGTTTTTTTTTAAATTATTACTTGTTAACTTTGTGACATTGTGCAGTTCATCCGCATACAAACATTAAGTGTGCCGAATATGATAATGTTTCTGTTCGCCATATTTGTTTAGAAAAGGGTAATAAATTTCTTCACGCATTAATAAATAATATAGAGATAGTTTTTTGTATTCAAAACATTTAAGACGGAAACTTTGATAACATTTAAATTGCATCATCATCAACAGCCTTTAACAGCCCACTGGACTTAAGCCTTTCCTTAGAAAGGAGATTTTGGCCTACAATAACACGCTGGCCAGACGGGACGATATCGGGTTTGTTTCGAGTTTTCCTTCTCTTTGCAGTGCTGTTGTCCTGCGTAGTTTAGCCCCTTAGTCGGCTTTTACCACACCTACGAGATGAATGAGGGTGGTGACAATCCGTATTCTTAATCAGTCACCACACGGACTTATAATATACGCTCGTATATGTAACCGTGAGTGTATATATCATATTTAAATACTCAATATAAGAAGGTAAACTTATTTTTGCCTATATACAGTTAGCTTTTTGTTTGACAACCCTATGTCTGTCGTCCGGGTTTTTCTTTGTCTTTTCCTTCAGTGCTTAAGTACCTTACCACAACAATAACACCTAACAAACTATATATAAATAAACAAGTACATAGATAACAAGAAACAAACAAGGTTCTGATGTTTCTCACGTTTTAAACAATGTTGCGGCAACAGATATCTGGTATGCAACGTCGTGTTGCTGCAAGTTTTACGAGTCTCAGCTGGTGAGCTTTTATCGAGTAATATTTATTATTACAATGCTCGGGAGAACTCTTATTAGACGTTTTTGGGGTTCACTGGTTCGGACAAGGAAACCTTAAAGTTTTGCCACATCAGTCAGTCCTTTCACGGTTTTGCTTAGAGACTCTACCTTCTTCTCTCTTCTTCTTGTTTCTACTAGAACGCTGTAATTTGCTTCGGTATATATTAATGACACCGACTAAGTGGTTGTATGTTAATATTTAGATGAAGTCATTACTTGTATGCTCTTTAGACTCCTGAAAATAAGGTAATCAGTCGTGTGAACTTCAATAGTGCGATGCAGGGTAACATCGGCCAGTGCAACTTAGTCAAAATGTCAAGCAAATCATAGGTGCTGTGCATTTTCATGCACATACATAATTTTAATTTTATACACATACATAAGCGGCGGTAGCCTAGTAGTTAAGGCACTGGACTTGCGATGAAGAGGTCGTGGGTTCGAATCCTGACCAGTACACTACCGACGTGAACCCACTCCTAACACAAGCAATTTAGCTTAGCCCCAGCCCCCAGCCTCCAGGGTTAACGGGAACACTAGTAATTTCGGTTGCTTTTAAGAATTATTATTAATTAATAATATTATAATAATAAGAATTATTATGAATGGAGAAGTTTAAAATTCGGTATCACTCAGTTATATTCCAAATTATCATACATTTTACTGTAAAAAAACACACATTTAAAAAGTATTTTTTTTGGATTTAATATAATAACTATGCGCTGTATGTACCTATAATAATTTTTAAATTATTTAAATAAGACAAAATGTACTGAGACTCGTTCCCCCAGTCCAACCATCGACCAGGTTTTGGCGTACAAAGAATGTAACTACATCTTTACAAATAAATTTGAAGTTAAATTAAATTACAATAAAGTACACATTCAAATTTCGAGGCTTTGGTTTTAGTTTCCATAGTCAGGAATAACATTTACTCTATGGACTCCCGAGAAACTGTTCAAAAACTTTCTAAAACCTTAATCAATTTTCTAGTATATCAATTAACTATAAAGCCATGTTATTCTTGTCTGTGAACAAAACTTTCCTTGTTCTGAGTAGTTAGTAATGTACATATTATATACAGTTATAAAGAGGAATACTACTATATATACCTCACCACCCCTATTCATCCCGTGGGTGTCGTAAGAGCCGACTAAGGGAGCAAATTACGCAGGACAACAGCACTGCAAAGAGAAGGAAAACTTGAAACAAACTCTGTACCAACCCGTCTGGCCAGCGTGGTATAGTAGGCCAAAACCTCCTTTCTAAGGAGAGGCCTATGTCCAGCAGTGGACTGTTAAAGGCTGTTGATGATGATACCTACTACGTCTTTAAAGTCTACCTACGTCTTTAATTCTTTACATATACATTTATGCTAGTGAAGTCATTTACTGCTCAATAGATAATCATGAATCGTCACACATTGTCAGAAATATAAAGAAAGATATAGCGAACATTTAAACACGAAATAAAATACTATTCCCACAGGAAACCCCAATTGATTGATATTGTCTTCATTAATACGATCGAAGCCACAGTGAAAAGCTAGTTAAAAATAAGTTAGACAAAACGGAACGTAATCTTAAACTCCTTTCCCCCAAAAGTAAAAGCAGGAGTATTATATTAGAGAGCCAAGACCATTTCTGACGAAGCAATTTCGTCCAACTGGCCAAGTCACGGAAAAAGTAAATTACTTTAACTTAAGGAAATTTCAAGATTATACCCCTTGGATAAAGAATGTATGAAAATAGAGAAAAGTTTGGGTTTTTTAACTTTAATATAAATATTATAAAAACAACAATGTTTATTTACAGATCTTTATGCACTCTTGTACAACAGCGGACTTAATGCAAAGGGCATTCTCGTCCAGTCAACCTTTGGGTGGTGTAGAAATCGTTAGTAGTAAGCGCACATAGGTTGTATTACTATTCAACTAAAATATACATTACAAAACACTACATATTTAGGTCTATATAAAAATATGTATATTATAATTATATACTATAAATATTTTACACTTATATATATTTACATATACACAAACATATATATTTACATTATATTCATACACTATGAATGTAATAAAATTGGTTGGTAACCTACCGATTGGATCATTCTGCCATCTCATGAGAAGGAGGTCATGTACCTTCTTTTTAAATACGGAACGGTTAGTATACATCCTGACTTCAAGCGGGAGTGCATTCCAGGGTAGAATTGCTTGGACCGGGACAGGTTTAGAACTCCCGGCCCGCCAGGCCAGGGCCAGGTACCGCAGGCGACTCAGGCGCCGGAGGTCGCAGAACGTCCTCCGTCCTCCATAAGCGTAGGCCTGGGGGTGACAGATGCGACCATCTGTCACCCTAGCAGAAGCAGGAGCGCGTTGCGAAGCGCGCTCGCTTCCAGGGAGCAGAGGGAACATGGGGTTCCCACACGGCGGGGGTCGTCTACTTGTAGTAGATGGCCCGAGGTATGTCGGGGCACCAGAGACTTCCTTTCTAGGGTATACCTGGCTCCCCGACTATTAGTACCCGAGACGGCGTGCGGTTTTAGTCGGTTCGAGTCCGACATGCCACCGATAGGTGGTATCCGAGGGGATTTCCGCACGGAAAAAAAAGGGTAGAATTGCTTGAACGAAGAACGAAGAGTTCACGAAGTCGGAATTGTGGAAGGGACATAAAAGAAGCAAATTGTTTGCAGAGCAAAAATACATATAAAATTATTTTCCCTGGATGACTGACTTAATCATCAACGCAGAACCTGAATCGCTGAAGATACAAACTTAAAATTTTAGCAGCTGATGCTTTTACGTTGCAAGCACCCTCTAAGAAAGAATTTTATATAAATTTCACACCTAAAATAAGCGATGAACGATTGTATGGAAGTACGTCAAGTTAGAAATCAGATATGATCACGCGAGCGAAGCCGCCTGTAAAAGCTAGTGTTACGTTCGATAGCTGTGGTTTTAGTAGAAATAAATAACGAGGCTTATGAACTTGGTAACTGTTGTATTGTATAAAGTAACTTACAATTTATATTAGAGTGCATTGCGTACATAATGCGTGCTGACAAGCAAAAGGGCCGATCAAGATGGCGACCAGTGAATCGTAGGGACGCGAAAGGGAAATCGTAACAGCTAGTGCTGTATAAACAGAGAGTAATTTTCTGTTCTTTGCCTCTGTATTGGATCATTGTTTATTACTTATTACTTTATGCATACTGTTTTCAAAGGCGAATTTAATGCTACGTAATTCTAATCATAGAAAAGACAGTAGATGATAACGAAATAATTCTAAAATCTCACGTAAAGAATATTTATTTCACTACCTAAGATCGTCAAACCTAAGACACAAACCTTAACCATGTACAGACAACCGCGTGCCAAATATCGTAGAAGTCCAATTCGGTTCATTACAGTGCACGTGCTGAATATTTGCCGTATCCACGAAA
Source organism: Arctia plantaginis (assembly GCA_902825455.1). Taxonomy (NCBI): domain Eukaryota; kingdom Metazoa; phylum Arthropoda; class Insecta; order Lepidoptera; family Erebidae; genus Arctia; species Arctia plantaginis. The sequence continues at coordinate 1,696,784 of CADEBD010000282.1, forward strand.
TGCAGTCTCCAATTTGGCAATATATTCGAGGATCTTGAATATTTAATGCACGTACCATATTGTCGAGAGGAACATGAAACAATTCTTATTTAACTGAAAGTCGCCTGATTCACACCTGAGCCAAAATTAAATAATCTTTCCTTAGAAAGATATAAGATAATATTTCAAACCATGGTTTCGATGTATTTCAACGAGGTTTAGAAAGAAGGAAGACCGCCTCCCATGCCTCTGATCTATGCATTAAAAGAGGTAATAACTAAATAGTTCACTACATGTTCTACTATGTTTTTTAATTAATTTAGCATTGATGTTTGTGAAAATACCTATTTGTTTTGGAATACACCATATTATCTATTTATAATTTTTAACAACAAATTTTTTTGGACATACTTTATGTTTTGATTGAGCTTTTAGCCAAAACTAATCATACGGAAGAAACACTTGAAACACGTAATTTTCTAATACCATTGTAACAGTGTTTTCTGCAAAATAAATAATTTAAATTTGAATAAAAAAAAATATTTAGGTGAAGAAACATTGCACAATAAAAGCTAGGAAGCGGAGATATATTTTTTTTTTGAATTGATTTACTGAAGTGTAATTAATTTTTATTTATTTATTTACAGTTCATGCACATTTGGAACAAAGGAACGCTTATTGCCAGAGGCAATTTCTTTAAGTCAACCATTGTGTAATGCAGAGAAAACAGAAGGTAGATGCATTTTGGTTATAATTTGTGATATTAAAAATAGTATGTCTATGTTCGTAGACTAATTCCATTGAAATTTATAGAGCTAAGAATATACAAAGCTGTTTAAAGTAACTGGAATTCAAAGAATAGGGAACTGCTAGCAATTTTCTTTGATAGAAAAACTTGTCACTTTGTAGACAAAGCCCGTTTCTTGCAATCCCAAGCTGTTGTAAGTAAACTAACCATTGAGTAAATTTTAATTAAAAACTATTTCGATTAAAATTGTTGTCTCTATCGGTGGCCAATTTCAGTAATGAACATTCAATGTTCATGAACTGGGAGCGATTAATTTGGCAAGTTTTCAGAAAGCGTACATTTTTTGTTAGGTTCTAATCCACTATAATTTAAAGAGGTTGATTATACATCCTCAATAATATTGAGTTTATTTATTAGTTTGTTACGTTTTCATGTCTTATAAATATATAACTCAATACTAGGAGTAGACACAAAATATCACAAGTTACAAAATTAAAAATATTAAAGAGGTATGTGGAAGAAGTGACGGGCAAGTTGAAAAAGTAATCTATACGATACTACCACTAGACCATGAACATTATTTATCGTTAATATCACAAACAAATGAATTCGCTGATTTTTTTTTAATTTTTTTTTACATCAATTGATCAGTGAAGATCGACCTGGTGAAGGTCGCGGGAAGCTGTTTGATGCGGGCACCACAGAATCGAATGTTGTGGAGAACCTAGGGCGGCCTATGTCCAGCATTAGGCGGCTGAGGTGATGATGAGAACTTGATCAGTTGTTTGGCACAATGACATATTCCGAACAAGTATTCATCGCGTCGAATAAGAGATCGAGTCCATGTTGTGTTCCCACATCCACGAGGTGATAATCTGCATGCCTCAAGTACTCAACAGACATTCCTGGATGCAGTTAAGGTTATTTCTACAGTTTCTTAGTTTATTGTGAAGTTGGCTTTGATGGCTTCCAATTTATACTCATATTAGGTTAAAGTTACTTCCAATGAACTTTCGATGAATATATTAATGCTTGTGTAAATATTTTTGATTTGCCTGTAAAAAATGTAATCGTTCTGTAAGAGTTTGGGACTAAGTGAGTCAATGAAATGTAATGAAATATTTATTCAACATTGGTTTTCTGCGATACCATGGAATCACGCCAATCGAGACGCGTTGAGGCATGCCTCCCCTACTAACTATAAATTTCATTATTATGACAATTTTTTATATCGAAAAAAAAAACTTCTCAAGAATCCAGATCGAAACAGAAGTTTAATCACAAAGTTGTAAATTAATATTTTCAAATTTATTTTCAATTTAAGGTAAAACTTTACTACTTTTTGCAAAAGCAGGCAAACAGCTGATCATAACGGTTGAAGTTTGGACTCAACCACATTAGTTGACGCCATATTATCAAGAAGTTTGACAAGACTTCCCTTTGCGGTGTCGAGTGAATTATAAAGCAGTCATTAGCCAAGTTTCGTAATGTATTTATTAATGGGTGTTGTGGGTTTACTCTTAACGTTCTTGCAAACATATAGTGCAGAAAATGGAGATAAATTTCTTCCAGAAGGGGAGAGGAAATATATGTTTTTGACGTACATAATTATATATAACTCCTTCAACTGTGGAAGATCTAAGTTTCGATACATATGAAACGTCTCACTGAAGCTCACAGTAGCAATTCTTTCGTTGTATTACCCCGAGTGATTGAGGTTAGATGAGGCCCAATTCTTCAAATTCTGATGGGGGGACGTACGTACGTTGCCAGTGACCCATCTGCCCAATGCCATCCTATAACATACGAGAAATAATAATAAATAAAAGTTTGAATATTATTAAAGCGTCCGTAAGAATAGATATATTTTTATAACTTTTATCCAATAAGAAGTTAGAGTGAGACAATGTAACAAACAAAGACACTCACATTCATATTTATAATACACTGACTGTAGCCTATATTATTCCCTGATACTGTAGCTTCCCATTGGTTATAATTTTTAAAATAGGTTTACGCCTAAACCCCTAAACTGAGTTAACAAACAAACAAACAATCTCACTTTCACATTGTAATATCCTAGCAATCCGCCTCGGCTTCGCACGGGTGCAATGTCGATACTGCTAATATGGTGTCAGCGTGGAGTAATTAAATAAATAAATAAAATAAATATGATAAGACTACACTACAGGACATCTTTATACGCAATATTTATAGGCCCGTATCGCTCCTGACGGCCCCTGCCACCCGGGACGGTTTAGACATGAAAGCGTAACAAACAAACAGAAAACTTAGCTTATATTATAAATGTGAAAGGGATTCACAGCAAAAGCTACTTAATATATAAACATGGAAGTACGGATTATTACTATTCTCCAGAGTTCTCTATTCTATTCTCATCTAGTTAAGACTCAAAGTCTGACACCTTAGTGATTATGTTACAGCTGTTTTAGAAGCTAGAATTAATAGCTTGCTTAATATTATGAGCATGCTGTCGTGTGTTTAACAACTTGTACATGAACAAAGGCGCGTGTTCTATTTGTAGTCTTACAATGAGTAGACACGAGACATTACGTGCGTAACGTGAATACATTGAATTATGAAACAAGCATGTTACATTTTAAATTAGTATTTTTATTATTAAGCTCACTTTACACGAATTAACATTATGTAACAAAAATATCTTTCCTTTTTTAATCAATGAATTTTATACCTCAAACAGATGGTGCATAGCGTCTTTATTTCGTTGAACTAAGTTGACTGATTATGGCAGTGATCTGTTTTAGAAAATGCAACAGCGATACAATTCTTAGTTGTTCTTCTATTAGTTATTAAAGTCACTAAAGCTCTTCGTATATTTACTTAACAAATAGCAAACTTACGAACAGGTGGAGTATTAAGTTGTGAAGACGAATACTGTTCTGGATTTATGGAAATTAACTTTGCTTTATTTATTATATTTCAGACATCTGACACACAACCCCATTTAGTTTCAAACGAAGCAGAGCTTGTCCTATGAAAGCTAGATTGACTGATAGATTTTTTTGTTGTAAATACATACATATTATACATAGAAAACACCCAAACACCGAAACAAATATTTGCAGATCATACAAACAAGGAAACGAAGACCTCAGCACAGCAGTCGCAGACGCTACCACTGCACCACTGAGGCAGTCATGTTTCATGAGTGGTAACACATTGGTACTCTGCTTTTATCCAATATCATTTTTATTATTTTGGTTACAGCAGACAAAATTTTTGTTTTTTTTTCGATTCGAAAAGTTTCGACAAAAATATTTATCTATATTGTATGTATATACATAGGGGTGGTGACATATTGTATTCTTAATCCGTCACCACACGGACAACGTGTACGCATATACACAATATATGTTTATATTATAAACTAGCTGAGACCCGTGGTGTTACCCGCATTTGTTGTTATAACCGCGGGCAACGCCGCGGGGCGAAGCTAGTCTAAAAAAAGTAGCCTAAGTTACTCCTTATGTCATCAGCTATCTGCCAGTGAAAGTGCCGTCGAAATCGGTCCAGCCGTTCCAAAGATTACCCGGAACAAACAGACAGACAGACAGACAGACATATGTACCGTGTAAACATACATATGCATTTAGTAAAAAGCGGTTATTTTAATATTACAAACAGACACTCCAATTTTATTTATTTGTATAGAAGATAATAACAGTGTCGCGAGTTTCATGGTTTTTTTACCATCTCAAAAAATACATTATTTTCTTTGTTGTTCAAAAATGCCCAACACACCTAAAGAAGTTTTCACTTCAAAAAGTCTTAGCTATAAAAGTAATATTATTGATGAGCCACGAGCATCGCTACATCTTAAAATCTAACTGATGCTGCGTGGAAGAAGATATTTGTAACGTTTTCCTTTTTCCTTCTCTCTATATGATAACTTAATACATATGAATGAATGAAGTTTAAATATTATCCAGACCTAGACACTATAAATCTAAGGTTCAATCAAACCTTAACAAGTCCTCATCATAGAACGATCCAGACGAAAATACGTTGCCAAAAGTAGTATTCAGCTCAGAATTTCCTCGTAGGATACAAAACCCGCAATATAAAGAAAATCAAAACACAGTTTGGGATAGGGGGCTGTTACTGCTTATTTCAGGCCAAAAGATATTGTATTGTACTATATGCAAAGTACCGTCTGCAAAAAAGATCAAGACAATTTTTTTTAGAAGATTCGCCATTCGTATTTTCCAAATTTACAAAATACCTTCGTCAAAGCGACCGAAATTACAAGCACAGTAATGTATATCTGTCTCGAATCGCTTGACATCCAGAAAATTGTAAGATCTTACTATCTACGACTATCGTCTTTCTGGCATAATCCCAATTTTTTTATGAATTTCTAATATGTAACTTTTGCAATGGCAAAGGGTTTTGGTTGGTATCTACCGATCGCCCATCTGATGCCTAATCCTGCTTGTAAATGTAATCGTTTTCCAACTCACTAGTGGTTATTAGACCCTACTATGAAACAAAATTCAGTTGCACAAGGCTAAAGATTGACAAAGAACAATAAATTATAGGATACGGTATCGATCATGGCTTCTGTTCTCACTTCAATAAGTATATAATTTTTTTCTTCTTTTCATATCAGATCACTCCAAGGTAGGCCAAAACCTCCTTTCTAAGGAGAGGCTTATGTCCAGCAGTGGACTATTAAAGGCTGTTGATGTGATGTGATATCAGATCACTAACGTTCTATTGAAGCTACACTATAATTGACAATTAAAATTCATTACGAGTATTTTCGAGTTCATCAAGCGAAGAAAACAATTTCCGTAGTGACTGAAACTTTGTAACAAATGACGATAATTTTAAACTTCGACTAGACTTGCTTTAACTTCGATAGACAACCATTAATTAAATCTTAACACTTGAAAATGAACGTTTCTGCTGGGAGTTTAAAATTGAATTTTGTTTACAGCTAGTTTTAACGATAAAGTTTATGTGATCGGTAAAGTGTATCTGAAGAAACTATATACTGAGACAGATTTTTAAATAAATTATTTGATGTGTCTTTACAAGGAAAGTAACGCATGGTCATGGTTATTTTATCAGCAACAATATTATTACTTTTATGATATTTTTCAGAATTAATGATTTGAACTTTTTTTTATGTAAGTCTGCCTCCAGACCAGCAGACAGATCACCTGATGGAAAGTGACTTTCACCGCTCATGAACGTCTGCAACTCAGGAGTCACAGACGCGTTACCGGCCTTTTATGTTTTAAATATCACTTTATTTCGCAAGATTACACAAATCACTTACTAGGAGAACATACAAATCATAAAAGCTAAAAGTAAACGTTGACAGGTAGATAATTCCAAAGGAATTTTTATGCGAATTACAAAGGCATTTCTGAAATTGAAGTGAACTAAGGCAATGCGTTTGCAACCAAGGCAATTGTCCGTGTGGTGACGGTTTAAGAATACGGAAGTCCACCAGGGTCTATTCATCCCGTGGGTGTCGTAAGAGTTGACTAAGGAAGTAAACTACGTAGGACAACGACAAAAATAAAGAGACTACAACAATACCGACAAAATAAACAACTATATTTACATGGATCTTTGCCTCATAACGCTAGCTTGATTCGCATGACCAAACCAGAAAAATATGTGATGAATTAGGACTGGCAGCCATAACGGCGCATCCGGCTACAAACAGGTGTGCCTTAGATGTGCTGGTTCTTTAAACAACTTACAAAATACTCAGCCAACTCCGACCGGCTGTAAGATACGGTACTTTGAATATACGCATTTTCACACTTCGTGCAAGCGATACAGAGAATGCTTTTAATTAAATACATAAAGTCACAAAGAAAATTTTGATATTTTGTTCTCTTATTCAACTCCCTTTGTTCAATATCCGCATTGAATTTCGAATAGCTAACTAACATCATATGCGAATCACAAAAATGTTTTACATGGAGCCTTTGTTTAGACTCTACAATTTTTAAGATGGCAAGATGGCGTTAAATGGCAACTTCTAAACTTTAGAGGTTGCCATTTAACAGTAAAAGTACCATATATTGAACCTTCGAAATATTATTCTTTTAAAGAGATAAGTAAGTATTATTTTTTTGATATTAATTTCCAAGTCTACAAATGTCTATGATTACATAATTCTTTTACCCAGTTTAATCTACCAGAAGGTCACTTTTCGCGGTTAATTTGACAATATCCTTCTAATGATTGTTAAAGATATATTTACGATACAAATGTAGCTTTTCAAACCTTTACAATTGCCTACTGACCGAAAGAAATTGAATTGAGGGGTACATTCTGAAGGGAGCGAATTCTGTCATAATGTATTTCAATATATGTTTGAAGATACAATACTTCAATATTTCTTTTGATATCTTGATTTTGTCAATATTTCATACACCAATTAGTTGTTACTTAAGCATTTTATTAAATCTATATGCGCTTTTGTACATCGGATGACTTAATGCCCAGGGCATTCTCTTCCAGACAACCTTTGTAGAAATCTTGTAAGTTAGGTGCACAGAGGCTACATATGTAATCAATGAAAATATACACACAGTTCAGTACATATACTAGAATAGAATAGAAGAATAGAATACCAGTTTATTATATAAATACCATATATAAAATTATAAAAATATTATATAACAAATAAGACATATACATAAACATTTACATTACATTCATACACCATGAGAACGCGAACATCTCACACACGGCCGCCTGATCCCAAACTAGGCTGAATCTGTACTATGGTAACATACTTATATATTTCTAAATACATACATATTATAGATAAATGACACCCAGACACAGAACAAATGACCGGGTTCATCACACAAATATTTGTCCTGGGTGTGAATCAATCCCACGACCTCTGGAGTAGCAGTCAGGGTCACTAACCAGTAGACCAACAGGCCAATCAAATAAATGTAGCTTTTTAAAAAGTAAAGTCAATTAAGCAACTAAGGAAAACAATTTTTTGAATCTTGATAGTGGTCGGTTTTTTTACAAATAACTAAACAACAACAAGAGAAAATAAGAACCTATTACATTTTTAAACTGCACCCCAAAGCCAATTTTCAATTTTCTCTCGAGCTAGGTCATTTAAATGACTATAAAAATGACCGATTTCCCCATGAAAATATTTTTAAACACATTCAGAGCTTCTAAATCGTTTTTTTTCTTCTAAAGCCATGACTGGAAAAGCATCAAATAGTGTTATAAATCTCTATATATCCCCATTAAGAATCCCATAAAACGATAATAACGCGATTTCTCCTACTTTCAGACCATTTCAGCAAGCAGTTGTATGTTCTTTATAAAGTAATTTTCATGTTTTTTGTAGTATAAGGGGCAAAATAGCACACGAGTCACCTGATAGTAAATGAGAACCTCGCCCATGGTCTCCAGCTACTCAAGAGATAACAGAAAAAAGCCATTAATTTTCTGCGTACATTTTCCAGAGCTTATTTGATCTCAAGTAGTTTAAGCGTTTATACATGATAATTCGTGTAAAAGATAATATCATAATAATGCAAAACAGAACTTAATATTAGATGACAATTGAGATTATTTTTCATTGAAATATGATTAATGAATTAGATTACAAATTACAACCATTATAAATTAAAAGAAGATGTTTAAAACATAGTTTCAATAATTTTCATGCAAGAACCCCCTCTTATGTGAGGGTCAAGGCCTCCTCCAGATGCACTTGTTCATATCTTTGGCAGTTGCTTTCCAGTTTTCACCTGCTATTTTCATTATATCGTCTTTCCAACGAGTTACTGGTTTCCTTCTCTTTCTAACACCTGAAAAGCCCTGCCATATCACCTATTGCCATCAGTCTAGAATCCCAACGATCGTCATTCATCCTGGCTACATAACCTGCCATTTCAACTTCTTTGAGAATTTAAGTGCATCTATAACTTTAGTCTTTGCCCGTATAGTATCGTGTGGGAGTTTTTGCATTTTTCTCACATTTGTCATGCTTCTCTCCACACTTCGTTGGCAGGATCTAATTTTGTTCTACACTCGTAGTGTGTATTTCCATCTCTGACATCCATAGGTTTTTTTTTCTTTATGTTTTATTTGTTTGTCCGGTTTTTTAGTGTATTGCTTGTATATCAATGACATTGGTTCCTTTATTTAAGTGCGGAAGACACTGTCTCCTGCAACACAGTTTAAACTAGCGCAGGAGCCAGGAGATTCTCAATCATATGTGTGCCAACTTATTTGTCAATAAATTATTATTATTATAGGTGATAGAGGGGAGCAAGCAGGTATCCATTTTTTTTTAATTTATCATTTCTCTCAAACTCCAGATTTTTTGCCATGAGCCTGCCTGCCTCTCCACTTCTAGTTCGTTCGATCGTATATGCGTATAATCAAAAAAAGCCAACGTTTTGTCATAACAACGGGGCAATTCTACATGAATGTTGAATGGTTTTTGCATATGAATAAGTTGACATTCGCAGTAAATGAAGAATACAATTGTTAATAAGCTGTTTAGTGTTACTAAGGATGCTTTGTAAGTTTTACGAATTGGCAACACTGGCAAAATGCTAAATAAAATCTTACCTTCATTTCAAAATAATTATTTTTAAATGAAGAACTTAGAACTTACTTACTTATGAAGAATTTAGAACAATAATAATAATATTTTCGGACATCTGACACACAATCCCATCTAGTTTCAAACTAAGCAGAGCTTGTACTATAAAAGCTAGATTGACCGATAAAATACTTTTATACATTTTTTTCGTAAATACTTTCATATTATACATAGAAAACACCACACTCCGAAACAAATATTTGAATTGAACCCGAGAGCTCAGCACAGCAGTCGCACGCTATCAATCCACCACCAAGGTCAGGTCAGAATATCTTTTTTTTTCTGGAGAATGTGTTCTTTTGTACTCTTGACAGTGATACCAACTTTATTAACCAGTCGGCCTGTGACCACGGTCGGTGCAACGTGTTTGAAACGTCAGGAAATTCAAAGATGTGTACCTAATACACAAAACACAATTTTTCATTAATAACGATTTAAAATTATGTCTTAGCGAAAGAAGTTTTATTATTGTAGATTATTATTAAAAGGATAAAATACGATTTCTAAACTTGAAGGTACCTTAGTATACCCTTAGGGCATGGCTTTGATGAGCTTAACGACAAGGTTCGTTAATATTTAAGCGGGCTCATTAGACGCATTTAAGCAGATTAAATTGATTTCATTCGATAACTCGATATTCAATATCTAAATCCTTTCTCTGAGCATTTTTCCCAAACTACATTGTCGTCTTTAAATCTACCATACCACAACCCTAGTTCTAGATGATATCGAAGTTCTGTAGAAAGCTTGTTGTCGGACTTTTTAGGGCTCCAAGTACCCGTAATGATTGCCACAGATGTTTGTATGGCATCCGGGACCAACGGCTTCACTTGTTCATCGAGACATGGAGGGGTCTCAATATGTTAAAAATGGTTACCCATCTATAGACAGACCAGCTAGCTAGACAGACTCGGTTACCACTTAGCCACGAGCCTCTCCATATTCATTTTCCAAATATGAATATGAACAAATTGAAATAAAAAAAAAATCGGGCTCGAAAATTTATTGTACAAATAAAAAAGAGCGTATAATCTCCAAACGGTTGAATATCTTTTCTTTAATGATAGCTAAGAATACTCTTCATCAAGACAAGTCACATGGACTTGATACAAAGTGTTGAAAAAATTTCGTGACTACCCTACAACGCAAGATATACAAGTTTGTGTGCTCCCCCTCTCCAAAATTACCCCTCCGATACCCTCACTCGCTCGTTGAAGCGAAAGAATCACTTAACACCGGTTTCTTGTAAGACCATGATTTATGGTGTAGGACCATATGTGCCGAATCATGGATTTCCCATGCTGTTTTGAGGAGTCCAATAGATTGCGCTTAATAACAATCGTCTAATGTCATTCGGACGTGAATAGAGAAACTCTTTTTTACTTTTTACTTTAACTTACTTCTAAAGCGTGTCCGTTTTTTTTACAATAACTTTATTACTATTACAGTCGACAGGAAGCCGTTTCTGATTCCTTTTTATTACAAGAACAATCAAATGTTGGGACAGTGCCAGATAGTCAGTACACGGGATATCCGTTCCAGAAAAGTTTTACACAGACCATTGGATCATCTAAAAGCTAAACTTAAATGGAAAAAAGATTATATCTACGTCATCAATTCATGTCGGCAACACTGCCCTTTTTTTTTTTTTTTTTTTTTTTCCGTGCGGAAATCCCCTCGGATACCAGCTGTCGGTGGCATGTCGGACTCGAACCGACTAAAACCGCACGCCTTCGCCGGGTACTAATAGCCGGGGAACCAGGTATACCCTAGAAAGGAAGGCCCTGGTGCCCCGACATACCTCGGGTCATCTACAGACGAGTAGACGACCCCCGCCCCGTGTGGGAGCAACACTGCCCTAGGTCCAAGTGTATTGGGGTGAAAGAAAATTTTAGATGAAACATTTTTCTATTTAAATCTATAGAAATAAAATTATTTGCCCGGACTGGCTGACTGATTTATCAACGCAGAGCTTAAACCTCTGGGGCTACACACTTGACATTTTGGTAGCTAGTATGATATTAGTATAAGATAAAAACGAAAGTTAAAACCCAATAATGTATAGGAAGTAATTTTCATACAAAATATATTTTATATTTCGGACATCTGACACAAAACGCCATCAACTTTCAAACCAAGCATAGGTTGAAATATGAAAGCTAGATTGACTGATAGAGTACCTACATACTTTTTTTCGTGAACACATACATTTTGTACATAGAATATGTAAAAAGACATGACTTTGTTTCATATGAATATACTTTTATTAATGTACTCAGAGGGTGCCACCGTTCTTATTTCTCTGGAGTTGCAAGCGGTGGTAGTGGCTTACTATCAGTCATCAACAGCTTTTACTAGTCCACTGCTGGACATATGCCTCTTCTTAGAAAGGAGGTGTTGCCCTAATATACCACGCTAGCAAGACGGGTCTTAATATGGTTTGTGTCAAGTTTTCTTTATCTTTGCAGTGCTGTCGTCCTGCGTAGTTAGCTCTCTTAATCAGGTCTTACGACACCCACGGGATGAATAGGGGTGGTGACACTCCGTATTCTTAATCTGTAACCATACGGTAATATGTTTATTTCATAAAAAAATGCTTCTTATAAACCACTTTATATGTGTGTGTGTGTGTGTGTGTATGCGCGTTATCATATGGGTGTCGTAAGAGCCGACTAACAACAGTGCAAAGAGCAAGAAAACTTGAAACAAACCCTATATATGGTAGGTATAGTATAGTAGGGTAAAACCTCATTTCTAAGGAGAGGCTTATGTTCAGCAGTGGATTAGTTAAGGCTGTTGATGTGATGTGATCGATGAGTTTGAGTGTTATTTATATATAATATGTATGTAGTTATAAATGTTTAAGTATGTTTAGCAGCAGTTTGATTACCATAGCACAGACTCTGCTTAGTTTGGGATCAGACTGTCTGACTGACTGTGTGTGAGATGTGTGAAGCCCAAACATCTCCAATCGGCTCGATCCCTTGGCGCTACGTAGAGATGTGGCTTCACTCTGCATTCTCTATCGCATATATCATGGAGAGTGCTCCAAGGAATTGTGCGGACTAATACCAGCCGCAACTTTCCGCCATCGTTCCACACGTCAAATTTTTTATCCTCATCACGTGGATAGTTGGCGCTCCACAACTGTGCGCTTTTCGAGACACGTTTTGCCCCGCACAACCAATCTGTTGAACGGGTTATCGTCTGCGGTATTTCCGGACCATTACGACCTTCAAGAAAAGAGCGTACTCTTTTCTAAAAGGCCGGCAACGCGTTTGTGACGCCTGAGTTGCGGACGTTCATGGGCGGCGATAGTCACTTTTCATCGGGTGACCCGTCTGCTCGTCTGTAGAATTTTGGTTTTATTTACCTTCATAACAAATCTCCTTTTTAATACTTTGTTAGTAAGAAACCGTATCCTCGTGCTACCAAATTAATTCTTTTTCATTTTGATTTTCACTTTTAAAAGGACTGGTTTTAAATTATGTAAATCGACCCGTTCAACAATGAAAAAAAAAGACTAGATCTAAATAAAATATAATTCTTTGATTTCTGGTAACTTCCTTCTGAATTCTAACTTAGTTTTCCCAACTAAAAAAAAAAGCGGAACCTAATAATCAATTAATTAGTTCTACCTCAAGATATTGCAACGGAAATAATCAAAATTTTCTACATATAATTCAAACTTACTAAAATTTTGTCCAGTAGCTTTAGTACTATTAAATTGTAGGTATTTTTTTCTAGATAAGAGGTATTCGATCGTCGGTCCATTTCAGTTTCTGTAATCCTAAAAACAAGGACGCATCAAAATAATCAATTATGTAGTTAAAACCTGAAAGCGTAACAAAGAAGCAAACCCATTTTCACATTAATAATATTAGCGAGGCTTTAAAAACAGTTTAGTTTCATTTACAACCTTTCAAGAACAATAAACATTCACCCATGTACATTTATTACCCGTAAATTTCACTACATCCCCATTACTCTGACTAATTATGGCCAATAACGACCTACTTACGCCCTCTACAAAGGTTTAGGCTTTACAAAAGAATAATTTTTAACGTCCATTGTAAGACGCTGCGAACGGGTCTGGCCCTTAAGTGGCTATGTTATTTTCCTGTTATAATATGAGTAAGGTCCACGGATAATGGTGAGAGGAAAATGTAGTGAGTGGGCGAGATTAGGAGAGATATATGTGTTGTTAGAAACTGGGTTCGAATTCACGAGCCTTGACTTAAAAATCTCTTATGTCTTAAGAAACCCACAGGCCAGGTGGAGAGACGATTTGCACAAGATGGCTTTCAGCAGCTGGATGCGAGAAGGCCTTTGTCCAGCAGTGAACTGCGATAGGCTGATGATGATGTCTTAAAAAATAGGTCTAAAGTTACAAGCATAAGAAAACAAATTAGTGGAATTAGGAACTTCCTCTTTTTTAGGGTCCTGTAGACAAAATGGCAAAAAGGAAACCCTGAATTTCGTCATGTCCGTCATCCGTTTGTCCACACTATACTCGTATCTCACAGACTATTAGTGCTAGAAACTTGTAATTTCGAATGAACATACATACTAACCACGCCGAAAAAATGGTAAAATAAAATCTTGAAAACTATTTTTGTTAGGTTTACCTCTAGTATCTTTCAAGTGGTTATGTTATTTTTTATATTCATTTATACCACGATGTGAAGTGTCATTGGATAGGTCTTTTAATAATAATAAGGGTTTGTGAAGACAATATTTTGATTAAGATATCCGTTTGTGAGATATTAAAGCGCTGATTTTTTTTACAGCCAGTTCCCCCTCTCCTCCTAGCCAAACCGCAGTATTTGGCGATCCGAATTTTTTTACGGTAGTAGCATATATAACAAATTTAAAATGAAAACCATTACATCTAAGAAAGCTTACGAGTATAGTCGAGCAACTAATTAGACTTTATAGTATATAGTAGGAACCTTATGTTTATTATGTTTTTTTTTTTATTATTACAATATCCGTATAAAGGTTGTCTATAAGAGATCGCCGTGAGCGATAAGCCAGCCTATTGTTATACCGAAATGTATTTAATATCTAATATCTATATAAATAATACTTCAATGGCGTACAATAAAGAGATAGCTAAATAAAAATAAATAAATAAATAGTCACCAATCTCTCGTATTAATTCGCATTATTGTGATGACCGGAGTGATACCACGGTGTCACAGAAAACCGGTGATAAGCTATTCTTTCGTTGCGTTTCACCGTGTGAGTGATGTTACCAAAGACGCAACCACCTTAGAACTTTTTTAAGATATAGAGGGCACCAGATGGAACGTGACCACATCCACTCTCACTTACGTACGTCTGCTACTCTGTAGTCACAAGTCCAAGGCTTTTAAATAAAAAAAATTGGGCCTCCCTTAAACTTACTTGGTAAAATCAAGCCTACCCACATGTACCGAAACATTTACTATTTCTGTACATAAACTAATCAAAAAGTAAAACGGTTGAGTGCACATGATGCATTCTGCAAAAAGGTTGAATGTGACAAAGGGATTTTACGGGTCTGTGAATTGGTACAAACCGAACTCATGAAAAGGTGAAATGGTATTTAAATGATGTGAACCGCACATTTATCTTTAGTAAACCTTACTTTAAGTAACAATAAGAATACTTTATGACTTTTGACAAGTTAATTAAATAAGAACGTTAAAATCAGCTCTACAATAAATTTTTATAAAAATAATATATTTTTGTGTGCTCAACATCGGTCGTTTCCTTTTTTAAGGAATGATAAGTTGGAATACGTTTTATCTGCGGTTTCTTAAGGAGGAAAAAAATTAGATTCTAAGTTAAAACATAAAAAATATGGTCCTTTGAGCCTTAAATTACACACAGTTAAAACCTATATTATACTACCATTGATCTAGAATATTGAAATTTAAATACAAAGTCTCATAGCAATTTCATTTCGTTCATCTTGATTTGTTTTATACCATTTTTCGAAACATATTTCGATGTGTGCGGATTAGTTTTAGAGCTACCTGTTTAAAGAATACTCTGCGGTACATAACTTATGTTTGTTAAAAATCTTGGGTGTGATATATTCCCAAGATTTTTAACAAACATAATTACACATATGTTTGTTTATAACAAACTTATACGCCGCTTACTATTACGCTAAGTATTGTGGGTCCGATCCCCACATGGGACAACACTTTGTGTGATCCACAAATTGTTGTTCTGAGTCTAGGGCCCGTATTTTAAAAGATGTCTCAGTCGTGAATCTAGTCTTAAAACTAATTTTAAGTAGAGATTTTATTATTGAACGTCACTTAAAACGAGATTCGATACTCCATACTCAAGTGAGTGATAGCTTATTTTAGAACGATGTTTATGTCGTAATCATTACTCAGTTATAGATTTTGACAGCTGTGATCTTTGTTTACGTGAGACAGGCTGAAACTAGTCTCAAGCGGTGATTTCTAGGGCATTTAGGGGAAATGAATGTGTTTTATGATGATTTGTTTTTGAATAATTACGAAAAATTTACTTTACTTTATTTACGAAAGAATTACTTGTCATACTATAATTCAATTTCACTTTAATTTACCTTAAATGATATGAAATTCACCAAAATTTACATTTTACACACACAATACCAGTTTAAATTACCACAACCTTTGGGTTTATGTTAAAAGTATAGTAATATAAAATTTCCGAAATATCAAATAAAAACATCGTTTGACATTTCAACATGACAAGTGTTGATAAATAACTTGAACGTTCCGTTATAGCCTATTCATACAGCTAGTCATTTTTATTTTAATATTTATTATATTTAATTTTGAACGAACAACAAGCTTATTAATATGTTAACATTGCTACACTAGCTAATAGTATATTATATGCAAATTCACAGAAATTATGTTTGTTAAAGAAAAATATTTTTTAAATAATTAGCTGCGTAATGCGGAATAAAAATGTCAATCATGCGAAAATGTAATTGAGAACAGACTGTAAGTTGAAATCAATACTTGAAACTAGTTTCAACTGAGTAAAACTTAAAACGCGTTCTATAATAAGATCGATACTTAAGATTTGATCTGCACTTAAAGCTAGTTTCAGGCAATCAGAGTTCAACCGACACTTGAGACGTCTTTTAAAATACGGGCCTAGGTGTTCTTTGTGTCCGTTTCATGTACGTTTGTAAAGTCCCCCGTGACACTGGATGTATTCCTAATGCGGAAGGTGTCTTTTTATAAAAATCTATATATATAGATAAATCAGAGACTATCATAGTTCAGGTTAGACTGGTAATGAACTAAACTAAAAACTAATTGAGATTAAAATTCGCTAGGCAATTTCTAGTAGAAACCTACTTACATATTATATTTCGAAACATAAACCATCTCATATACACAGGATATTTTCATCATAAATCCGACTTTTTCAAACTAAAGTCTTAGAAAATATCCTCCAATGTAATTTAATGAGGTTTTCTTTGTTGCAAGCGAACAGATACAAATAATGTATTAAAAATTATGTATCCTTTTATCGGACTGGTAAGTAATGAGACGGGTTTGTTTTTAATATATTACTGTATTCTTTAATGATTGAAAATATGTTTTTATCCGACTGTGCATGAAGTAGGGCTATGTTTTCGAGTGTATGTATGTGTGTAGGTATCTTTGGCATGCTCAATAGCCTACACGGCTTGATGCATTTAGGCGTTTAATTTGTTGTTAGATTCGCCTTATTTGTGTAATTATAAAAATTAAAATAGCCCATTTGTAAATTTTAAATATAAACTTTCACAGTTGGGTTTTTGTTTTTCTATTGATCAATAATTATCTTGTTTACTTTGATTATATCAAGGGACACAACGTATCTTACGTACTTACTTTACTTTTATACATACTTATAAATATGAAAGTGAGATTGTTTGTTACGCTTCCACGCCTAAAACACGAAACCGATTTTAAAAATTATTTTACCAATAGAAAGCTTTTTTTCTTTTTTTAACGTGTGGAAATCCCCTCGGACCGTCACCCCGCCGGGGCTCTCGTTCGGCGGGGCGGTGTGTCGGACTCAAACCGACTAAAACCACACGGTGTGCCCTCTTTGCGCTTCCAGTTTAGGATCCAGGTAGTTATCGCCTTCTGGACCCCTCCCAGCGCCGGCCAGCTCCTGTTGCGGGCTCCGTCTCAAAAAAATTTTTTTTTTTTTTCCTCTCTTTAGGCGACGTCTGGAACACGCGGACGCCGCCCCTCGCGGCCGGCCAACTAATGCGGGTGGAGGGGAGAACCCATCCCGTCCACCCGCGGCATACCAATAGAAAGCTACATTAACCTAAGCGACATACACGCGGGCGAAGCCGTGGGCAAAAGCTTGTCTAATATAAATAAACAAATGTTTTCCTCCATATATAAAGTTAGCTTGACGTGCACGTCAGGATAACTTTTTACAGTTGAATGCACTTTGGATATGACAGTATGCGTGATGAGTTCTAAAGGTCAGACGACGTAAATGGAGTTTATGTTCAGTGAAAGTTAGGTCCTTAGGGATTCAAATTTATCCGATGCACGAACTCGTTTCCAAACCGATTAGCAAGTGTACCTACGTGAAAGTGCCGTGTAACAAACTTTGCACCCGGTTACAGTGAAGTAAGTAAATAAAGAACAATAATCTATTTTCACGCGCGCAGTCTATTTAAGTTAAAAATTTTATTCATGTGAATTACTAAACCAATCTTCACTTGCGGCTTCGCTTATGTTTGATATTCTATATAATATAATATTGTATGTACACAGGCCTACTTAAGTGTCCTGCTGATGGTCGTGTCGTGTTCCGGGTTGTTGATCCTGACTATATCTACGGGATGGCTGTGGCTCGTATGCCGTCTGTATGAACGGGCCGACTCAAAACTGTTTTCTTTTCTTCAAATGGCCAACGTAGACCCTATACTGCACTCACATAGTTCTCTTTAACATTGTATACGGACTTGAAAAAAAAGACACCTCTGTGGTTTATTTCGGCGTTTCTTACCTAGAGGGAGTCTAAGATATTCGGCGCCTTTTAGCCGTAAAGGCCGACTTGTAAAAATTTCTTTAAAGATTTACTTGCAGAAATAAATATCATTTAACATTTCATTTAAATTTAATTTAAGGGGGGAGGTCGGGCTAGTTTTACTGACATTGGTGTAGTGTAGGTATGTAATAAGCAATTCTTAGTAATTGCGTCTTCGTTCTTCTTCTTTGATTCTTCTTTTTATACCTAACACATCTTACACACGTCCGTCTGATTCCAAACTGGACAGACCCTAGATGGTAACCCGACTGCTGATAAACATACTTATATATTTTTTAATATATACATATTATAATTAAATTACACCCAGACACAGAACAAATGACTAGGCTCATCACACAATATTTCTCCTGGGTGGGAATCGAACCCATGCCCTCCGGCTTAGTAGTCAGGGTCACTAACGACTAAACCGACAGGCCCGTTCTTCTTTGATGCTAACTGGCTCACCGTCCCTTTATAAAAAAAAAAAATACTTATCTATGTTTATAACACAACATATTCTAAATCCAAAGGCCGTAGCGTATTATTACAAAGATTATAACTCCTCCCAATTAGATCCAGAGAGGCTCTATTATTTTTTTTTATTTTATTCTTTTTCCATTAACTCTTTAAGGAGTCTATTATCGGACCAATCCTGTGAGATAAGGGGTTTACCTGGGTTCTTTGAGTTCGCTCCCACCCACCAGTAATCTGTTACGCCGATGTCACTGAACGCTAGTTGAGTCTCTCCATCCGCCTCCTCACCCGCCTCAATGGGAGTCTCTTTTATTCCATGTGAACCGTTAGGGTCCATCCCCGTGCCTCGATCGTGGTGAATTCGGTTTTCGTACCGGTTCAGGCCCAGATAAAGCATCTGGGCCTGATCCTTGACGAGCACTGTCGAAAGCTTGCTCCGTCTACCCTGGTCGAGTCTTTGCTCAACTTTTTAAACATACAAACAATATAAAAAGCTTTTTAGCTTTATTATTTTAGTATATAATAATAAACGTATATAATCAAGAAGTAAATAGACATAATATCTTAACATTCGAATCATATTTTCGCATAAAAAACTACAAATGTATGGGAATCTATACGATATCTGGAGGCTATACACGTACCAACAAATTATTGTTTGAGATTGTATTTTTATCCTCATTATGCCGACTACAACACAATACATAAATAATTAATAATATATATAATATAATAATAAATATAAAATTAATAATAAATATACAATATAAAATTAATTATTTTTATATACCACACAAGTGTGTGTAACACTTCACACAAAAACACTCGATAGATTTTCAACCAATAAGTCGAAGGACCATAATGTAGATATGTTTCTCTGCATTTAGTGATAAAATGCTAGTAGCTATGAGTACTTAATATTAAGACAACGTGTAAGGTTGAATGCTTTTATTGTACTAAATTACTAAATATAACTATACTAATTAAATGTCAGCTTATGATACCGATTGTGTAGCACATTTCGCAATGTGCAACTTGTTTGTACAAGTATGCAGAACAAACCTTGACTTGCAATCACCTTTGACACGAATTTGCTGCAATTACAATAATAATATTATTAAAAATAATGATCTCGAGATTTTCCACGTCCGCTTAACCAGTTTAAAATCAAAGTTATTGCCTAGTTGTAGTAGTTTGTAAAAACCACTGTTCTTTTTTTAATTTTTATTTTAGTATTTATATTTAGTAGTCATCATTTTTTTACTGTTGCTAGTATTTTTATTGTTTATTTTCTGAACAAAATTTCTAGTAACTGTTCCATTGGCTCCATAGTTTATCTCACTGTACTGATATTGTTACTAATGTTATGTACACCGTTATCCTTGGATATGTCAGAAAAATTACCAACAACTGAATGTAACGTGAGTTGTGTAATATATGCAATGTGGTTGTACTGATTATAATAAATAAATATTGTAGTAAAAGAAATAATCTTTATGTATATAAATATTTGAACAGAGAGATCATTACATGAACAACAACCCTAGAGGCGTTAGAGAGACTCACATAAGATTAACTATACCAAAAGTCTTACTACCAAGATACCTTAATTCCATAAGTTAGAAGCACGTATTTCGAGGGCATGGACGTGACAGCCCTAATCTTATTAATGTAGGCTTACATAACGATATTTTTTAAAGTTTATGTTAGACGACTGTATTAATGAACATGTTTTTAAAAGTGTGATAATACTAAGCTTGAAAATGCTTGAATGTTTTATATAGAAACTCTTTAAAACTTTTGGTTTTAACATAAAAGCTTTAAGAGAGTTAAAAAAATAACTCTTTAGGGATGCTAAAAGCTTCATAAATTTATTGGTGTGAAATTGAATTATAAAGATATGTTGATATCGGATATGATTGATATTGGATATTGGACAAAAATTATTTACCTTTACGATTTTGACATAATGACTATCCTGGACAACTATTTCTAACTTGCACTAAGGTTCCTGTTTGTAAATTAAAAACCTTAGCAGTTAATGAGATAAGCACATTTACAGCAAGCACATTACAAGCAAGAATATACAATATACGACAAAAAATATAAACATTAATTAAATCCTGTAACCTAACAGATATATCTATAATATTGTGGGGAGACTGGTACCTAGCTAGGCTAGGCTCGAGGCCTGTATTTACTAGGATACTAGGTCTTCACCCCTTATACATTACATTTAATATGTACTTTATAACGAAAGGTTGCAGTAATGATGGCATTTATAATTGTATTTAAATAATTATTGAGTAGTTATTGAATCTATAATTAATAATGATTTTATGTGAATGCGTGTGTGTTTAATATTTGCTATATGTCACGCTATGTTAAATAGGTTTAATTATCAAAATGTTGGTGTGACACTGACAGAAAAACCGATTAGAATAGTTTTTCTTGACTTGGGATTGGTCCACACGATTTTATCGCCTTTTTCACTCGACAATGAAGGATCATATTTTAATAGTGAATGTTGTTTTATCAGAGTATTTAAATAAACAACTGACGCAGTGTCAGAATTTTACATTCTTTGTATAACTGCGACGTGGGGTAGAAATACGGCCGGAAGTACGCGACTTTGAAGATGGCTTTTTGTTTTCTTTCGAGATCTATCAGTGTACGTTTAGATGCACCCCAGGAGATGATGCAGTAAGTTAGTATTGATTGGGCAGTTTTTCGTCAGCCACAATTCTTATAGTTTTTAAAACTCAGTTTCAGTTTCCTTAATCTTCCATTCAGTGCGTTGATATGTTCTTGAAATCTTAAATTTCTAACGATTAATACTCTCAGGTACTTTGCACTTTTGGTCGAATGCATGCAATGACTAGTCTTTAAAACGCTTATGCCTTTTATAAATTTAAATAACTTAAGTTACAAATATTTACATCATGTTTCACTAATTGAGACTTGAACGGTCTTTTTCACCACAAAAATTGTATATTGCGCTTACTTGCTTCGTGCATTAATAACAGTAAAAGTGATAGCTACGCATATATTTTCAAGATTTTTAATTTTAATCTTTGCTTTTAAGCGCCAACGTAAGGAGTAATATTTTACATTAACAAAACAGAAAAAACTTATAATAGCATATTTGGCCACGGTATTCATCCTTATTTACAGCCTATGGATTCATTAGACGACCGGATGGCGTAGTGGTTTGTATAAGAGACTGCTATTCCAAAGGTCGCGGGTTCGATTCCCGCTCAAGTCAAACATTTGTGTGCATGAAAATTTAATGTTTGATTTGGTCTGGGTGTTTCTATGTATAATGTGTATGTTAAATACATGTATAAAAAAAAAAAAAATGTATTTATATCAGTTGTCTGGTACCCATAGTACAAGCTCTGCTTAGTTTGGGACGTTGTGGTATATGACAATATTATTATTATTAATATTTTATTTTACCAAGAAAATAAAACTATTGTAACATGTAAACTGGTTCTTACATAGGACCCTTCACATAGGTACGTGACACAATTAAGTTTGTTTTGAGTGCCATATGGTCCATTATCGGATAAAAGGGTTGTCAACTCTGTAATTATATTTAATAGGTTTTTGCAAGTATTGTTTAATAATTTATTCTTTACTCTATCTCATAATGTTACCTTACAATTAACTTTTTACTTATTTGCAATATGTCACGCTACGTTAAATAGGATTCATTAGCAAATTTTTGGTGTCCTCGTAGTTCAAATCTTGGAGCCATATGGATATTTTCTTTTTGCTTCTCTTTTAGTCAGTTTGTAGACATTTCGTATTTTATTGCATTTAGTATAGAGGAACCCACCTAAATGACAGAAAAACCATTTGGAATATTTCTTCTTGACTTGGGATTTGTCCACAGGATTGTATCGCCTTTTCCACACGACAATGAAGGATCATAATATATGTTAAAAATGAACGATGTTAAACAGAGTATTTAAAATAAACAAATGACGCACTGTCAGAACTTTACATTCTTTGTATAACTGCAATGTGCGATTCATTTTATTTTATCAAGAAAACAATTAACCAAAAATCTTAAAAAGATTAACTTTTTACTTATTTGGGATACTTCACCCTCATGTGTGATGGAATCTCAAGTTTCAAATCATCATCATCAACAGCCTTTAATAGTCCACTGCTGGACAAAGGCCTCTCCTTAGAAAGGAGGTTTTGGCCTACTATACCACGTTGCCCAGACGGGTTACATAGGACAACAGCACTGCAAAAAGAAGTTTTCCTTCTTTTTGCAGTGCTGTTGTCCTATACACTTTGTTCCCTTTGTCGACTCTTACGACACCTACGGAATGATATGAATAGGGGTGGTGACATTCCGTATTCTTAATCCGTCACCACACGGATGAACTAACTATTACCAACAAATATTGGAAAACAAGAATGATTTTAAGTGATATTGATATTATTGATAATGGACCATTTGATAATTGTTTACATAAAATACTAAACTATTTAACACTACCCTTTGTTTTACACATTACTTTTTTTATTACTTGCCTCGGTGGTGCTGTGGTAGCATATGCGACTGTGCTAAGGTCTCGAGTTCGATTCCCGGGTCGGAACAAATGTTTGTATAATCTACAAATATTTGTTTTAAAGTTTGGGTGTATGTATTTACAAAAAAGTATACAAGTATTCTATCAGTCAATCTAGCTTTCATAGTACAAGCTCTGCTTAGTTTCAAGCTAGATGGCGTTGTGTGTCAGATGTCCCAAATATTATTATTACTTTCTCATTCAAATACTGACAGTGAAAATATTCCACGAAACTGTGAATATTTACGACCTTTTACTTCTGAGAATGATCATCTAGTGTAAATAACTTATAAAAATATTTTTTTAATTTATTTAAAATTTATGCACAAATGTGTTATATGTGTTATAGTGGTTTAAGCGGTCGCCACGCCGTTTACTACTACCCTAAGTGTTGTAGGTCCCATCCCCACATGGGACTACACTTTGTGTGATCCACAAATTGTTGTTCTGAGTCTGGGTGTATGTTTGTAAAGTCCCCCGCGACACAGGATATTAACCTAATGTGAGAGTTGTCTTTTTAAACAAAAAAAAAAAACAAAATGTGACAAAGGCCTTAGGCATTTTCTCCCAGTCAGCCATGGGGCGATGCAGAACTAAAACAGACAGAGCTTAGTTTAAAAAAAAAAGAAAAATGAGTTACCACTTTCGGAGGTCATATCAATAAAATACGCAGTTAAAATTACTTGTTGGTTTTTGCACGATTATTTATTATTACTTTCTTTCTTTCGTTTCTTAATATATGAAATAAATTAATAAAGATAAAAAAGTTAAGAATTAACAAACCGGTATCATAGGTACCTTATTGCGCAAAGTTATTTCTCATTGTTACTAAATTAGACATTTCCATGTGTCAATTTAGTCTCTGAGATTAAATAACAAGCTATAGGTCTAAATTTAGCACAAACATACGGATACGTTAACCGGCCTTTTTGGTATAGTCTCAATACCGTTTGAAATACATCCGAAGCTTTCTGCTATCCCATTAGCGAATTGAATAGGAGCAAGTTTCGGATGTGGTAAGTGAGGGATAAAGGAAGCACCCCTTTCATATTATTTACCTACTACCTTTGTTCCGTCTAAAACCGATTAAATTCAGAAGGAATAGTATAGTAAACAAGACCAGCCAAAACCTCTGTAATGTTGCACATTGTGCAAAACTCAAATAAAGTTGGTACGTGTGTTGAATGATACTGATTTCAAAGTTTTAGGATGCATTTTTCGGCGGCGTGGCGACCTCTTAAACCACTACGCCATCCTGTCACCTAACTAAAGAGTTATAAATAATAGTACGTAATTCTTTGTTTTATTTAAACCACCAAATGGAAATAACTATAATTTATGTATAGAATTCTGTATTTGCAGTACTATAATTTTTTGATCACGGAATAAACTAAATTGCACATTATTTTCAAAGAAAATTTACATCAGTAATAAATAATAATACTCTTCAGTTTCTGTTCGAGTATTTTTACCGGGCTTACAAAGAACAAATAAATTATGTTGGTACATATAAAACGAATACAGGAATTGTATTTACAGTCGTCGTTTTATTTTCAATAAAAACTCAGCGAAATGTGCACCGGTAAGAATCTGTCCTCATTAGATTCAACCACACTGGAAATATAAAACACGTTTTGATCACATATATTCTTCAATATGGTATAGAATTACTATTTTTAGAATTTAATTATAAAATTCTTTCGTTTATATCCAAATATTATTCTAAAAAAAAAAAAAAAAAAAAAAAAAAGATCTCAGAAAGTAGAAGTATCTTAAACACTCAATGAACGAGAACACAAAAACACTTAAAGCCCTAACTTGTTTGATAGACACACAAATTAGGGGGACCTAAATCGGATTATCACTTGTTATGAAAAATGAAACTGAAGGGAAGGCAGTTAAATCAAGCTGCTGAAGTGTTATTAAATTTGAGTACAGTTTCTTGAAGCCTGATAAATAAATGACCACAGAATTTGATACTTTAACAATGACAAAATACATTTCATTTTGGAATTTAAACAACTTTTTAAAGAAAAAAGAAAACAAAACCCTGTAAGACAATGTTCCTTTTTTATGACTGCGGGGTCTCTTGATGGTAAGTGACTACTGACGCCCATGAACGCCTGCAACTGGTAACAAGAGTTACCAGTAACGTTTAGTAAGTTCATAAGTAAGTAAAAATATGTTAAACTTGAAGTTGAAGGTGATACTGCTTGGTGAAGGTGACGGATCCGAAATCCGTGTGGTTTAGTGGTGTAGGATTAAGAATACAGAGTGTCACCACCCCTATTCATCCCGTGGGTCTCGTAAGAGCCGACAAAGGGAGCAACCTTGCAGGACAACACCACTGTAGACAAGGCAAACTTGACACAAACCCTATACCAACCCGTCTGGCCAGCGTGGTACAGTAGGCCAAAAGCTCCTTTCTAAGAAAAGGCCTATGTCCAGCAGTGGACTATTTAAAGCTGTTGATGTGATGATGTGATGAAGGTGACACTGCTGTCAGTAAGGTCCAAACTTAATAATTAATTTACATGAATAAGGGTCCAGGATTGGACAATTCATATTAACAATGGTATAAAGTTCGTCATGTTCTGCCTGGTAGGCGTGCAAAACTTTCCGTCAGAAGATATTTAGTCTTTTGGTTAGTGCTTGTACTGGGTCTACCAATAGGGATGACCTGGTTTTGACAGCTCATAGCGGCCATGTTTGATGATGGATCTTTGACGTCTCTTGACATTTGTGTTCAGTAAGGTTTGCCATTTTATCATGTCACGTTTCACTTTAAACCAACGCTTGGAAATTGTCCAAAAGTTCTTTGAAAGTGACGAAGGAAACCCTGTTACTGTGAATGGCGAGCGCTATAACTCGATGTTAACCGAATATTTCTTTCCGGAATTTGATTATATTGATGCAGACGACCTTTATTTTCAACAAGACGGTGCACCACCTCACATTACTCGAGTGAACATGGAATTGTTGCGTGGAAAGTTTGGTAAGTCGTTAATTTCGAGAAATGGACCGATCAGTTGGCCACCAAGATCGTGTAATTTAACACCTTTAGACTATTTTCTTTGGGGTTATGTTAAATCTAAAGTGTACAGCAATAATCCAGTTACAATTAGTGACCTAAAAACCAACATTCGACTAGCCATAGCCGACATACCGGCCGAAATCGTGCACCGCGTCATCGAAAATTGGCGTGAGCGTGACCGTCTGCAAAAAGAGCCGCGGCGGTCATTTGGCTGATATATTATTTAAAACATAAATGGCATAAAATTATCTATCAAATAAATCAATTGGATGCATTTTTTATAAAAAAATGTGTATTATTGCATTTTTAAACCGGGACGTTCTTATTGGTAGTCCCCATACATAGAAGTTATGTGCTATGTAGAAGCACTAACATTTATAATGTAGTTTTAAGGTGTTAAAATAACTATAAAATTGTTAACGAGCGTTTTTCGCCAACACGCTTTGTAGCTTGGCGAGGAACTAATAAGACCTAGTTCTTAGCGTTCCATGGATTCACCATGCGGGTGTCGGGTCCATCACCTGATAGATACCGGAAACACATGCAACTTCGACAGCGCCTGGGAATTGCGACTCATTTATAGGTTTAGACCTGGGTCGTAATTCTCAGGCACTGTATCACATCAGCACATCAACAGCCTTTAATAGTCCACTGCTGGACATAGGCCTCTCCTTAGAAAGAAGGTGTTGGACTACTATACCAGACGCCAGACGCGTTGGTATAGGATTTGTGTCAAGTTTTCCTTCTTTTTGCAGTGACAGGACAGAACAACGCAGGACACCAGGTCCAGGATGAATTGGGGTAGTGATATTCCATATTATTAATCCGTCACTACACGGACTATGACAAGGACAGGCTCTACAAGTTAAATATTTTTGGACACATGGGACACATGGGACACATAGAAAGATTAGCTTAGCATGGGTTTTCTGTGAAGCCGTGGTATCACTCCGGCTGAACTAGCCCATTTGTGCCAAAGCATGGCTTTCCCACGGTAAGAATGTGCTTAAGATTTCCTCTACAGAAACAGTTGCCCATACTTAATGCCTAATAATCTTCATTAAGTTGTCATTTAAATTTACCAAATTGTTATCGTGTCAATAAATTCCTTATTTTCTTCCTACTTTACGAGTATGTTCTGTATATGATGTTAATATAAACAAGTTAATATTAAAACTTAACAGATTCCGTTCATTGGCTTTCCGATGCTTTTCTACAAAATTCCTACCTCCTCTTGGTTCTATTAAATTTATACGTAGATTTATCAGTGAATATCCCCGTCATCGTATTCCTAAATA
Organism: Arctia plantaginis; assembly: GCA_902825455.1. Classification (NCBI taxonomy): domain Eukaryota; kingdom Metazoa; phylum Arthropoda; class Insecta; order Lepidoptera; family Erebidae; genus Arctia; species Arctia plantaginis. The sequence goes on from CADEBD010000282.1 coordinate 1,724,616, forward strand.
TCAGGGTCTTACAACGGAGCTGACAATTTATATACATACATGATATGACTTTTATATGAATATGCAAACCTTTCCTTGCAAATTTACATGCGTTTATGGTTATTGTCCTACTTGTAAGGGTTGTTACGTAATGCTAAACAGCCTATATACTTCCTCATAAAATGTGCTATCAATAACAAACAGACTAAATCACATATGCCACTAAATTTAACGGATATTACGTTCAACCTTAACATTAAATTAAAAATCTAAAATGCTTTCGATTTAAAAATCCATTAAACGATTATAAAAGAATAGATGATTTTTAGAGGACTGAAATTATTCGTATAATAACGTTCTTGATCAATTCATCTTTCGTTAAAAAATAACTTGATTGAAATTGGCATGAAAAAATGCGTTGAACTTATATAAAACTATAATTTTTACGAATAGGGTTAAGTTAAACAAAAATACACTTTTAATTTTAATACTAGAACATGTTGATTACTGATTTACCAGATAATATACTATTTTGAAATAAGTTAATTACATATCCTCATCATCATTAACATTAATCCACTGCTGGACATAGGCCTCTCCTTAGAAAGGAGGTTGCGGCCTACTATACCACGCAATATTAGAAAAATAAATTACCAAACTTCTTATAATGCAATATCAAAGAATCCGCTTTTTTTATTTAATTTATTTTGTCGATTTTATTTAAATATCTCCCGGAAACAACACTTTTTTTTCTATTAGTAGGTTTATAAAATTTGGTAGAAGATTAGGATAGATTGATTTTGAAGTTATTTTTTACCTTTTTCCTTTTATGAATGTAAAAGCTTTTGGCCGTTTCCATCCCTCGAGAAAAACACCTTTGTTCTTTATGAACGAGAACTCTCCATATTTTTCCGTACCTTTTATAATATATTTACGAAATTTTGCGATGATCGTCTGAGTAGTTTAGGAATGAAAGAGTAAACAAGCTAATGATTAAAAATATAAAAAACAGCGATTTAAACTTTTATAATTTTCATATAGCAGTCAGTCTCATAATTAACACGAATCTAACGACACCTCCCTAGCCAAAATCCGTAAAATTGTTAAAACAACTCACCATGCCAAAGAAATATACATACATACATACATAACCAACACCTAATCCTCTCCCTTTTGTTTCCGTGCGGAAATCCCTCAGATACCACCTATCGGTAGCATGTCGGGCACGAACCGACTAAAACCGCACGCCGTCTCCGGTACTAATAGCCGGGGAACTAGGTATATCCTAGAAAGGAAGTCCCTGGTGCCCCGACACCTAATCCTCCCCCTGACGCAGTCAAGTAAAAACAAACATAATCACTTTTGTGTTTATATAATCTTTATTTACTTCGATTCTCACATTTACACTTTAAGCACAGCAGATATGTAGTAGTTAAGAACGGACACGCAAAGGCACATAGTGTGGGCGCCATCTAAGATGTTCACCGATATAAACCCCCAGGTACTTGATGCTTGGAACCAGAGTGAGCTCCGGACAGGTGCAGGAGTTCTCATAAGGATTAGTAATAATATACTTGTGCAAAAACTTCTATAGAATTATATAAGTGATGTAATATAATTAGATACATATTTTTTGGTTAATAGAGAAATATAACATTTCCAATAATTGTATTTAAAGACGAAACTTGATGAATAATCTCAAAACAATGTTGTGGTATATTTAACGATGCAATTGTTTGAGTTTTGGGTCCTTTCTTCTTACAAGACTCGACCCCTTGGCGGCCAACCAACGGGCGGTTGTCGATCGGCACAGGCATATCATGGATTTTTTATCACTATAATATTTTAATAAATTTATTTTTGACAAAACAGAGATTTTTGCTATTGTGTGTGTGTGTTGATTTACGACTTGTTAAGTGTACATAAAAGACGATTTCAAAAATTTTTTTTTTTGAAATAAAGATACTTTGAGTATGAGTATGAATAATTTAGTTGAAGAATTAAGGATTAAAGATCGTATTATAAAGGTATAGGGTATCAGCTGTTAAATTTTGTAAACGTCTGAGTTAGATTCGTAAAAGATTTATTCGAGAAGGTTGTCTGTGAGATCAAAATACTTATTCACTAGCTGACCCGCGCAACTTCGTCTGCGTCTCTCAATAGTAATAAATTTTCTCCGTTTTTGAAACATTCTTCATTGGTGCTCCGCTCCTGTTGGTCTTAGCGTGATGATATATAGCCTATAGCCTTCCTTGATAAATGGGCTATCTAACACTGAAAGAATTTTTCAAATCGGACCAGTAGTTCCTGAGATTAGCGCGTTCAAACAAACAAACAAACAAACAAACTCTTCAGCTTTATAATATTAGTATAGATTAAATTTGCCCAAAGTTAAAAAGAAATATAGTTGATAATGATATTCAAAGTACGGGGAAGTCCTCAATTCTACTCAAGTCATCAAAAAGTTTTTTGTTATGAATCCGTCATTTGTGAACATATTTGAAAATATATTTTTTTATTTGAAAGAGTATACTTCTCGTTTAACCCCATTTAAATAAGAAAAAATATAACTACCATACTTATATAACAAATGTTAAAGTGAGTTTGTTTGTTACGCTTTCACGACTAAACCACTAAACCGGTTGTAAACATTCTTTCGCCAATGGAAAGCTATAATATTAAGAAGTATCATTGGCTTCTTTTTACCGCGATAACCGACATACAAGCGGGCGGAGCAGGGGGCAAAAGCTATTCAAATAATAAAGTGTGTTCTTCAGTCCTTAATTTTCAATTTATTACAATTTGTCATGACGTGGTGATACTTTTTTACAAAGTTTATTTTTAAATAGTGGAACTACTTTGCTCCTATTGATACTTAATCTGTGACGTATTATGTCAATCTTTGTACATATTTTAAAGCCCACAGTACAAGCCATGCTGAGTTTGGGCTTAAAAACCGCTTTAACAGATAAGATAAAAGTTGCTGTCTAACGTACATCACATCCAAGCGAAAATACATACGCTGTATATACAGCGTACAAAATTTTAATAATAAAACGAGATCAATAATTCTTAAAGTCGAGAAAAACCTTGCCCATCTCGCGTCGATGCAATGGCTGGGTAGAGTTCAAATTCATAATTATTTTATTGTAATTATAAGCCTTATGTAATTGACACTTCGACACACGTCTAATATAATCGAGAGTGGTATCAATACAACTTAAAAAAAAAAAAGAAACGGTCAGATACGAGTCGAACTCGTGAGCCGAGGGTTCCGTACCTACTCAGATTTTACGTATATTTTTGCGAAAATTTGTAAGTACCAAAATTTATCTTAATTTTCAACTTCTTATTATTCCTTTATTTGTGATGTAAGACATTTCTTTTTGCCAAATTTCGACACAAAAGTTATAGGGTACTTCCGGTTGGTTAAAAGCTAAGCTTATAGTACAAGGAAAGAGAAAATTCCGAAAAATAAAAATTTTAAAATTAAGATAAATTTTGGTACTTACAAGTTTTCGCGAAAATCTAAATTTGGCCATATCTTTTTATCGTGTTGACTCAGAACCTTGATTTTTATACACCTAATAGGACTATAGACCTCAGTATCTGGTATAAATTTCAACTTGCTAGGTCTACCTAAGAAAATCAGTGGTGACACACGGACAGACGGACAAGAAAATGATCTTATAAGGGTTCCTTTTCTAGGTTTTGAGGTACGGAACCCTAAAAAAAATCCTACTTTTGTTTGCCAATTAAATATACTGAAATAATTTCATTATTATGGGTATATATAATAAAAATCCATACTTATACGAGTATTACTTCGATGGCGTAGTAAGTTAAGCGGTCGCCACGCCGCTTCCTTGGGACGACACTTTGTGTGATACACAAATTGTTTTTATTTATTAATTTCTAAAAGGTCCTGTTCTGAGTTTTTTTAGTTTATTTTCAGAAGAACACCCAGGTTCTTATGAAAGTAAACAAAAAGATATTGTCTACGAAGGTTGGAAAAAATCTTTTTAGTAAATCCGCGGGCAAAATCCATGACATTCATAAAAAGGACTAAAAAAGTAATATAAAATTACTTGCCTTTAGGTCTCCTAAAATCAAATTATAATCTTTAAAGGCAAATTTAAATGAACCATTTTACTTAATTATGTACTAACGTTATTTAGATAGAAATATTTGAAGTTGTAAATAAAGCAAAAAATAAAAGTCTCATTTTATTTATGAAGGTCAAAACGTCCGCGTTACTTTGTGACCTAGTGTGGGAGAGTCAGGGTTGGGCACATGATACTGATGTTTAGCAATGAATTCTTTCATTTCTTTACACCGAGTGAAGGAGGTACCGGTGGAAGACCCTCAATCTAGGGGGAGAAGCACGAAAAGGGTGGTAACGTTCTTGAGTTACAAGTGTCCATGGGCAGTGGTAGTCACTTTCCAACAGATGACACGTCTGCTCGTTTGCCTTCTATTACACCAAAAAGTGGTACTCCGGGAGTGCCGACAGAAGTGAAAATATGAAAATTTAATTTTTCTTTGATTATAACAGGTTTTTTTTTTGTTTTTTCAATTCGAAAAGTTCCGACAGGCATATATACTCGTATCTATGTTGAAAGTATATACACAATATATGTTTATGTTATATATAGTTATATTATCAAAGTATTTAGTAGTATTTATTATTTGACGGCCTGTTGGTCGAGTGGTTAGTGCCCCTGACTGCTAAGCCGGAGGTCGTGGGTTCGATTCCCACCCAGGACAAATATTGTGTGATGAGCATGATCATTTGTTCTGTGTCTGGGTGTAATTTATCTATAATATGTATGTATTTAAAAATATATAAGTATGTTTATCAGCAGTCTGGTCACCATAGCACAGGCTCTGCCTAGTTTTTGATCAGACGGCCGTGTGTGAAATGTGTGAGGTATATTATTATTATTATTACAACCCAAACTCAACTCTCGTATAAACGGGCCAAATATATGTAGATACTTATATACAGAGATGTCAGTATCGGTAACAGTGTCGCGAGTTCAATGGTTTTTTCCATCCTCAAAAAATATATATTTTGTTTGGTGTTCAAAAATGCCTAACGCGCCTAAAGAAGTCTTCACTTCAAAAATCAATATGTTGAAACTCTTGGTTCTTGATGTAAGATTAGCAATGCAAAACTATGTTCAACACAGTCCCCTGTCTGCAATTAAAGTTCTGTAATAGAAATAATTTTAGAACTACTACAGTGTTTGGGCGACTAAACAATTTCGTAATCGTCATATTCGGGTCACTAGATATCGTCTGGTGGTTGAATTTTGACCCTTTTGAATGTATTGTTTAGTGGACTACATAACTGACTACATAGACAGTTCATGTTACCCTGGCCAGTCAAAATGTACACCGGAATTTTATTATATCATCACTAGCTGACCCGGAAAACTTTGTTTTGCCATATACATACATTATTTCTAGGAAATATTGAAAAAAAAATTAGGGTTGGGTCACCCTTCTCAGACCAACCCGATGTGCACACAAAATTTCATGAAAATCGGTCCAGCTGTTTCGGAGGAGTATGGTAACTAACATTGTGACACGAGAATTTTATATATAAGATTATCAAGCGATTGGGTGTACACTGTAATGCTTATATTTTATTAATAAAGAATTGAATTGATTTGAATTATCGACCATCAAAAGCTTTTAATAGTCTACTTCTGGACGTAGGGCTCTCCTTAGAAGAAAGGTTTTGGCTTACTACACCTCACTGGCCAGACGGGATGGTATAGGGTTTGTGTTAAGTTTTCCTTCTCTTTGCAGTGCTATTGTCCTGCGTTGTTTGCTTCCTTAGTCGGCTCTGTCGACCACCACGGGGTAAAAAAGGATAGTGATATTCTTACCGTCACCACACCTCATATATTATGTTTAATCATTGTAGATTTCTACACTTTCTATACATATAGCATAAGCATTAAGTATTTTTAAATATATCTAGCTGAATAAGAGTACATAAAAGTTTCTTCAAGTATTTAGCTAAGAAAAAAAGTGACCAAGTGCGTGGTCGTTTTGTAATTTACTACTAATCTTTTTAAACAGGTAATAACTTCATCTCAGTAAGTTTTTCAAGGCACTAAAAATAAATATTATTACACCGAACGGGAACAAAAAACACCCAGACTTAGAACAACAATTTATGGATCTCACAAAGTGGTGTTCCACTTGGGGATCGAACCTACTACACTCGGCGCAGCAGACTTTAAACTAAAAGAGGTAATTTAGCAGTGATATTTTTTCTCCTATTTTATTAAAGTATATGAGGAACATGGGCAGACAGGTCACGGGTGATAAGTGACCACTGCCGCCCGTGTACATCTGAAATTCAAGTGTCACTAGTGCATCGGCAGTTCTTAAACGCCCTAGCCAGAATCATGTTGGGCCTCTGCTCATCGAATTTCCTTGGTGATATTTTCCTTTTTTTTTAAGGAACATAAAAAATGTATCGTACAATTTGACGACCGAATGGCGTTGTGGTTTGTGTAACGGACTGCTATTCGCATGCATGAACATTTAATGTTTGATTTGGTCTGGGTGTTTATATGTATTATAAGTATGTTTTTACAAAAAAAAGTATATATGTATTTATATTAGTTGTCTAGTACCCATAGTACAAGCTCTGCTTTGTTTGGGACTAGATGGCGTTGTGTGAATGTGGTACAATATTATTTTTTTATTATTATTATTATTTATTTAATACAGTCCTAAGAAGTAATATTCGTAATATTTTGATCCAGTACATACAAAAATAATGCGTGTCTACTTCTGCCATTCTGCCAGATTCTGCCATTTTATGTTAACTACTTTGAGGGATAAAACAATTTTCATAATTTTTATCATTGTTAACTTTTAACATATTCTTAAGTTTACATTTTAACCAAATTCTTTAAGCGCATGTTGCTAAGCACAGTTCACTCTATGTAATCTAATGTATAGGTATTTATTTACTTTTTTTATAAAATATTATGTATATTTATTTAGATTGCCAAAATTCTCCGCGTTTAAATAATTGCATTGCACATTCTTATAATTGGGGAATTTATTCCAATTACGACATCTCGGCAAAACAACCATATTGGTTATGGAATGTCGGAGTGCGTGAGGTCGAAATGGTACCTTTAATTAATTTTTTCCCCAATCAATCGGAATCAGTTATTTTCCCATACATTATTCCATGTAGAAAATTTAAATCAGCTATTTCACATCCATTCCAAAGCTTTCGAACCATTTTTAACCATAAAGCACGAATTTGCTGGCAAGTATTTTCTTATTATATTCGTATTTTCAAGAAGTTGTCGTACGGTGTCAATATAAGTCTGTAATCGCTGGCCGACCTTCACGTACCTCGTCATGGAGATGATCACGTCCACATCTAACTTCTCCAAACCAAGAATACATAGAGCTACGACATGGTGCATCATCATAACTTATAATGTTTTAATCGAAAAGCAAAGAAATCATTGCTTATGGCTTTCTGTACTGCTGTGGTATCACACCAGTCCATATCTACCACGATAAATATTATTATTGACACAACAATTTACTAAGAATACGTTAAGTAAAAAGGTATATAATGCAGTCGATACCGTCGACTCAGTATACTAGGTATTTGGATATGTGAAGTATTCGGAGCTCAAGTTCAATAGTGGAAAAGAGGTTGTGTCGAATATTGGAACGATAAGTCGACAGCTAGGAAAGTTATACTCCATTTGACCCCACTCTACTCTTATCTCTAACCGATAAATTTGGTAGGGTGGCCTTGCATTCGATGTGTTTATGTTAAGGTGGGGTTTCAGAAGATTTCTAGCCCAATCGATGGGTAACGGACGTCACTATGTGAGGTAATTTGAATACATCTGTAAATGCTCTATAATTGCACGACTGTAGTGGTATATTTTTTTTTTCTATGCGTAAGTGTAATTTATCTACGGTGTGGATGTATTTGCTAAAATGTAAGTTTCTTTGGCATCATTTTGGGTATCATAATATAGGTTCTGTCAAGTTAGGGTCAGACAGTTTTCAACTTCACTGTTGAATGCTTCGGATGTGCAGTGGTAGCATATGCGACTGCTGTGCTGTGGTCTCAGGTTCGATTCACGGGTTGGACCGAATGTTTGTATCATCTGCAAATATTTGTTTCAGAGTTTGGGTGTTTTCTATGTATAATATGTATGTGTTTACATAAATTAAGGAAATAAATATTCTATTAGTTAATCTAATTTTCATAGTGAAAGCTGTGCTTAGTTTGAAACTAGATGGCGTTGTGTGTCAGATGTCCGAAAATATTATTATTATTATCTCATTGATTACTCTCTATATATCTCTAACATAATCTCTCCATACTAATCTTAATAAATAAAATAAAACCGGGCAAATTGCACCATTTATAACTCAAGAACGACTTCACCGATCTTTACGGTGTTTGATTTTTAAATTTGTATCTGCTTCGAATAGCAGAATAAGTATTAAAATTTAAGAATCATTGATATTTTTCATATACGGATAAAGAGCAGAGTTCTGGCTAAAAACTAGTTTTGTTTTGTTTGAAGAAACTTCTAAATATGCTAAAAATAAAAATAAAACTGATGCACGCTATTATTTATTCAGTTTATTTATTAGCACTTAGAAAATAAAAGTATTGTGAAATTTAAAAGTAAAGTGTTTTAAAATAAGAAGTGTTACCTAACTTATTAATAAAGGCACATTTTTAAGATCAGCTGAAGTTACAACTTAGCTACATTTTGTCTACAACAATTCACTCAAGTTACTACAGTACTTAACTAGTACTTAGAGGCGCACGAGACGGAGAGACTGTAATTTAAGTAAAGAAATGTTAAAGCTGTGTCGGTAGTCACGTTACATTCGGTCATTCATTTATCTAACAGCGTTAAAATGTAGTTTTTTAGGTACTTGGCCTATTTTTATTACGGCACTAAAGTGTCAAAAGAGCAAAGGTACTGTCTGGTATAGTGTGAGTCCGCAACTCATTATTCTATCAGGTCTTGAGTTTATTTATATTTTACTCTGCTTAGGTATCTTTGTAGCAGTCATCATAGAACACCTTAAACAAGAGTTACTATCGTGCAGCCAACAATCTGATCTTTTTAAAAGACCCTCATGCTTTGTACTGTTTATTAAAATATGTTAAAGCAAGTTTTTGACAAAGGCTTACATCGCGTTAAAAAAATAACCCGTCTTTCTAACCTTCGATTAGAATAATGTTCTTCTGAATGATTGTAATAAAACATTTATACACATATACAACATATTAATGATGATCAGTTAGATGATTAAATTTAAAAATGAAGAAGCCTCAGTTTTATTTTTCTATCTGAGATAACGGTATTTTAGCACCGGTCGCTCGGCCTATTCTTTTCTCTTAATTTACTATGTTTTTATTTATTTACTTATTTATTTCAAACTCTATGCACTTTTGTACATCGGCGGACTTAATGCCCAAGGCATTATCTTCCAGTCAACCTTTGTTGGACCAGACGGCAATAGTCTTTGTCTTATATGAAAATTTTTATACTTCTAAAAAGAGCTGGTGTTTGGCAGGCGGCTGTTACTGCTTCTAAAAGAATTAGGTAAAACCTTTTACTTTGTTTGTTTGTGTTTGTTTAGTACCCGAGATAGCGTGCGGTTTTAGTCGGTTCGAGTCCGACATGCCACCGACAGGTGGTATCCGAGGGGATTTCCGCACGAAAAAAAAAAAGGCGGCTGCTACTGCTACTAAAAGAATTAGGTAAAACCTTTTACAATGTTACATTTTGCACACATCACATCATTACATCAACAGCCTTTAGTAGTCCACTTCTGGACATAGGCCTCTCCTTAGAGCCTCCTTTAGGCCTATTATGCCACGCTTGCAAAACGTGTTGGTATAGGGTTTGTGTCAAGTTTTCCTTCTCTTTGCAGTGCTATTGCCCAGCGTAGTTTATTCCCTTAGTCGGCTCTTACGACACCCACGGGATGAATTGGGGTGGTGACACTCCGTGTTCTTAATCCGTCACCACACGGACCATACATTTTGCAACAACTACATAAACTGATGTTAACTGAGCTCGCTGAGGGAAGTACGGTCTGCTAAATCGACAGCGTCACTGGTTTACTGAGTTATATATTTCATAACTCAGTACACCAGTGACGCTGTGGTTGCAATTCGACTGTCGGCTTAGGTACGCCAAAGGCGGTTTGGTCAAAGTGTTTATATGTGACTGCTTTTGACTTTAGAACTTAAGACGTATATAATTAAAACACCTGTCTAATGTACAACATTAGTAATACGTTCTGGTAATTTCCTCGTCAATTTCTAATATTTGCTAACTTGATCTGTACGGTTGAGCACTACAACACAACTTGTAGCATTTCACATATGTCACGTAAACCAACTAAGCTAAAGTGTTTGTGATAAGAGTGTTTTTACCTTACTACTGCACTTAATGAGGTTATAACCCAGAACCACTTGATCGCTATTCTGATACTTTAGCCATTTAACACTCAATGTATCCGCTGATGGCAATAGTTTTATTCCTTATTACGTGAGTACTTACCCCATCATCTGTAATTTGTGCGTGAATATATGTGTGTGAATATAAATCCAAAAAAAACTCAATTTCACATTTGTAATATTCATTATAACCACGTATTTAGGGTTAGTTGAAATAAAATTATAAATTCTAGCATGTACTAGAAATTACGTTTAGAATTTTCTGTTAATTGTTTATATTAAGGTTTATATAAAACTCCATTGTTGTTATGTCATTATGGTCTAAATGAATGTAACAGTTTACAGCCCACCGCCATCAAAGTGTTCAACCGTGTATCCATAATCTTCACGCTTGGCTAGTAAACTTAATTACTTGCGTATGTGCACACACGTGAATTTAAAAAAATAATGTGTTGGGAAAATTTGTTTGAAAGTTTTGGGAAAATTCGTTAATTGGTTTGAACTTTCGTTAGTTAATTACCTTTCCATGTTTAGTATTGTTACGAGCGGTTTATATAATAAATAAAAGTTGTCGGTTAATTACTTTATTGCACTGTATTTACAAACACTCACTTTAATAAACTAGAAATCACTACAACACTAGTCGCACTAGAAATCCGCTCCGAAGTTAATTCGATCGTCGTGTCATAAAACGATACCGAAACAAACAAGAATTTTCCAGAATCAGTCACGCGTTACTTGAAGCGCCATCTAGCGCTGTCATGGTCAGAACTATTAACCACAATCTTAATAGATGTACTTTACTCGATACTAGATGGCGCTGTCCTCCACATTCCATAAAATCGAACCATTTAAATACAATCGAACCATTCGAAAGCTATCTTCACAAACGTGTTCAGTGTGTAAAAGTGAAGGATTGGATAAGTGAGGACTATGAAGTCACCATCGGAGTACCGCAGGGAAGTATCCTTGGACCAACCCTCTTTTTGATCTTCATTAATGATCTTTGTCAAGTGAATTTGGAAAATGGAAGAATAATTACCTTAGGAAATTAATATACATTTTTAAAAATTACGACATATAGCTGATGAAAATGTGATGAAAACGACTTATCTCCCCTTTGTCAGTCGTTGTTCTCGTACTTCTTCATTGTGTTTGTTCATGGGGAGGAGCCAGAAAAACTCATATGCTAAAATTAGAAAGGGCCCAGCGTGCAGAGCTGAAAGAAGCCTACAATCTTTCATTCTTTCACCCAACCTCTGAACTATATGCTAAGGCTAATGTGCTTGCGGTCAGACAACTGTTTATTCAACAAATAGTTTTACGCAAACACTAGCTGCTAATATATGATCCGTATATAAATTCCCACAAGCGCAACAAGTCTAAGGTTTGCTGTAAAAAAACTTGTAATAAAAGACCAGTCTATCGCACCGTTTCTTTTGCTTTCTTGGTGACTACTTGTATAATAAGATTAATGCCATTCTACCAATATACGCTATGATAACGTTAAAATTCAAGAAATAATTGTCTAGGTGGCTTCACTCCTTAACTATGAAGAGACAGAAATGTTGCTGGTGGTAGCGAAATAAATATGACCTGAACATACACACACATACACACGCAAAACATACGCACGAACATACACACGCAAACACATACGCACACACACACACACACACACGCATGCGTACACACACACACACACAATAGTCTATAAATATCTATTATTTCATCATATATTTAATATTATAGAGTAGCCTGTTACTATGTCAGCAAATTTTATCCTAGGGGGGCCTGGTAATCTGTGTGAGAGGGACACCTAGTACGGATACCAGTCTCCCATAAAAGAATTAAAAACCACGTACTCACAATTTATTTATAAGTTTTAATTTTAAGGAACCTTTGTGGAAGAGAAATAAACTTTATTATTATTATTTAATCCTATGGCGCAACAATATTAAAGTATATTAAAATAAACTATTTATTTATCATACAGCGTAGTTCTGTAAATGTGTAACTACGTTGATTTGGCAACGGACTGAATGACATTTAGTCAGGTTGCGGGTTCACTTCTTATTTATGTTCTCACTTTAGTTTTTTAGTCGCTACGTGCTATATTAGTCCGTGTGATGACACCACCCCTAGTCATCTCGTGGTTGTCGTAAGAGCTGACTAAAGGAGCAAACTACGAAGGACAATAGCACTGCAAATAAAAGGAAAACTTAAAACAAACCCTATACAAACCCGTCTGGCCAGCGTGGTGAAGTAGATCAAAATCTCCTTTCTAAGAAGAGGCCTATGTCGAGCAGAGGTCTATTAAGGGCTGTTGATGATGAAGATGATGAAAAAATGAAACTGTCTATTGTTCGAGTAAAATCATATAGCCCCAAACTAATGATTGTCGTTATTTTCATCTTCCTAAGCCTCATCAATAATAATACAATAATACTTTTACACATCTCACACACGGACGTCTGATCCCAAACTAGGCAGAGCCAGACTGTAGATAACCAGACTGTTGATAAACATAGTTATATATTTCCAAATACATACATTTTATAGATAAAGTACACCGAGACACAGAACAAATAACAGACATCACACAATTATTTGTCCTGGGTGGGAATCAAACCCACGACCTCTGGCATAGCAGTCAGGGTCACTAACCACTAGACCAACAGGCTAGTTATTCATTGACTTTTAAGAAGACTATCTGATGCATGGTCTATGAAGATCTTTATAGATCACCTATTTACCTTGTTGATAAATTCCGAACGGATAATACCAAGGGTTCATTGATTAATAGAAACCAAATCTCTAAAACATAGTTTACAAATTATAAGCAAAACAAAAGTAAAATAAAAACAAAATCATAATACAGTGAAAGTCAAGGTTAAAAAGTAATAACCCCATAAACAGTAACACAAACTTGTTTATTCAAACATTCTTTCCCAAAAGTTAAAAAAGAGAAAACGAAACATTCATGCTAAAGGTTCATTAAGAATCTCTGAATTAGAACAATGAAGCCGAGCAAATGACGTACTCGGGGCCTGTTGGTACTTATTTCCAATTAAATTTTCTACAGCCAATAAAGGAACACTTTGCTACTGTTTAATTATTATGTGCGTCTAGGGAGGTCGTTAAATAAAATAATCCTACCTCTGTGTGATTATAAAGAGTATTTTCTAATGCTTTTTACATTAGCAGTGGCTTTCGACTTGTTCGAGAACACTTAGAGTTTAGATATATGAAAAATAGTGATTTCAAATAAAAAATATCATTAGGAGAGGCCTATGTCCAGCAGTGGACTATTAAAGGATATTGATGATGGTGATAAACAAAAATTAATTGTATAGTTTGAGTTATCCGTTAATGGCGATATTTTAATTGGTGACCTCGACTTGCTACCTTTTAAATTATAACATTCAGCAGAGCAGGGCGGGAATTTCTATTCAATACAGTTTAATTATTTAATTTTGGTAACCCCGTCCAGGTCATCGTAAACACGGCGTACACATCAAATATAATTGCAATCATTTCGGGGAATGAAAGCTCAATGTTGCGTTTTAACATGGAAATATTTTTATCGCTGCCCATTTAAAATTCGTAAATTATTTTTCAATGACAACCGTGTTCAAACAAATATGACACACAGGTACATAAAAGGTTCAAACATATTACAAATGGTTTTATTACTTGATATAAATCGGATGTATAATAAAAATGTGAAAGATTTCAGAAATACATAAACAGACACTGTAAAGAGAAGGAAAACTTAAAACTTGAAGTATAGAGCTTCTATACTATCCTATTTGAACATCGTGGAATAGTAGGCCAAACCTCCTTTCTAGGAAGACGCCAATGCCCAGCAGTGGACTATTAAAGGCTGTTGATGGGATGATGTGATACAGGAACATTAACCTAGTATACTAAAGAAGGAAGAAGGCCTACTATACTACGCGGGCCAGGGTTTGTATAGGGTTTGTGTTTGTGGGTTTTTTGTTTGTTTATGTTCCTGTATACTACGTAGTAAATAAAATATCGCTTTTATTTCGCTTCAACAGTGATTTTAAATTAAAATCTTACATTAACTTCTCTCTCTCTCTCTCTCTCTCTCTACTGTATCATTAAAGACTCTCAGTGTTATCACCTGTTTCTTAACTTATTGAAAAGTAGTATTATTAGACGCTTAAGTACGAGAGGATTATTTGGAGAACTGTCATCAATTTGGAAATTATTGAACAAGGACAAGTCATCGATGACTCGTAAAGTGAACCAGAAAGATCTTTGGAGGGGACGCCTTTATACGATATATTGTGTACTTTCCCTTGAAAACTTATAAACTGATTTTATTTATCGGTCTACATTTTTAACAAATTTTTTCGCACGAATTTTTTGAATGGATGACTTGCTTATGGAAAATTTGTCGTGTTTGAGTGTAAGTGCCTCAATAGGCTACTATTGACGCAATAAAAAACACAGTCTATGTAAACATATATCTCTATGTATGCATACTTAACTGACACATATCTAAATTTGCTATCAACTTTGGAGTGTTAAAAAACTTTTTAATTGAAGTGTTGTAAGTCAGCGCTCTCGGTGGAGGTGCTCAAATTGTCTTGTTAATCTAATCAATTACTTCCGAAACAGAAAATGAATTTCCTTAATAAGATGACGGCAAAGCAGTTAGAGATGGATAATAATCAGCCCCACGTTTTTGTTCCTCGATGTATCAAAGGCGTACTTTTCCCTTTGTGTCGTTCACTCCGGCTAATTAACCAGGTCTGTCTGGCTCTCTCTGGCGCCGCAAGAAGATCCTACTTTCAGTTATCTTTATTAGATGAATTGCATCGGTATGTGCAATGACGAACAAATTGTCAAAGTTTGTAACAAACTCTTGTCGATGCTTCACGAAAATGTCTTGTATTTTGTTCGTATTTTTTTTTGTAAATCTCTCCAAACTTAGTATAAGGATACAATTTTGTAATTCAGTTAAGTAACGCTTTAGCCGTTATACGCGCCTTTTCCTAATAATGAATGCACTCACAAATAGATTCACGCTTTCATTGACACTTAAATTAACTTCACGAATATATTTATATATATACTAGCGGACCCGACAGACGTTGTCCTGTCAAATTTGACACTGCGATGGTAGCGCCGTCTGTCTGATCCAATGTAAAACATTCCAAAATCAACAACTACTAATAACTTAAAAATTAATTAAAAAAACATTGTCCAGCGGACAAAATTGTGAATCTAAACCATTCCCAGATCCCCTTGAACACACACAAAAATTTCATCAAAATCGGTCCAGTCGTTTGAGAGGAGTTCATTGACATACACACTCACAGAAGAATTATATATATAAAGATTTTTCAGAACTGGCAACACTTCTCCATTAGAGTATCTCGATAGAAAATATTCCTTGTTTAGAACTGTTTAATAATGATATTGCTATCTTGACAAATGTGTTTAGTATCAAAACAAGCAAGTAATAACAAACACTTCGATACATTAACTCTAACGCGCCAAAGTATGCAAGTACTGATTTGAATCGGTGCAAGTCGACACGGGTTGCTTTGGTTCTATGCGTATGAAATTTTATTTACAAGTGTTTTGACACTATTCAAATATAATTAGAGAGTATGCGTTGGTTAAAACACAGATTTTGATTTTTTGGGACATCCTAGTATGTATTTACTAAAAAAATATATAAATATTTTATCAGTCAATCTAGCTTTCATAGTACAAGCTCTGCTTAGTTTGAAACTAGATGACGTTGGGTGTTAGACGTCCGAAATATTATATTATAATAAAAAATTAAAGTCGTTAAATTGTGGGAGTTTAATAAGTATCTGTCTGGGGTTCGGGGATTAAAGTACTGATGTGGATGTGAGATAAATGGAGATTTATATTTTTATTCAACTGTGCGACGACAAAAAAGGATTATGTTTTTCACAAATGTTTGCATATTATGGATGACAATTCATATAATCCTGAAATGCCCTCCAACTGGACGTACTTTGATCAATAAGTCTCTGTTTTTTTTGTAAAAACCGAACTGTGAATATTTACGATGAATTTTTAATTTCCAAATGAAGTTTTTAGTAAACACATTAATCTCATTTTAATAAACACATTTTACTTGTGTTTTTCCTCCTGTCCATGTGGTGACGCCAATTCATCCCGTGGGTGTCGTTAGAACCGACTAAGGGAGCAAACTACGCAGGACAACAGCACTGCAAAGAGAAGGAAAACTTGACAGAAACTCTACTCGTATACCAACCCGTCTGGGCAGTGTGGTATAGCAAGCCAAAACACCAAACGGAGACTCCTGGCACAAGCATCTTAAATGCTTAAAAAGAGGTCTCCAACAATAATTGTTCTGATTATACCTGTGTTATGGAAATAAAGTTATTTATTATTATTATTTTAAAACGTCCTTTCTAAGAAGAGGTCTATGTCCAGCAGTGGACTATTAAAGGCTGTTAATTTGATGTGGACATACATATTAATGTAGACTTTGTCAATCAATTTTTAATTGATCAAAACTAGCCTATGTACTAATCTAGAAAATTTTATGATATTCTTGTAAATGCTGCTGGAGAGCAGACTGATCACCTCATGGTTAGGGAGTACTGTCAATGGACACCTGCAATAACCCCCCTTTTGCAACCCCCTCCAGAACTATGGTGGAGGAGCTAGGGTTGTTCATTCGGTAGCCTCACTTGATCGGTGAAAATCTACGAAATAATTGTTTATCACCGTAGTATCTATCAATATGATCGAGCGGGTCCATGTGCCAAAGTATGGTAAAGTTTGAGGCTTGGAATATCTGTATATGTATCTCGATGCAAGATTTTATCCAGAGCTGTTGAGTATTTCTGACCTGATCTGATGGTGTGACTTTCACAAACTTTCGCGTTTATTATTTAAATAGAATTTTTACCGTCTATGTTTTTCCAAAATTGTTCTAAACGAATCACCCTTTGGTATCGCAATTTGTTTAAGCAGAATACTTAATTTAGTTCAGAGAGAACATTTACATTATGGTCATAGATTATGCGATAAAGAAAAGTCGATTTTATTGTCATATTTCATGCCTTGTCACCTTAAATATGTCTGGGCTTTCCCTAGTTATGTGCATTCATGGGAACTCGTGTCAATAATTTCAATCTCTTTTATAAAAATGTCATATACGACGATGGCGGAGCCATTTTCTAATAATTAAAATTTTATAGATGAAGAACGGCATCGGTAATATTGGAGCAAGTTACACATTTCTTGATATTTTGTTATAGAGACATCGCAGGTTCTAGGAATCATTTTGCCTCACAAGATTCTTTACAGACTTTCAGAAACATACTACATAAAAAAATCCCTCCCTCTAGTATTCACTTTTAGTATTACCATAGACACAACATCCGCTTCTTTAAAATTTCTGTGCAGACATTTAAATCCCTACTTCCATACTTATATTACAAAAAATGTGAAAGTGAGTTTGTTTGTCACGCTTTCACGCCTAAACCACTAAACCGATTTTAACAATTCTTTCACCAATTGAAAGCTATATTATCAGTGAGTAACACAGGCTTTTTTACCGAGATAACCGACATAATCTGCGGGCGGAGTTGCGGGCAAAAGCTAGTAAAGAAATTAAAATAAATGAATACAAATCAATTCAGATCTCACAGCAACTTTATATAGTTAATGGCAGTCAATTCATTCTGAACTCAAAACTCAATTAAACAGATTAATATCAAGTCCAGAGATGACCCACTTAAGTCTACCCAAATTGGATATTTAATATTAAAACTAGAAGGTATTAATTTTAATATCAGTGCTTGTAATATACGGAGATTCTAAACGGTTACTTGGTAGGGCTTGCTCTACATATCATAGCTAAGAAGACTGTTTTGAGAATATATCAGTAGTATAAACTCAATAAATCAAAATAATTGACTTTTGAAAACTATCAGCGGCTACAAAGCCCCCAAATAATGATAAATTCTAAACAGAAATATTCTTCTTTCCTTAATTATCCAACCAGTTCAACACATCAAAACCCGATTTGATATACCAACGACATCGAAATTAAATTTAAAAAATACTCTTGCTTTATTTCTGTTCTTTACTATATCACTCTTGGCATAAAGCTATGTGCGTCTAACATATTGAATTTTTTTGAATAATGCATTCGAATCATACGCCAAAAGGGCTGAGAGAAATTTCATAACAAGATGGCATCGGCGGCCTTGTAAAAGATAAGGCTAGACTAGAAAGCCCAGAATATTATTGGGAGGAATACAATTCTTCATAAAGCAGCATGCATCAAGAATTTAGTACTTTAGAATTTTTCATTCCCTTTATTGTCTAAGATGTTAGGAAAGTATAAATTTTGAGAATATACAGAGTACTATTTGTCTAAAAACGTATGCATTTTATCAGTTTCAATCTTTGTCAGCGATCGACTGCAGCATTGAGGAATGAGGGTTCGATAACCGCTCATTGCTTAGTGCATTGAAACTAACGTCAACATTTGCATTTGTCTGGGCTTTGCCATACACAATATATACACTCAGGTCTGTATCCAAGAAGGGTAAAAGATTGTTTAATATAATTTGATATTTATTGTATAAACAAGCATTACCTTTGATGTCATTTATATATTAAAGTTAAGAACTTCTTCGACTTGTCCAATATAGATCTTATAATTTTTTTAATGCCAATGTACAGACTAAAGTGCACCTGTTCAGAGCATACTGTCAGAATTTCTACACGTGTCAACTCTGGACTGCATATACGAAGAGGTCTTTGGATGGCATTCGTGTTCAGTACAATAATATCTATAGGCACCTTATGGGGTTAGCACCTTTCTGTAGCGCCTCCACAATGTCTGTAGAGGCAAGACTGAACTAGTTTAATGCCATCCAAAGAAGCCAAATCGCGGCGTTTATGGCCCGGGTTGGTTCGTGTTGGAACACTATAATTAAGGAACTTGCTGACAGGGTATGTAACTGTTCCATGTTTATAAAATGGTTACAGATAGCTACATAAATAATTGTAACCAAAGTATAGAAATATCATAAACAACATTATATGGAAACTCCTTTATTCTGAAATAAAGATTTATTATTATTATTATTATAATTATATTTCTGCACATGCAGCCTGTGGGCTAGATATACTCGAAAAGCATACAACTCCCTGCGTATCCAAGCTTTCCCACTTCTGTAGTGCATCCGGGATGTTCATAGAGGCTGCTTTCACACTACTATGTGAAAACGGTGTCCATCTTTAGTGCACAGGATGCGAGCTAGCTCTAACAGCGTAATGGCCATGAGCATGGCATTGCAGAGAGGTTAGATTATAGGTACATGGGTCACTGCAGCGCTGTCTCTCATGGAGTGCATAAATAAAATATTGTAAATTGTCTCTACTAACATAGGATAAGTTTTATGTATTACTAATAATCAATGAGTAATAGTTACTAAAAAAAGTGATGTATTATTATTATAGATTTACTAGTAAAAAACTTAACACTACGTTTAATTGTGATAGCACTACGTTTATTAGACTATTTAGATCATTCAATTTGGTCTGAAATTTGCTTTCACAAAGTGCACTCGTAGGAACAACATTTCTATGAAATGCATTCCACAGACATCTTACATATGTGATATTCCCTCCTCCTTTATTCGTGGGAGATCCATACTCACAAATGAGCTGGCTTGACCGGAAAGGCGGTATGCCTTTCCGGTCGAGCCAGCAAAGCAATTTGTGGTAGAGTATTATATTATATTATTATTTGTATTCATGAACTTTTAATATTTGATGTGGTCCGGGTGTTTCTATGTACAAAAAAGTATATATGTATTATATTTATATCAGTTGTCTTGTACAAATAGTACAAACTTTCGATGCTTTTAACCGAGTGAGTTAGGTTACCGGAACCCAAAACTCTCCCAGATTATACAGGGGAAGACTTAAAGGGCGGCAAAAAAGTTGTGACTTGTTAACAGTAGGTGTCACTGGGCGGCGATAGTTACTTGCCATCAGGTAATCCGACTCATATGCTTGTTTGTCCTCTTATGTCATAAAAACAAAATTGATCTTATTTGGATAGGCTCAACATGAAAGAGCTAATGCCAAACTAAACAGTGTATTTCAATTAGAAACCGAAAGAAAATGATGAAGCATTGAACGTCTTTGAGTGTAATAAAGTTTAAAAAATCTGTGCATCAATATATTTCATTGAAAAAAGGAAAAAATCTGTTGTGTAGAAGAATTGAATTCAATTCAATAGTGTAAGGTACGTTACACTTGGGATAAGTTAATTTTTTTTATGTGTTAGTAGGTTTATATAAATAACTTTATTATTATTATTATAGGTCTATTCATGCGAAAAAATAAATGCGAAGGTATATCTCTCTCTGTCTGTCTATTTGTCTTTTACCTCTTCACGCTTAAACAGCTGAACCGATTTATATGAAATTTGGTATGCAGATAGTTTGAGTCCCGGGAAAGGACAGAGGATAGTTTTTTATCCCAGAAATCCTTCAAACTTCCACCATCCTTTTAACTGCCTTAAAGGCAGTGAAAAGGATGGTGGAAGTTTGTATGGGGAATTAATAACCGCTTAACCGATTTAAATGAAATTTGGTACGGAAATAGTTTAATTCTTGATGAAGGACATAGGCTATTTACCTCGCGGCGGTAAGACCCGTTATGGAGGATTGGCTCGAGAGGCGTCACGGGACCCTCTCATACCGACTGACGCAGGTGATCACTGGGAAAGGATGTTTCGGGGATCACCTGTGTCTGATCCGCAAGGAGCCAACGCCTGAGTGCCACCACTGCGATGGCCAGACCGTGGACACGGCTCTCCACACGCTGGCAGAGTGACCGGCGTGGGTTGAGCAGAGGCGAGACCTCGTGGCGGCCATCGGAGTGGGAGTTTTAGTCGGTTCGAGTCCGACATGCCACCGACAAGTGGTATCCGACGGGATTTCCGCAGGGAAAAAAAAAAAAAAATACTAAAATTTACCGTACTAACCGACATGCACGCCAAGCCAGTGTAATATAGTCATCCATCTTATCATAAATAGATGTAGTTCACTATGTTTTAATACACACATTTAGATTTAGGATCACGTCTCTTTGTGGGATGCGCTCGTTTATCTGTCCGGACGCAGGCTAACCGCAATCAAAATGTGTTCTGGACGGTCAGAGCGTTAAAGTTGGGATCTACCAAGTTTAACGCTCTGACCGGAAACCATCTGTCTTTATACGTACACAGTGAGTTTATAAATGTGTATTTTGGTTATATCTACAGTATCATTAAATCGTTGATCCAGTCATCATCATCATTGGCCTCTTGCGTCTATTCTAGACGATTTAGTCACTGTCCCGTAATCATACAAGTTGTTTCGTAGCGATGTAAGCCAATTCTAGAGCGACAGGTTCTATCGCACACTCTGCATTTAAACTACTGGTTTGAAGGTCGTTGTTAGCTCTTTGACGCTTCACTATGCTTTCTGTCAATTACTTGAACCAGACGTTGTCGAGAACTGCGCGCCCATTGATCACACGCTTCCTCCTTTCATCGCGATCTCCAGCGATCCTCTACCAAGCCATATAATCGATGGTCATTAAATTGTTGATCCAGTACTTCAATTTTTATGGTAAAAACAAATTCCAAGACCTGATGGTAAATTACTACCGTCGGACATGGACTCCTAAAATTTGAGAATCACAAGTGCGTTCCCAGTATTGGATGTCACTCTTCCACGAATAAAATTTTCTCAATATTACATTTACGACCGAATGGCGTAGTAGTTTGTGTAACGGACTGCTATTCCAAAGGTCGCGGGTTCGATTCCCGCTCAAGTCAAGCATTTGTGTGCATGAACATTTAATGTTTGATTTGGTCTGGGTGTTTCTATGTATAATATGTATGTATTTACAAAAAAAAGTATATATGTATTTATATCAGTTGTCTAGTACCCATAGTACAAGCTTTGCTTAGTTTGGGACTAGATGGCGTTGTGTGAATATAGTAGAATATTATTATATTATTATTATTATTATTATTTAGGCACGTCCATTTTATTAGACTAAAATTACATTACCGTTAGGCTAAGTACCTACCATTTCAAAGCTTAAGATTTGGGT
Organism: Arctia plantaginis; assembly: GCA_902825455.1. Lineage (NCBI taxonomy): Eukaryota > Metazoa > Arthropoda > Insecta > Lepidoptera > Erebidae > Arctia > Arctia plantaginis. The sequence goes on from CADEBD010000282.1 coordinate 1,747,273, forward strand.
AGTTCTGAAATAGGTATATTAAAGAAATTTAAACAGTAACTAGCTAACAGTATATTTATAATCTCTGTTTTCATCTTTACCAGCAATCTTTACTAATTCACTGCTGGACATAGGCCTGTCTTTAGCAAGGAGGTTTTGGCCTATTTTACCACGCAGGTTGGACGGGTTGGTATGGAGTTTGTTCCAAGTTTTCCTTCTCTTTGCAGTGCTGTTCTACAGTAAAGGTTTTTATCACTATGTAGTATAAAAATAAAATGATTACGTGCAAGTATTTACATAGTGCAAAGGAATTTTTTCCTCGCACAAGGTTATAACAATTTCTCGGCCCCGTTACATTAAGAAGGCCGTATGTTTATGTGAAACCTTCGCAAAATAGTTATACCTATTATAAGCACCCTGACATCAATAAATCACACAACAATGTAACGTTAGACGTCCAGTGTACGATAATCTTATTACTATATAAACAAGAGTTTTCGTAACAAAAATTATCTTACATAATAATTACTTACTTAATAATTCGTGGAATATATAAAATAATACTGATAGTTTTGTGGCGACGCCCACATACAAAGAAACAGAAACATACTACAGCGCCATCTAATGAAGACACACCGAACTACGGAGTAACTACTAAATAAGAATTGCTAATCCTGTATCGCGATATGAAGAATTCCCTCGCCGATTAGCATATATACAATATCCCAACATCAACCGTTGGGCCGCGGCCCGCCAGGCATGATCACCTCGCCTGGTCGGAGGATCCTCCCTTTGTGTTGGAGGGACATGACATCCGTACCTCCACAGTTTCAATATAGTTAGTACTCAAATATGAAACGGAAAATTCCTGTAAGCAATTAAATTAATTGCGTCCGTGGCACTTGCAATATAGTAATCACACGGTATATTTGATTGATGATGATTCGCGTTATAGGAAAACGCGTTGTAGGAGTATACTCGTATAGTATACTTTTCTCGTTAAATCGAATAGGTTTAAATCGAATTATGAAATAATGAACTAATTATGAACTCTACAAATCATTATAAATTTCACAGTACAGAAATATAACGTGTGAAAGCCCACGTTATGTGGGGGAATACCCGGGAATAGTTCAGGATTGTCGTATCTTTCATAAGTTATATGACTACATGGATGGCGTAGTGGTTTAAGCGCTCGCCACGCTGCTTCCTACTGCGCTGAGTGTTGTGAGTTCGAGCCCCACTTGGGACACCGGTTTGTGTGATGTACAAATTGTTGGTTGTTCTTTGTGTCCGTTTCATGTATGTTTGTAAAGTCCCCCGCGACACAGGATATATTCCTACCGCGGGAGTTTATGAATTGGATTAATTTACAAACACCAGTTTCGTGAATAAAAACAAAATTTTAAGTAATTTCAAAATGACGCAGTACATTATTCGTTGCCAAATTTTCCGTTTCAATTTCAAATAACCCAATGAATGAATTATATCGTTATTTAAGTACACAAAGGTTTTTCTCCATTTTTCTTTGTTAATACACGAAAAAGGATCTTAAATTTTATACTTCCTTTGTTCCTCTTTTTTCTCATTATCATTTTGTTTAAGTCTTAATGCAATATTTTATGAAACTTTATAATATATTTTCTCAATGTAAAGAAATCGCTTGTGGCTTATTACAGAAGGTTTACTCGTAATATAAAATTTAATTGATTTTTTTTGTAGATTATGCAACACAAATGACTAAGTGGTAACCGAGTAAGTTAATACATTGCAAAGTTAAGCAATCCTAGCCTGGTCAGTCTATGGATGTGCGACCATTCTTAACACATTAAGACCCCGCCGTGTCTCGGAGAGCACGTTAAGTGCCCTAATATATGCCCTATATGCCTGTACCGATCTATAACCGCCCGTTTCCAAGGAGTTGAGCCTTATGAGAAGAAAGGGCAAACAAACTCATAGCCACTCTTTTGCAATTCACAGATAAATAGATAGTTTAGTTTTAAAAAAAGACAACTCCCACACTAGGAATGAATCCTGTGGCGCGGGGGACTTTACAAACATACATGAAACGGACACAAAGTACACACAGACTCAGAACAACAATTAGTGGATCACACAAAGTCCCATGTGGGGTTTGAACCCACAACACTCGGCGCAATAAAAAGCGGCGTGGCGACCGCTTAAACCACTACGCCATCTGTGCAGTCATCAAGTGGGTAGGTACTATGTATGTACTCAAAATTATCATCGTTTTTCTACTACTTTTTATTCAATTTAATCTTTTCAAATCTTTACCAAATCTGTTCGTTCTACTGCTAGTTTCACAGTATAGCTGATGGACAAGGGCTTTCTTATTGTAATTAATGTGAATAAAGGTAGATTGTGATCGTGTGCATATTTGCATAACGCAAGCAGTTAGCGATCAAGGTTCGTGATTTATTCCATTCGAGGTCTTTACTTTGAGGGACAGATTTCTTTCAAAATGTTTATTTACATAGAATATGCTTTTATTGTTCACCAATTACAGAAAGTTTGTTAAATATTACAGATGGATATGTACAATGGGCGGCCTTATTGCTAATAGCAATCTCTTACAGGCAACCTTTGGATGGACAAATCGACAGGTGATAAGAAAAAGGTGGATTTGTAATGATTTACTTATTACATTTGATGTACACATATGTATGTATATCATTTTTTTATTTAACTTTTTGCATTTTCGTACATCGGCGGACTTAATGCCAAGGGGATTCTTTTCCAGTCAACTTTTGGGTGGTGCAAAAATCTTGTACTTTTATTGGATTAAATGGATTAAACTGGAAAACCGATTCGCTGCCGTGGAAACCACAATCGACGTAAACCAGAACCTCAAAAATGTGGTTCAGATCCTCAGGGAAGAAGGTATGAGATTTTGTGAAATGCAGCGTAAGGGCAGGAAGTCGAAGCTTTCAGAAAGGACCCTAGGGCTGATGAAGAAACGACGTGAAAACCCACCTGTCACTTTGTCGGCAAAGCGGACTCTAAACCGAGAGATCAGTAAACTCGTACGACACGACCTCCGGTGCTCCAATACTCTTTCAATTGAAAGAGCGATCGAGCAAAATCGGGGGTCAAAAGTGTTCGTACAATCTCTTGGAAGAAGCCACCTGACAAAGTTGACTACAGAAAGTGGAGAAGTCGTTGCTTCGAAGCCGGCAGTCCTTTTGGAAGTGGAAAGCTTCTATGGCCGGTTATACGCTTCGCATGCATCTCGACCTGATCCCGAAAATGAGGACTCTAGAGCCACATTAACACGTCACTACACCGAAGACCTGCCAGAAGTTAGCATTGACGAAATCGAGATGGCTCTTGGACAGCTGAAAAATGGAAAAGCCCCTGGAGAGGATGGCGTTACAACAGAGCTGCTGAAGGCCGGGGGTAAACCCGTACTAAGGGAGCTCCAAAAGCTCTTCAACGCTGTCCTGTTTGAAGGGAGAACTCCAGAAGCGTGGAGTAGGAGTGTGGTCGTCTTGTTCTTCAAAAAGGGTGACAAGACCAGGTTGAAGAACTATCGACCCATATCCCTTCTAAGCCACGTCTACAAGCTGTTTTCGAGAGTCATCACGAACCGTCTTGCGCGAAGACTCGACGAATTCCAACCACCGGAGCAAGCTGGGTTTCGGAGCGGATATGGCACCATAGACCACATCCACACAGTGCGGCAGATTATACAGAAGACCGAAGAATATAATCAGCCCCTGTGTCTAGCATTCGTGGACTATGAGAAAGCCTTTGACTCGATCGAGATCTGGTCTGTTCTGGAGTCCCTGCAGCGTTGCCAAGTAGATTGGCGATACATCAAAGTGATGAGATGTCTCTACGAAGCCGCCACCATGTCCGTCCAAGTACAGAATCAGCAAACAAGGCCCGTACCATTGCATCGAGGAGTGAGACAAGGGGACGTTATTTCCCCGAAATTGTTCACAAATGCAATGGAGGACATGTTCAAGACGCTGCACTGGAAAGGGCGTGGCATCAATATCAATGGCGAATACATCTCTCACTTGCGATTTGCAGATGACATCGTCATCATGGCAGAGACGTTGCAGGACCTACAGCAGATGCTGAATGACTTAGCTGACACTTCTGTACGCATCGGCCTACGGATGAACTTGGATAAAACCAAGGTCATGTTCAACGAACATGTACTACCGGAACCGATTGCGGTACACGGTGCCGTTCTCGAAGTTGTTCAAAATTATGTGTACCTCGGGCAGACATTGCAGTTAGGTAGAAACAACTTCGAGGACGAGGTGAACAGAAGAATTCGGTTGGGTTGGGCAGCGTTTGGGAAGCTACGTCGAGTCTTCTCATCGTCGATCCCACAGTGCCTTAAGACGAAAGTCTTTAATGAGTGCGTCCTACCCGTCATGACATACGGAGCTGAAACGTGGACACTTACGGTACGGCTGGTCCACAAGTTCAAAGTCGCTCAACGTGCTATGGAAAGGGCTATGCTCGGCGTTTCTCTAAGGGATCGCATCAGAAATGAGGTGATCCGGCAGAGAACTAAGGTCACCGACATAGCGTACCGGATCAGCAAGTTGAAGTGGCAGTGGGCTGGCCATATTAGCCGCAGAACCGATAACCGTTGGGGAAAACGAGTTCTTGAGTGGAGACCGCGTCTCGGCAAACGTAGTGTAGGACGCCCACAGGCCAGGTGGAGTGACGATTTGCGCAAGATGGCTGGCAGGAGCTGGATGCGAGAAGCCCAAAATCGATCTAAGTGGCGTGCAATGGGAGAGGCCTATGTCCAGCAGTGGACTGCGATAGGCTGATGATGATGATGATGATGAAATGATGAAAAAGTATGTTTATTTAGAAATATATGTTATAGGTAACTGTGTAAAACTAGCTATTGTTGAAAACTAGTTTTATTGACCAGTTATTGTGTAAAAGAATTTAAACATTAAATATTTTATTTAAATTACACAATAACATACATTCAATCATACAGAAAGTCGATCATCTCATGACATTCAGTCATTCATTCATTCACATTTCATTTTATGACATTTTGTTGCATCGCCTTTCTGTATGATTATAGCAGTTTCTACTTATTTCAAGTATTACTTATTTTTATGACTAATTATGAATTGAATTTTCTTTATAATTTTTTTTTAACATAAACATTTAAAATCCATGATTATACTACTTCATTACGAGTATATCGTTTTCATGAAAAAATCGACAGTCGTGCAACTGTAAATATCTTGTCACATAAAATTTAATCAAATAGGGAACATTAATCATTAAAGTATGAGCCAGTTTATGTTAACCGTTTTAATTACATATCTTTTCCAAAAGGATCCGCCATTTAAATGATAAGAATGAATTTTTCGAAAGATGTCTGAAAACGTTTTACGAGACTAATGAATTTTTTATAGAAACAAAATACTCTGAAGCAAAAAGGTGACATAAAATGATACCAATTTTCAATAATATTTTTTTAAATCTTTATTGTCACCCCATGATTGCATACAATTTAATTACACATGTAATGAAAAAATTATAAAATAATTATAACATAATTGGACTCCGTTTGGTGACGGATTAAGAATATGAAGTGTCACCACCCCTATTTATCTCGTGGGTATCCTAAGAGCCGAGTAAGGGAGTAAACTACGCAGGGCAACTTACTGCACTCCCAAGGTGAAGAAAAACTTGACGCAAACCCTTTTTTTTTTTTTTTTTAACGTGTGGAAATCCCCTCGGACCGTCACCCCTCCGGGGTTTCGGCGGGTTGGTGTGTCGGACTCGGACCGACTAAAACCACACGGTATGCCACTCTGCGCCTGTAACAGGAGGGATCCGGGAACAGCTGTTGTTAAGACATCCGGACCCCTCCTAGCGCCAGCCCGCTCCTGGTGCGGGCTCCGTCTCGATATTTTTCCTCTCTTTTTAGGCGACGTCCGGCACACGCGGACGCCGCCCCCTCGCGGCTGGCCAAACTAATGCGGGTTTAGGGGAAACCCACCCCGTCCACCCGCGGCCACACTCAGGGCGGCATGAGGCTGTGAAAGGCGGGCCTCCGCCGCCCGGTTCGCCGGCGGCGGATCGGGTCCGAGTGGAGGTCGTCCTCCCGGGCCCTCTCCGCCGCCTCCTTCCGCGAGATTACTACCTCGCAGAAGGTTGCGACCGCGGTAAAACAACTGTCGCTACCGGCCATGGAGCGTACTACGGCCGGTAGCGAGAGATCCACTCCGATGACTGCAGTGAGGGCCCGGCGCTGCGCCGCCCATGCGGGGCAGACCGCCAGCGTGTGCTGGGCCGAGTCCTCACTGCAGTCGCAGTGGTGGCAGGCGGGACTCAGTTCCCTCCTAGCGACCGAGTGCAGGTACTTTCCGAAGCAACCGTGCCCGGAAAGCACCTGCGTCAGCCGGAAGGAAAGGGTCCCGTGCTGCCGCCCTGCCCACTCGGCGATGACCGGCTGGAGAGCCTCCACGGCGGCGAAGCCAGCGCGTGGAGTCTCCAGCCGGAACGACCAACGAGCCATCGTGGCTCGGCGAGCGGCTTCGCGCCACTCGCGCACATCCTCGGGCGGAGGGCGAAATCCGCTCTCCGCCCGGGAGTCAGCCACTCGCCGATAAACTTCGGCGAGCACTTCCGCCTCCAAATCCCACGGGGGAGTTCCGGCCAACGCACATGCCACCTCCGTCGAAACGGTGCGGTAACCGCGTATGGCTCTGACCGCCATTACCCTCTGAGGGCGCCAGAGGCGTACCCTATTCTGGGCGGTCAAAGCCGCCGCCCACACCGCTGCACCGTACAGTGCCATTGACCGGACAACCCCCGTGTACAGCCGTCTTGTCGCGACGCTGGGTCCACCCATATTGGGCAAAAGTCGCCCTAGGGCAGACGCAGCGCCGACCAGCTTTGGAGCAAGCTGTCGGAAGTGCTCGTCGAAGAGCCACCTCCCGTCGAGGATCAGGCCCAGAAATTTCATCTGGGCCCGAACCGGTACGAGGACCGAGTTGACCACGATTGAGGCGCCAGGGGGTGGACCACGACGGGGCCCATGAAATAACAGGGCCTCCGTCTTATCTAGGGCCACCCGTAAGCCCAGCGCCTCAATGCGCCCGACCACCAGGGAGACTCCCCCTGTGGAAAGGCGCGCCGCCTCTTGGAAGTTTGCCCCCCGGGCTGTCACCAAGGTATCGTCTGCGTAACAGATTACACCCAGCCCGGGGGGGAAATCGGCGCGAAGGGCCCAGTCGTACCCTATGTTCCACAAGAGGGGTCCAAGAACAGACCCCTGTGGAACACCGCACGACATGGGCCGACACCTCAAATTACCTTCTCGGTCCTCGTACACGACGTCACGCTCCTCTAAATAGTCTGCCACTAGCCGCCTCAGGTACTTTTGGCACCCCATGATAGTGGAGTGCTTCCCTGATGCAGCTGAATGGCAGACTATTGAATGCGTTGGCGATGTCCAATGACACCACCAACAGCACGCCGCCACAGCTCACGGCCTCTTCGGTCACGGCCCTCAGGCGCAACACGGCGTCGACTGTCGAACGCCCCGCCCGAAAACCTAATTGGGCGTCCGACAGATCGGGGCCCACCTCGCAGAGGTGCCGGACGATGCGGGCAGAAAGAACCCTCTCAAACAATTTGCCCGCCTCGTCCAGCAGCACGATGGGCCTATAGGCCGCGACCGAATCGGCAGGCCGTCCCGGCTTCCTCAATAGGACCAGCTTCCCGCTCTTCCAGCACTCAGGGAAGCGTCCCGACGCCAAGCTAGCGTCGAACACCTCCCCGAGGCGGTCTGAGAAGTGGTTGAGGGCCAGGGCCAGCACTCGGGCCGGTACCCCGTCTGGCCCAGGGGCGGTGTTCTTGGAACGGATCCGTAGAACAGCCGCCCCTACCTCCGAATCCCGGACGGGCGGAACATTTTCCTCCCCGTGCTCCCCGTCGTCTCCGGCCAAGGAGGCCATCGCCGGGGGAGTGTGTTCCGCTCGTTGCGAAAAAAGGCCCTCAACCACTTCTCGCAGGAAGCTGGGCTGGAGAGTCTCCGTAAGGGGGGGGCCCGACGCGCGGAGCTTTTGTCGCACCGCGCGGTAAGGGCGACCCCAGGGGTCACGATTAAGACCCTCCAGCATCTCCTGTCTCTTTTCTTCTTTGGCGCGGCTAATGGCCAGCTTCAGAGTTTTCCGCGCCCGTCGGTACTCCTCATGAAGCCGGTCCTCCTCACCGTCTCCACGGTGACGCCGCCGACTGCGCGTGTAGGACCTCCGGGCACGTGTACAGGCCGCACGGAGGTCCGCCAGCTCCTGGGACCACCAGTAGACCTCCTTCCTTGGAGGCCGACGACCTCGAATGCGGGGCATGGCCGCATGGCATATATGCGTAATCGCATCGCGAAAGCGACCAGCCCCCACGTCGACCTCCTCGGTCGGAGCCTGAGGAGACAGCCACGAGTGAATTATGGCTGCCTCCTCTAGTAGGTCCCGGTTCAGTTTGGCAACAGCCCACCGCGGAAAGCGGGATAAACGCCGCGCCACGTGACCCCTACTGGAGTCCTGGGTCCGGGAGAGCTCAAATCGGATATACAGGTGATCCGAGAGCGTCTCAACCTCTTCCAGGACACGCCAGTTCCTTACTCGTGCGGCGAGGGCAGGGGTAGCGAACGAGAGGTCCACTATCGACCCCCCCTGCTGTCGCACGCACGTGTTGGTGGAGCCTCTGTTTAGAAGACAGAGGCCCACCGAGGCCGCCCACTCCTCTACGGCCTCGCCCCTTGCGTCCGTCCTGGGGGAACCCCACGCAATGGACTTTGCGTTGAAGTCCCCCAGCACAAGGACGTGCCCAGACGCTAGTCGCCGTATCGAGGTCTCCAAGCTGGTTAGGAAAACCTCGAAGTCGTTCAAACTCCGGTTGGGGGAGAAATAAACACCATATATGGTGATCCCCCCCCACTCGACGGCAACATATCCAGTGCCCTTGTCTCTTAGCGACAAGGGCGGGGAATGAGCCGTCGTGGAACCGACGACTGCCACGGAGCCGTCCCAGTCACCCATCCAGTTTGGACGGGGAGGGACAGAATAGGGCTCCGCGACTACGGCAACACCTATCGACCACTGTGCCATGGTTTGCAGGAAGAGATCCTGCGCCGCGGCACAGTGGTTCAGGTTCGTCTGGACCAGGAGGTTGGAGACTTGATCCATTACTGGATCGTCTCAACAACCTCCTCCATGGGCGACGACGACGACGCACGTACTACATCGGAGGCAGCCTGGGTCGACTGGCTAGCACCTGACGTCTGCCGAGTACTGCGGGGAGGCTTGCAGCCTCTCTGCCCCATCTGGTGATTGGCGGGCTTATTGCCCGCCGCACACGCTGGGCAGTGAGGGGCGGCAGAGCATTCTGCCGCCTTATGCCCCGGTTGACCGCAGCGGAAACACAGTCCGCCGCAGTCAAAACAACTGTCGCACTTGACGCGCGTGTGTCCCGTGGCCAGGCATTTAAAACACCTCATCGCTCTCGCCGCCAGGAATGTGATCTTGGCGCTCACGAAACCGATGAGCAGCCTGCCGGCGTCGGCCAATTGGTAGGCCTGGCGACCCTGACACCATCTGTGGCCGCAAATATTCCCCGCAGCCTCTCAGCGAAGGAGTCCGCCGTCTTTGCGCCTTCAGCCCCAGGGAACTCGAGGACTCGAGCTCCCGTCTGGGCGAGGCGCATCCTGACCCCCACCGTCCCAATCTCGTTGGCGAGGCTGTCCCGGGCCTTTTTGAAGACGGCCGCATAGGACAGCCCGCCGTCAGCCGCCTCCGGGGACACGGTCACAACTACAGCCGCGGTTTTGGGCGGCTGCAGCTTCCGCGGCCTCTTTGCAGAGGCCGTTGCCACCGGTGGCGAAGGCTGGGCTTGGGCTGCTTTTTTGGCAGCCCTTTTGGCCCGCCTTCGGGACTTCTTGGAGCCCCTCGCCTCCTGCCAACCCTCGTTGGAGGGGGCAGGTGCGGAGGGGCCCGGCAGGGGTGTCGGAGTGGGGAGCGGAGGGAATGCCACTCCGCTCCTCGACGCCGTTTTAGGCCCCGTCTTGGCCGGCGCCTGGGGATGTGCCTTGGCCGGCGCCTTAGCCGGTGCCTTGGCCGGCGCCTGGGCCGGTGCCTTGGCCCCCCCCCCTCGGCTTTTGTGGAGCCGATGGAGTAGGGGCAGACGCCGCCACCGCGTAAGAAACGCGGCCTCCCACCACGGGGAGCGCGGTCGGAGCGGCGGCCTTAGGCCGCTGTGCCGACGCGAGCGGGGGGGCGCATAATCGGCGCAGGGGGCAGTCTCGCCTCCAGGCCAGCCAGGCGTCCGTCCAGCATATTCCCAACTGCGATGAGGATTTCTCGCAGTTGGGAGTCAAATGCCCCTGAGTTGGTGGTAGGGGCAGGCTGGGACGCGGACGGGGCTTCCCGCTCGGGGAGGTTCGCCTGGAAGCGGGCGAACTGAGCACTCAGCTCATTCACCCGCTCCGTCAGCCTCTCGTTGGCCACCTGTAGGCGCGAAACGTCACCCACTAGGCCCTCCACGACCTCCGACAAAGCGGAGGAGGAGTCCTTAAGGGCCCTCACAAACGAGCCCTTAAGGTTCACGGACTTGGTGGCCACCTTGTGAATGACGGCCACCGCCGCTTTCGCCCTCTCCTGCACGGACACGGGAGCCTGGGGGGCATTTCCCTCCACCGGCTCCCGAACCTTGAGCAGAAGATCCGCGATCTCCTCCTCCGCTACGGCCTCGCCGTCCACCCGTACGTTCCTGTACGACTCCGCGTTTGAGAACGCGGAGCCTGACGGAGTCGAGACCGAGGCCGGTTTACGAGCCCTCCCTCGGCGGCTGCTTGCCACCTTTGGAGGCATCATCTCCTGGGACGTGTCGGTTTCCTCGTCCCTGGAGCGTCCTCGTTTCCGGCTGTCGCTTCGCTCCGCCTCCATGGCCTCCACGCCATCCGACGAAGCGGCGGATCCGGAACGCAGCCGATCTGATGCTCTTCGGCTCCAGAGACCAGCGTCAGACTGACTTCTGGGAGCCCCACCGAGATAGGCGTTCCCGACGCCACCTCACCCTCAGTGGACGACCCATCCACTCCACTATTCCTCCTCTTCGTCTCCTTGTCCGTTAGGCTTGCCTTTGTCTGTTGCGTTTTTTTTTCCGATCGTTTTCTTTTTGTTCAAATTAAGATTTTCCATAATAATCCCACGAGTGGGGGAGAACTAAAGGTCCACCCGGGCAGAGATCCCCCATTACCCGGGCAAGCGTAAGTTTTTAACCCAACCGAGGGGTCCGCAGGTACCTCGGCTTGGAGTGCGCTCGCGACTGAACTTCCCATCAGCCATGCATCCCCTGGCCACGCACCAGAACACGGGATTCGGGGAATTTTTTAGAGAGGTTATCTTCCTCGCGGTCCGGGCGGTTAAGCCAAGACCCTCGCCCCCGATCAGAGCCGCGAGACTTAACCACAGCGCTCTTCTCGGGATTACGATATGCCGACGGTTGACAGGGAGACTACGTCCCCCTGCCTGCTCGGTGGTAGTGTCAGTACACGCCGAGCCCGTCCTCCTTTCTCCACCGCTGTCAGCGGAGAAACTGTGGCCCCTACAGGGCCCCGCCATCCGGTTTTTTACCGAGGTTTCCTCCTCCATGCTCCGAAGAGCGAAGAGCCAGCAGGGCAACCGGCAGACACGCCCACCCTGCTGGACCAGGCCTTGCCCGAGAGCCGATGAACGGCTACCTCTTCTGCTAGAATATTGGCCGCTGGCGATAATCCTCTCCTCCAAGAGGACAAGGAGGAAACAGTACCATCGCCAGCGTTTCCAGGGTGCACCACGAGGAGGTTTTCTAGCCTAGCACCCCAAACCCTATACCAACCCGTCTGGCAAGGTATCCGTCTGGTATAATAGACAAAAACCTCCTTTCTAAGGAGAGGCCTATGTCCAGAAATGGACTATTAGAGGCTGTTGATGATGACGATGATATTGGGGTATATTTTTATTAAATAAAAAAATATCTATAGTTTCATCATCTCCTCAATCCATCTCAATAAACAATAATCATTTCCTATTATTTTCTTAAATTTTTATTTACTTTTCCTATCTTTCTTGGTAAAATCATTTTTATCTTTTTCTTAGTTAAAAAGAAATTAAGTTTAATAACAAAACAACAATAATTAATTCAATAATTAATTTTATTCTTAAAATTACATAAGTCAGATAATTTATATTTAAATTTAGATCAAATTTCATCTTATCTACCAAAAGTTATTTAAACAGAAAAAGTCTATTCGTGATCAGGAGACTGTGAAGATAAAGGCTGAAAGAAAAGATAAACCATTAAAAACGTCGGAAAAATAAAAATAAAACAACAACACCTTGAGTAAGCACCAGAGCTTGTACAGAATTGGTAATTAAAGAAAAATATAAAAGAACAAGGAAAAATTCATTTATATTGGTATCTTAATGTGAAGAAATGTATAATAATAATAATAAAAAAAATTGGTTGCCTGTAAAGTCGGTATACGGGCGAAAGTTTTACGTGACAACGACTTTGAGTGGTAAAATAATTTTAATGTGAATATTCATTCGTATAGTAGGAAGAAGGATGAAATAATAGTAACAATTTAAAACATTTTTTATGTCTGTCTCTCTCGCTCTTAGGCGGGCTAACCATGCCCGAGTGGAAGGGACGCGTGCCTCTCACTCGCTCTCATTGTGAGCGCATAACGTGAGCGGAGCGTAACGCAGTTTCTTGAAGTGTCACCCGGCAAACCAATTTATAAGACGTTGTCACGTCAAAAAACCTTTAACGTAGCTTAGAAATTTTAGAAATGCTGCGATATTTATTATACCTAGTCCAAAAAGCAAAAGCGTCCACATACACCATTAGATAAATTCGGATTATACTTGGCCCGTAAAAATCATTTATATGTGTATAGTATATATGTATATATATCTATACTAATATTATAAAGCTGAAGAGTTTGTTTATTTGTTTGTTTGTTTGAACGCGCTAATCTCAGGAACTACTGGAAATTATTTGAGTGTTAGATAGCCTATTTATCGAGGAATGCTATATATCATCACGCTAAGACCTATAGATGCGGAACACCAATGAAGAACGTTTCAAAACCGAGGTTTTTTTTTTTTCCTTTTGAGAGCTTCGGCTGCGTGCGGTTTTTTTTTTTACTTTTGAGAGCTTCCGCTGCGTAAACGGAAATAGCTCCTTAACGTACGTATTATTTAAAAACATTTTCACCTTCTACGTAAAGGAAGTCGCGGGTTAATGTTAGCGTCAGCCCAAAGTAATTATTCCACGTGGGCAGTCGTTCGTTCGTTCGTTGCGTCGTCGTTCCTCGTGGGCAGAAGCTAGTATATACTCTCTCTCTATATATATATATATATATATATATACAACATGCTTAGATCTACGAGTATATACAAATATATAAAATTTATACATATATTTGTATATACTCGTAGATCTAAGCATGTTGTGTTGTGTAGTGTATATTTTATTTGAATGGTTTTACAACCTATGTGCCAGTACCACTAACGATTTATACACCATCCAAAGGTTGACTGGACGAGAATGCCCTGGGCATTAAGTCCGCCGATGTACAAGAGTGCATAAAGTTGTGTAAATAAATAAATCTGATTACTTTTCCCTTTTCAGAGGGATTAACAAAATAAAAGTAAAATAATAACCTCACACTGCAGACCACACATCCCAAACTAGACAGAGCCAGTGCTATGGTAACCAGATTACTGACTGCTGGTTACAAGTCTCTATAATTCTGGTTAGTCATTTTAAGGGTTCCGTAAAAACCAATTTAAAATACAAAGAAAATGTACACAGTACACAATGTGTACATATTCAGTTGTATTTTTAAAATAATTATAATAATAATATACTCTTAAGATTTATTTCTTCCTATCTCACAGTTCTATTACATGAAATAAATTCTTTCAAATACGCATTTTAATTAAGGAGTAAAAAGGACAATGGCCCGTCTTGGCGCGGGTCTCTTGCTAATTATACGGAACCTCTAAGCAATCTTTTAATGGATACCTAACTGCGTTATGTAACAAAGTATTCATGTGACAGTTTCCTGGCAGGAAGGTAACGAACCAACTTTACTAATTACAACTTTTATAAGTGTCGCCTAAGTAAACAGGTAACATTAGGCACCCCAAGCACGTAACAATTGTCCTCATATTTAGGAAATATAACTATTAATTAAGAGTAGAAAATTAACAAGATAGATAATACAAGTAGAACTACAATTATGTGTTGTTCTTGGATAGTGGAGTGACGATTTGCGCAAGATGGCTGGCAGGAGCTGGATGCGAGAAGCCCAAAATCGATCTAAGTGGCGTGCAATGGGAGAGGCCTATGTCCAGCAGTGGACTGCGATAGGCTGATGATGATGATGATGATTGGATAGTTGCCTCAATGTAATTTAGAAAAAACTAATCGAAAATTAAGTTCTTCCTCCTCGTGTCCACGGTCAACCCCTATATTTTGTACGCCCGAAATTCCAACACAGCTACGGTATTGTCCGTTGCTCTCCATAGCTCCTCTGTACTGCAGCTGGAGGGACACAGTGGACAAGAAATCAAATGTAGCATAGGTTGCAATAAACAATAAACTCGTAAACTTTAAAAAAAATCACATCAACAGCCTTAAATAGTCTACCGCTGGACATAGGCCTCTCCTTAGAAAAGAGGTTCTAGCCTACTAAACCAAGCTGGCCAGACGGGTTGGTATAGGGTTTGTTTCAAGTTTTCCTTCTCTTTGCTGTGCTGTTGTCCTGCGTGGTTTGCTCCCTTAGACGGGCTCTTACGACACCCACGAGACGAATAAGGGTGGTAACATTATGTATGCTTAATCCGTCACCCACACGGATAAACCAACTACAATGTGCCTACGAGTATATAATTATGAATATGACTGCACGGATGGCGTAGTGGTTTAAGCGGTCGCCACGCCGCTTCTTCCTACGCCGAATGTTGTGGGAAGACTTTGTGTGAGCCACAAATTGTTATTCTGAGTTTGGGTGTTCTTTGTGTCTATTCATGTATGTTTGCAAAATCCCCCGGGACAGGATATATTCCTAATAATGGGAGTTGTCCTTTAACAAAAATCAAAAAATCTAATCAATTGTATTAAACTTCGTTAACTGTCACTCTTAGGAGTCTTCTTTCAAATTTTAATTGGACCAAACGAGAAATATTCAATTACTTTTCAAAATCAGAGTTTTTCAAAGCGGTCCAAAAATGACGGACTTCTTATATATCCGCGGCTAGACTGCCACCCACTTAGCCCTAGGATAAATTCACAACTACAGATATTTATAGTTACATCTTTAACATTTCTAACACTGAACATGAATACAAACAACAAGCACAGTTTATCTCCGTAGGTTTCTTTTTTTTTATATTAGAGGGGGCAGACGAGCAGACGGGTCACCTGATGGAAAGTGACTATCGCCGCTCATGAACGTCTGCAACTCAGGAGTCACAAACGCGTTGCCGGCCTTTTAGGAAGGAGTACGCTCTTTTCTTGAAGGTTTGAAGGTCGTATCGGTCCGGAAATACTGCTGACGAAAACCCGTCCCACGGATTGGTTGAGCGGGGCAAAAGTGTCTCGAAAAGCGCACAGTAGTGGAGCGCCAACTATCCAGGTATTAGTCCGAACAATTCCTCGGAGCTCTCTCCATGATATATGCGATAGAGAATGCAGAGCGAAGCCACATTTCTACGTAACCCCAAGGGTTCGAGCCGATCGAAGATGTTTGGACTATAGAATAGTATATATAGTTTCTTAGGTTGAGAAACTCAATAGTGTGTTTGTATAAGATGGTCTACAATCTTTGTATTTTATCAAAAAGGTTAAGTTAACCAGCCAGTATCTCAAAAGTGACAGTAATCCTAATGTGAGACCGAAGTTCCAAATAAAACAGAAACAATTTTTCGAACGATTCCAGTGCATTTAAAAAATTGAATACACATCGTTCATGAATCGCACTATTATTGATGTTTAAATGGGGGTCTTAAACATTTATTTGCGATCTGGAGCGTCTATACAAAGGACATAAAATTTTGAAACTACCAATAAATAGAACGATTTTATGTCTATGTTATTTATAGCTGAAGTTGTTCTCTTAGTTGGTATATCCGCCATTGGAAGTCTTTATATCCTTGTGAATATTGGTGCGGATGGAAAAAATAGGTTTTAGTTATGTGATAAGCCTGTTTGTAAAAAGATTTCGTTAGCGTCTTTTGATTACACGCTTAAGTGTTTTATGTAATGTAATACATACGAGCATATGGCGTGAATAATATAAACCACTGACAACATGGTATATTTGGTCTTGTAATTTGAATGTCACATAGTCACTTTGTAATATAGCTAAATTATACTTATAATGTCAAAGTCATTAACAAAGTCCGTGTGGTGACGGATTAAGAATACGGAATTCCACCATCCCTATTCATCCCGTGGGTGTCGTAAGACCCGACTAAGGGAACAAACTACGCAGGACAACAGCACTGCAAAGAGAAGGAAAACTTGAAACAAAAATTATATCAACCTGTCGGGCCAGCGAGGTATAGCAGGCCAACACCTCTTTTCTAAGGAGAGGCCTATGTCCAGTAGTGTACTATTATAGGCTGTTGATGATACTAATAATTAAACTATGGCAAAATCAGTCATGCAATTAAATTTTGACAAAATTAGTATTGTAATTTGAATATAGCTAAAATATCAACACTATTTTAGTTAATATATGGGTCACAAAATGGAGCAAATCCGTTGGTCACACTTTCACGGTTCTTTTAATTAAGTATTGCTGAATCAGTCTGAAGAGAAGGAAATCTTAAAACAAACCCAATACCAAGCCGTCTGGTCAGCGTGGTATAGCAGGCCAAAATCTCTTTTCAAAAAGAGGCCTATGTATGACGACCGGATGGTATAGTGGTTTGTGTAACGGACTGCTCTTCCAAAGGTCGCGGTTTCGATTTCCGCTCAAGTCAAACATTTGTGTGCATGAACATTTGATGTTTGATTTAGTCTGGGTGTTTCTATGTATAATATGTATGTATTTACAAAAAAAAAGTATATGTATTTATATCAGTTATCTAGTACCCATAGTACAAGCTCTGCTTAGTTTGGGACTAGATGGCGTTGTGTGAATGTAGCGAAATATATCATATTTATTATATTATTATTTATGTCCAGCAGTGAACTATTAAGGGCTGTTGATGTTGATATGAACCAGTGTTGTTCTTTAAATATGGCAAAATCAGTCTTGCAATTGAATTCTAGTTAAATCCGTCTTTCTTATTTTGTGACATTAATTCATTTTATTTAAACATGTTTTATAAAATGCCGCCATTACCATCAATCAGTACTGCATTTGGAATTTATGTAGCTGATTCAGCATTATAATCTGGGCACTAATAAATCTCTATCAATACAAAGGAATAACCTGCTACAAACCATCTCCTCGGCATAAAACATTATGTAACTAAAACGCCCAATAAAAGCACACCACACAAGTTTATTAAAAAATAAACTTACAAGTGACTAGAGGGCGGTTTAGTTGTTTTTATTGTAAGACGGCGAGGGGTAATGAGGTTGTCAGACCAAGATGTTCTTCTGAAGACGGTTATTGTGTCTTTTTCAAAGAAATAAATATGGTGGAAAATGGAGAGACAAATTAAAATAGTCTGAAGATTTCTTTGGAATATATTATTATGCTTTAGAATATTTGTGGTCCTTTCTTCATCTATGTCATTCCTTTCTACGAATCCTTTAACAGAGATTTATATAACATACTTTGATAGGTGTAGGTACTACTGGGGTGCGGGTCGGGTAACGTCCACGTGCGTCACCGTGTTTCTTGTCCTTCATGGCCACTGTGTCCGGGGGGAACGGAAGCAGGGGGCCGGTGCATCCTGGGCGACGGTCAATAACTTCCCTTTCAGGGGTTGGTATTGGCCGCCGGCAAATAACTCGGCAGGGGGGGTAAACCGCTCTCGGTACTTCTCTGTTCATCAGAGGAGACTGGACGAGCGAAGGGGTTATGGGCAGAGGCCGAGGTGGGATCCGTATGGAATCCAAGGGCGGGTTGGCCCACTGCTTACGCAGGGGCTGACAAGCACTAGTGCTGCCGCCGGTGAGGGAGGGTTAGCCACCCTCTCGCATTTCGTAACCAACAGGGGTTCAGCAACGACCCAACTGGTGGCTCCAGGAGGGTACGCTGAGAACCTGTTGGCCGGAGGGCTTGCCTTAATTGGCCGACCTATGACAAGGACAGTCTATAACACCCGACAGCGAAGTCGTTAAGACCTGTGGATACCGGCCGACCTCCACAGTACATAGGCTTATCCGGGTGCAGGGGGCACCGCCCGGATGGACTTCATTTCCCCCATACTCGTGGGATTAAATATGGAATTTAACACAAATAAACAAAAACCAAAAACAACGGACGGATCTACCAACGACATTGGCTTAATGGAAAACGGACAAAGAATTTATAGAGAGGAGAAGCGCTTGACTAAGGCGAGAGAGAGTGACGAACGGCGGTTGCGGTCGCGTTCATTGAAAACACCTTTATCCAGACCCTCCACCCCGCTGCCGCTTGACAGAGGTGATCGAGGCGGAGAGAGCGATAGCTCAGCCTCGATAGGGTCGGAGAGGGAGACACGCAGGCAGTCGCGGAAGCGTAGTCTACACGATGATGAGGACGGAACTGGTTTTGCGAAGCGGACACACAGTGTCAGTTACGCAAACCAGCCCAGCTCAGCTGAGGTTGGCACCCAAATGCTGCTAAGTCTGGATAATGTCGAGGAGACATTGGACAGACCCCGCAGCACGAAGGCGGAAGTAATGAGCTCCATTCGTCGAGCCCTGCAGACTCTGCGGGACGGCGTTAAGGAGCTCTGCAACAGAGCGGTGACACGCGAGTACGAGGAGGTGTCCGTGCAGAACCAGGCGTCATCATCGTCGCTGGTGGACCGGGTGAGGGTTCTCGAACAGGAGAACGAACCATCTTCGGCGGTGCTGCGGAGATCGTCGGCCACAAAGGTGGCGGGAACGATCCCGCTGCCTTCTTCGATGGCGGAACTGGGGCCGAAAATGGGCTCGCCAGTGCCACTGGCTCACCCGGCAAGGGAGGACCATCTGGACTGGGAAGAAATCGCGGCAATCATGAACCGTGAGTTTGCCCGATTCCAGTCCGGGCTTTTAGCTAGGTTCTTCCCAGAGAGAGGTGCCAGACCACCTCTAGGCCAAGGACGGACTCCAGTGGTGCGGCAGGCGGCTGCTGCAGCCACTGCGCTCTCTTCTCCTTCCGAGAAGAAGAAGAAGAAGAGAAAAAAGAAGAAAAAGAAAGCGAAGGGGCTGACGGGGCAGCAACTGACCCCAGTAACGAAGCAGGCTTCAAGTCTTGGAAGGTCTACCCTGCCGGAACCAGCGGTAAGGCAGGAAGGGGGCACCTGGGCCCAAGTTGTTGGGAGAAAAGCCAAGGCTACCGCTGCGAGACAGGGTGCGGTTGCTACTCCCGTCTCGAAGCCAAAGAAGTCGCAATTACCGCGACCCCCCACCAATGCTGCCGTCGTGGTCGCAGTGCCTCCGGGATCCAGTACCTCACTGGCGGAAGTAATGCAGGCCGCAAAAGCCCGTATTAAGCTGGCGGAGCTTGGCATTACGGGCGGGGTCCGCCAGCGAAAGGCAGTCACAGGGGGCCTAGTACTGGAGGTCCCCGGGCCGGATAGCGCTGCCAAAGCGGACGCTTTGGCCGAACGCTTGCGCGCGGTCATGGGCGACACAGATGCGCGATTTATGCGTCCGTGCAAAGCGGCCGAAATGCGGGTGATGGATTTGGACGAATCCATCACCGCCATCGAGGTTGCGGAGGCAATAGCCGCAGTGCGTGGTTGCTCTCCGTCCGACATCAAGGTCGGGGAGATACGCAGAACCGCAGCCCGATTGGGAACGGTTTGGGTCCGGGGCCCACTTACAGCAGTACGCCAAGCTGCGGCCGCCCAACGCGTGCAGGTGGGCTGGGCGTCGGTCCGTACCGAAGCGTTGGCACCACGGCGCTTGCAATGTTACCAATGCCTTGAAATGGGACACGTCAGAGTAAAATGCTCAGGTCACCCTGACAGGAGTGGGCGCTGCTTTCGCTGCGGAGAATTGGGCCATAAGGCCCGAGACTGCGCAGCGAACGCACCGAGGTGTCCGGTGTGCAGTGACCACGGGCGGCCCGCAAACCATCGGCTGGGTAGCAAGAGCTGTTGCCCACCGAAGAAGCAAAAGGAGGGAGAGGTCCAGCCTCGCCCCGCCTTTGCCCAATCTGGACAGCCAGTGTCGAGTTGTAACTCGACGGGAGAGGCAATGGAGGCTTAACATTCCCACCACACGCAAGGGTTCTCCAGGGCAACCTCAACCACTGCCGAGCAGCGCAGGATCTATTAATCCAGACGCTCGTGGAGCAGTCGGTTGCCCTGGCAGTCATTGCAGAGCCCTATACCGTCCCGGACCATCCGCGTTGGTTCAGGGCGGTCGATGGTTCAGCGGCCATTTATTGGCCGGGTGGGGAAGGCTTCCATTGCTCTCTCCTAAGAAAGGGTGCTGGCTTCGTGGCAGTGGAGTGGGGGGTAACAGTTGTGGTGGGGTGTTACTTCTCTCCCAATCGTGGCCTAGCCGAATATGAGGCATACCTGCACGGGTTGGCAATCTGCATTCGCAGCTACGCCTCCCGTCCGGTATTCGTCCTGGGTGACTTCAACGCCCACTCAAGGGAGTGGGGTGACACTCGGGACGATGCGAGGGGAGAGACTATCCTGGAGTGGGCGGCTGGACTGGACCTCCGACTTCTAAATCGGGGCTCAGTTAGCACCTGTGTGCGATGGCAGGGGGAGTCGATTGTTGACCTGTCATGGGCGACTCCCTCTGCAGTGCACATGGTGTCGGGATGGCGGGTGGCGGAGGAAGTGGTCAGTCTTTCTGACCACCGGCACATCGTATTCGATGTGTCTCTCCGCCGCGCTGACCGCCCGCGTCAGGATAGAGAACCTCCGCGACGATGGTCCCTCAAGCGGCTTGACCGAGAGATGGTCGTTGCCGCATCCCACGTGGCGGATTGGTTGGAGGAAAGGGTTTCGTCCGATCCAGAAGAACAGGCGGCCTGGTTTGGGAACATTATGGCGTCCGTATGTGATGCCTCAATGCCCCGAGTCAGGCCAGCCAGGAAGGGCTCGGCGTACTGGTGGAGCGTGGAGATCTCGCAGCTGAGAACGACGGTCGCGAGATTGCGCCGCCCGTATCTTCGAGCCCGGAGAAGACGGCGAGCTACAGCCGAGGAGATCGAAGTAGCACGGCGGGAATATGGCGCTGCTGTAAAAGCTCTCAGCGATGCAATCGCTGAGGCCAAGGCTCGGTCCTGGAAAGAACTCATCGGGGGACTGGATAGAGACCCTTGGGGGCGCCCGTACAAAATTGTACTGGGCAAGCTAAAACCATGGGTCCCTCCATTGACTGAAACCCTGGACCCGGAGTTCCTGGGAAGAGTGGTAGACACGCTCTTCCCAAGGGTCCAGGACAGTCCCTTGATCTCTCCGTTACAATCGGACCGGCAACTCTGGTCCGACGAGTGTGAGGTGACGGAGGGAGAGCTGGACCGAGTCGTGCGGCGACTGGCTTCCCGCAACACTGCGCCCGGACCTGATGGTATTCCAGGTCGGGCGCTGGTGATAGCTCTGTCGGTATTGGGGGACAAACTGAGGCGGATTTTCACAGATTGTCTTAGCCTCGGTGTGTTCCCCCTCGGCTGGAAAGAAGCGAGACTGGTGCTCTTGAAAAAGGAAGGTAGAACTGCAGATTCTCCCTCTGCGTTCCGACCGATTTGCCTGCTGAACGAGTCGGGGAAACTCTTTGAGAGGATTATCTCCGATCGTATCAGCGGGCACCTGTCGCGAGTAGGCCCTGATCTGTCGGACTGCCAGTTTGGATTCCGACGGGGGCGTTCGACAGTGGACGCTATCAGGTGCGTTCGCTTCATGTCGGAGTCGGCAGTCCGATCAGGGGGGGTGGCTTTGGCGGTTAGCCTTGATATCGTCAACGCGTTCGGCACCCTCCCCTGGCAGGCGATAAGGGCGGCCCTTGAATTTCATGAGGTGCCGCTCTATCTGCGGGCCGTCATTGGGGCCTATCTGCGCGACAGGACCGTGAAGTTTATCGGTCGGGGCGGGGTGGAAATTCGGAGACAGGTGTGTTGCGGGGTTCCCCAAGGCTCTGTTTTAGGCCCTTTGTTGTGGAACTTAGCTTACGATGTGGTCCTTCGCACCAGTCTGCCCTCTGGCCTTAGTGTTGTCTGCTATGCAGATGACACTTTAATACTGGCTAGAGGGTCACACTTCGACGAGGTGCTTCGGCTCGCCGAGCATGGGGTGGCTTGTGTCGTGGGAAAGATTCATGAGCTGGGTCTGAGGGTGGCGCCTCAGAAAACTGAGGCGATATGGTTCCATGGCCTACGTAAGCGCCAGGAACCACCCAGCTCATGCCTCCGGGTGGGTGACGCTGAAGTCCAGGTGGGCCGGTACATGAAGTACTTAGGCCTCATCCTGGACAGTCGGTGGAGCTTCGAAGAGCATTTCGTGCGATTAGTCCCCCGAGTGCGCGGGGTAGCGGGTGCACTGCATCGCCTGCTGCCCAATCTCGGGGGACCACGGGAAGAAGTTCGCCGTCTCTATATGGGGGTCGTGCGATCCATGGTCCTCTATGGGGCGCCCGTCTGGTCTAATGACTTGGCGGGTGCCTCCCGCTGCAAGGCTCTACTCAGAAGCCTACAGCGGTTGATGGCCATACGGGTCGTACGGGGTTATCGTACCATCTCGTTTGAGGCGGCGACGGTCCTGGCTCGATATCCACCCTTCGACATTCTGGCCGACATGGACGCGATGGTCTATGACCAAGTCCGTTCTGTCGGTCGGAATGGTGAGGAGGCCGCGCCGGATCATGAGCCCGGAATGCTATGGCGGAACGCGCATACGCAGGCTTTGCGAGCGTGGCAGGCACGGCTTCTAATCCAGGGCTGTGCTAGCCAACGCGCCGTCGGAGCCGTTCTGCCGAGCTTCGAAGCGTGGGTAGGGAGGAACGACTGTGTCACCTACCGATTGACTCAGATGCTTACCGGGCACGGTTGCTTCGGTGAGTATCTGAATCGAATTGGACGGGAGGCCACGGCACGATGCCACCATTGCGGGTCCGACCGGGACTCCGCCCAGCACACGCTGGAGGACTGCCCTGCATGGGAGTCCGAACGTCGAGTCTTGGTCGGACAGATCGGACGAAACCTGTCACCGCCAGCATTAATCGCGGCAATGCTGGCGAGTGGCGAGGGATGGGCAGCCGCGGTCTCCTTCTGCGAGGACGTTATGCTCCAAAAGGAGGCCGCAGAGCGGGATCGGGAGAGGGCCGATCCCGCTCGAAGGAGGCGGCGAAGGGGACGCGGCAGAGGTCGCTAAACTCCCCAATCGCCGCCTAAGGGTCACTGCGGCCACATCTTGGGGCGATGTGACCGCTGTAAACGACCCGAGACGGATGACACTCCAGTGCGGCCGGGGGGGTGTCGTCTAAGGCGGGACGCCGTTGCGCCTTTTACTCTGTAGAGCAGTGAGAGGCGCGATAGCGTCCTGCCCCAGGGTGACTACGGTCACTCCGGGATGTGCCTCAGACATGAGGTACGGCAGGGAGGACTCCAGAAGTCGCCGATGCGTTCCTGGAGCTCCTCCCGACTGCCGAGGAAGGCCGCCGCGGGGTTTAGTGGGTAGACCGGTTCTCCGGGAGTCCCACACACGCCCTGCGTTTCCCCAACGGAGGGTATGGTGCGAAAAGCATTCCCCGCGTGAAAAAAAAAAAAAAAAAAAAAAAGGTGTAGGTACTACTATTTCTTGGAAAATGAAATTAAATATCCTTGTGTATGTTATCTAATACGGCACACGTCTACGTGGTTTAATATCAATACTAAGTTCATTACAAATATGTAGATTTGCCACCTGGAAAACAATGTTTTTAGGAAAAAAAAGGTACGGATTACCTGTAGCATCGAACCTTGCTTTTGGGCAAAGTTCGTAAGTATAGGCTAATAAGAAATACCTGTTGGGTATCGAGACAGGGTAGGACAACAAATACGACCGCCAATTAATACTCGAAATAACACAAATCACGAGTGGTATAGTAGGCCAAAACCTCCTTTATAAGGAGAGGCCTATGTCTGTTGCACATAGGCCCTCTCCTTAGAAAGGAGGTTTTGGCCTACTATACCACGCTGGCCAGACGGGTTGGTATAGAGTTTGTATCAAG
This sequence comes from Arctia plantaginis, assembly GCA_902825455.1. Lineage (NCBI taxonomy): Eukaryota > Metazoa > Arthropoda > Insecta > Lepidoptera > Erebidae > Arctia > Arctia plantaginis. The sequence continues at coordinate 1,771,648 of CADEBD010000282.1, forward strand.
TTATAATTTTCTCTGCAGTGCTCTTGTCTTGCGTAGTTTGCGCACACACAAACACTTAAATTTGTACCAGAAGCACTGAAATTGTTCTTTACTGCTGGACATAGGTAGAGGCCTATGTCCAGCAGTGAAGAAAAGCCTCCAAACCTCCTATCTAAGACCTTGGCCTACTGTACTGTACCGACCAGACAGGTATAGACAGGTTTTCCTTCTCCTTGCAGAAGTTGTTCTTCATAGCTTTAGCTAAAGTGAACATACATTTTTAACGGTAATAATTTCAGTTCACTGAGAAATCTACTCCAATCTCCATAATAAAGAAAAATGAGCTCTAAATATTCGTAGTCAGGTTCCATTTACAACATCTCTTAGAAATATTATTCAAAATGAAATTAATAAATCATACTTTCAGTAGAGAATTCGCAACAATCTTTTATACATGCTGCCTTTGTTTTCCTTTCATTTCTGATCGTGTATTTTATATTATCATAGTCATACATGTTTAGTATGTTTCAGGAAATTATACCTTGAATATAAAAATTATAATATCCAAATTGAATTCAATAGCGCTAGTAGTAGCGCACATTTTTGCGAAAAATGACATTTTAATTAAGTTAGTTTCGTCGCAATTCTAAGTTTAATTTAAGGTTATTAGTACACTCATAAGTGCTACTAAAACGTATTAAATGTGTTTCCGCTGTATTTTCTGTGGCTTCATTGTCTGTCTCTTGGGATTCATTGTGATACTGTCTTGTTCAATGTTTTCCAGTTCCTTGTAACTTGATTTAGACTTTAAGCTGTGTATTTTAAAGTTACATTTGTTATCTTGTAACATTGTTTTATATTCTATTGTGCCCGACGGAGGATTATGTTATTCGAGTTTGTGTTTGTATGTATGTATGTTATATTGGCTAGCCGCTTGATGGATTTTGGCGTTTGAAGTGTCTTTAGATTCATCTTAATTGTCGTAAATTTTAAGTGCTCTTTTTACACAGTCGGCTTTTTGTTTTTGTGTTATTGTATTTGTATTTTTTTGAAAAAGACAACTCCCGCATTAGGTCTATATATCCTTCTAGGGTATACCTGGTTCCCCGGCTATTAGTACCCGAGACGGCGTGCGGTTTCAGTCGGTTCGAGTCTGACATGCCACCGATAGGTGGTATCCGAGGGGATTTCCGCACGAAAAAAAAAAGGATCTCCTGTGCCGCGGTGGACTCTACAAACACACATGAAACAGACACAAAGTGGTGTCCACTATGAGGATCGAACCCACAACACTTATTTCAACCAGTTAAACTGAACTACAATTATTTTGTGTTTTATTATCTATCTGCTGGCTGTACTTCTAGTTATTGCCTCTGGATGCGAATTACGTTCATATGTGTTACTTGTGTAAAAGGGAACCACATGTGGATGGGTGCGCTTGTTACTCATCAAAAGGCTCCTTTTGATGCCTGATGAAACGAGGAGCCTTTTGATGACTAACAAACGGAAATACAAATACAGAGCTTATACAAACATCAATATGCACGTATAAACCGAAAACACAGCACTGTGTTTTTTTGTTTTTTGTTACTGTGAAAGGCCGGCAACGCGTTTGTCACTCCTGAGTTGCAGACGTTCATGGGCGGTCACTTTCCATCAGGTGACCCGTCTACTCGTCTGCCTCTTCTTACATAAAAAAAAAACTGTGAAGTATACACGTGTACTCTTTCTAGTTAAAATGGCTGCGTATAGTATATCAGTATAACTAAGTTATACTAATAAATAACTCATAAATTTGGTATAGAGATTGTTTTGATACTCGGGAAAGGACATAGGATATATTTTATCCCAGAAATCACCCTTTAAAGGGGTGAAAAGGGGATGGCAGATGGTATGGAGATAGTTTGATTCTTGACATACACGCGGGCGGAGCCACGGGGAATGATAGTATAATTAAATAACTAACAAGCAAGTCATTGAAAAACTAATGTTTTGTAGATTCCTTTAATAAAAGGCTTTTTTTTCTTCATTTTATAATAAAGTCATACATATTTACAAACTAAAAAAAATTACTTATTACTTACGTATTTTATAAACAGAATACATAGAAAAGATCACTTTAACATTACAGAATAAATATTATAAAAATCTTTTTTACACTTGCATTAAAAATATTTGTATACAGTAAAATGGAAAGTAATAGAACAATGCCTCAATTTAAGGACCTCAATGGACCCTTATACATTTATGTTGAAATGTACGCGAACATATGCGACATGTTAGGACACAATTGATAAATTATGGTATATATATATTGGATGTATAACGCTCGTCATCATCATCAACAGCCCATAACAGTCCACTGCTGATGTGATGTTGAAGGCTGTTGATGTGATGTGTGGGTAGTTGCCAAAATAAATCTTTCTTTCTTCATTTCCGTGCCGGAGAAGGAATATGCGTTTAGGGTTCTATCTATCTATCTATTTCATTATTCAATCAAATATTGTAAGATGAAAATTAGTGTCAGGTGATCAGAGGCCCTTGTGTGAGTGTATTTCATATCAACTCGCTCTTGAAGAAAGCCTGCGGTCAGAATTGCGATTGGTGAAGAGTTTGGTGTGGGCCAATCGCAACACCGTACGCGCTCCCGTGACAATCCTAGTAAATGGTAATCATCATCAGCCTAACGCAGTCCACTGCTGGACATAGGCCTCTCCCATTGCACGTCACTTAGATCGACTGTTAATTCAAACGACTTATTAAATATAATGATATTATTAGTGTCGCTTAACATCAGGTGACCCGTCTGCTCGTTTGTTTGCCACCTCTACCATGAAAAAAAATTAAATGAATTCATTTGTTAAGTTTTTTTTTCATTGTTGTGCACATCAAACTTAACTTGACTTAACTTTTAGTTACTTTCTAACTAAATCAAACATCTAGGAGGTGCTTTGCTATTGTTCCACTCACAAAAGAAATAATATTGTACCCAATTAGGGTAATATGAAATAGTTCATTTGTAATTTAATTTCTACCATAAATAAATGTAAATATTTTTTTACTTCCTACCAGCAATGCCTAGTCGTAAATGACGTTAATGAAACTCTACATTCGTCTTTTTAAAAGAATATGATTTACAAATATCACATGTCAATGTCAATTTGTTATCATCTCTTTTAAAATATATAAAATAATTATAATTTTTATTATTTTGTTCTTAAAAATAAAATCTCAAAAATACATACAGTAAATATTGAGCTTTTTCACCTGGCAGATTAAATCCGCGTGAGTACTGGCCTTTTTCTCTTTCAGGATTACATTTTTGAGAATAAAGTTGTGAAAAAATGTTTTATCCATTTTCAACAGATCCTAAATAGATTTTATGTATGTTCAAATCTTTGTACAATTTTATTTAACTAAATGAAACTTTTAGTAACTTTCTAACCAAATCAAACATCTAGGTAGGTACTTCGCTATTTTTCCTCTCACAAAGGAAATAATATTGTACCCAATAGGTGTAATATAAACAGTTTATTTGTAATTTCATTTCTACCATAAATAAAAGTAAATATTTATTTTATTTTATTTTTTCATTTAATTATGTACTTACAGCTAAAAAGGACAGTGTACATATTAATAATAGCTAGTGATGGCCAATTACAAGTATTCACATACAACTAATTAACTTTGATATGTTAACATCTAAACAACTTACTATTAAACTAACATCATAATTGTAAAAAATAAAAGTAACTGGTTACACATGATCCTTTTCATTTTAGTGACATTGGTAATGAACAGGTCGATATCTACATTCCGATTTGCCATGTTATGTATGCGGCTGGCCCTTATTAAGTAAGAATTTTCCCTGTAGATTGTGCTTACAGTAGGAGTGTGCGATCTACGTAAAGACCTAGATGGTACACGCAGTGCGATTTTGATCACAAACCCAGTCACTTGGATTGAGCCGTTCTTTATATTAAATAAGAAGGATAAGTCGGCAATTTGCGCCTTTCATCTAAGGGAAGTAGGTGGAATTCTTACATCGACTACTACTAGTTGGGTAAGTAACAATTGGGACGAAATTGTATGTGCCTTACAATTTTTTTCTGCATGGCTTCTAGACGCTTTTATGTAGACGTCATAGCGAGGATTCCACACTCGAGGTGACTACGAACCAAGGAGTAGTATAGAATTTTAATAGTTTTAAGGCTTTTAAAGTGCAACGAAATTCAGTATAGAAATCTCAGCGCTTTTGACTACACAATCAATTTGGGGATCAAAGGTTAGCTTTGAGTCAAATACTACTCCTAAATAGTTAACCTGGGTGACGTATATAGGTAAATAAACTTAAACTGAGTGAACGAAAATTGGCAAAAAAATATTTTACTCATTAACTAGTACAATGAGTGGAAATTAAAAATACACTAACTACTGTTAGAACCGTATTTATTTATTTAGTAGGTAATTCCTGTATTTAACAGAACACGTTGAAGCTTTAATATTATTATATTGTCTATCAGTCAACGTTTGGGTGGTGCAGAAAAGGTCCAATGTCATTGTTTACACGTGTTATGTCACTCGAGCAATTAACTTAATTACTTCACTATATAACCCATGAAAATCTGCTAACAGACTCGTACACTAAGCGTAATTAAACCAATATCTGTCTATTATACGTAATTTAGTGTACCAGACGTATATTATAACCTTTTTTTGCAATATCAATTTCAAAAGCAACTAACAATTTTAAGTTACGGTCGGATATTACCGTCTTTCAGAAAACCGGTGTTAGAAATTCTTTTGCTGCACTTTAACGAGTGAATGAAGTTATGGGAAACCCAATCATAACCCTAAACCTGGCTGCGGTAATCAAAGCCTGAAACTCCTTCGAGGACAACAGACGCGAGAGTATGTTGTGGTGTAATCATGAAATCTGTAAACTTAGTGTAATTATGCTAGTACAAATATAACGAAATTAAATGAAGGTAAATACCTTTGTTTGTCTTCATTAAATATTTGTCTATCATTAAATAGACTTGTCCGTGTCCGAGTCCGTGTGGTGACGGATTAAGAATACGGAGTGTTATCACCCCTATTCATCCCGTTGGTGTCTTAAGAGGCGACTAAGGGAGCTAACGCAGGACAACCAGAACTGCAAAAGAAGGAAAACTTGACACAAACCCTATACCAACCCATCTGGCCAGCGTGATATAGTAAGTCAAAACCGCCTTCCTAAGGAGAGGCCTATGTTCAGTAGTGGACTATCAAAGGCTATGGATGTGAAATTGACTTGTCGTAAAATGAAACAAATTTAATTTGATAGTAATTATCTGTATGTAAATGTATGTATATGTAGCAGTATATTCTTTATGTAATATATTTTTTTGTCCTGTAACTAAGTATATAATTATCTAAACACTTATCTGGGTCACGCAAAAGATTGGCTGATAGAAAATGACTACTGTATTATGGCTAAGACCTCCTTATGCAATATATTTACGGGAATCGTAAATAAAATTTAATCAACGTCATTTAATTGTATAGATATAACGTGAAACTTCTCAATTCTGTTACACGAAAGTGCCAACTCTCATGCGATGAACGACAGCCACGAACTGTAACAAGGTAAAACTTCAATTTAATGCGCTACAATGTGATCAAAGCGCAGCGTGAACGTGCATACTTCTTGCCAGACCGTCAGCACTCTACTTTGACTGAACATATAACCTTAATAACCATGACATTGGGAAGAAATCAAGGCTTGTAACTTGCAGAATGACGTAATAACGTCTTTTGGAACTATGGCTAAGGCTTTAGTAACGAATGAATAACACTAACGATTTTAGGCGCAAAAAAAGCAGACGGGTTACCATAACGTCACCCATAGACATATGCAACTTAAGGACACAACGTTGTCGCCCTCCCTCAAGAATTAGAGGAGGAAAATTGACCCTCCAGTAACCTTACTCACTCAGAGAAAAGGTTTTCTGTGAGGTCTTTGTATCGCTCCGATCGAGCCTTCCGTAATGTGCCGAAGCATGACTTTCCCACGACTAAGTTTTTTCATTTTATTCATTTTATTTTGAAAACAATTATTGTGTTGAAATTATACGTATTAAAATGGTAATCAATAAAAATACGTCACTAAATAATATCATGCAATTCATAGTCAAATTCAAATAAATAAATGTCATAGAAATAAATGTCATATCAAAAATGCACATTAAGAAATTCAATATAATTAGAAAATAAAAAAATAAAACGTCATTTGATAAACGAATAAGAAACGCCCCAAGATTCGACTTAAACTGTGTAGCGTACACGGTGCTTTTAACTTCATTTCAACAATTATTTTTATTTATTTATTGATTCAAAGTGTAAACAAATGTGTAAAAGATATTTGATATACGTAGCATTTCCTAAGCCACTAAGGTTTATAACGAATACTAAGCGTTAGTCTAGATCGATACAACAAATACATAAAAACGTAAAAAAAGAACTGAATACAGTATAAAACAATACTACATAAATAAAAAAGCGAAACAGATAAAACAAAAAACAAAATAGATATTATTAATTTTGATACATAAGAAATGGTCGCACTTTAGGTTTAAAGTTTAAATTCGAACTCATTATTCGGTTGTTCTTTTCCCATATATATTGTTTGTCGCAGCTCGACAAGATTCCGAGCAGCGGCCCTTTTACATTCAGCGTATGTTCTTTTTTTTTTAAATCCACTTTAAAAAAGTTTTCTTTCAGTAAATTGTATTTAAAAATACAGAAATGACAGTGTTTAAAAATATACTTTCTACCTGTTTAACAAATAACAGTTAACTGAAAGAATATATAAAAAAAAAGTCTTTTACGTAATCTATCTAGAAAAAAATCAAATTAAATCGTAGTATCCACCACGGACAACTCTCTTAAAGTAAAAACGGTTCACAGTCGAAGAAGGCAGGCAAAACAATTACAAGGCATTTCTAAGATGCTATTAGAGAGCCCTCCCAAGAAAATAACCCAGAAATTTATGGCAAGATAATTTAGCCTCAGTATTGTAGAATATTTTCTTTTTGTTTGTTGTAAGGTTAAATTTTTTTATAATGGTTTTGGAATTAAAACATGTTTCAACAGGACGATTACGCATTTACGTGAAAAGTGACAAATATTGCAAGTTTATTATTGTTGTTTGGTTGAAGATGTCAGAATGTTTCTTTTCTATTTTTACCTAATAAGAAGCCCATTCCATCTCCCTTTCACCTTTACTGTAACGCAAAAATATAAGATATACCTACCTATTGTGGAATTCTTTATTTATTTCGTTAAGGTTTAATATTTTCATAATTGTTTTAGAATTATAACAACTTTTCCGTGCCTTTTAATGACTTCAGTTTCTTTCAGTTTCTTTAACAAACAAATTTTATGGCATACTGGACAAATGACTAGACGTGACTTGATAGATAATGACTAGAGCTGTATAGCACATTTGAAACCTAAGGACTCAATATAGGCGATTACATACCTACCACCGTGTGGTGACGGATTAAGAATGCGGAGTGTCACCACCCCTATTCATCTCGTGGATGTCGTAAGAGCCGACTAAGGGAGCAAACTATGTAGGACAACAGCACTGCAAAGAAAAAGCACCCTTGAAACAAACCCTGTACCCACCCGTATAGTAGGCCAAAACCTCCTTTCTAAGGAGAGGCAAAGTCTGTGGTCTGTTGACGATGACGACATACTCGTACCTACAAGAAAACAGGTACAAATTTGAAGTCATCAGCCTATTGTTAGTAGTTTAGTAAAGAGTGCCCGAAGTTCACAGTCTTTAGTTATCTCTCCTTTGTGAAAAGCTATTTTTAACTTCCTATACTATACTAACTTCCATCTAGCTAGTTCATAGTAGCATCGCAACAATAACTAGAAGATGTGAGTACGAACAAAAATGAAGGGTACTCTTTAATGTACACAAAACGATGGACCGTTGTACTTTGATTACTCTTTGGGCTTGTATTTGGCTCTGGAATGAATTTGTTTAGTTCTTTTAGCAACCTTATCACAATCTGCCGCCTCTTCAAGACATTTTAAGAGTAATTTGAAAAATGTAAATAGAGGGTGAAGGGTACAATAATGTCCTAGTGAATTACGTAACGCAGTAACTGAAAATTGACCAATAAAGCATTTCTTCAGAGATAAAGAGAATTTTAGGGACACATGGAGGAATCATTATTGGAAGTACATTTATACTAATTTAGAGTGTTATCTGCTTTATAAAATATTACCAATACTCATACTTCGACGCGATATGCTTGTATAATACAACCTTTATTTTAGTTTCTTCAACACCTTGAATATGATTTATAATAAATATAGACATACATAACAAATAGACAGTGTAAACAGGTAACTTTCTTTCTTTGTATTTGAGGTTTCGCACCCAAAGGTAATCAATAGAATTCTTATTGCTCCGTTGACCGTCTGTCTTGCAGCGGGCTCACAGAAATCGTAATAATAACGTGTCTGATTATTACGATTTCTATGAGCGGGCTGTATCTCATGTAACACAATAAATTTCCACTCTGTGTGTATTGTAATGCCTTGTTAATTTTCTTTTACTTGTTTTTATAGAACTCCAAATAATAAAAATAAAATAAAAGATCTAAAGAAGCCCCTATTAGATTGGGTTCAGATGCGGGTATTTCGGCTTCTGTACCAGTACTGTATTGTATGTTGAACTTTACTGTACTTCCATAATATAGTTCTCATCTCAAAATACGATATATATAAATATTCAGATCTAAACGAGACGTCATGCATATCAATACACTTTGTACGCTTCCTTAGTTAGCTTGAAAATTGGTACAACGTGCACAGATGGTGGGTTTGAGCTCCGAATGATATATCAACGTGTACATCCAATAGGCTTTGCGTGCACAGGAATATATTATGTGCTGTATTGGTGCAAGTGAGGGACTTAGCATATTTGATGACCAAAGAAACATAGTGGCATTTATAGTTGGAGTAGAAAAATCTTGCATTTAAAGCATGAGGTCAATAAAGTTACGGCTTGTTGGGATAGTTAGTCAAAAGAATAGTTTTTGTTTTCTAACAGTACTTTAGTATATACTAATATTTATCTTCGTGGGAGAGTCATGCTTCAGCATACGTGGGGCGGCTCGACTTTACTCGATTTTCACCGAATGAGTACCGGATGGAAAGCCAAGGTTTCCTCTAATGCATTTATATATCTGAAGTTGCAGGTGCCCTTGAGCGAAGGTAGTCACTTACCATCTATGAAAGATGGGGCACCATCTTATAAAAAAACAATGGTCAAACGTGTTTATTACGACCTCGTATAATTAGGGGAAAGAACCTTGTCTGTTACTTGGTTTTTCCATCTTTTTGGTGCACGACCGCGCAATCTTTCCCAAATCGTATCCCCAAAAACAAATAACTTGAAAAATATTTTTTTCTATTTATTTATGTTTTTGAAAACAGCTGCAATTCTTAACTAGAGATTTAACTATGATTACATGTGTAGCCAATAATAGTTATCCACGGTAGATACATAGAGTAGATGAATATGCTAATAACAATACATAATATTAAAGCTGATTAGCAAACCTTCAAGAGATAGATATATTGATGTTAAATATGAAATATAATAAATAACTATGATTATAAATAAAGAAATAACACATGCAAAAATATAAAAATGAAAACGTATGACTTTTGAGTTGCAGGTGTCCATGGGCGGCGGTAGTTGCTTACCATCAGGTGACCAGTCTGCTCGTTTGCCCCCTTATAAAAAAAACTATTATTTAAAATCTATAAAACCAGGCATTTAGTAACTGTGATTTTAATTAAATAAATAAAAATCATAATTATAAATCAGCGCACGATGACCGCAATACAGGAGGAATACCGACGCAACCAGCACATTTATTTTTATCTTTAGGTGGTTAAATACCGTCTCTTTAGACACGGTTATGTTGGAAGTAGAGTCGCAGGCGTAGTAATTGAACAATGGAGATTGAGGGTCAGATTACGACGAGGACCGACACTTGGTAAAGACGCTGTCAAAAAGTTATTAAAAGCGGTGTAAATTTCCTGACTGTCATTATCTCTTGTATTTCTCAAAGTGAAATAACGCAGATAAGCAGATCCAGCTTTTTTTGATTTGACGTAGCTCCAAAAGTATTTAGGCGCTTTCCTTATGTCGTGTGTAGAATTGCGTGTGAAGTTGTCGAAACACTGAATCTGTACTCGATGCTTCCTATCCCTCAGAAGCTTCCATTTTTAATGTAACTTATTTTTATTAAAGAACGATTATACCATATTAGACAAGAATTATTTGCGTGACTGATAAAGGGTAAAAATAGAGTGATACATTTTTTTTATTTTTCATAAAATAAATTGACTGTGTCGTCAACACAATCAGTGCCAGATAACAATTGGTCCCAATTAATATTACGCAAATATTTATTGATATCTTCATAATTACATTTTTCGAAGTTAAATCTTCATATTTTATTCGTGATAAAATAATTAATATATAAGTCTACAATGTCAATAGAAAGAGGTGGGTAAAATGTATTACTTTTAGTTAAACCGCTAGTCACAGAAACGTCTAAAGGTAAATTTGAAAAACAAAGATCTAAAGTGTTCTTACAGTTATTAAGTGTTTTTTAAAAAAAAAGTTATTAAGTGTATTATATTGTATTAAGTGTATTATTATAAATATTGAACCAATCCCAATAAGTTTAAATCTTTCACAAACGCATAAGCTCTATCTGTACATGTGTGAGGGACCAACCATCAGAACTCCAACGAAAACAGGGTATACTAAAAGCACCTACAAGTAAATAATTAACGTCTTTGTATTTATGAAATAAAGTGTAAATAAAGTAATCATTTAAGTTAGACGTCAGATTAAAGGCATCAGGTGGCATGTATGATAAAACAATAATTATATCAGCTGAAGTGCCAAGAGTCCGACTCGAGATCCTCAGACAAACACATTCGTACTGTGAATTACACAGCCAGTCAGTGAGCGAGACCGCGCATACATTACATTACATCCAGATTTCGGTCGCAACGAAATATCTCATATCTACCCATCACAGATTTCTCCATCTAGTATATCACTCAGATGCTAGGACTCGGTAATTAAAATAATGTCGTATTCATATAAAAGAATGTTATTATACAAATCAAGGCATTTTGTGCGTAAACCACGGACGTTTCGGTAAAACAATATTTAGTCGTTTATACATATCTGTACATATCTGTACATAACTTTTTATAACAGGGACAATATTAATGGCAGGAATAATAGGTACAAAAAATATAATTATGTATACTGAACAATAATAAAAATACGTAAATGTAGTAGGACCAATATTGAACCGGCCCTTAAATTAGGCCAGTTCTGTATTTCTACCAAAATGGCACTATTTGGTACAGTATATTGGAACAAAAAAGGGCGCTACAAAATGGCGGCGTATTAGTGGCGCCGCTAGCGCTCCTTTTCGTGTTGCTAGTGTAAAAACATAGTGATATTTTGATAGAAGTACAGAAGTGGTCCAATTTAAGTGCCGGTTCAATATTGGTTACTCTCCCCTATATTTTATATAGTAAAAAATAACAAAAATAACATGGGGGTACATTAAATAATAGGAGGACACGCTATTTTATATATAAATGTTACATAGCTGTTTACCAATCATAGCAAATGGGTTGTAAGGTTTGAAGCAACTAATTAACTTACATTTGTTAAATAGATAATGGTACAATAACAAACATTCCTTAAACGAAAAAACAAGAATTAGTCATATAATTTTACGGAGATCAGCAGTTGATACAAATTGTGGCAGAGGTGTCATTGTTCCTTACGAAGATTTTTGAAACTCGTATCCAAACAAACTGGTACCGCTCAGCGTCTGCTTTTTGACGTAAATACACTTAAATTCATAATTGTTAGACTAGCTTTTGGCAAACATTTATTCTCAGATACAGTACATATTCTAGACAATAATCTATCACTGCGCCTAATTTCATCCAGTCTCGCAGCCGTTCTGTCATGATTATGTAACAAACAGCCATCTTTTTAAATTTTAGAATCTATAATATAAGTAAAACAAAATACATTCAGACACGGTACGTAGTGGGAACCAAATCCAAGGCCTCTTGCTTAAACAGGCAGGATCATCACCCTCACTGGGTCAACTGGTATTATGTATCTGGCAAACAGGTTACGTCACCCCGTTGTAATAAAACAGCACAATAAAGTACTTTAACAGTTTAAACCTATGTAATCATACTAAATTCCTGGGGACGTAGTTAAAATGTTTCCGATTAATACACGAAGAGACGACAGCAGATTTTCTTTGAAATTATTGTGGTTCTGTGGTTTTTTAATATTTCTGTTTGTAACGAGTTCTGGAAGTTTAAACATTGTTGAAGTGCTTTTGAGGTTAGTATTATATTTGTTTCACACCATCTGTGCTCGTAGGAATAAAAACGGTTGCAATATTTATTATGTATGTCGGATATCGAATTTTTAAAATCGGTTAAAAAGCAAACTCACTATAAGAAACAAATCAAAAAGCAAACTCACCCTTGGCGTCAGGCACTGCAGTAAACAGCACTTACAAAATCTCAGTTCTAGTCTGATAGAATTAAGGGAAAATGGGTCTTAAAATTGTGAAATTGATAATCTCAATTTATTTTTTTACTAAATGTTATCTGTTTAATTGAAATTAATAAAAAAGTGCAACAGAAATCAATATTTTGTACTTTGCCTCTACGAAATATACACATATTAGAACTTAGATTGATTAGTCTCTATTTCAAAACAGAGCAAGTGTTTATACTAGGTTTTGAAACGGGTCAGGACAAAGACAAAAGTTGAATTTGTTTATTTTCAAAGTTAGTAAGGGGGATAAAATATGAAATATATAATATTTTGGAAATATTTTTCTCATTTTGTCATCAGCGGTTAGTACTCTATCGAATAAATATTACTTTTTACTCAAAAACTAATGATTCTGTAAGGTTAGTTCGTTTTATGTTTTTGTGCCCTCATTTAAAATTTGTTAAAATACACTTACTGGGTTTTGATTTGGGGCAGTCGTGCTGTGGGCCGCTATACGCCCAATTCCGAAACACTCCGGCATTCACTTCTGTAAATCGACGTTTTCAGTATTCCTGCTTAACTAATTAAAAGAAAATTTTACCATGTTGTAGAGAAAGACTCGACAAACAAAAATGTTTTAGAAAATTCATTCCAAGTTGGCCCAATTTTTTTTTAGAGCCATTCTTCCGAAGGCCTTTTTTTGGTTTTTTTAAAGTTTCGCACAAAGTTTAAAGCCAATCTTGCTGAAATTTTGTAGGCTGACTGAAAGCTACGAAACCCATATACCTACCTAAATTTGGGGTTTCAATATTGATTAGAAAGCGTGTTATAAATATTTAAAAAAATGTAAAAAAATGCCGTATTTTGCAATTTGCCAAAAACCTATTTAACCAATTGTTCGTACACTTTATTTGTACGATTTGAAGTTTTCTTGTAAAACGCGATAAACCGTTTTTGACATTTATTTTAACAATGTTCCCATGAACGGATCCGCGTTGAAATGAAATATGTTAATCGTAACGTTATCAACTAACGGATAAAAAATAAAAATGGAGGTTATCAATTTTATTCGTGGATTCGCTGATTCTATCCGACTATTCTATTCTATATAGTCAATTGATACAGTGTCAGAAGATATCCAGTGACTAAAACCGTTTATTATTTACAAATCTGTATTCATTTCAAACTTGTGTGTGTGTGTGTGGTGTATTCTTTGTAGTATGTTAACTTGAATCGTCTCTAATCTGCCTTTATTTGCCACATGAAAAATTTGAAAAAGCTTTGTTAAAATCAGATTCATCTCATGAGACTTGCAGATTGCCCGCCAATCACAATTCTATTTACCGCCAATAAAAATACAACCAGCACGACTTCAGTATCTTGCATTAGAGGTGATGTCATCAATACACTCAAGCCTTTATCTCTGAACGGGTAGATAGAGGCTATAATTCTAGTCCCGCTTACGTAATAAGTTGCTAGTCAATTGCTGGGTATTCTTAAATAAATAAACTTATTTATAGCACAATATTTGCCCTGGATGGGTCTGGCTTAGCAGTAATAATCGCTTGCCACTAGACTTGTGTGGTGACGGATTTAGAATACAGTGTCACCACCCCTATTCATCCCGTGGGTGTCGTAAGAGCTGACTAAGGGAGCAAACTACGCAGGACAACAACACTGCTAAGAGATGGAAAACTTGAAACAAACCCTATACCAACCCGTTTGGCCAGCGTGAGAGAGAGGTCTATATCTAGCAGTGGACTTTTAAAGTCTGTTGATGATTAGACCAGCAGGTCAGCCAAGATGTGATGCCTAAAACAATATTAAGAACTGTAAAATTTGCAAAATTTCATACATTGTCTTTTGACATCAAGTATTTAATAAATTCGAAAACTATTTATACTTATATCTAAACTTCAACAAATCTGAGCAAGTCGGGCTCAAACCATGGTCAAAACATAACAATGGCTCTTCCATCTGACTAGCCCTAGAATCAACATTTTCGTTGATACTCAGAAGGGAATGGTAATAAAAAAAACAAGTTTTAATCAAATGATTTCTGTTTGTCCCTCTAGAGACCGACGTAACAAAGTTTTTAGTTTGTTCAAAAGATCTAAATTATAAAACTGTTGCAAAGTAATTTAAAGATGTCAGATTGTGTGCTTAATTTAAACGAAGTATTAATATGTTGGTTTTCTTTGTTTCAGGTAATTTGCAGTAGTGACCTGGGATTGGAAGGTGATTTCATATTAACCCCTCAACTAGTTGCATATGATTTTTGGATATTTTTGATATTGGTTTTAAAACAGGACATCATGATCTTATTCAATTCGGCTTTTGTATGCTCTGTTTTATGAAATAAATAATATTCTATTCTATTCTTATTCAGAGGTCCTTACACTTAAACACTTTCACTATATTTGTACTTAATCACATCATACCATATAATAATTGAAATTCCTTCAAATCGCAACTCTGGTCGTAAATAGACTCAAGCCTATCAAAAAATAGGAGCACGATTAGGCACAAACATGATAGTGTATTTGCTTATTTTTAGATACGATGATATCGCTGTCTCCTAATACCATATTTCATACGCAAGCCCATCTATTAAAGATGGGATTTTCTTTTAGTCAAGTTGCTAGTTTTACCATGGTTATGTAGTGTAAACCATGACGCAAAAACGTGACTAAACTCACTATGAAAATATTCCGAAATGATTTAGAGTTTAATAGCTACGGAATTTTTCCTGAAGTGCCTGTGTTTATGGCGTAGGTTGAATTTTACAAACCGACAATAAGTTCGAAGGAGAAACTTCCAAGGTCTTTTACGATACGTTTCCATATATATTGCTTATTTCAATTAGTGGGAATTAAACTTCGGAAGGAACTAGACTGAGTCAGTTAACCAATTTTTCTGTATAAATTTCTGTAAAAATGGCCAAATGTGTTGCTAAGCGCAGAATTCGATATCGGCTCAACCAATTCGGCTTTTTATTTTGCATATTTTCGTTAAGGCACAAGGAATATTCTTATGGAGAGATGAAATGTAAAAATTGCGAATAAAATAGTAAACATAACACTTTTCTTTTTAAAACAGGACTTTTAGGACAGGTGGTCCTAGCTGTCAATTATTTGACGTCAAACGAAACAAAAAATAATTCGCGTTAGACTATCTTTGGTAGCTTTGGTGCCTTCAAGTGGATTAGGTTGTATGGATATTAATCAATGCCTGCCAAAAATAAAGTTCGAAGAAAAAAAAAATTGCGTGTCATCAAAGTAAATAATATTACTGAAACACGTGTCATTATTACTTCCTCTGTGCGTAACATTTTCTTGGTCGCTTTTCGAACCGCAAGCCAATAATCTTCGTCAGAACGAAGTCTGTCGGAGTGGCTAGTTAAAATATTAAAAAAAACTAAACTTTGACTAAAAACCGACTCCATAAGTACTTATTTTGAAGATAGGCTAATATCGTTCTGAAGTAGATATTTGGTACAACATTAAAATGATGATAAAGGTGTGACGTGCCCGAAAGAGAGCTCAAAGG
This sequence comes from Arctia plantaginis, assembly GCA_902825455.1. Taxonomy (NCBI): domain Eukaryota; kingdom Metazoa; phylum Arthropoda; class Insecta; order Lepidoptera; family Erebidae; genus Arctia; species Arctia plantaginis. The sequence goes on from CADEBD010000282.1 coordinate 1,787,813, forward strand.
TTTAATATCATTTCGACTTGATGCAGGGTTGACAGGAAGGTACTGTCTAAAAATTCCTTTACATAGTAAGTTTATAAAAGAAGGTCGGGCATTTTTTTATTTATTAATATCTACCTAAACACTCCAGGATCCAATTGATAATAATATTTGGAAGCTCTGAATTAGGTTGATTACATAACGGGTTGGCGTTGGTGAGCGTAAATGGTTTGGCGGCTCTGACCGCCCAGAATAGGGCGCGCCTCTGGCGTCCCCAGAGGATATTGGCGGTCAGAGCCATACGCGGATACCGCATGGTGTCCACCGAGGTGGCTTGCGCCTTGGCCGGAACACCCCCATTGGATTTGGAGGCGGAAGTGCTCGCGGCGTCCGCGTGTGCCGGACGTCACCTAAAGAGAGGAAGATCTGAGACGGAGCCCGCACCAGGAGCGGGCCGGCGCTGGGAGGGGTCCAGAAGGCGATAACTACCTAGACCCCCCCTAAAATAGAAGCGCAATGAGGGCACACCGTGTGGTTTTAGTCGGTTCGAGTCCGACACACCGCCCCGCCGAATAGAGAACCCCGGCGGGGTGACGGTCCGAGGGGATTTCCACACGTAAAAAAAAAAAAAAAAATGGTGAGCGTAAAAGGTTGGAGATAGTACAGTCCCTATTAAAAGGCAGAATTCTTGAGACAACTTTAGTAGCATGCAAAACCTTTCTGGAGGGTACAGATAAACCAATAACTACCTTGATTTTTAGTAGTAGCCAAATTGATAGAAAAATACTTTCTTCAGCCTTTGTTAAATAGTGTAAAACATATCTCTCTCGATCGGAGGTCTCGGGTTCGATTCCCGGGTCGGACCAAACGTTTGTATGATCTGCAAATATTTCTTTCTGAGTTTGTGTGTTTTCTATGTATAATATGTATGTATTTAGCTTTCGTTGTAAGAGCTCTGCTTAGTTTGAAACTAGACTAGCGTTGTGTGTCAGATGTCCGAAAAATTACCGAAATATTTGAGTCGGCTTGATCAAAGTCATATGACGGCCTCACAGAAAATCACAGTTAAGCTAATTACCGGTACCGGCAACCAAACCGTCCCCTCCTTCCTAACTCTGTGACCATAGGCGGTGGTAGTTACTTACTTTGCACATCTGCTCATTATCCCTATGCCAAATTTACAAGCTTGTAATAACAAGAGGTCTTAATACGATTAAGTATAAAGTACTAAATAACAGTATCTTCTGTTAAGAACGCACACATGTCTGGTACATTTAAGCCTATACATCCCACAAAACGATCTTCAGTAATCCTAATGACAAGATTGCTATACTTTTTGTTTATCACTGCTGGTATTCATTTAGTTTGTCTCCTCGACTTCATTAGTATGCCGTCTTGTGGTTTTAACGACAGTCATTTATCTGTGTTCTTAACAATTCAAGCTTGGTAATTGGTTTATACATTGGTAAAATATTTATGAGCTGAATGCTTCAGAATTGAAATTTTACGAGTATTTTTTCAGTTAGATATATCGTGTATCTTGGTTACATTGAATGTACGGTGGCGTAGTGATTTAAACGGTCGCCACGCCGTTTCCTACTGAGCTCAGTGTTGTGGGTTCGATCCCTACATGGGACACCACTTTGTGTGATTCACATATTGTTGTTCTGAGTCTGGGTGTTTTGTTTTTTGACGTGACAACGTCTTATAATTCGATGGAGCCGGCTGCACGCACGAAAAAACATGACGCATGCGGCGTTACCTCGCTCTGAGGCGTTCCATTTAAGGCTTGAAGTGCAAGCGAGAGCGCGGAACGAGCGACAAAGAAGCACAATCGGCCTCCGCGTTCGGCAGCGTTCGACATCTGTCTCTCTCCTACTTGAGTCAGAGATGCGTCCGCGTGGACAGCTGCTATACAATAATACATTTACATGTTTTCGTCAATTATGAAGCGTAATTAAAATTTTCTTTTGAAAAATGCAACCTTTCCATCAGTATTTTCTTATGACGTTGTCACGTTCAACTATCGTCAGTAAACCGACTTTACAGACAACCGATTTTTTTTATTTACACTTTACGCACAAATGTGACAAAGGCGGACTTAATGCCGTGGGCATTTTCTGCCAGTCAACCTTAGGGCGATGCAGAGCTAAAACATGGTGGATGCACAAAAGAAATAAAAATTGTGATTTTATGAAAAATATAGCATATATAGGATATTATATGTTCTTTGTGTCCGTGTCCTAATGCGGGAGTTGTCTTAACTAAATAAAACAAAAAAAAATGGATCCTGTAAATTTCATGAACTTGAAGAAAAGGTATAACACAAGTTTGGAGGATCTGATGTTCCGTTTCTAACACAAAGAGAGGTTGTTCTGAGCAGGCGAGGTAATCATACATTTACCCTTTGCACGAAGATTTTTATATGTATTTACTAATCGGTGTGAGAACTGACACGAAGCAAGATCAGTAATGATTACATAATTATGCTACTCTTCAGTCACATCACATTAACAGTCCACAGACCTCGCCTTACGGAGGAGGTATTGACCTCCTAAACCGCGCCTGCCAGACGGGTTGATATAGGGTTTCTGGACGAGGCGGGCAAATTGTTTGAGAGGGTTCTTTCTGCCCGCATCGTCCGGCACCTCTGCGAGGTGGGCCCCGATCTGTCGGACGCCCAATTTGGTTTTCGGGCGGGGCGTTCGACAGTCGACGCTGTGTTGCGCCTGAGGGCCGTGACCGAAGAGGCCGTGAGCTGTGGCGGCGTGCTGTTGGCGGTGTCATTGGACATCGCCAACGCATTCAATAGTCTGCCATTCAGCTGCATCAGGGAAGCACTCCACTATCATGGGGTGCCAAAGTACCTGAGGCGGCTGGTGGCAGACTATTTAGAGGAGCGTACCGTCGTGTACGAGGACCGAGAAGGTTATTTGAGGTGTCGGCCCATGTCGTGCGGTGTTCCACAGGGGTCTGTTCTTGGACCCCTCTTGTGGAACATAGGGTACGACTGGGCCCTTCGCGCCGATTTCCCCCCCGGGCTGGGTGTAATCTGTTACGCAGACGATACCCTCGTGACAGCCCGGGGGGCAAACTTCCAAGAGGCGGCGCGCCTGGCCACAGGGGGAGTCTCCCTGGTGGTCGGGCGCATTGAGGCGCTGGGCTTACGGGTGGCCCTAGATAAGACGGAGGCCCTGTTATTCCATGGGCCCCGTCGTGGTCCACCCCCTGGCGCCTCCATCGTGGTCAACTCGGTCCTCGTACCGGTTCGGGCCCAGATGAAATATCTGGGCCTGATCCTCGACGGGAGGTGGCTCTTCGACGAGCACTTCCGACAGCTTGCTCCAAAGCTGGTCGGCGCTGCGTCTGCCCTAGGGCGACTCTTGCCCAATATGGGTGGACCCAGCGTCGCGACAAGACGGCTGTACACGGGGGTTGTCCGGTCAATGGCGCTGTACGGTGCACCGGTGTGGGCGGCGGCTCTGACCGCCCAGAATAGGGTACGCCTCTGGCGCCCTCAGAGGGTAATGGCGGTCAGAGCCATACGCGGTTACCGCACCGTTTCGACGGAGGTGGCATGCGCATTGGCCGGAACTCCCCCGTGGGATTTGGAGGCGGAAGTGCTCGCCGAAGTTTATCGGCGAGTGGCTGACTTCCGGGCGGAAGGCGGATTTCGCCCTCCGCCCGAGGATGTGCGCGAGTGGCGCGAAGCCGCTCGCCGAGCCACGATGGCTCGTTGGTCGTTCCGGCTGGAGACTCCACGCGCTGGCTTCGCCGCCGTGGAGGCTCTCCAGCCGGTCATCGCCGAGTGGGCAGGGCGGCAGCACGGGACCCTTTCCTTCCGACTGACGCAGGTGCTTTCCGGGCACGGTTGCTTCGGAAAGTACCTGCACACGGTCGCTAGGAGGGAACTGAGTCCCGCCTGCCACCACTGCGACTGCAGTGAGGACTCGGCCCAGCACACGCTGGCGGTCTGCCCCGCATGGGCGGCGCAGCGCCGGGCCCTCACTGCAGTCATCGGAGTGGATCTCTCGCTACCGGCCGTAGTACGCTCCATGGCCGGTAGCGACAGTTGTTTTACCGCGGTCGCAACCTTCTGCGAGGTAGTAATCTCGCGGAAGGAGGCGGCGGAGAGGGCCCGGGAGGACGACCTCCACTCGGACCCGATCCGCCGCCGGCGAACCGGGCGGCGGAGGCCCGCCTATCACAGCCTCATGCCGCCCTGAGTGTGGCCGCGGGTGGACGGGGTGGGTTTCCCCTCCACCCGCATTAGTTTGGCCAGCCGCGAGGGGGCGGCGTCCGCGTGTGCCGGACGTCGCCTATAAAGAGAGGAAAAAACACTGAGACGGAGCCCGCACCAGGAGCGGGCTGGCGCTAGGAGGGGTCCGGATGTCTTAACAACAGCTGTTCCCGGATCCGACCGAATTCAATCGATCGTGGTCTTGAGTGGACTGAGAACTTAGCGACGATTTCTCTATACCCCTTTTTTCCTGTGCGGAAATCCTCTCGGATACCACACCAGAAACCGCCCACCTCGAGTACCAGTAGCAGGGAAACTATATGTACCCTAGAAAGGAAATCTTTGGTACCCTAACGTACCTCGGGCCATCTACAGCTTATTGTTGACCCCCTCCGGTGTTGGAACCCTTCCCTTTCTGCTCCCTACAAGGCGCGCGTGCTCCGGAGCCCGTCGCGACGCTACCCCGGCCTGCATCTGCTAGAGTGACAGATAGCCTCACCTGTCGCCTAGTCACCCGTAGGCCTGCGCTTATGGAGAACGGAGGTCGTTCTGCGACCTCCGGCGCCTGAGTCGTCTGCGGTACCTGATCGATCCCGGACCTGGCGGACCGGGAGAGTTCTGATCTCCCGCGCCTTCTTGTGCCACTGATAAGGAGCCGAAAGGAGGCACAACGTTGGAGTTCCGGCCTGGAGACAATTCTCTGTCCCCCGACAACTTGTTTGAAAGATTTTGTATGTTGATTAGTTGAGCAGTTAAGGCGTAAAACTTAACTAGCAAAGTGATATTCGTTCTTTAAATGTTGTATAGGATAATGGTTTAGAATACTTTGATTATCATTCCGTCAAGTAAAACAAATTAACACTTATCTAAGATCACATCTGTCTAACCTTTTGAGGAAGTTATACCCGTAAGGCTTGTACGTTCCTATTAACTTGAATATAACTTAATTAAGTTTTAATGCCTTACAAAGTTGTAAACATTGTCACAACTAGGTGTAGCGAGCGAAGCCGTGGCAAGGGTTCAATAACTTAGTGTAATTAAGCTTTGATTAAGTTAAAGTAACTTAATTAAAAAAATAATGACACGGAAAAAGAAATTCCTTCGTTCTTTTCTTGATTGTAGTCAAAGTATTCGACGAATCTGATCAGTATTGAAGTAAACCAGAATTCATCCGATTATTTTTATGGTATAGGGAACACAGGAGCAGGCGGGTTTCCTGATATTAAGTGGACGCCTACGACCCAAGAAACATAGGTGCGTTGCCGCCCTTGGAGTGTTATTTGGGGACCTTGGGAATATAACCTCGCGTATGCGACTACTGTGCTGATATCTCGGGTTCGATTCCCGGGTCGGACCAAATGTTTGTATGATCTGAAATTATTTCGGTATTTGGGTGTTTTCTATGTAAAATATGTATGTATTTACAAAAAAGTATTCTATCAATCAATTTAGTTTTCATAGTACAAGCTCTGCTTAATTTGAAACTAGATAGCGTTGTGTGACAGATGTTCGAAATATTATAAGCGTTACCCGACAGGATTTAAAAAAGAGCAAGATGTGGCTGTCTTAGAAAATCGATTAACGAAGAATATCACAAGACTCGAATGTGAAATAAAATTGAAACTGCAAAAGAACCAAAAGTCGTGTATCCGTGTGAACGAGTGAACAAGTCACTAGTGACAGGTTAATCAACATTATGACGTCACAAGTCGATAGCAAATTATCATTATTTCATCGTTATCCCATAAACAAGTTATTAAACTCTAAACATAGACTATAATCTTAATAAAAGTCATATGATTTATGGTTATTTACGTGATTGATGATGTTGTGGTCGAAAAGTATATAGTTGTAACTAATTATGGTACAATTTTTATACTATAATAGCAAACAAAGTTTATTGATAAATGATTATATTGTCTGGTTCTGTCGTCTATCCCTTTGAGACGATTCTTCAGATGCAGTGACAAAGGTTTTTTTATGGTATAAGGGGCAAACGAGCAGACGGGTCACCTGAACAACTACCGCCGTCCATGGACACCTACAACTTAAAAGTCACAGGTGCGTTGCTGCCCTTGGAGTCCCTCCCGCTGACTCCACTCCGATTTAGGCTCCTTTAACCTCACTCACTCAGTGAAGGCAATAAATTAATTGCTTAACAACGGTTTCTTTGAAAAGCATGCTCTGCAGAAGCATGGCTCTTCCACGGTAAAGGTTACTTACTATCATCATGATCAATCAGCCTATTGCCGTCCACTGCTGAGCGAAGACCGTCCTCAACTTGTTTGACGCCAACCATCCCGATCTTTGACAGTCCGCATCCATCCACTGCCAGCGATAGGAAGTTTTCACTATTCTTACTTAATACAACACATCTCGGTGGGAAGGTTTTAGCTCCGCATAAACCTCCTACAATTTTTTTGGCACCAATTGTTTGTTTGCTATATTTTTATTTATATTTTATTATTCTTCAAAAAAAATTCAGGTTTAATACACATGTTTAGCACAAAGTACCTTAAAGACCTTTGGACTAAGAACGTCAGGCAACTCCACCTTTCAAAACATTTCCATTAAAGTCTTGACATGACAAACGTTCAGTCAACATGTCATTGTAAGCCTCGACTGACGCTCGAACCATCTATTCGTGTGCTGCGAAGTACTTATAATGTCTTTGAATACTTTTTACTTATTTAAGAATGAAAGCAAAGTGTTAATTGACAGAATGTTTTTTAGAGTTCAGCCGTCAATTACGAGATTTATACAGGAAATACTAACGTACGTGACTTTGTTGTTAAAACAAAGTTTATTTCATAATAAATTATTTTTATTTCTGTAAGTAAATCTTTTCAGATATTTTTACAAGTCGGTATGGTATGTGGTACGAGCTGACAGGTCACCTGATGGATGCTAAGTTACCACTACCACCTATATATATAAACCCCTTATATCCCCCCCCTACCCCTCTTACCCCGTCCCTCCAGCCTCAAAATCAGGTACATGGGGGTTTGGGCCTGGGCAACTTCACTCAATCAATGAAAAACAACAAAAAAATTGCTTAACACCGGTTTCCTGATTATTTAAATCTAATCATATTTAAATATTGATTGTACTTAAGTGTGCTAATAAATAATTTCCTTTAAGATATTACGAGATGATCTCGGGTCGCGGGAAGCCATTGGATGCTGCTCAGGACCAGTTATTGTGGTTTATCTTGGGGGAGCCATTTGTTCAACAGTTGACATCTTTTGGATGATGATAAGGAGGTTACAAGATATATTATTAGAAATAACTAACCGTAATACGTAACAATATTAAGCAAACAGCTAAAAGCACTAGTCTCATCATCATCATCAACAGCCTTTAATAGTCCACTGCTGGACATAAGCCTATCCTTAGAAAGGAGGTTTTGGCCTACTATACCACGCTGGCCAGACGGGTTGGTATAGGGTTTGTGTCAAGTTTTCCTTCTCTCTGCAGTGCTGTTGTCCTACGTAGTTTGATCCTTTAGTCGCCTCTTACGACACCCACGGGATGAATAGGGGTGGTAACACTCTGTATTTTTAATCCGTCATCACACAGACCAGCAATAGTCTGCTTACATCGAATTTGTGTATGTATCATTATATATGTATACAGGAATTAACACGATTTGAATTGAGTCACGTTTTGAGCAGGTTGCACCGGCCGTGGTCAAATTTGCCTCAGTGGTGATCGCATTTAATCGCAGAGTGAATTGGATAGGATTTGTATAATATTGATTACAAACAAAACATTCAATGGTGGGTACAGATTTTTATATCCCTAGAGTAAGGTAGTAAAATTTTATTTTATTCGATATGTTGGTAAAAATTGGAACTGTACAAAATAATACAATATTATTGATTATACTTATATGAAGTATATTGCAGTATAAAAAGGAACATGGCAAACTGGTGTAATCACAAAATTCAATTTCATCCATATTAACTTCAGATTAAATCACATCAAACCATTTTGTTTATTTCCTTTTTCATGAAGAAGTTATTTATAGAGTAATATACTCGTAGCTTAAGAGAACCATGCTTTGAAACGTATTGGCCAGACAGAAAACCGGTGTAAAACATTACTTTCATTCGGTGAAAACTGAGTGAGTGATGTTAGCGGAGAGACATTAAAATGCTGTTGTTTTGATAAACCAATAAGACAATTCAGTTATATCTTTATCTAGTGTGTATTTTCTAATACCTTAAACGTCTGCATCAGTGCAGCCTTAAGTTCCCACGATGCTCATTAGCATTAATCAATAATTTTATTTTTATATAATTTAATGAAAACGAAGGAGATATATTTTCTAAAAACTTTTATTTGTAAATAGCATTTCAGCAAAAGGAATAAATAAAATATCTGTGTTTGCTATTGTGATAAAAATTACCTACAAGGATCGACAGGATCATTGTTTTTGTTATTGTCTGCTTAAATGTTTGATAAGAGAATATTGGGCTTTGTACGTTCGTTCGGCAATTCATTTATTATGTAACATGACATGGACAATTATGAGATTGTTATATTTATTCATGCGAATACTTAATATGTTTATGTTGAAGTTAAGTCGAAGGCAATTCTGGTGAATCGATGATGCATATTCTAGAATAATTTAAAAATCATCGTCTAAATAATTATTTGGTGGTAAAAATTAACACGTGCCTTGGACAAGTGACCGTGACGAATGCGGTACGATAATTAAAAAAATAATCAAATAAAATCAGAAACAATTTTTTTTTTATTGAACTGAAATGGAACCTAGTTCACAGTATACTTTATCCAATAAAAAAAAATACGTGGCCGTTATACACAAGAAAAAACCAGCAAGCTTTACAGTAAACACAAGCGTGTTTTGTTTGTCACAAGAGTTTGTCGCCGATCCGGGCTAGTGTCGGTTTTCGAACACAAATCAAAAGAAGCTACCGGCAAGTGCTTGCGACGTATTTATATGTTGACACGTGTTTGGTGTCGCTGTTTATATTTAAATAAAAATATTTCAATACAACGTCAACGTCCGCGTCTGCAATGTTTGCCTATTCAGAACACACTGACGACTGCGAGAAGTGTGTGAATCGCATCCAGCTTGAGGACGTTTCTTAAGAATCGGCAAGCTTGTAAACGTAGCATAACATTTTACCGTCCGGGCCTCAATTCTGCTATTTTATGTTCACGCCAAGCCACTGTCATACCACTGACACGCTATTGAGATGCCATCGAGTGGCCATTGGCATCGGTATAAATATCGGTAGTCTACACTAACTCAGTGTCTTTACAGTGACGATGGAATGGCAGTGGCTCATCAGTGGTGATATAAAAAAGATTGCCATATTTGGAAAAATATATAAAATTCCTCAAAAAACGTAATATATTTTCAAATTATAAGGAGCCAAAGCAAAGGAGCAAAGATGCCAATGGCCACTCGATGGCATCTCAATAGCGTGTAAGTGGTATGACAGTGGATTGGCGTGAACATATAATAGCAGAATTGAGGCCCTGATGACCAGCGCATGCTCTTTGGTCAAATCAAATAACGCAGATTTGTCTTGTCACGAAATCATTCCTACAAATTGCAGGAAAGTGAGTAGAAACACGTCAGCCATCATAAAAATAAATTACAAATTTACAGCCTCCTTTTTCTTGTCATCACATATATTATAAGCCATATATTTTTAGATCGTGTTTAGTGCCATTCAATTTATTTTAACCCTAGTCCCTAGAACGTAGTCCCTATATAATGTATACCACTTAGTGTAAATTATATTAATCAGAAAACTCATCTCGTCCTGGACCACCAGTAACGAGATCATTTGATCACGCGTAGACACCCGATTACAGAGATAGCATTCAGCCGAGATTAGATTCGTGACAATCATTTGTACAATATCTAACTTTTAGTTTAGGCTTGAGGAAACCAAAATTACTGTTACATTAAGACTATTTGTAAAAAAAATCACGTAAATCATACATTAAATTTTTATTTCATGATCTTATTATAACTAAATATGCTAGATCTTGAAATATGCAATATACATGAAATATGCTAAATATGAATCCTGTTTATCATACTCACGCGCTAATCCGCGTGGTGATGGATTAAGAATACAGTGTCACCACAGCTATTCATCCCGTGGGTGTCGTAAGAGCCGACTAAGAGAAAAAACTACGCAGAACAACAGCACTGCAGAGAGAAGGAAAACTTGACACAAACCCTAAACCAACCCGTCTAGCCAGCGTGGTGTAGTAGGCAAAAACCTCCTTTCTAAGGAGAGGTTTATGTCCAGCAGTGGACTGTTAAAGGCTGTTGATGTGACTCACGCTTACGTGATTTATGTAATAATGACTAGAACTCGGTTTGTTTCTGAAATTGCTTCGCTATTACGTAAAAAACTATAAGGTACATGCAACACAGTCTCATATAATTCAAAGTAAATGCAATATTAGGTATCATCCTTAGTATAAAATATAGGTACTAATAACATAGCAGAGTAATAGCTCTTCAAAATTTAAGTGTAAATAGCAAACTCGATCAGTTGGAAATTCTGCATGAATCGTTGCATAAATTCAAAGATAAAATATTGAAATCGTGCATGATATATTTTATTAATATATTTATGTTTAAGAGACTAAGGGACTATCAAAGGGAGCAAACTACGCAGGACAACAGCACTGCACTGAGAAGGAAAACTACAAACCCTATACCAACCCGTCTGGCCAGCGTGCTATAGTAGGCCAACACCTCCTTTCTAAGGGGAGGCCTATGTCCAGCAGTGGACTATTAAAGGCTGTTGATGATGATGATATTTACATTTTTTTGGACATCCTTACTTTATTTAAGACCAACATTTCCACACAGTTTCATCTGCGGGTTTAACCAAAATTCCACACTTCGTTCATGTTTTGTTTTATACACAATGTACGTACGAATTTATTTATATACTTATAACTTTCGTACTCGAAACATAACATCGACTGCACGGATGGCGTAGTGCTACTACTACGCCGAGTGTTGTGGGTCCGATCCCCACATGGGACGACTCTTTTTGTGATCCATAAATTGTTGTTCTGAGTCTGGGTGTTCTTTGTGTCCGTTTCATGTATGTTTGTAAAGTCCCCAGCGACACAGGCTATATTCCTAATGTGGGAGTTGTCTTTTTTAATTAAAAAAAAAAAAAAAACTTTGTGTGCATGAACATTTAATGTTTAATATGGTCTGGGTGTTTCTATGCATAATAAGTATGTATACAAAAATATAAATACCAAGGAAAGGTATATTTGTATTTATATCAGTTGTCAAGCTCTGCTTAGTTTGGGACTAGTTGGCGTTGTGCGAATGTGGTAGAATATTTTAATATTATTATTATGTACGAGTATACTGTAGGCCTTTTGACATGACTATAATGTTAAAAGAGGAAGAAGGAGAAGGAAAACTTGAAACAAACCTTATACCAACCCGTCTGGCCAGCGTGGTATAGTAGGCCAAAACCTCCTTTCTAAGGAGAGGCCCATGTCCAGCAGTGGACTAGTATAGGCTGTTGATGATGATTGATGATAATGTTCAAAAGAGTTATCACCACAATTAAAATACAAAGACATTGAGGTTATCACATTGCTAGTTAAATACTGAAAAATAAAACCATCCAAGCAATCTCAAAACCCGTCAAAGTATATCTTTATCTGGCGACATCAGCAGAACTTATATTGGCGTGCGTTGCTTTTAAGCTCCACCAGGCTTCCCCTTGCTGACAATGCAATCTGTTTTCAGTTGTAAGCAAAAGTTTAGATGGAACTTGTAAAATCTACCCACCTCGAGCACTTTATCACACTTTGATGCTTTTTAAAAATATATGAAAATACAAAGTGTTATTATGTTTTTTTATGGTATAGGGTGGCAAACGAGCAAGCCGATCACCTGATGGTAGGGGACTATTGCCAAACATGGACATCTTCAACTCAAAAGTGCGTTGTCACCCTTTCAAAATGTCGATAGTTACTTTTCATCAGGTGTCCCCGTCTGTTCGCTTGCCCCCTCTGTCATAAAAGAGAGTACATTTTGATTCTTTTACATTTGTGTATGGTTTTCCTTTGTAAATGTGACGTCAGACTTGAATATCCTAATCTGCGTAAATAAATTAAGCTATTTATTGGAACGATGTTTCTTATCGCGCTTTAAACGCTCTAAGCGGATGGTAACGATACCGTAAATGTGTAACAAGATTTTTTCCGACACTTCAGTTAGCACGTCGATGCTCACATCTTTTTCGTGTGTCATATATAATTATAGCAAACGTCTACCAAAAAACTTCGTTCTGACCGGGGGTCCATAGACCCCTAACGCCGTTTCTTGAATAGATTAGCAAACCTCCGCTTAAGTGGCAGGCGCTGCACCAACTAAATTTTTATCATTATATCAATTTCATATTCAAACATTAATTTTACTTAGGCATTGTTTTAAAACTATATATACGACTATCACCTAACATATTATAGGACTATAAAAACATACAACTGTTGACTGGCCTGTTGACCTAGTGATTAGTGACCCTGATTGCTACGCCAGAGGTCGTGGGTTCGATTCCCACTCAAAACAAATAATTGTGTGATGAGCATGGTCATATGTTCTGTGTCTGGGTGTACTTTATCTGTAATATGTATGTATTTGGAAATTTATAAGTATGTGTATCAGCAGTCTGGTTACCAGGCTAGGCTCTGCCTAGTTTGGAATCAGACAGAAAAATATTATATTATTACATATACTGGAATAACTCTTTCGTTATCTACTTTAAAAATCATTAAAAAAACAACACATATTTTTATCACGAGTATACATTTTTGCCTTTATATTTTCATCGTTTGTTTTACGCATCCCCTTCCCTTGTTTTAAAATAAACATATTCAAGGTGAAACACCTCGACAGCTTGAGATTGATGCCGGTTAAACTACCATCCCCTGTCATCCACGTCACTTTCACTTTTGAACATGTTTATAAATTTTATGCAAACTGTCACGGGTGTGATAAACATTGTACACACGTAATGTCCGTCTTCAAAAGGATTTGTAGCGAACTGTCATGGTTCTTTTGACACCATTTCACTAAATTCTCGTAAGTTTGGTATAATATTTATTTTATATTTAATGTAGAATTTATTGTTCTCTTATACTATTGTAAGGTACTAGCTGTATTATCATCAGGAGCATTTAACGCTGCGTGCTGGACATCAACCTCTCCTTAGAAAGGAGGTTTTGGCCTACCATGCTGGCCAGACGGGTTGGGATAGGGTTTGTGTCTACCACAGCCTCATGCCGCCCTGAGTGTGGCCGCGGGTGGACGGGGTGGGTTTCCCCTCCACCCGCATTAGTTTGGCCAGCCGCGAGGGGGCGGCGTCCGCGTGTGCCGGACGTCGCCTATAAAGAGAGGAAAACATCGAGACGGAGCCCGCACCAGGAGCGGGCTGGCGCTAGGAGGGGTCCGGATGTCTTAACAACAGCTGTTCCCGGATCCCTCCTGTTACAGGCGCAGAGTGGCACACCGTGTGGTTTTAGTCGGTCCGAGTCCGACACACCACCCCGCCGCAAACCCCGGAGGGGTGACGGTCCGAGGGGATTTCCACACGTTAAAAAAAAAAAAAAAAAAAAAAGGGTTTGTGTCTAGTTTTAATTTTCTTCGCAGTGCTGTTGTCCTGCGTAGTTTGATCCCTTAGTCGGGATGACACCCACGGGTTGAATAGGAGTGGTGACACTTCGTATGCTTTATTTGTAACCACACGGAGCTGTATGCCGGTCACAAAAAGAGTTTGCAGATTGACGAAATGTGTTTGGATGTGACGTATATTCTTACACTAACTCCTTGATAATTCTATTAATAACGATTCATCAGAAATCTCTCGACGTATTTTTTTTTTAATTTCAGGAATGTAAATCTTGAAATCAAAAAAAATATTGAAATAATCCTAAACTTTATAGAAACTTAAAGAGAAAATAGTAAACTGTTATTTTAGAAAGATAAAAATTTACAGAAAATAAAAGTCCTGTAACGAATATTTGAGATCGTTTTATAGATAAAAGTCAATTTGTAGCAGCTTCGTAGCTAACGAAATGTAGTCTAGGAGCTCACAGTTTTTAGAACTTTCTGATAGAGACTGTCTAAATTTGATAGATCCCCAAGAACTGATAATATCGGAGTTGATGCTGCAAGTAAAAGTTAAAGCTGTATTTAAAATATACTAGAAATAAAAAAATTATAGTGTGTAAGAATTATTATTACTGTTAGAAATTATTTTATTTGTCGAGGTTCATCCGCCGCTGTTTTATCATTGGCATTAATAAACCGAAGATAAGTGGGTATTGCCCTATAAAATAGACTTTCGCTACGTTAAGCTAATGCTATTACTTATATTACACATCTTTGTCACTTAGTTAGAGAAAGATGAAGAGAATACGTTTGTGCAATAGATGTGTTTTTTTTTCATTTTGTTGTCTGGTTTTAGCATTAATTTGTATAAAACCTTATAGAATCAAACAATTTAAATGGAGAGAAATTAATAATAAAAACAGAAACTATACATTATAACTGACTATCCAAATTTAGAAATTTACTAAATAAAGTATATTGTACATTTAAAGAAATGGCTGACATAAATAAAATTGTAAGAAATGAATGAGAGGGAAGCAAAAACTTATCAGTTAGGATTTACAGTAATTTACTTAATTAAAATAATAAGACATATAAGTGGGTTTAATCTGCAATCTCTCGGTAACATTGCAGATTTGTAGTCTGGTCTCATTACATTATTCTTAATAAGTCTTCCAGTTATTTTAATTATAATCATCCAGGCAACATGTAACTACAACAACGAGTATTAATTCATTGTAGTTTAAAGTATATCCTTAGAGGCCTATGTCCAGCAGTTTGTTTTTTATTTATTTTTTTTAGAAGACAACTCCCGCACTAGGAATAAATCCTGTGTCGCGGGGGACTTTACAAACATACATGAAACGGACACAAAATACACCCAGACTCAGAACAACAATTTGTGGATCACACAAAGTGTTGTTTCATGTGGGGTTTGAACCCACAACACTCGGCGTAATAAGAACTAACGTGGCGACCGCTTAAACCACTACGCTATCCGTGCAGTCAGTAGTGCACCGTTAAAGGCTGGTGGTGATGATGAAAGTATTAATATTCGAACTTAATTATATTATTTTCTTCTATACCATAATGACAAGTTTTCACCATTTGTCTATAGAATAAAAATTACATTTCAAACAGTATAGCTCCTAAGCTATAAAATAGCGCACGTAGCGCACAGTCTCCAGTTTGAGTCTAAATTGTCCTTGAAACTTAATATTTTTTAGAATTATTTACCCTCGAGTAGACCTCAGACATGGTGTACGGCAGGGGGGACTCCAGAAGCCGTCGATGGGTTAATGGAGTTCCTCCCGACTGCAGAGGTTGGCCACCGCGGGGTTTAACGGGTAAACCGGTTCTCCGAAGGTCCCACACACGCCGAGAATCTGTATCTGTGTCGAATTTAGACTCTAAAGTCGTAGATCAATATACAAAATAGCAACAATCTCTGTTTTGTCAAAAAGTTAGGATTTTTTAAAATAAAATTATGCTTATACAAAATCTATCTATATATCTGTGAAGATCCGCAACCGCCTGTTTCCAAGGGGTTGAGCTTTATGAAAAGAAAGGGCAAAAAAACTCATGTCGAGTAGGTATATGTTACATCCATATTTCGCAATGACAGAACACACATTTCAAAAGAGTTTCTGATTTGATGAAAACAAAACTACAAAAAGAATTTGCTTGATTGCATGTTGAACCCCTTGGCTTCACTAGTGCATGCAAACTTATAGCAAAGAATCTTTAATCCAGGAACTGAATGAATTCTTACGAACTTTGAAATATTAACATGCGCTTTATCTGGGCATTACAAATTTTAATGAAATTCCTACTAAATTAATACAAAATTTGTTGAGCCACAGTTTCATAATTTGTTTTCATAGTAAGTTTTTGTTTTGAAGCAAAATTTACGGTACATAGAATTCATTGTTCGGTAATCATTGTTCTGACATTAATTCCAGTTTATACCGAAGACGTCTTTATAACGACTTGGTCTTTACCTTTAACTTTAAAAATTGTAATAATTTATTTATAATAAGTTTTAAGTCAAGTACGATCCAATAAACTGAGTTCTCAGAAAATTTTAGCTAAACAAATAAATTATATCGAAGTGTCTGTTGGTACTGTCAAAATAAAAGGCTTTTTTTCATGCTCACTTGGTTATTTGCACGATACCTATGCCTAAAAACCAGTTTGAATCATTTTCGGCTGTCCGTTTGTCTGTTTCTTCCGGATAATCTTCAAAACGGCAGGACCGATTTTGATAACATTTTACTACCGTGTAGCTGTCTTTTTTGTGTACCTGCTGTTACGTAAAAAATAACTAGCAAAGTAGTAATATAAATGACGCACCCGCAGTTTGTTTAGTGCTTAGTGACCGTGACTGCTAAATCTGAGGAGGCTCGATTCGTACCCAGAACAACTAATTGTGTGATGACTAAGACAATTTGTCATATGTCCTGGGTGTAATTTATCTAGATTTATAAAAATGAAGACTCGTAATTCACTTTCATAGTATTAGAAAACCAATCTACCGTTAAAATGTTGATTTAGCTGTAAGTATTTCATAGAACAAAAACATAAGTAAATAAGTAATATGAATGTATTATTAATATTGAAGTTTTCTTTTATTTATTTAACATACTAGCTGAGACCCGCGGTGTAACCCGTGTTTGTTGTTATAACCGCGGGCAACGCCGCGGGGCGAAGCCTAAATCGAAGTCTAAAAAAAGTAGCCTAAGTTACTCCTTATGTCATCAGCTATCTGCCAGTGAAAGCCCCATCGAAATCGGTCCAGCCGTTCCAGAGATTACCCGGAACAAACAGACAGACAGACAGATATACAGACAAAAATTGTAAAAAATGTTATTGTGGCATATATACCGTGTAAACATTTTACTAAAAAGCGGTTATATTAATATTACAAACAGACACTCCAATTTTATTTATTTGTATAGATTACAAAGCAATTTACAATTTTTGATTACAATAGTGCATTTGAAAACCACTGAGGTTTGTAAAAATGCAACAGATGCTACATCAAGCGAGGTTGATAAATATTAACACCATACATTAAAAATACATGCGTTATTATGTAGGTACTTTTAAAATAATTATATTATCTAAGCGTACGGGAACGAACGGTGAAGTGAACTCTGAGTCAGACAAGGAGAGGAAGAGGGATTACCTACCTTAACATGACTAGGACATGTTTTCCAAAAAGAATGCCTTCAAATTATGTTTGATATTTTTTATTAATTAATCGCGGTACTATGTATCGTGTTTCGTGTTGTTCTCTCACCGAACACGTTAACAGCGCGTTAGCAGTCTAGTTTCTAAAGTACAGGTTCTGCCTAGTTTGGTATGAGACTATGTGAGATGTGTGAAATTATTAATTATTATTATAAATCTATGTAGCCAGCTTTTATTATACAAATGCACTCCCTTATCCTTCTGCTACTCTCCTTCTAAAACCCTCCGAACGCATTACTGTATTCTCTGCACATTGTGAATCCATTAGCCTACAGGAATAAATTTCCTTTTGGCTATATCAAGTCTAGAGCTCCCTACATTTTACGGTCCTGTTGAATTTTGAGAGTACGCGATAGTAGAAAGGTATTTGGGAAAGCTTTTAAATAGAATAGCGTTCTTTGCTCCTTTCTGTATATATTCAGTAGCTTAAAATGGTTATTACCGGAAACTTTTAGGTTTTTTTAGAAAACTGTGGGTGTTTTTGTTTACTTGTATTATTAGTGATCCGGTATACGTGTGAAATGAAATAATCAATTTAACGTGCGGTGATTGATTAAAAACACATCACACATCACACGCTGGACATAAGCCTCTCCTTAGAAAGGAGGTTCTGGCCTACTATACCACGCTGGCCAGACTTGTTGGTATAGGGTTTGTGTCAAGTTGTCCTTCTTTTTGCAGTGCTGGTGTCCTGCGTTGTTTTGCGCCCTTCGTCGGCTCTTACGACACCCACGGGATGAATTGGGGTAGTGACACTCTGTGCTCTTAATCCGTCACTACACGGATTAAAATAAGGAAGGTTAATTTCAGACAAGCAGAAGGCCTTGACAAATATTTTATACATTTTTTATGAAAAAATAAGTATAAATTGATTGCAATGAATAATACGAGTAACTATACAAATCTACATCTCGTTTAGTTCTAAAGATGAAACATGGACCAGCTAGTAGAGTGCGTCGCCTTAATAAATTTAATTTAATTAAATTCTCTGGTATAATTTCTGTGCCAAACCCGGCTTAACAACGTCTGACTTGTAACGACTCGACTTCGTTGAAATTTTATCTTGATCTCGCATGTTTGTGAACATTCAATAAGACTGTCAGTATAAGGTCAAATAAGGTTCATTGACCAAGTAAGAACGTATTTTCGTCTACAGGAAAATACAGGTTTCATAATCATAGTGCATTTCTATGAACACTAGCTGACCCGGCAAATTTTGTATTGCAAAACAAAAAAAAATTAGGGATGGGTCACCCTTACCATTCAGGGGTATGAAAAATAGATGTTGGTCGATTCTCAGACCTACCCGATATGTACTCAAAATTTCATAAAAATCGGTCCAGCCGTTTCGGAGGAGTATGGTAACTAACATTGTGACACGAGAATTTTATATATAACATAACGGTAATTGGTGTTGTTAATTGCTGAAACCGGTATACTCGTATATAACTAAACTCATTATTAAAAATTTATAAACAACTAACAAATAAGACAAACTAAGGAAAGCAAGAGAGAAAAGAAGAGAATCGGTGTGGTGACGGATTAAGAATACAGAGTGTCACCATCCCTATTCATTCCGTGGGTGTCGTAAGATGCGACTAAGGGAGCAAACTACGCAGGACAACAGCACTGCAGAGAGAAGGAAAACTTGACACAAACCCTATACCAACCCGTCTGGCCAGCGCGGTATAGTAGGATAAAACCTCCTTTCTAAGAACAGGCTATGTCCAGCAGTGGACTAGTAAAGGCTGTTGATGTGATGTGATGATGAAGAAAAGAAAGTACAATTAATGTACAGATCTTGTATTTATTGTTAAATATATTTAGCTGTACAGAATACGAATAACAAATGCGACGGGCAAACCCATCCCGTTCACCCATACAGCCACTCTCAGAGCGACATGAGGTTCATGGGTGGCGGAGTGGCTTTCTTCTGGGTCCTCTTCGCTTTCTCCTGCCTTAAGATGACATCGTAGAAAGATGCGACCGCGGTAAAACATCAGTCATGTTTCGTCCCATATAAGTCTTATACCTACGTGTACACTTGGATATTTAATGTACTGTCACAGTCAATGTACTTTGCTGTAAAAGAGATGAATAATTTAATAATAATATAATATTTTACCACATTGACACAACGCCATCTTTTCCTTTTTTTTTCTTTTTTAAAAAAGACAACTCCCGCACTAGGAATAAATCCTGTGTCTCGGGGGACTTTACAAACATTCATGAAACGGATACAAAGTACACCCAGACTCTGAACAACAATTTGTGGATCATACAAAGTGTTGGTCCATCTGGGGTTTGAACCCACAACACTCGGCGTAATAGGAAGCGGCGTGGCGACCGCTTTAACCACTACGCCATATAGGTATATACGGCATCTAGTCCCAAACTAAGCAGAGCTTGTAGTATGGGTACTAGACAACTGATATAAATACATATATACTTTTTTTTTGTATACATATTATACATAGAAACGCCCAGACCAAATTAAACATTAAAAGTTCATGCACACAAATGCATGTATGAATGATCAGGCAGCGTTCGTCTATCGTTAAGCGACACTAATATAAAATATTGCAGACGAGTATTGTACGGATTTAGTTATCAGTTTTAATTTGTGTCGTCAGTAAGATGGCTAAGAAACCTTTGAGTCTATTCCAGACGATTTATGTGAACTTCATAAAGTGCAGATTAAACTTGGAAGCAGTATTAAAAGATACTGCGAACTAGTGAATTAAATGAAAGTAACTTTGTTTGTCCGTGTAGTGACGGATTAAGAATATGAAGTGTCACCAACCTTATTCATCCTGAGGGTGTCGTAAGAGCCGACTAACAGCGGTGAAAAAAGAAGAAAAATTTGTCACAAACCCTATACCAACCCGTCGGTCAGTGTGATATGCCAAAACCTTCTTTTTAAGGAGAGGCCTTTGTTCAGCAGTTTGCGCTGACTTATTGTTGTAGTACTATACGCGACTGCAGTCCATAAGGCCTCGGGTTTAATTCCCGGACCGGGCGAAATTTTATAGGGCATTTCTGAGAGGAAAAATAGCCTGACTTACTTCTTTCTTCTTTGTTTCTCTCTTGTAATCTTCAAAATCAGTTCAGAAATTTTGAAGATTACAAGGAACAAACAGATAGACAAAAAATATATATTTAAACTGGTGTTTAGGCATAGTTATCGTGCAAATACCCGTAATCGTCAAAAACCTATTATGTTGACATGTCAAATAGACACGTCAATTATATTTATTTGTAGATAGATTTATAACAGTGATTATTTATAATGTATGATATTTTTATTTATGGTGGTGATGGTAAGTGACTACCGTAAACCATACACACTTGCAAATCAGGAGACACAAGTGACACTTTTAGTCCCCCAGAGTAAGGGGGTACGGGTACGGGGTATTTTTTTTTTAAATACATAACTGTCAACCTCTTGCATAACAAGGGTCGATTTTTGTCTTTGGTTTCTATTGTACTTGTAATTTTTTTTATTTTTTTCTGCATATAACTGCCGCATACTTCAGGAATTTTCCCGGCGTTTCTGTCTTTGCTATTAGAAGGTCTCCCCCTGGCCTTCCCCTTCTGGCCTCTTCTTTCTTAAGTTGTACCTCAAGGCATTGCTCAGCTTCCTATCTTTGAACGCCATAGGGGACAGGGTTTTGGCTTTGGGACTTACATTCATCACACATTATGATTAGTGTTTTTTTGAAGTACAGGAATCGAATGTTACATATGTACTTATATGCGTTCACAAATAAAGAATACACGATAAAATGAATTATCCTGCAATTCATAAAATAATAAAGCGTAGGTTCTGCATGAAATTAAATAGACACATTAATGGAATACCACAAATCGTTCTGCATAACCTCGCCAGAATCTCCGTAAACTACACGAACAAAATCGTACTGAATCAACAGCACGTCAAATATTCACTGGAGTAAGGAAATTATTCGATATTGGATATTTTACATTAATTCGGTAGTATTTTAATAGAAAAGCTTAAAAACAACGGTTAAGCCCAGACAGCACCGGACTAGCAACGTAATAAAAAATGCTTGTATGTCATCGATATTGCCTTAAACTGTATACTATGTGTTTTTTTGTATATTAAAAGGTAGTTGCATCTGCCATTAAACTGTCATGCAGTTTGGGAGAAGTATTAGGTTTCTGAAGCATGTAATTCTGTTGAATAAATATTTCCTGGCGTGTTGGTCTAGTGGTTAGTGACCCTGACTGCTAAACCCAGGACAAATATTGATGAGCACCGTGTTCTGTGTCTGGGTGTAATTTATCTATAATATGTATCTATTTAAAAATATATAAGTATGTTTATCAGCAGTCTGGTTACCGTAGTACAGGCTCTGCCTAGTTTGGGATCTGACGGCCGTGTGTGAGATGTGTGAGATATTTTATTATTATTATTATTTATTTAGTTTAATTTCATTTCATTTCATAGCTAGTAGCAGCTAGATCATTAGTTAGCTTTCAAAATTGTCCCAAATGTAAGTTCAGAAATTCTATACATTATAACGCTTTTGAAGTCATGATATTTAAGTTTCAGCCCATTCCCCTAAATAATTCTCAACAGTATCTCTTACTAAGTTCTGAAAGGGAACTATAGAACCAAATTATCCCCCTTTCACAGTGTCTGTACTGAGCCCGGTAATTGGTCCTACATAGATAACTAGCGGTGGGCCGGTTTCTATATAGCTGTAAAGTTCATAGTTAAGTTCAGTTTGCACTTGGAAAGTTGGCCCGTTCATATTACTTGTATCAATTGATGGTATTATTCTCAAAAAGACAATACAAAAGCCACTTGCATGAGAACACAAAATAACATTTTTGTTAAATTTTTAAGTACCGGTCACCGAAACAATAACTAAAATACATAGATTAACTGAGCTATGACAATAAAGATTGTATTTAATTAAAAAGTAAAGTAAAGTAATATTGTAGTTAAAAAGTAAAGTAATCTATACAATGAAATTAAATACTATATAAAAAAAAAACAAAATAATATATATCCAGATACAAATTAATTGGTATGTACTACAATCTAGGCACACGCTCAACAGATGATATCACAAGTAAAAATAAAAATAAAATAAAACAAAAAATAAAACAATTACAACATCATTGCGCTCAACACTTTTATTCTCACCCAGATTATTCTGACTTTGTATAAGAAAAACTTTCTGAGAATTTCTGAGAGAGAATATTATTATTATATTATTTTTAGCGTAATTAATTTTGAGTTTTCTGTTCAATTATTTTCATGATATGTTTTCATATTTGTTAAGAATAAATGATTTATTCATCATGTGTATTTGGGGGATTTCTGACTAAGTTAATTGATGACATACAGCGGCTGACGCCCACACGTATTCCCCCCCCCCCCCCCCGTCAGGTGATTGGTCTGGCCACCCATCTTAGAAAAATCTTAGAAAAACTGATAGGTCACAATAAATTATGAACGCTTAGCAACGAATTAGTCCCTGCCTTGAAAATGGAGTAATTACAACAGTAAATTTATTTTCTATTAAGGTTCCTAGAACCCCATCATTGTAAGTAGCACTGTAGGTACCATTTCTGCACTTTGACTGCCGTTTTATTATTGAAGAGCCTTGTTAGTCGATATAAAAATCTGTCTTTATTTACATCCATATAGAATTAGGCAATTTTTAGTTATTCTACAAACAGCTGTTGGTATGGAATTTTAAAATTGTTGAGGAGTTTAAAATAAACAAGTGGGTTAAATCAATTGTGTACAATGTCCTTCGGCGACGGCGATAGGAGAGGACTAGACAGGCCTTTTTTTTCTAGGGCACCCGTCAGGTTGGAAACTCACCGGTATATCTGACTAGGCAACCGTAAAATATACACAAGAGTAAAACCATTCAATCATCAATTTTATTTTACTAAATGGATCATGATGAAATTTGGCACTGAAATAAATTACACGATGCAATCGCAAACATGCTTTATGTCCGAAACAAATTATGGATGAAAAAAAATAGTTTAAAAAAACTAAAAAACACGCTTTTTATAGAAAACCAAACTAAAAAATAAAAAAATAAAAAAATAAATTTTAATAAATTAAAAAAAAAAAGCGTGGGTTGCTTTTTACTATTGACAACAGGTACCCAACGCTTTTTTTTTCAAATTTATTAAAATTTATTTTTAATATTATTAAGTTTAATTTTTTATTTAAAATTAGTGTATTGTCATCGGTCCTCGATATATCTACAAAGTTTGAACGAATTCTGACCGTTTAAGGTCAGAAAAAATCACGCCCAAAGAAGTCGGTTACAAACAGACATACAGGTGAAGCTAATAAAAAGCGTGTAATATACATCAGCGGGCAGAAACTAGTCTTAAATAAATATAAATACGACTCAATAAAGTTTTTATTCCAATACTTTGCAGATATGAACTCGGCCTTACATAGCTACCGCTCGCAGTATTACGAAGCATTCAGCATGCTCATCGAAAACTTCGATAACTCGCATTCGAAACACTAAGGAATCATTCTGCAACATTCTTCTTATTGTACATTTCTGTTACAATAGTTGCATAAACACATGTTAAAGGTTCAGCTACAAGTTGAACAAACAGAGTGGAATCTTAATAATAATAATATAATATATCTCACACATCTCACGCACGGCCGTCAGATCCCAAACTAGCCAGAGTCTGTGCTATGGTAACCAGACTGCTGATAAACATACTTATATATGTATATTTAAATAGATACATATTATAGATGAATTACACCCAGACACAGAACAAATGACCGTGATGAGCATCACACAATATTTGTCCCGGGTGGGAATTGAACCCACTACCTCCGGTTTAGCAGTAAGGGTCACTAACCACTAGACCAACAGGCCAGCCTGTCAAACTTAAAACTAAACTTACTTACTTGTCACAACTTGGCCAACTTGTCTGTTTTTTTATCGAAAATAGCTTAACAGGCGTAAAATCTTGTAGGTATTATTTTCTTACAAAAACGTTTTATTTATTTATTTATTTGAAGGACCAACAGCTTTAACATTGAGATGGTGACAATAATACAAAACACTAAGACAATTAAAGGTCTTCACAGATAAGCACTATTTTACATAATTTCGTGCGGCCAATGTATCATCATCATCATCATCAGCCTATCGCAGTCCACTGCTGGACATAGCCCTCTCCCAATGTATGTATCATATTAATTACATATAGCTATCATTCAATTACAAGAAAGGGAGAAAGAAATCTTGGCTTAGCACCCGACGTACTGTAGTTATTATATTTATTAAAAGCACGTTGAACTAAAATTAAAAAAAACAAGATACATAGAATACAGCATTCATTGGTTTTTTTGTGCTCGATTTGTCATAGTTCTACCTTGCCTAGTTTCAACTTTACCGTTTAAATAGGTGATATTAATTTAAAACGTCCACATAAACTACAATGAATTAAATGTCAGAGGTTAGTAAAAAGATAAAGCATTCTGCTATATCCGCTTCAATATATTTTATATATAAAATATAAATCTCTGCCTGGAATAGTTCAAATAACTGCCACATAAAAGTAAATCACTCTAACCGTCTTTTTTTCTATAAAAAACGTTCAAAACTATATTTTTGTTTAGATGTCTCAACCACATACGCCTTTATTTGTCCCACCGGCGCCATTTGCTAACAATAGTTTTAGTATAAACATTTCTATGCATGTTTTGTTATAAAGCCGAAAGGTTTTCAATGTTTTCTACCATAAGTACTTAGTCTTGTATATAAAAAGCTAGCTTGATAAATGTCTAGTATTCGTGTACTGCTTTCAACGAAATGTGTGTACTTTATAGTCAGATATTTAGTTCTGATTTATACGTACTTTGAAAGTTTTATCTTGATGTGTGTGTTTTACTTTTTATAGAATCGTTTTGGAATTTCCTTGAGCTGTTTCGTACTATCTCTTACAACATTGGAAAACTTTCAATATTGTAAGTTCATATTATAATCGTAAGATAAAAGTAGTATAGTAATTGTACGTAACAAGTAGGTATTTTCTTTAAGTATTATCTATCTTAATATTATAAATGCGAAAGTAGTCAGTCTGTCTCTCTGTTAACTCCTCACGCTTAAGCCGCTGAATCGATTTAGATGAAATTAGGTATAGAGATAGTTTGAGTCCTAGGGAAATAAACAGAATAGCTTCATTCTAGAAATCACCCTTTATGGGGATGAAAAGGGGGATGGAAGTTTTTATGGGAAATCAATAAACCGCTGCACCGATTCATATGAAATTTGGTATGGACATAGTTCGATTCCTGATAAAAGACTTAGGCTACAAGCATTTTACACTCAGGCGGAACCGCAGGAAAAGCTAGTATGATATAATATAAATATCCTCATCCTAATTTTTCTCAATAACATCTGAGGTATTTGTAGTGTAAAACTTTGGCAAATATTTTGGCCGGCTATTTTAAAGTCCGCCACCAATTTTTTTTGAGAATGTAATCTTTTCAAGAGGAACACCGCAGAGTGTTCTTTGTGTCCGTTTCATATATGTTTGTAAAGTCCCCTGTGACACATGATATATTTTTAATGGGAGGTGTCTGTTCTAAAAAGAAAAGAATATAAAAAAGGCACATTGGAACGAGTAGAATGGTTAGGGCGACAAGCTAGGTAAGGGATTCCCCAAGTCTCGGAAGGAGAAATGGGACTGACCCTGCTGCAGCTCAAGCTCACCTGCTTTGATTAGAGAGGCCATTTGGACAGGTACATCAACTGCCTCCTGTAACCTTAATCATTCAGTGACGAGGAACGAATGGATCTCACTCAGCTCGAGTCGGCTAGTAAAGGCCCATATATGATGAAGCATGGCTTTTTCAGGATTTCTTGTGTGTCTATCTTGTATACATATTATCTAATTATTGACTGCCTCGGTGGTGCAGTGGTAGCATGTGCGAATGCTGTGCTGAGGTATCGGTTTCGATTCCCGGGTCGGACCAAATGTTTGCATGATCTGCAAACATTTGTTTCCGAGTTTGGGTGTTTTCTATGTATAGTATGTAACAAAAGAAAACAAAAGAAAAGTATGAAACAAAAGTATATAAGTATTCTATCAGTCAATCTTGCTTTCATAGTAAAAGCTCTGCTTAGTTTGAAACTTGATGGCGGTGTGTGTAATAAAAAAAAATTGTTTGTATCTATCTATTAATCTCCATAGAAATATACTAATACACTAGCTGACCCGGCAAAACTTGTTTTGCCATATTAATAAAATAAAAAAATAAAAAAAATATATACATTAAGGCACCCTTATCATTTAGGGGTATGAAAAATAGATGTTGGCTGATTGTCAGACCTACCCGATATGCATGCAAAATTTCATAAAAATCGGTTAAGCCGTTTCAGAGAAGTTTGGTAACAAACACGGCGACACGAGAATTTTATATATTAGATTAAATCGTATTCAGTTTACCAATGACACTAAACGTTTGTGGTTTTATTCACTTCGATTAATTGATTCAGCGTTCAAAGAGGTGCAACTCCATTAATTCTATCACAAGAATTTGGCTTCACATAATCAGCTTTAAAAAGGTTGCATAGGACGAAATAGTAAGTATACTAATTAATTAGATCACATGTAGTTAACTTTTGCTCCTTTCTAGATTTTCTTTGTTAGTTATTTTGTTGTTCTTAAATCTAAAATGAGAATGACGAGAAAACGAGCTGAGTACTTCATTCCAAAAGAAATCATGATCTACACATGTTATGTTCATAATAGTAAAGACAACACATTTATTGATGGAGATATCACAAAAATGGCCAATAATAAGTGACTTAGAAGAAATGCTAACTTCTGGTCAAAATGCACTAACTTCACCGGCACTGGTAGCAGAGGGATATTGCTTATAAGGGTAGATGAGTACGTAATAATAATAATCTATATATTTAGTGAGTGTTAGCCAGAGCACTAGCAGGTAAGAGTCACGTATGCAAACTGGATGTAGCGGACAACTGCAATGAATTTTAAAATTTCGATTTTTGGTGAATTTCTTGGCCAAAATATCTTTTATGAGGACGAGAAATACGTGAGAGCAATAAGTATGAAGGACTTGATCGAGGATGTGTAAGAGAGAATCATAAAGTAAAAGAGTCATTTAAGTATTTTTCGTCCGTCCGTGTGGTGACGGATTTAGAATACAGAGTCTCACTACCCCTATTTCTCCCGTAGATGTCGTAAACGCCGACTAAGGGAGCAAACTACGCAGGATAACAACACTGCAAACAGAAGAAAACTTGAAACAAACCCCATACTAACCCGTTTAACCAGGGTGGTATAGTAGGCCAAAGCCTCCTTTCTAAGGAGAGGCCTAGGTCCAGCAGTGGACTATTTAAGGCTGTTGTTGAAGTATTTTTGCACCGCTTCGTTTTACAGATACCGCAGGATTCCTTATGTCCTAACCACCTTGTACATTCATCAAACGCAGCCCTAAACATATATTACAGATATCCTTATTTGTAATATTTATAAAAAAAGCATATTTACCTGCTGTGACTAATTATTTTATTCCATTTTGCCAATACCATTGACATATTCCCTTAAACGAGGTATCTTTGCGACTTGCTCGTACGGATACTGGTGCTGACACTTCCTGACAAGAGTACAAATATCAGTAGCATTTGTAATGCATATATTTTGGTAACTATTTACTAATACACATGGAAAAGTATATGCATGATACGGTTGTCTAATACTTACAATAGGAGTTTGAAAAATTAAGTTTCAAGGAAGAAAACTAGTTTATTGGAAACTTATAAATCATTTTATTTTCAAAATGACGCTTTTTAACCTCAATTGTCACGTTGGCAACGCTAATTCTCTGACTAACGCTGTCTCGAGCGGGAGGGACTCCAAGTGCAGCAACGCACTTGTGACTTTTGAGTTGCAGATGTCCATAGGCAGTGGTAGTTGCTTACCATCGGGTGATCCGTCTGCTCGTCTGCCCCCTTATACCATAAAAAAAAACTAGAAGTGTCAAGCAGTTGCTTAGCTAGTTTTGACGCTTGCATGTCAATATTGTACACATTTAAATATTATTTTATTAATTGTATTTAATTATTATGTTTGTTTGTTTTACAAACATACATGAAATGGACACAAAGAACACCCAGACTCAATACAACAATTTGTGGATCACACAAAGTGTTGTCCCATGTGGGGTATGAACCCACAACACTCGGCGTAGTAGGAAGCGACCACTTTAACCACTAAACCATCCATGCAGTTAATAATAATGTACTACATAAACCTGTACTGAAATATAAAAATTGTACAAAATCTTTTGTGAATTTGTAAACGGACCCTTTAAAAACAACACTGTACTGAAAACAAAAATCAAATCTTGCCTTGTTCATTTTTAATCTCGAAGGAGAAGGAAAAGTTATATTTTTTTCAGTACCACAGACACGCAATATTGGTGCTAAAGAAAAAAAAACGCAATTCTAGCTAAAGCGGTTCCGCATAAATTTTAATAAATTCACGGCAAAGTGTTTAGAATATTGTTTCTTTTGTTGGAATCAGTCTGCGATATAAATAGCTTACTGTTCATCATACTTAGTATTGTTTCATTTTTCTTTCTGACAGATCTAAATATTATGACTCTGACTACGATTCGCGTAGTGGATTAGGCGGTCACCTCGCCGCTTCCTGCTCTGAGTGTTGTGGGTTCGATCTCCACATGGGACGACACTTTGTGAGATCCACAAATTGTTGTTATGAGTCTGGGTGTTCTTTATGTCCGTTTCGGTGCGGAAATACCGCAGACGATAACCCGTTCCACAGACTGGTTTTTAATGGACTAGTGGAGTGAAGTAGAGTAGGTTCTTCTTGGAGCGAAATCATCATCATCAATCATTTATATTATGTTAGTAACTTACTTCATGCAACTAACGGTTAGTTGTAACACAAAGGCCCATTCCGATATCAAGTAAAAAAAGTAAAGCATCGTAGCATTTGCGTAGCATTCTGGTAACGGCCTAGATAGATTTTTATGTAGCAACAATTTGTAAAAAGCTTTATAAGCGAAATACTAACAAAACCACTATAATTATTGTAAACATACATACATACATATCTATATATATATATATAGAATAGACTAATATTTATTGTATACCAGTTCAGTACATTATACATAAAATAGTATTTCAACTTAATGACTATATACAAATGGCGGCCTTATCTGATGGCCAATTACAAATATCCGCGATTAGAAATACACGCGTAACAATAAATAGAGAGTCAGTAAACAAAGACAAAGCCGTAGTCAATCAAAATATTTCTTATCTAAAATATTTTCAAGTTTAGAAACACTACACACAGAAATAACATAACACAGAAATAAACTCATACTAAGCCCTCTAAAGGTGGAGCTTGCACTTTCACCACAAATAATGTGCTCACCACGAACTGGTTGTGACGTGACGCATGGGGTGACGGTTTCCAAACGCACAAAAAAGAATGGTGTGCTTTCACGTCGATAGTACACCGGTGGATTGCAAAACAGAACCCTTAACCGATACGTTGACGCTGCTTAAGCAAAATATATTCATATTCATCTATTCATCATATTCATTCATAAATTCATCATCATCATTATTATCAACAGCCTTTAACAGTCCACTGCTGGACATATTCCTCCTCCTTAGATTATATATTCATAGAAAAAGTAAATTAGTTGACAAGAATAATATACTATTCTGCCATAAAATGAAACGCAACTAATATCTCAATGGAGTTAATACGCCAGTCAATGAAATTTTAAAACTGTGACGTAAGGTCATATGATAACAAAAGAAAAAAACATCATACGTACGTTCCGATCAACTTCTGTCCTCCTTCTCCATAACTTTTTTGTTCAGAATTCTCTTTTGTACCGTCGGCGTAAAACTTTCGCTAAAAGAGTGTTTTATAAAACAATGTCTGTTAAGCTCTATACTGTTCACCATTGTGCTTAATTTTTAACCAATCTTTTAAGCTGGCAAAGAGAAGTTGGACTACTTTGAACTAACTAGGTATACTCGCATGTGAGAAAAATTCTTTGTATGTATTTTCAGAGTAATTTCAATTTGTATGTAGAAAAAGTTCTGAACTAATATTTGGGTAAGATAATTGTGTTGTTAGTTTTAACATTTTGAGGTTTAGAATATACATAAATTGATTAAGGGTATGGAAAGTATGCAGTGCCTTTACAAGTTCAATTGTAAAACAAATTAAAAAAATAAAATATTGAGTTCTGACAACCGGTCTCTGTAAAACCCAGAAAAGCGATCCCATATAACCCAATGATCGCGTCAAGCCAAGCTTAAATAGAAGAACTTTGAAACTGGTTAAAAGTTGCTCCTGCTTGAAGTTCACTAGACCATTGCTTTAAAAAGGTAAATAACAGATACTACAAAATATAAACCACAAAGGACATATAATCAATATTTATCAAGAAGAACGCGATAAAAACAGACCAAATGAATTTCGAAACTGACAATATTTTACCAAAGACATAATCGTAATTCACGACTAATCATATTTTCTCCATGTTACAGTCAAAATGGCACCGCGGGTTTCTGAAGGTAGCGATGAAACATACAAATGTATTCGTTTTATTTACAGCACAATCCATAAATGTAAAATTAAGATGTACACTTTGGTATATATCTCAGTTCTAAGACTAACATGCGAATTCTTTACGGAAGTATTCAAGAACTTTCTGAGGTCTAAAAGTATTTAATTACACACAGCGCTATTTATGAGGTATAATGCTCCAACTGACAAAAAGTGACATCGTGTTAATCTTCAGTATACATATTTTATCATCGACAGCCTTTACTAGTCCACTGCTGGACATAGGCCTCTCCTTAGAAAGGAGGTTTTCGGAATTAATTGTAATATTTATATTGTACCGTATTGACTAAATATAGTTTGAAATTTCACATTTACGATGCCAATTATAAACTGGGGTGGTTGACTCACTTGATATTGTGTAAGATCTAAGCCATGAACAATCTTCAAGAGAACTTTACTAATGACTGGTCCGCCATTGAATTGTTCATCGTATTCATTTATTTTTACTCGTCAGGGAACATTATAATATTGTACAAAACTCACAAAGCTCATTTTAATAGACGGCATATATTAAAAAATATTGAGTAACTTTATAACTTTTACTGTCAAAAATAATAAGTATATTATAACATTACAAAAACAACACGTACAACAAACATTACAAAATACGTAAAAGCTTGCCGCGGTAATACAAACACAAAACAGAAACGGATGACAAAGGACAATAAACAAAAGTAAAAAACAAATACCCTGTTTTATAATTACTATATTTTTAACTAAGCTTTTGATAAAATAAAAATTCAATCCAGTTCGCAATCTAAACAAAGCTAAATACGAATCTTAATAGAGATAGCGGATTAAATCCAAATAGCATTTTCGATGTTCGGTTACAAAGTCTATTCATTTCACAAAGTGATACGAAAATGCGAAACATTGTTTATTGAAATACATTTTATTTTTTTGTGATCGGTACAATGTTATACAGTCCGTGTGGTGACGGATTAAGAATACGGAATGTCACCACCCCATTCGCCTCGCGGGTGTTGTAAGAGCCGACTAAGCGAGCAAACTACGCAGGACAACAGCACTGCAAAGAGAAGGAAAAGTTGAAACCAACCCTATTTCAACCCGTCTGATCAGCGTGGTATATAGGCTGTTGATGATGATGATGACAATATTATACCAACATAATTATATATAGCAGTTCGCGCTCGATTTGTAATTTTTGTATATCTGTTCGTAGTCTGTCACCCGTTTGTGTTCTCTCCTTATTAGGAACTGAGACGAGTAAAGAGTTTCATTGCTAATTACATTATTAATTTAATTGGTATATAATTTTATTGTAAAAAAAAGATTTCCGTTAAGTAAGATTGCTGTTAATGATTATGTTATAGAATTGAAATCTACTGAAGCACATTAATTTACTTACTTGTGGGATGTAATTTTTTTACTAGTGTAATTTTTTAAATACTGTTTCTGATCTTAATTCTACGTGTAAAGGTGTCAACGAAATATTTAGAAAGGATATGTGAGTGTGTGTTTTGGGGATGACGACTTACTAAACTACTTGACAACCGTGATAAAGCCATGCTTCGTCGCTAATGGGCAGGCTCGACTGGAGTGATACCAAATCATCATCATCAACAGCCTTAAATAGTCCACTGCTGGACATGGGCCTCTCCTTAGAAAGTAGGTTTTGGCCTACTATACCACGCTGGCCAGACGGGTAGGTATGAGGTTTGTGCTAAGTTTTCCTTCTCTTTGTAGTGCGGTTGTCCTGAGTCATTTAACTCCCTTAGTTGGCTCTTAAGATACCCACGGATAAATATGGGTGGTGACATTCCGTATTCTAAATCCGTCACCACACGGATGGTAATCCGTCCTCATAGAAAACCTTTGTTAAGCAAGTTTTTGTTGATTTACCTACGGTCCACGTAAGAAGAGCATATCTCTCCCGTCTACGCAGCAGCCAGTCACTACGCAGCAATCGCCCCGACTCACTGGGGACTTCACCGCAGCACCGCACACCGTACGCTATCCCGACTTACTGGGATCAGTGGACTCAGTTCCGATTCACTGGAACTACTCACTACTGGCACTGGCACGCTCCACTACAGGGCATAGACAGCTGACTCATCAAAATTTCGACCTCCGGTCTAGGTGTAGTGATGTGGTGACTCCCACATACTAAGAAACCAAACCATACTTGAGCGCCATCTAACGAAGACACACCGAACTACGGAGTAACTCCTGAATGAGAATTGCTAATCCTGTATCGCGATATGAAGAATTCTCTCGCTCACAACTGCCTAAATTCAACCGTTGGGCCGCGATCGGATCGATCACCTCCCTTGGTCGGAGGATCCTCCCTTTATGTTGGAGGGACATAACACACGATCCTCCACACACAGCTTTTGCTTGATTCTTATATTTATTTGTAATTTATATTATATTTTATACCAACCGTATTTATGTTTGTATGCAATGTTGTGAAACCGAACATAGAATTTGATCGAGTGCAGTCACTCAGTAGGCCGCTATCAACGCATGCATGTGCATCTAACACTGTGCTGATGGCTGGCTACTGATAATTCTGCCTCCAAGCTTAGGCATGGTATCTCTATTTACAAGTATGGTACAACTACCAAAGAAAAGATGGATAGATAGGGTAAAACAAGAAATGGGTAGAACGGGAATAAGTGGTAAACTTAAAAGTGACAGAGAAGAATGGAACGAGAAAACTTATTGTGTCAACAACGATACTTTTTTTGAAATGTTGAAGAAGGTGATGATTGTGATGACGCCTATTTACAAATATGATTATAAGACAATTAACAATTATTTTTTTCTTGAAAATGACAACTCCCGCCTTAGGAATATATCATGTGTCACGGGGGACTTTACAAACAGACATGAAACGGAAACAAAGAACACCCAGACTCAGAACAACGATTTGTGGATGACACAAAGTGTCGTGTCATGTGGGGACCGAACCCACAACACTGAGCGTAGTAGTAAGTGGCGTGGCGACCGCTTAAACCACTACGCCATCCGTGCAGTCACACACAATTATCATGCGGTCTAAAGATATATTATATTCATTTTGTTTGAGAAAAATCTTTTCAAGAATTTTCGCCATTGTCTGGAAACACAATTTTTTGAAAATCAATTAAGTTTAAAATGAAACTTTTAATTAGTAGCCAAAAAAATACACTTTAAGAAATGATGTAGGTATCTTCGCAAAGTCCTTCAACAAAAACTGTTGATATTTTATTTAAAAAAAAGACACTCATTTTATGTTATAATTAACATTTAAACATTTTAAAATGCTCTCAACAATTTTAGCAAGCCAGCGAAAAACATCGTCATGTCTAAATTAAAAGAAAACTTAGTTACTCAGCTTATTATGAGATTTAATCCACCTAGCAAGAATTTTACTAGAAAATATTATTCATGTAAAATAAAATGAAACAGCCGTTTTATGTAATTTACTCATTTTACTTAACAGAATTTGTTTACTACATGTGAGGCTGTAATTAGTGATGTGTGGGCTCTGATGTGTAATTTGTCTCATTAAATAAATAAAGTTTCCTTTGTTCTGGAAGTATTTTGAACAAAAGTATTTTAAAAGAAAAATGTTCTTCAAACACTTACAATTGTGTAGCTTATTACTGTGTAGTTACACTTACTGTGTAGCTTATGCTTTTTTAATCTTAAGTGGAGAAATTGTTAGAGCATTTACTGTCGAGAATCAAACCTCGATACTAGACATCGCGATGGACTGGTTTTTTCAACCTGCTCCTTTTACTATCGCGGTTAAGTAGGACACTCGCCTTACTAACTCGATCAAGATCACTGTTCTGTACGACGTACTTATTTTCCGACATTACAAATCAGCGAAAAATATAGTCCGCTTTTTATTTGTCGGCCACATCATCATCAAAAGCCTTTAATATTCCACTGCTGGACAAAGGCCTCTCCTTAGAAAGGAGGTTTTGGCCTACTATACCACGCTGGCCTGACGGGTTGGTATGGGGTTTGTTTCAAGTTTTCCTTCTCTTTGCAGTGCTGTTGTCCTGCGTAGTTTGCTCCCTTATTCGGCTCTTATGACCTTTTATCTATCAATTGAATTTAATCTGGTTTATTTATTGAATCACTTCTGCATAATGCGGTCCACTTAAACTTTGCCAATATTATGTTCAAAAAGTCCTATTGCAGATTTTCATATGTTTCTAAACAACATTTCGTTCCCGCTTTGCGCGCACATGTCAATGTTAATTTTTTGTGACATTAAATTAACATTGTACTTTTCACAATTGTAGAACAAACCTGCATTGTACTTTTCACAATTGTAGAACAAAGCTGTTACCTGCAATAATAACATACCTGAAATAAATTTGGTAATAACTCACACACGTCCGTCTGAGCCTAAACTATGCAGATTCTACAGTACTATGGTGTAACCATAGTACTGTAGAATCTGCATAGTTTATCTGCTGATAAACATTCTGAAATATTTCTTAATACAAATGCACATAATAGTGGTTAAAGTATGAAATTGCCGTTGTATAGCAATAGATAATTTGAATTGACATTAAAAAAAAAACATGGTATTCACATGATACCTGAGAGGTTCTTCTTTTGAAAATGGACAACATTCAATTGTTTTTTTATTCAGCTTAGACGTGAAAGATGGCTACTTCGAAATTCGAGTCATTTTTGAATACGAGTGCCGCAGCTGCAGTTAAAAACCATACTTCATCCTCTGTACTTGCAAGGCCTTGCTCCAATGGACTAACATTTTTTTCGTGGTTTGGTCAATTTTCTACGTGATTAAAAACAACAGGAGGGAGTACAAAATGATTTCACACAGTTCAATCTAGATTTTCAGAGTTCCATCGTAAAGGCATAAATTAACTTCCTTTTAGATGGCAGCAATGTATAGATAATGAGGGTAAATATTTTGATTAAATAAACATGTAACATCTTGGAAAAAAAACGAGTTTCAATTTTTTAGTTACAAATCGGCAATTTCAAACTTTATTTATTATTATTTCATATTACCTATCATAGATAAGTTATACCCAAACAAGCAAGGATAAGCAAGCTGAAGTGGCAGTGGGCTGGCCATATTAGCCGCAGAACTGATAACCGTTGGGTAAAAGGAGTTTTTGAGTGGAGACCGCGTCTCGGCAAACGTAGTGTATGACGCCATAGGCCAGGTGAACGATTTGCGCACGATGGCTGGCGGGAGCTGATTGCGAGAAGCCCAAAATCGATCTAAGTGGCGTGCAAGTGCAGAGTCTAGAGTGCCTATGTCCAGCAGTGGACTGCGATAGGCTGATGATGATACCCAAACACAGAATAAATGATGGTACTCATCAAATAATTATTTGTCCTTTGTGATATCCACCCACGACCTTCGCCTTAGCAGTCAGGCTCACTAACCCCTAGACCAACAGGCCCGTTAAAAATAGTCAAGTAAAACCTCATTTAAACCACAGATTGGTTTAATTGAGGATAAATCTGTTGAAAACGTCCAGTTGAATACTAAAATGTTATAAAGACAAAATTATTCAGAATTTATTAAATTCAGAAATGGTTCTCTTATTACTTTTTTTTTTTTAATTTACTTTATATTTTGTGAACGTATTCGGGAATTACCGGCTTTACCACTATCGAATTCTACTAATCTATGTCAAATGGATTAAAAATGAAAATAAAAAAGTTTACCTAATTTTAATCGGGATTACGTTAATTATACTCACTTACTAGGGTTGTCAAAATATATTTTTTATGCTATAAATGGACACAAATAGTGTAGTTATTGCTAATTAATAATTTAACAGTGAAATTAAGTGTCTAATAAGCCTTAAAAGTAAATTAGTCATTTAATTTGACGGTAGTAAGTAGTGACTACTTTGAACAACAGCACAGCAACAGCAAAAAAACACACAAAAAAAGGGTACACCTGATTCCCCGGCAACTGGCAACAAAAAACAAATGGCAGAAATAAAAAGTCACTTAAGTCTGCTCATGCATTCATCATCTGCAAAATAATCTATGAGTTCTGTTGATGCTGTGGTGACAGATTAAGAATACAGAGTGTCATCACCCCCATTCATCCTGTGGGTGTCGTAAGAGCCGAATAAGGGAGCAAACTACGCAGGACAACAGCACTGCAGAGAGAAGGAAAACTTGACACAAGCCCTATACCAACCCGTCTGGCCAGCGTGGTATAGTAGACCAAAACCTCCTTTCTAAGGAGAGGCCTATGTCCAGTAGTGGACCATTAAAAGCTGTCGATGTGAAGTGGTGACGTCACCAGTTCCTACAGAACTCTTATTAAATCAATCAATCAATCAATTTATTTTTCATTGCGCATGACCTTACAATGCACGAGATTCACTGCACTGCACTTATTTTTATTACGTTAAACTGCTTGCAATTAACAATCCAATGACGGTCATATTTTATGTAAAATGTGACACTGAACAGTTCTAGACTGTTCTGTGCCATGCGAGGATTAATTCTGTAAACACAATAAAACAATAAACCCGACTGCAATAAAATATATACTGGACATTTACAAGATGGCGATATTAATTTTTCTAATTTTTATATACCCGGTGCCACTCTTACATTTAAGACAAATCAAACGACACCTCAAACGCCATAAACTATAAAGCTGTTTTAGTTTATAATAATATTCATATAACGCTATCTAGTCTCAAACCATGCTGAGCTTAGTACAAGCTAATGGACAACTGATATAAATACATACATATTTTTTTTTTTTGTAAATACAAACATATTATACATAAAAACACCTAGACCAAATCAAACATTAGATGTTCATGTACACAAATGTTTGACTTGTACGGCATTTGAATTAAAACAATGCACATTGAAATAATAAGAAACCTACCTA
This sequence comes from Arctia plantaginis, assembly GCA_902825455.1. NCBI lineage: Eukaryota > Metazoa > Arthropoda > Insecta > Lepidoptera > Erebidae > Arctia > Arctia plantaginis. Next base: position 1,825,991 of record CADEBD010000282.1, read on the forward strand.
TTACTTCATTTATTTCATTAGGATTATAAGTAACGCCTCTCCTCTCGCTTTTATATAATGCAAATGTCATTTTTAGTTAATTTTTGGCGTCGCAGTCCGTCATACAAATAACTACGAAATAAATTTAGAATAATTTAAGAGTAGTCGGGTAAAAAGTTTCAACAAAAACAAATGGCAAACACTTAGGGTGATATTTACTGTACTATCTCACAACCACTGTTTATTAAAATCGTTTTTCCTTTTTAATATTTTATGTTATGCTCATAACCCATGAGCATAACGCTTGGACGGCTCACCGCCGCCCATGGACACCTGCAACTTGAGAGGTACAAGGCGTAGTGCACCGACTGCACGGATGGCGTAGTGGTTTACGTAAAACGGTCACCTCGCCGCTTTCTTCTGCGCTGATCCACAAATTGTTGTTCTGAGTCTGGTTGTCCTTTCTGCCCGTTTTATGTATGTTTGTAAAGTTTATAAAGATATATTCTTAGTGCGAGAGTTGTATAAAAAGACAGAGAAAGTGCGTTGCCGCCCTCCCCTAGAATCAGGAGGAAAGGGAGCGTTTCCGATTCAGGAAACCTCACTGCGAAAGCGACACAAGAACTGCTTAATACGGGTTTTCGGTGAGGCTACTCGAGCCTGGCCCATATGTGGCTTGCTTATCAATTGGCTATTGGGAAACAAATTCAGAGCTACTTCAAATATTAATAATCCATATTAATATCCATATTGACATATTAATATTACAAATGGGTGTATGTGTTTGACTTTTACCTCTTCACGGTTAAAATGGTGAACCGATTTATATAAAATTTGGTATACAAATAGTTTGAGTCTGAGGTAAGAACATAGGATAGTTTTTATCGCAGAAATCATCCTTTAAGGGGGTGAAAAGGTGGGCGGCTGTTTGTATGGGGAATCAATTATGGCTGAACCTATTTAGATGCAATTTTGTAGTGAGATACTTTGATTGTTTAGGAACAACATAGCCTACTATTTACCACGCTTACCAAGATACACGCGGGAGGAGCCGTGACCAAAAGCTATAGTGACTTATAATCCTTATGAAATAAGTGAAGAAATAAGTAGATTTTTTTATTATTTCGATGTACATTGTTTTAAGTTAATATAAAAGTTTAATAAACTATTAGTTTTATTTGCCAAAGTTTTTAAAGAAGCAGTTCGGTTTTTGTATTAGGTTATAAATTTAACGTACATTGTTTGAAAACTATCACAATTTGCATTAATCGCCGGCGATAGTTCGCAACGTTAGGAATGACAAAGTTTTTATTTTTTACGCTTTATTAGTAATATTGAATAAAACTTTAACAATTTAGCTGATACTGCAAACGCTTAGCTTTAGTACTTAACTTAAGAACTGACATCGAATTATTGTGTTCATGTTATATAATATTAAAATTCCAGGGCTTAAAAAAACTTAAAACTTGTAAACTTTTTTTTTATTTAAAATGTCTTCAATTAAAAAAAACCGGTTGCTAGTAGAAATTACTAATACTCCCGTTAACCGTTTAGGTTATGTCGTAGCGTTGTATGCCGGGGAAGTGGGTATACCAGTTAAATCCCTCTATAACCTGTTTAAAGACCTTGGATTACCAAGAGCTTCAGTAAGCTCTTTTCTTGAACGAATATCCAAAGCGGCATTGCTTGGCTCTTATCAAATATGGTTAGTTAGAGGGGGTAGCACAGCAGACAATGGAGGTCAGCGCTGACGCTTCGCAAGGAGTAAATCTATACCTGGGTCGCAAGTCCCAGGTGCTGTCAAAGTCGCATGTGTTGCCCCCCATCTATCAGGCGATAGACCCGGCACCCGCACGGTGAATCCATGGAACGCTAAGAAATAGGTATCAGTCTACTATTGCACGATCGGTGTCACGAAAAGTCTGTAAACCAAAGGATAATAATTTAAAAAAGAAGTGAGGAGTCTGACAACTGCTATAAACTCAAACTCTAACCCAAAATATCTTATTTGAAATCGTCTCTTATGTAGACTCGATAGTCATAACTCAACACGCACAATAGCAACAATCTGTGTTTTGTCAAATATTTAGCAAAATAGATGCTAGAAGAGTCAACGGGCAACTCTATCATTGCGTGATTGCCTGCTATGCAGACCTACCTAGTTCATTATTTGAAGGACTATTGCCGAGACAAAATACTAATTTTAGTTAATCTACTATGACTCAGCCAAATACCTTGAACTAGAGCGCAAAGTCAGACTTGCCTGCGGTTTTCTTCGCGTTCTATATTTATAGGATTTTATTTTAAATGCTATAACACTGAAATATACTTAGTTATTCCATCATCAAACAACCTTGGTGCTTAACCTTTGCTTCCACTTGGCGGTCTGTCCGTATAAGCAACGTTTTTAGCAATTGAACACAGTTATTTCACAGTTCAATTCAAAACATTATTAGTTTGGCTTATTTCACGTGAGGAAACCTTATCCAACCGTCTGCCTTCGGGGGCCTGTGATGGGGCGACGTGTCAGAAAGGTAAGAGTTATCCAGTAACAGCTGTTATTAAGGCATCTGAAAACAATATTGGTTGGGCCTCTAGTTACTTCACTTACGCGGTGAAACGCGTCGGAACTGCGTCAAAATTCAGCGGTCGAGGCGTCCAAATATGTTGAGGATATAATATTTTTCAATCAATTTACTTAAAATTTTCCTGCCTTTAATCTCCAAAGTGTAGGTATTTAGCAAAAAGTGTTCGATACCCCTACAACCGTAAGTGTATGAACTGCTTAACTCGCAGTCCTTTGACGATAACTCTTTCTCTAATACCCCAGTTTGTTACTCTGTTATATCCAAATCAACATGACATTAATACCATCATTTGTAGTTACAGAACATGAGAACTGGAGGTAAACACATAAAGAGGCTATCGCTCTCCATGAAACATATTTATTATTATTTTGTGTGACGAAACTGGGGTAAACAGAGAGAGAGTCATTATTTATTATGTCGTGTGCGGGAACCGCTGTGATAAAATCGCTGACGTCACTCGAAATGATTTGACATCAATATCAGATATTAAAAGGGACTAAGTACACTTGACACGATTTATTAATAACCTTCCTATCCAATATCATAATCTTTCTTAACGCTATTGAAATACGAACTAAGCTAGCTAGCTAGTTCTATAGATTCTAGAATACTGATAGATTGGATATGTAGGAAATAATATCAAGGTACGCCTCCTTTTCTATAAAGGCGTTGATGTATTTCTTTAAACTGTAAATTATGACATAAACTTGAGTTTTACTGAAATTATTTAGTGATAATAGGAAGCATATTTTATGTAGAGTTATTGATAAAAACAATCTAATAATTTCTAAAATCTTTACAAAAGAATCTCAAGGTAGCTATTAGAACTGAATTATACTCGGTACAAAAAAACTTATACCTCTATACATTTGCTTACAAATTATAAACACTAAAATATATATTTTTATATCATACAAATATTTTGAAATGAACTTTAAGTTCTGCGGTTTAATGCTCTAACTCTAAAGCATCCCCTGTGACGTCAATACTTTGTCCATTGACAGAAGTATATCTTCTTGAAGTAAAGAAGAAAACGTTTGGACCAACGGAGAAGCATGACATTCAAAACACTTAAAGTTAATAAATAGATAAAAATATAAATAGATATTGAACTGTAGATAGATAGTAAAAGCCAACATTAACAATTCGTGTCACACTTGAAAAAAATAGTTTAAGATCAGTAGATCGAGCTTTACACACAAGCGTCTGTGTTCATCTGTCATGGCATGAAAAGGTATGATGTAAAAGGTCAAGTTGTGTCAAGGTCAAAAAATATGGTTGAAATTAGGCTACCGACGATTTCTAGAATTGTTTAATAGCTGGCATTATTTGTAACTATTACTTTGTTTAACTTATCTTGTCACAAACCTACTATAGGTGTAAAATCATTGCATTCTAAGACTAATATTGTAATATTTTACTTTAATAAACGTAAAGAATTTATTACTAAATTCACTCTAAAGTTGTCCCATAAAACTGTTTCTTTTCACTATTCCCTCTTATTTTATAGCCTGTCGGCACCCTCCGACAACAAATAAAATTACTTTACGAATGTCCAAATCCTGTTACCAGTCAATAACGACCTCACTCAAGCTCGATATTTCCAAAGATGGCATTCATTCAGTCACTACGTATATACGTCTTCCACCTATACGTCTTACGTTTATACGTCCATACGTCTTATAGAAATAATATAAGATATAGGTTCCTTACATAATACAGGAGTCAGGGATTTGAAATGTTTATTATTTTAGAGTCCAAGCTCTTAAGTTACTGTCTAAAATAATAATCTCATTTCTACTATTTATTATTATGTTAAATCAATAGGCGGTAAACGGTAAAACATAGAATATTTCTACTTTATTCATAACCAATCTGTGGAACGGGTTTTCGTCTACGGTATTTCCGGACCGATACGACCTTCAAACTTTCAAGACGAGAGCGTACTCCTTCCTAAAAAGCCGGCAACGCGTTTGTGACTCCTGAGTTGCAGATGTTCATGGGCGGCAATGGTCACTTTCCATCAGGTGACCCGGGTGTCTGCTCGTCTGCCCCCTCTAACATAAAAAAAAAACTAATCGACTTTACAAAAGACTCAGACTCCCAGACTCAGTACAAAAATTTGTAGATCACACAAAGTGTCTTCCCATGTGGGGTTTGAAACCACAACACGCGGCGTAGTAAGAAGCAGTATGGAGACCGCTTAAACCACTAAGCCAACCGTGCAGTAGCATATTATTGCAGGACGCTTCATTCTTTAAAAAGTGCCTTGAAGACTACGACTAGAATGGCACTACAAGAGCTTGTTGAGCTGCTAATTCAGATAAATTATATCTGTTATTTTTTTTATTTCAAAAGGTAGTACTTTTAAAACTCTCACCATCCATAACACATTGTATGCTCCTGTCATAAACCAGTCCATCGATCTCAATTTCAAGTATAACCTTCATGAATCACAGCCGTAAATCATCTTCAATTGGATCTCAGTAAAACTGTCGTAAAATGCAAACGTTACAGCGAAGGTGTTAACGACCTCGTAAACTCATAGCGCAAGGAAAAGGTCGCAGCTTCAAAGGGCTGAAGGATAAACAGGTTATTGGTTTGTTTTGAAGTATCTGAGATACTCGATTGGAATGTTCCTATCGTGGGAAAGGAATGTTTCAGCACAAGTGGGCCGGCTCGACCGGTGCGATACCACGGCCTCACAAAAAATCGGTATCAAACAATTCTTTCATTACTTTTCACCGAGTGTGTGAGTTTACTGACCCCCCCCTCCTCCCTCCTCTAAGGGCGGACATAAAGGGTGGCAAAGCAATTTGCATCTTTTGAGTTACAAGTGCTGTCACATTCCATCAGGTGACCAGGCTCTCAATCAAATTCTGCTATTAGGGCTAAAGTACAGGTAATGTTAGCGTACAAGGCACTGTCATTCCATTTACACGCTATTTAGGTACCATTGAGATGACATTGTGATCGGTCAAAACATCGGTATTCTACTAACATAAATTCACAAAGACATCGATGACATTTGTTTCAGTGGAATCAGTGAGAAGTCATCGGCAGGCCATTGGTCTTACATAGTTAGTAGAGTACGAAAAGTGCAAAACTACTACTCGTAGCTAAGACTCAATATTAAAATAGCAGAATTGAGGCCCCGTCTGTTTGTTTGTACCATCTTACATAAAAAGAAAGCAAATTACCAAGAAAAACTTGTAAATTATCCAAAGTGGAATAGTCCCTCCAACACAAAGGGAGGATCCCTCAAGTAGGCGACCGAGTACATACCTGGCGGACTGTAGCCCGACAATTGATGTTGGGAAGTTTAATATGTGCTGATCGGATGTAAGAACTTTCATTGTGCGATGTAGGATTAGCAGTTACTCGTTATATGGCACTGAAGTATGTTTCTGTTTTATAGTATATGGACGTTTCCACAAAAGTATGTAACACAAAATACAAAGTATTACAATTTTGTGATTATTTGATAGCGTATTTCGGCTCTGCAATGTTTTTTGTTATTTTCGTAAAATGGCTGACAGGAGTTGGATGCGAGAAGCCGAAAGTCGATCGAAGTGGCGTGCAATAGGAGAGGCCTATGTCCAACAGTGGACTGCGATAGGCTGATGATGATGATACAATCAAACAAAAAAATACAATCTTAGTATTTTGATTATACAGATCAGATATATAAAATATTGACTCTCTTTTAGATTAAAGCGATAAATCGACTAAGCTTCTAAATTTACAAACAACAGACATTAAAAGTTCCTTACTTCGAAACAAGCAGTTTAGAAACCATTCAATCTCTTTGAAGAGTCTGTTTTCCTTAGTACATTTTCTTTGTTATACAATCTCACTTCAAAAGAAGTTTTACTTTTATCAAACCTTTGATAGCTTGTAAGGGCTACATAAAAAAAAAAAACAAAATTTACTATTAATCTGAAATCAGCTTTATTCCAACTACCCTCATATCACCTGTTTTTTTTTCTTATGTTTTGACAACTCCGTCGCTAGGAATATCACCTGTGTCGCGGGGGACTTTATAAACATTCATGAAACTGATACAAAGAACAGCAATATAAATTTGTGGATAACACAAAGGTTCGAACCCACAACACTCAGCGAGATGACCGCTTAAACCACTACGCCATTCGTGCAGTCGCAATATGCGCATTTAAAGTAAAATAAGTTAAAATTATATCCCTTGAGCATACAACAATATAAAAAAAGCACTTCGAATCCTTACATTATCAGCAAAATGAACTATCATTTATGTAGCGTGTAATTGTGATATGTAGTGTGATATACAAGCATTTGAGCTTGAGGTTCAAAGATCAGTAGCGCACTTGTGACTAGGCATGGAATAATATTTCCATCACATGTGATAAATCATATGATTTATAAATCATGGAGTCACAACTCTGACTGTGACTTATTATTATTATTACGCTAGCGCAAGACTTGTTATAAATCTTAAAAAAAATATATATGCTCGTCATCTGTGATAAAAATAATTTTGATTGATTTTAATGGTATTTATCTTTGTCTATGACGAAATCACAATCACATGTGAAATCGCTGTAACTAAAGCCAATCATTTCGTCAAATGAATATGATTTAAAAGTCGCAATAATTTCCATGTCTACTTTTTTTTATGTTTAAGACGGGGGCAGACGAGCAGACGGGTCACCTGATGGAAAGTGACTATCGCCGCCCATGAACGGTAGTGACATGACATTTTTGGCGTCTATTGTGTGCATATTTATACAAATACATAAAATTAAAATGTCTATTTGAAATGTCAAAATAATAGGTTTTTTTCATTCTCCCACGGGTATACCTATGCCTTAAAAACAGTTCAAATATTTATTGTCTGTCTGTCTGTTTGTTCCGGGTAATTTTCAAAATGGCTGGACCCCGATTTTGATAATATATTACAACCAGGTAGCCATCTATATAAGGAGTAACTTAGGATATGTTTCCTATCAGAAAAACCCTATAAAATTATGCCCGGTCCCGGAATCGAGGCCTCATGGACTGCAGTCTTGTATACGCACGTACTACACCACTAAGGTAGCGTTTTTTTTTTTCAAATTCCTTTTTCCGGCTAGTTTTCACATAACAGCGAGCGTTGACTTCAAATACTCACTTGTTTGGGGTCGATTACATAATCCAACAAATTGGTATTATTCGGTACGTAATTCCTAGTACTAAAAACTTTCCCGATAAACCGCAATAGGCACGACCCCTATTAAGTGTGACCATTTTAGGTTTGACTGTAGAAGTCTATTCATATGTTTTTTACGTGATCGTTTAAAGTCTATTCTTGTATCGCAGACATTTTTATTAAGTTTTTTGAAGTTTAGAAACGTGTTCTGTAGAGCACAATAGCCACTCCCATTTATTCGAAACAAAAGTTTTTAGGAGTGAAAACTTCTTAAGGCGCGTTGTGCATTTTTGCACAACAAACAAAAGAATGTATGATTTGAGATCGGAAAAAACCATTGAACTCGCGACACTGTTACCGTTACCGACACCTCTGTATATAAGTATCTACATATATTGGCCCCGTTTGCACGAGAGTTGAGTTTGGTTTGAAATACATTGAAAATATAACTACAATGTATGATATAAACATATCGTCATCACAGATCACATCAACAGCCTTTAATAGTCCACTGCTGGACATAGGCCTTTCCTTAGAAAGGAGGTTTCCAATATAAACATATATTGTTTAAATACTTATAACATAGATATATATTCATGTCGGCACTTTTTAAATCGAAAAAGAAAACAAAAAATTCCACAGTTTTTTTCTTGTGTATCCGACGCAACCTGATGGTAAGTGACTACCACCGCCCATCATCATTTACCACCCCCAGGACACGTTATAATAATTTAAAAAAAAAACAAGTTTTCACTTCTCTCTGTTTTTTTTTCTGGCTGTTATCTATGTTTATTAAGGAAAGGTGGATTTATAAATGTGTCTATTTTGGGGATGCGCGACCAGAGACTAGACTCGCACCCGACTCGGCATCTTAAGCACAGCTAACCTCGACCCCACTGAAGTGGTAAGGAGTGACCTTACACATATGAGTTTTTCATTCTTTATAAATATAACAAATAATAATCAAGTCACCTCCACCCTCCTAAATTTTCAACTAATCTATACAAATAAATAAAATTTAGGTGTCTGTTTTTAATGTCAAAATAGTGTTTTTTTTACCTAAAAACCAGTTTAAATATTTTTTGTCTGTCTGTTTGTTTTGGGTAATCTTCAAAACGGCTTGACCGATTTTGATAATATTTTACTACCAGGTAGTCGTCTAAGGATAAGGATTAACTTAGGCTATTTCTTCCATCAGAAAACCCCTATAATCTTTTTTCGAATCGAATCCACTAAGACAGCGCTTTTCGAATTCCACGCGGACGAAGTCGCGGGCACCAGCTAGTATAAAATAAATTATCTGTAGACAATCTAAGTAGACTGCACTAGATATATAAACAACCTTATCAATAAGCAGAGAGTCGTCTGACTAAAGGGAGATGGGGATGTAAATGTAAGTACTTACGATATTTTTAAATATTCCAATTTGAGAAATAAACCACAGATAAAAGATTTAAGTTTTTAATATATTATCCAAGAAAAAAAGATAAAAGATTTAAATGTACTGTGTGCAAGAGAGAGTTGAAAGCTATTGCAATATACTTTAAAACAATTACTAAGATTAAAATATCAACTCTACTTACTTAGAAGAAGTCAAACATTTTTTTTAATGAAAATGTTTCTTGATAGTTTAGATTACATGCAATCTTCTGCAATTAGATAATAGGAAGGCAAGCAACTCACATTTTTCCTAAGTTCAAACAACCAATGCGACAGGATATTTACCTAATCGATTTCGGTCGTGACAAAAAAAAGGTAAATTAGGGTAAAACAAAACAGACAAGACGAAGATACCAGGGCTTACCGTTACTTAGATTATATTATACTAGCTATCTAGCTATACTAGCTATCTTGGGTGATATACAAATGTTTAAACAAAATATTATGTCCCCCCTTTTTTTTTTTCCCGTGCGGAAATCCCCTCGTATACCACCTGTCGGTGGCATGTCGGACTCGAACCGACTAAAACCGCACGCCGTCTCGGGTACTAATAGCCGGGGAACCCTAGAAAGGAAGTCCCTGGTGCAATATGTCCCCCCTGTAATTGCAGAGGTTCTGGTCATTAATACAGTCAATACAAAACAGACATAAATGGCACATAGCATACCAAAAAGAAAGAATTTATAAAAGTCTTGTGTCAAGGTCAAGGTTTGGTTTGGTTTCTAATTAAATTCTAATATACTAATTTATGTGGCATAAGCCCCATTCATTCGGTTAGTAATATGTATATAAGAAACTAGCTATGATCAAGAACAAAACAAACTTGAAACATAGATAAAAACATCTTTGAAACGGATCACCGGAATCAGCGGAAGCGGATATCGTGTCAAACTCGAGCTCAATCTGTGCAGAACTTTTTAAGTTATTGAGGTGAGTTGAGTAGGTAAGGCATAAGCGTAACTAACAAATAAATAAACAAACAAACGAACTCAATTTTTCATTTAGACTTAGTTGAATATGAAAAATATAAATGTGACACGTAACGCAAAGTGAAGGAAAACAAACCAACCCGTCTGGCCAGCGTGGTATTGTAAGCCAAAACCTCCTTTCTAAGGAGAGGCCTATGTCCAGCAGAGGACTAGTAAAGGCTGTTGATGTGATGACGTAATAATTAATCTTGCTAACTCTTAATATGGACATTTTAATAAAATCAGGAACGGTTTTAACAAGTTATTTCTATTCGGCATCAGATTTTCTTGTTAGAAACTCGTTCAAATGGACTTCCAATGATAATCATTTTCTGAAAACCCTCAGTTGTAGTTATGCCCTAAGTACCACAAAGAATTAATCTCTTAAGAGAGAGGAAAACCAGAATACAAATAAAAATGTGACCCTCACATTCAATACCTTTATGGTCCCTTTAAGAGTCAACAGAGAGCACGGGTGATTTTATTGAGGGCCTTTTTTGAACTCAAAAAACAATACCCTTTATAAGTCAAGCAATGAATTTAGTACGCTTTTAAGTCTTTCAATTTATTCTAATTCAATTTCAAAGGGTTTCAACATGCCAAAACAGGATAGAGAATTCTGAGCTTCTACAAAAATATTCGTAGACTTAGATACAATTATTGTTTCTGAGAAGTTGCAAGGTTTGGACAAGAAAAGCCTTACTAACTTTTAAACTTTCGCGTTCCATGATAATTAATATTATTTGACGGGAATTAACGCGATCTCTTATTTAGGGTATTACATACCTCTGGTTTGCCTGACGTTTCGACCAGGTTGCACCGGCCGTGGTCACAGGCTGACTGAGTTGGCTGAGGTCAGCCTGTGACCACGGCCTTTCTGGTTTTGCTGGTTTTGTTAACTTTGATCTTTAAATACTGTTACATTGTAATATATTTTTGAATAATAAATAATTTATAAAACTTTTCAATGACTTTTGAAGCTTACAATTTTTTTTATTACATTACAACAAATATAGAATATTTGTAGATAAATTATGGAAAGCGTTATTTCCATCTAATAAAAATTTTAAAGGTTTTTTCCTTCGATTAGTGTTTTATTTATATCTGTTTCAGTAAACTACCATCGTCTTATTTTAGGTGAATAAAAGGATGTGACAAAAGGAATATTACTAAAATTATCTGTACCCAACTATGCTAGTCTTACGAAGGAGCATGCGCTTATTTTGCGCGTCTAGGAATTACGGACTGTCCTCAATATGTAAACAGCGACGAACTAACGATTCTAGTTTCGAGGCTATGTATCTAGATTTCTTTTTTTGCAAAAAATTTCCTCAATAAAAGGGCTTTAATCCACTAAATGAATTTTTAAATTCAAACTAGTAGTAAATGAGATTACCCCTAACATCCAAACTCACAAACTTTCTTTTTTCGCTTTTGGAAAAGCGCTTCCTTAGTGAGTTCGATTCCCGGACCACGCAAAATTGTATAGGGTTTTTAGATTCAATAATGCAACAAAATCTTTTATAATACTCATTTTTTTAAAGACAACTACCGCATTAGGAATACATAAAACGGCCACAAAGAACATCCAGACTCAGAACACCAATTTGTGGATCACACAAAGTGTCTTCCCATTTGAAGTTTTAACCAAAAACACTACGCAATCCGCCATAAATTGGTTGCTTAAAATATTATTTTAAAAACTTAATAAACTTCAATTTTTTAATTTGACGCACATTAAAACCACTATGGTTATTATAACGTGTAAAAAATATGACTGTCTTAAAATAATATCATAGATACTTAAGAACTTCCTAATACTGCAAAAGATATATGGCAAAAGAATTCAAGAGAGAATCATAGATTTCACAATATTGAATTCTAACTTGAATTTGAATTCGACGCTATAGCAGATTCATCACATCCCTAAAGCTTTATCTAGTGTATTAGATGTATATGTATGTATGTAACTCAGCAAGTATACGAGTATATGTGTGTGTATCTCAGTATGAATGTATATCTGTCACACTGGTTCTGTCCATATCCTTAATTATTTTTATATCGTTACATTTAAAACTTAATTTCTAGTGCACCTACTCAGACATTTCCCGACCGCCCAAAGGTAGACTAGAAGAAAACGCCTGTGGCATTAAATCCGACATTGTACAATGAATTGTAGTTTGTGCAAAAAATAATAATTGAAAACAATATTCTCTCTCCAGCCAGTGAGACTTATATCCTAGAAATATTGGTTTTTTTATTGTAGTCATTGGTTTGCATGCGATTTTGCATCCCTCTTCAAAACTACGTTGTTTTATTACATTAGCAAGGGTCGAAGGGTTTTGTATATAAGCAAAAACCTAAAATAAAAATGTTTGTTGAGGTTATCATTCCTTGAGTTATTAAAGATTTTATCTGAATTTGTATATTGTATTTGATGGTGATATTTAAAATCTACCAAATAATATTGTTCATGAATCGAAAATATCACAAATACTAAAACATATAAAAGATTTACATTTAGAGAAAGAAAAGAAAAGAATATGTGATCGAGAGCTACGAGTAGCTCGAGCAAAGAAAATTAGACAAAAGAAGAATTTTCCATTAATCTAGTTTGAAAAAAATAGAAAATTGGTACTCAAAAAATGGAGAAAGGTACCTACTAAACAATTTTTAAACATAGATGAAGTTATATTAGAAATGTTATGGCAAGTACCACAACAAGTACAGACTATAGATTCGTATGAACTAGTTCGACGGCCATCGTTGAAACGGAAAGATATTGGAACTGACATTATCGTCGCGTTCAATAGAGCCTTTGTACTAAGCCTTGCAGCGTCATGCAATGTCGGCCAGGAGCCTTTATTAGAAAACAATGACTGTGGAAGGACTACAATACAAAGAAGCTGGACTGGAAAGAATTTAATCAACTTTTATCTGATGGATATTCCTTTGACTCATATCAGGGTACTATTCTGATCTGGTATATCATCATGCTGATCGGTTTTTGAAGTCGAATAATTGCCCAAAATAGAAATTCAAATACATAATTTTCTGAAATTCATGTATTAATTAAATGCAATTTAAATAGAAAAATCAGTACTAAGTGATTGCAAAGAAATGTGCAGGTTTAGGATAGTGTACCCTCTTTTGGTAGCTTACTTCACTAAATGTGCACATAATAAAAAAGGGGCACTTCGCAATTGATGCACATTTTATAAAGAGCACTACTCATAATGGGCACTTCTCAAAAGGAGCATTTCGCAAATGAGCACTTCGCAAAATGTGTACATTTTAATTGAAAATGCTCTTACAAAAATCTTCATTTTTTGTTGAAAATTGTACTTTTAATCATTTGAAGATTAGACAAATATTAGCTAGCTAGCAAATATCTTTTCCTATGATTTCCCTAACGCGATTTCAATTCTCTGCCTTGTTTCCAAGTCAATAGTATTTTGGAATAAGAGAGTACTTTAATTACTTGAAAAAACATACATCAACACTAATCTAAAAAGCAAACATAAGTAATTGAATTTTATATCATAAAATCACTTCAAAGTGGACCTTTGTTTGCGGGCTCTGAGGTACTTAAAATCGAAATTAAGTTTGTTGAAAGGTCAGGTTTATTTGGCCCCAGGCATATGAAGCCAACAATTTTAGGCACCTGCCCTCGACAAATACGAGTATTTCTCTAAAGGCCTTTATAATTTTGTAGAGGCTACTTGTGATGAGGTTTAATTTTTACCTAGTCTTTTGATGTTTTGAGCTGAAAATTTTGAAATAGAATAATGATTTAGATAATGTTAAATGTAAAAAAAAACACAATGTTTTGGGGATTATATAATGAATATGCAATCAGTTTATTAATCTAGAAATACCAGTAGTTTTCATCTGTGTGGAAATAACATTTTTTTTTATTATTATTAAAAAGACTTTGTCGCTGAGCGACTACATCGAAGCCATATGGACAGCAACCAATACCGTGAAATATGAGTATCCATGACTTAAAACTACATTATTGTATACTTAAACCTAAATCAGTAAGTTTAATTAACTGTTTAACTTCTTCTGTAGTTGGATTAGACAACATACTATTCAAATAGCCAACTAGTAGCCTCTTGTTTCCGTCAAAACACGATACTCACATTGACACACACAAAACGTGTTGAACATCTTCTATTACACCGCATTCAAGGCAATTAGGTGACGGGACTTTTTTCATCAAGAATGCAAACTTTTTCGATGAAATGTGTCCCGAACGCAATCTCAGTACAGTTTTTAAATTATTTCTATTTAGTATTATGTTATCTATCCAGGGTAGGAAATTACATTTGTCTAAGGTTTTACACACACCTACACAGACATAAATATACATTTATATATCCATTTATCGTCAAATATCAATTTAAAACAATCATTGTAAGCAGTTAATTAACAAAGTTACACACATCACTGAATTATTAAATCCACCAGACCCGATCTGTAACAAATTTTCAATTCTATTAATTTAAACGTATAATTCCATTACTATCTTACCAGTCGGCAAATTAGACTTAGCATACCTCATCCGTACACTGAATAACTAGTGGCTATCACAGAAAATCAAATTATCAAATACAGCTTCTAGTTTAGGTTAAAATATGTTTAGGTGCCCCACAAATCTAAGTGCCATACCGGTCGACGTAACGACGGAATAATTCTGTAGACCTCTACTAAGAAAATAAATTCTATTAGCTTACTACTGTAGTATTGATTTCAAAAGGACACTTGGGAATACTAACTCTTAAACTTGAACGTTAGTAAAAGTCGTACGTCCGACCATAAAAGAAAAAGCCAAAGGCATTTCGCAATGAAATGAAGGAGTGCGTGAAACAGGATCCCGAGTGATCAAAGAGAATTGAAGGAGAAAACTTATTGCACCGACCACAAATAAATTTGACAAAAAGGTAGGAAGATGATTTAATAGACTTTATAAACCATCCGGGCTATAATCACATGCCCGCCACAGCCAGTACAATCGGGTCACAATATCAGGCTATTCAAAGTATATAGTATAATATATTTTACTACATTCACACAACGCCATCTAGTCCCAAACTAAGCAGAGCTTGTACTATGGCTACTAGATAGACTGATATAAATACATTTATACTTTTTTTTGTAAATACATACATATTATACATAGAAACATCCAGAACAAATCAAACATTAAACGTTCATGCACACAAATGTTTGACTTGAGCGCGAATCGAACCCGCGACCTTCGGAATAGCAGTCAGTTACACAAACCACTATGCCATCCGGTCGTCATAGTATAATCTCGTCAAAGTATAATGACATGTGTAAATTTCAATAATATCAGAATTTGATTTCCCAGCCTAAAGATGTTTTTAGTGATAAGAGACGAGGAAATAGTCTTCAGGTTTATTTTTATAAACTAGTAAAATTATTATTTTATCGAGTGAATTTGAATATGAAAATATTATAAATAATGCCTTAAAAATACTCAAGGTTTCCAACAGTATTATTATGAATTATGTGTCTACTTTTCAAAGACTGAAAGCAAAGAGAATTATGATTTCAAGAAATGAAATGTAGGTAACATATATTATTAAATTTACTTACAGAAAGATTCTCGAGAAACTACAAAGGCGTTTAAAATCACAAGGTAAATTAAGACCTAAATTAAACTCTGAGCAATAACTCTATTGTCCAAATACCCGCTATTTCACTTCTGTTTATGTTCACTTTCTTTCTTTCTTTTTTTTTTTTTTTAAAGACAACTCCCGCACTAGGAATAAATCCTGTGTCGCGGGGGACCTTACAAACATACATGAAACGGACACAAAGTACACCCAGACTCAGAACAACAATTTGTGGATCACACAAAGTGTAATCCCATGTGGGGTTTGAACCCACAACACTCGGCGCAATAGAAAGCGGCGTGGCGACCGCTTAAACCACTACGCCATCCGTGCAGTCAAACACTTGCTCACTTCACTAGTTCACTAGTTCCTTTAGGTAAAAAACACAAGATTCAAGGTTCCTCATTTCGCGTTTTCAAAAAGGCTTTATTCGCGTTTCATCTGTACATTTTAGTGATAAAACTATTAGTAAAATATACCTATTGGTTTTTTTTTGAGTTTTTTAGTAGGGGTATTGAAATTCCTTACCTTTGATTTCAGCTAGTGCTCTTAAGGATAGGATTTGTTTAAAAATGTGTACTACTTTTTTATTATAAAAAAAAACGAATTTAAGTTACCTTAAAAATGAATAGATGTTAGCACTGCTCGCGTTAAAGGGTTAATGTTATTTAACTGTTAAAGTTATAAAAACTATTAAAATGTATACTCTATCTAATAATAAATAATTGTTCAAACCTCAGTAAAAAAAAATTATTTGGACATCTGACACACAACGCCATCTAGTTTCAAACAAAGCTTGTGCTATGAAAGCTAGATTGACTGATAAAATACTAATACACTTTTTTTTTCTAAATTCATACATATTATACATAGAAAATACCCAAACTCCGAAACAAATATTTGCAGATCATACAAAAATTTGGTCCGACCCTGAAATGATGACTGAGGCAGTCAAATTTCAATCATCAAAGCGTTTAAACTAACAAATACTCTGCCAAATAAACTGCTGTTATATTTTTGTGCCGTCTGGTTTAACAAAACCTAAATTAACGTGTTAAAACTAGTTCACATTTATTAACCTTGAGACATGCCTACGTGTAAGACCCCTGTACACACACATACACATCTACACATTACCACTCCCGTTAATATGGACACAGATTTTGCAACGCAGACATGTATATTGCTACTATAATTTAATTTTTACTGTTCTTGGTGACAGTTCTTGGTTTTTGTAGTTATTTTGGATTTGGAAATTTAACCTACTACCTACATACCTTTTTGTATTTGCTAAGGAAGGAATTTTAGAAATTTTACCCTTACCGGTCATCTATTTTTTAACCCCGAAAAAAGGGATGACCGGCTTTATAGAAGCTCGACATTTTCAAAGTTAGAAAGACAAGAAATAAATACTCGAGTGAAGCCACGGACAATAGCTAATCTATACATATAAAATTTCTTGCAATGACGTATTGACTGATTCATCAGAACGAATTCATCATTCGCAGAACTTAAACCGCTATAGCTAAAAACTTGAAATCTTGGTAGCTATACTTTATAATGTACCTCACACATCTCACACACGGCCATCTGATCCCAAACTAGGCAGAGCCTATGCTATGGTGACCAGACTGCTGATAAACATACTTATATATTTCTAAATACATACATATTATAGATAAATTACATCCAGACACAGAACAAATAATCATGCTCATCACACAATTATTTCTTTTGAGTGGGAATCGAACCCACGACCTCCGGCTTAGCAATCAGGGGCACCAACCACTAGACCAACAGGCCGGTGATGCTTTTTATGTTTTAAGCGGGCCGAAATTTCTTGAAACCCTTTCTACCCACAAGGAAAGGATTTTTGGAAATTGCATCACTTTATATACCAAGAGCTTTAAAGGTTTTTAAGACACTACTACAGACTTGAAAATACACAGAGGACTTATGACCGCTAAGGGATGAACGAAATGAGAAAAATTAACGGATGAACTTGTTCGAAACACAAAATAAGATATAATCACGCGGGCGAAGTCGTGGGCAATAGCTAGTCCTTCATAAAAAGGTCTCATTTTGTTCTAAATTCTGCAAATTGTACGTACGATAGTGTAGTTTATCATCCTCATCATTAACAGCCTTTAATAGTCCATGCTGGACTTAGGCCTCTCTTTAGAAAGGAGGCTTTGGCCTACTATACCACGCTGGCCAGACGGGTTGGTATAGGGTTTGTGTCAAGTTTTCCTTCTCTTTGCAGTGTTGTTGTCCTGCGTAATTTACTCCCTTAGTAGGCTGTTACGACACCCACGGGATGAATAAGGGTGGTGACACTCCGTATTCTTAAATTATCACCACACGGACCAGTGTAATTTATACGATAGTGTATCTATTTAGTTAAAGTTTGATTCTATAACGGATAACAAACACTCTGTTTCAAACATTCATACCAAATCTGTTGTCGTGAATCTTGACAATTATCCTAAACCAAGACCTTTACAAAGTTGTTCGCAATCAATCAGCGCTACCCGTATCACGTGACAAAGCAGTACTACATACAAACATTGGAGAACAACACCCCCGAACGTTTAACAATCAGACTCAAACAAGGAACTACACATCTTAGGATATTTGCAGACTATTTAGTTATTCTGTCTAACTTTCTGATTATTTACTAACACAACTACGCATGTACTATGATTGTGCTGTAGGATTATAATATAAGAAATAGTAAATGTATCTATATTTCTATAGGTACGCGCAGATTTATGGGCGTGTGTGATTCTTTTTGTGAGTGAACGCTTAGTAGAAATTAATTTACGAAAGAATTAACTTTTTTTAAAGTATCACCGTTTTCAATGCACATAAATCACGAAGAATTCTAATAAATTGTATTCTTCATTAATTAATTTTCTACACTTGCAGGTTTTTTTTTTGTAATCTCATCTCAAATTTATTTATTTTTATGTTAGAGGCTGCAGACGAGCAGACGGGTCACCTGATGGAAAGTGACCATCGCCGCCCATGAACGTCTGCAACTTAGGAGTCACAAACGCGTTGCCGGCCTTTTAGGAAGGAGTACGCTCTTTTCTTGAAGGTTTAAAGGTCGTATCGGTCCGGAAATACCGCAGATACCCGTTCCACAGATTGGTTCTGCCAAAATCAGATTTCCAAAATCAGTTCATTAATTACAAATTTCTGAAGGAACAGACATAAAAAATATATATAGATAATGGAACACTACACAAACAAATACATCAAGTATTAAATTAGAGACCTTATGTACTTGTTGCTAAGATACTGAACTGAATACACGACCATCTATAGGCCTCAAACTTAATGAGACGAAGGACTAAACTCGATATTTCTTTACGCGACATGCTTCAGAACGGAGCAATCTGAAAACAGCTTTGCTTATAACAAGAGGTTTAAAAGTTGTTTCAATGTTTTACGTTATGTTATTTGAGAACTTTTCAACAAAAGACTAGAAAAGACACAGAAGTCACGGTGAAAATGGTAGGAAACCGTTAGATTAAAACGTTTCATGACCACTAAAATAGTTTACGTCTACGTCGTCTTCTTACAACTCCCGTATTAGGAATACATCCTGTGTCTGTACTTTACAAACATAAATGAAACGGACACAAATAACACCCAGACTCAAAACAACAATGTTAATGTTATTTAACTGTTGAAGTTCTCTATCTAATAATAATTCAGTTTTGAAATTCGTTGGTTTTTGTTTTTCTTCGGACATCTGACACACAACGCCATCTAGTTTTTTTTTTCTTTTTTTTTTTAAAGACAAGTCCCGCATTAGGAATAAATCCTGTGTATAAATATAATATTACAAACATACATGAAACGGACACAAGGTACACCTAGACTCAGAACAACAATTTGTGGATCACATAAAGTGTCGTCCCATGTGGGGTTTTAACCCACAATACTCGGCGTAGTAGGAAGCGGCGTGGCGACCACTTAAACCACTACAGCATCCGAGCAGTTGAAGATAATAGACGGTTATTTAAAGACGAGTTTTCTGTTCAAAATGATATCATTAATCACTATAATAATAAGGCCTGTCATTATATATAATATATATGATTTTGTGAAATTAAATGTAAGTTATAGGGTCTCGAAAGTTTTGCAGACCTTGTAACAACTTGTACTAGAACTTTGCGATCTGTCTAGTTTGATTTAGTTGTAAGTAATTTGATCCCAAGTAAAAGGGTACTATCTAAAGATTGTTTGATAAGATTTTATGAAACACTAGCTTGTACCCGCGACTTCGTCGAATTTAAAAAGCACTGCCTTAGTTGTGTAGTACGGACGCGACTGCAGTTCATGAGGCCTCGGGTTGGATTCCAGGACCGGGAAAATTTTTATACGGGTTTTCTGAGAGGAAAAATGGCCTAAGTTACTCCTTATACAGACAGTAGTAAATTAATTTCAAAATCGGTTAGGCCGTTTTGAAGATTACCCGGAACAAACAGACAGACAAACAGTCAGACAGATGGACAGCCAAAAAATATTTTAACTGGTTTTTAGGCATAGGTATCGTGCAAATAACTGTGTGAGCATGAAACCGACCTATTATTTTGATATTACAAACAGATACTTGAATTTTATGGGGCCATGTTCTCAGGTGTGCCTACCCCAGGGAAGCTATGTGAACCCTGGCAGAAGTGTACGCGTTTTGAGCAAAGGGACCCACTGTCATTTGTGGAGAGTTCTGTTACCTCTAATACAGATAGGCACTCAAAATGTGGCGCCACCTTCTCAAACTTACTTCTGTTAGAGTGACAGATAACTCTGTCCACCGCCTTCATCAGTCTGAGGTCATTTTGCGCTTACCGGCGCTTGGTGCATCCTCTGCAAGAGGGGGAGAGAACTCATCCTTTCCTATGCTCTTTTCACCGTCGCTACTACAACACTACTGCCTCGCAAAATACGGCGGTGACAAATTGTGTCCTACTGGTGAAAATTAAAAAACGTTGAGAGACAAATACTTGAGTATGTTCTTGTATGAGGCTAATAATTTCGAAGCAATTGAAGATACAATGATACTATTTTTAGGGTTCCGTACCCCAAAAGGTAAAAAAGGAACCCTTATAAGATCACTTTCTTGTCCGTCTGTCTGTCTGTCCGTGTGTCACCACCGATTTTCTCAGGAACGGGTAGACCCAGCAAGTTGTAATTTTTACCAGATACTGAGGTCTATGGTCCCTATTAATTTTATAAAAATCAAGGGCCTAAGTCAACACGATAAAAAGATATGGGCAAATTTTTATTTTCGCGAAAACTTGTAAATATCTAAAACCTTATTTATTTTTTATTTTTCAGAATTTTCTCTTTACTTATGCTGTAAGACCTTGCTTTTAACCAAAATTGACAATAATAATCCCATTTTTCATAAAGAAAAGCCATTGAACTTGCGTCACTGTTACCGTTACCGACACCTCAGTATATAAGTATCTACATATATTGACGAGAGTTGAGTTTAGGTTGAAATACATTGCACCAGGGACTTCCTTTCTAGGGTATACCTGGTTCCCCGGCTATTAGTACCCGAGACGGCGTGCGGTTTTAGTCGGTTCGAGTCCGACATGCCACCGATAGGTGGTATCTGAGGGGATTTCCGCACGGAAAAAAAAAAAAAGGTTGAAGTACATTGATAATATAACTATAAATAATATAAACATATATTGTGCAAATACGTACAACCTAGATATATTTATGACGGACGAAGTACATTAATTTTTCGAATCCAAAAAAGAACAAATAATTCCACTGCAGTCAACTCAATTCAAGAGTTACAACTGCATTACCGTCCTTAGTAGCCACCGCAGACCAGGATGAGGGTCCAGTGACTTCACTCACTTGTTTAAAAGCAACCACAGAACTGCTCAACACCGGTTTTCTGTGAGGCCGTGGTATCACTGCAGTCGAGCAGGCCTATTTCTGCCGAAGCAGCTAGCTGTCCCTCTACATATTATTTTAGAATACTCTTGGGCATACGATTCATTGTTAATTTTGGTTTCAGATATGTGATACCCGCTTCACAATGTCGTTCAGCTGAATTAAGCACGAGGATCAGAAAAAAATGAAAAAGGTAAGGAAAAACTGTGGACTACGTAGTATAAGTATTTTACTTAACGAAATTTTGTTTATAACAGATAAAGAAAATTTTATTTTTTATTTATTCTTTATTGTACACACTGAACACATACATATATATAAGTAACAAGGAAATGTCATGTACAAAGGCGAGCTTAACCCAAAACTGAGTTTTCTTCCAGCAAACCTTGAGCGAATAGAGGACAACAGAGAAACGTAAGGGCACAGTCATGCGTACGTAGGAATCAACACAGAAAAGCATAAAAATTAAACAAATACCGCCATAAATTAGGATAGCAAAATATACGTTTACAAACATATACATATATATATATACACACACATACATACATACCAAGGGTCTGATTATTGAAGGGACAGATAATAATCCCTGGTTCTCCTCCTAAACTTTAGTGATATACTAAAGTTAACCATGTAAATAAATAAAATGTCTGTTTGTAATGTCAAACTAATAGGTTTGTTAATGCTAACACGGTTATTTGCACGATACCTATGCCTAAAAACCAGTTTAAATATATTTTGTCTGTCTGTTCGGGTAATCTTCAAAAACGGCTGCACCGATTTTGATAATATTTTATTATCAGGTAACTGTCTATATAAGGAGTAAGTTAGGCTATTTTTTCTATCAGAAATACAATATAAAATTTTGCCGGAGGGAATCGAACCCACTAAGGCAGCGCTTTTCAAATTCCACGCAAACAAAGTCGCGGGTACCAGCTAGTCTATAATAAAGTTTAGATTTTTTTTTAACACACACTAAAAATATGTTCATTAAAAATAAACGATTTTACTGTCGTGTGTATTCCGGGGATACCCAATTAATTTCGGACCCGACGGGGCTGCTTCTTAAGAAGAAAAGCATAATGCTGCGACGGTATCAGGTGTCACACTTGATTGGACAGTGGACCGGATTCTTTGTCTTTCGGCTTGCGTTCGACGGTTGCCTTTCAGTTCTGTTGTGTGTTGCTGTAGTCTTGTTATTTTTTTAGACAAATCAAATAACTTATTGCTAAAAATCAATACACAAAGTGGATATTACTATGAGTTACCTAATCACTCAGAGGGTCTTTAAGGGTATCTTGTGCATACTACAATCACAAAAAACCCGCGTTTTAACCCCCTCCAACTACTTGCACCGTGTAGAAGCACTCTTACAGGCAACATTTAAACGCTAAGCAATGCATAATGCTGCGACGGTTTCAGGTGTCACACTAGATTGGAAATTGGTTACGCTGCGACCGGTCCTTTGTGTTTCGTTCTGTTGTATGTTGTTGCAGTGTTGTTAATTTTTTAAACTAATCAAATAACCTATTGCTAAAAATCAATACACAAAGTGGATATTACTATGAGTGAACTAATCACTAAGAGCGATCTTTTAGGGTGTCTTGTGCATACTACAATCACAAATAACCCGCGTCTTAACCCGCTCCTTTGAATGGAAAAGATTGAAAATAGAACTAAAATAATAATGAGTTGTTTAGAGGGAAGTTATAAAGAAATAGACCAGGATTAGACACACTAGTACAAGTTGCACGTTAATAAAACCTTGTGAATCATAAAAAATGTATTGGATTTTAAGAATCAATGATCTATAAAATTGAAGTGGTAAAACAATTCAGTCATTCTTAAAAATACAAAGTTTCAATATTAAAATGCAAAAGTCTTTATTCATTCACAGCACAATGCATTACGCTTCTGAACAGTTTCAACGTTTACACTAAGTTTTTTCTGCAGTTAAAGTTCAAATGAACAAAAATTGTAGAGTTATATGTATAATACTAGGTTTTCCCGTGTATGTTGGTTTTCGCGGTAAAAAGTAGTAAATAGGACTCAGGTTTAACATACCTTTCTAACAGTGAAAGAATTTCCAAAATCGAATTAGTAGTACCAGAGATCACCCCAAACATACAAACACACAAACTTTACCTCCCTATAATAATAATAGGTCTTTATCTATTCTTAAGCATTTGCAGATATAATTACCTGTGAATTGACGGTCAATTGACAATTCAAATAAATTTAATTCGAAAGACATGTTAATTTAATTTAAATTCAGTCATTTGTTTTAGATAGTGTGTTGTTGTTGTGAAATTATGGTAGTTACTGGCACTATGGATAAACTGAAAAGTCGTACAAGTTTAGTAAATCTGTTCCTACGTGAAAATACGCAACGCAAACAACACAAGTATACGGGTTAACACTGCTTGCATAAATACGGTCCATTATTGGTCGAATCGTTTTAGATGTGGACATTTGGAGTTGAAGCACGAGCCTTGCGGTCGGCTGATAACTATTACTACTAATTGAAGACGATAGTGGAAGCGGATCCCACTCAATCTACGAGTGAACTTGATGCGGACTTTGGAGTTTGTGCCAAGATAACAGTTTTTTTATATTTTAAAATTGTCAAACAAATCTTCAACTTCATAGGTAAAGACCTAATATTAGTATAGAACCTTGCTAGCTCTAATTAAATTAAGTTAAAGTATCTACTATCTGCCGTAAGAGAGCCTGAATTACTGTTCTTATTTACAATTATTAAGTATTTTTAGTTGTTGTTATTGCAATGAATCTTTAACCCTGTTTTGTTTTTAATAAAAGACAACGCATTAGAAACATACAATCTGTCGGGGGACTTTACAAACATACATGAAACGGACACAAACAACACCCAGACTCAGAACAACAATTTGTGGATCACACAAAGTGTCGTCCCATGTGGGGATCGGACCCACAACACTCAGCGTAGTAGTAAGCGACGTGGCGACCGCTTAAACCACTACGCCATCCGTGCAGTCATGTTGTTTTTTTATTACGTTGTTTTTTAGGTCGATTATGTCGACCTGTCATTTTTTTATGAAATTCGTAGCATCCCTAGCTAACGACATACCATAGTTATACTATTAACCAAATACGTGCAGCTCCTCCACCTCGTCAGAACCACTCATCGTAATCAGCTGCGTTCATTGGTTTCCCTGGCAAATATAAACCAGAACCACAACGTAACTGGTCAACCACAATTAAATACTTTAAACTGTTTAAAGTCCACTAGCAACACTTTTACTACCAGGCTGAACATTTTTTCATTCAAGGTCTCCATATATAATTTCTATATATTACACACCTCTCGTAAATGCTTTATAGGCAATGGTTGTGGTGGTCAATAAAACTTTGTTGGAAATTAACCGCCATAAATCCAGCTTTAAGTGTTACTTTAACGCTAATAGCACTTAATAATCAGTCGTTTTATTTGACCCTGCTACAAAAAGTTTACTCTTGTTATTTTTATATATTCATGCTTGAGAACAGCATGAATATAATAGCTTTGATATTTAGTTTTAAATCACATATTGTTAAATTTGGCAAAAGATCAACAGTGGGAGAATAATGCTTGCTTCTGACCGGCTCGACCGGAGTAATACCACGGCCTCACAGAAAACGTGGTCGACGTAACGAATTTTAGACAGCAAGAAGATAAAATGGAGAAAGAAAACCCAATAGGATGACCTCAAATTTCGATATGGTATGTGGCACTGAGATTGCTATAAATTGAAGATGCCGCATTGTTTATCTATCCTGTGATTGGAAAAGCCGTTAAGACTATCCAGTTAAATAAATAAATAAATAAATTGTTTATTTCTCGCCACAATACATTTATACATAATTTTAGCCTGTATAAGAATTATTACAAAATTTTATACTGTAGGAGACTGGTGCCTAAGCTAGGCTCAGAGCCTGTGTTTCAGGACACCAGTTAGATAGAAACTATATATATTGTAGTACAATGCAGATTTAATAGATGATTTCATCAATTGCATTTTTTTACATTGTTCTAAGACCCTGAGCGGGAGTCACTACTCGCTTCCTTCAGACTGCGCCCCAACTCATGAACAAACGTCTTAGCGTCTGTACCCCTCCTGCCCGAGGTCTCCACTGGTCACAAAATAATACACAGTATCTAAAGGCGCGTACTTTAGAAACTTGTATTATAAAGTAGGTAGAAAATTAAAAAAAAATCCTGACTGTATGAAAATGTAGGTATACTTAAAATTTACAAATCGGAGCTTTTTTTTCATAATTTTCATACAATCTAACAATTAAGACGAATCAAACGACACCTCAAACGCCAGAATTCATCAAGCCGTTTAGATTACAGAGCGTGCCAAATGAATATTAAAAAAATACCCTTGAAAAAACATTACCCTCCATCTGGCACACTCATGTAAAAATATACGCAACAGCATATACCATTATGGACTCTATTTACTTTAAATAAAATGCAAAAATCTCATAAATTGCACAAAACCTCTAAGCAGAAGGTTTATCCTTCATATCATTCACTCCTATCACGAACAAACTACCACCAATAAAATAAACTCCATAAACTCAAAAATAGAAAAAAAGGCACCTAAAGCTTAGTTTTGTATGAAATTGTACCTTTACGGATGATTTACAATACGCTCCCAAGGGAAATATAGGGAACCAAAGCTTATTCAGATGAATTGAAAGCCACAAAGAAAATAGGACGTGTTGGTGCTCTTAAATGTATGTTGTGTAATTTGTTTGTTGGGATTCGAGGAATCTTCTCTTTTTTTATGGAAGAGGGGGCAAACAAGCAGACGGGTCTCCTGATGGAAAGCGACTACTGCCGCCCATGAACGCCTGCCACTCAGGAGTCACAAGCGCGTTGCCAGCCTTCTCGAAATATTAAATAGGCCTTTTTAAAAAACAGTTTTATGGAGTACTGATTTAATCGCTGGAAATTTCGTTTGTGTCAAAAACATACATTTATGAACTTTGTTATTATTTCTATAAAGTAAAGAAAAATAAAGATTAAAAAGATCAAGAAATATAAAGTGTGAAATTGTATTGAATTTGGATGTTCTCTGTATCCGCTTCATGTATATTTGGTCAGTACCCCGCGACGCAGGATATATTCCTAATGCGGAAAAAGTCTTTAAAAATTGAAAATACATGTAACGAGGTAAACTATTGTTATGTTAGAAGTACGTCTTTAAATATAAACTATCTAAATAATAAGATGACAATCTTAGCTGTTTAGACAGAGCAGGATGACAATTTGATACTGTGTATACTGCTCACCCATCTATGAACCGTCATTGGGATGTCTACTGTCTTCTGTGTCCACAACATGTTTGTCAACAAGTCTCATCTCTTTCGAGTAACTATTAAGGTATACGTGTGGTGTTAATTTCCTCTTTGTAAGGGAGAAAAGTGCCAGGGACTAAAAAAATAACATGTAAAACGATAAAGTAAATAAAAAATACTTAGAGAGCAAAAGACACACATAGGAAATTTGACAGATGGGTCCCTAATACAACCTCTTTTTTCCACCGTGTCGAAAAATACCGCATGCTCGAGTACCAGTAGCCGGAGAACCAGGTGAAACTTAGAAAGGAAATCACAGATCCCTAAAACACCCTAAATATCTCACAAAGAGTTCATACTGAAATCTCCAAGTTAGAAAATATAATAAGCTTTCATAAAAATCAAATTATTTCTTGCTGAGATCAGTTCCATATTTCTACGAATTCTCACTTCCACCACTCAAACACGTACGATTTCAAATGAACCTATCCTCTTACCGTGAACTCATTAACTTCGGATAAATCAACATCAAAAGCTGAAATATATTTATATTACATCGTTATTTACAATACTTTTCCCTTTACAATTCTTTGCTCCTTCAACGCCCAGGTCACCTCTAGAGACTTGTATTTTTTTATTTGAACGATTGACGGTTTTTGACGAGTTTTTTTCCTGTTATTTTCTACTTGATTCTGATTTCTTTGTTTCTAATCATATTAATAGCCTGGAGGTCAAAATTCGATGGTAATTTTTGAAATTATGGATTCTAAGAAAACGATATTGAAGATGAAACTGATTCTAAAATGTTTTTCAGATTTCGTCAGAATTTATTAAAAGAAGATGTCAAAATCAGTTGATAAACAAAAGAAAAACCGGTGTTGTACAGTTTTTGCATTTGCCTGTTTATCTACAGAGTAGATAATAATTGATTAACCGTTGGAGACTAATGCTTCGGCACAAATGGACAGGTTCAACCGGAGTGATACCCGACCTCAAAGAAAACCGGTGCTGATTCGGTGATTCTCCGGAGAGGGAGAGGGGGCAATGCACTTGTAACTCTTA
Source organism: Arctia plantaginis (assembly GCA_902825455.1). Classification (NCBI taxonomy): domain Eukaryota; kingdom Metazoa; phylum Arthropoda; class Insecta; order Lepidoptera; family Erebidae; genus Arctia; species Arctia plantaginis. The sequence goes on from CADEBD010000282.1 coordinate 1,854,093, forward strand.
AGTCTCATCTAATAGTTTGTCTTCCTACACCGTAAAAAAAAAACAAAGCAGATAAATATATGTCAAACATCATCATCAATCATCAATAGCATTTAATAGTCCACTGCTGGACATAGTTTTGGCCTACTATATCACACTGGCCAGATGGGTTGGTATAGGGTTTGTGTCAAGTTTTCCTTCTTTTTGCATTGCTGTTTGCTTGCTCCCTTAGTCGGCTCTTACGACACCCACTTGATGAATGATGGACTGATGTCAAACAATTTAAGACAAACTACTTGCTAGCGGTTTAGACTATAAACGTGAAACAAAACAATATTTTCACTCATATTCTCTACTAGCTGAGACCCGCGGTGTTACCCGCGTTTGTTGTTATAACCGCGGGCAACGCCGCGGGGCGAAGCTAGTCTAAAAAAGTAGCCTAAGTTACTCCTTATGTCATCAGCTATCTGCCAGTGAAAGTCCCGTCGAAATCGGTCCAGCCGTTCCAGAGATTACCGGGAACAAACAGACAGACAGATAGACAGACAGACAGACAGACAAAAATTGTAAAAAATGTTATTTTGGCATATGTACCGTGTAAACATACATATGCATTTACTAAAAAGCGGTTATTTTAATATTACAAACAGACACTCCAATTTTATTTATTTGTATAGATATAGATTTTTTTCCTCATTAAATGATACTTCAAGAAAAAAAGTTTTGTGAGGTAAGGTAAACAAATCACAAATGCAAATTGGTATAACCACTTTAAAGAAGGGGTTGCGGAAATATTTTGTATGGAGATATGTGTGTGTTTAAGTTGTTGCGTGTGAAATCTCCATAATATGTAGAATTCACTAATTCTGTATCACGTTAAAGCTGTTTACGAAAAATTTGTAACCCTCTTTTTAACGCGAATACAGAAAGTAACAGTAAGTACAAAACGTAACAGAGTTTCTTAGGCGGGATAAAGTAAAGCTAAATTAGTATTTTAAGGATCTGGATTAACATCCCAAAATCATCACACACCCTTTTAACAAATAACATTTTAAAATATTGATTTACATTAGAATAATGATGAAAAGCTGTGTTGGTAAACTTTTTATTTTTATTAGCTTACATTATAGAATTTTAAATCTTAAATACTTATATCATAAAATACTTTTTCTTTACTCTAGCGGTAGGTAGGTCAATCTTGAGTTTATATTTATAGTACCTATAATTATTAATCCAATATAAAATGTAAGAAATAAGCTCAAGACGCAAAAAATGTTTCGCGCTGAATACAAACAAGAAGGCATTATTTATGGGTATAATATTTTTGCCTCCCTGAAAGATATTATTAGATTTACACTTCTAATACTGTAATTCTACTGTTTGCAAATTGATTTAAAATATTACTGTAAGACACATACATCATCATCATCATCAACAGCCTATAATAGTCCACTGCTGGACATAGCCCTCTTCTTAGAAAGGAGGTTTTGTCCTACTATACCACGCTGGCCACATACATGACTAAAAATTTATTCTTACTACTATGATTGCAACCTGCTGCTGTTCGATGCTGCCTTCCTAATTCAAAAAGTTATTTCTATGTGTTTAGTTGTTACGAATAATATTATTATTATTATTATTATTCTCTTTATTTACTTTATATACATATTATTTACATTTTTAAATATACACTTTATAAAAAAAATACATTTAAAAATATAAAAAATAGTAGACCACCGACATCGGGTACAGGGACCAAGACACCGGTGGTTAGGACTCCAAAGATAGGAACCTCCTCACTATACGAGCCGTGTCAAGGAGGACTGCCTTCTGCATCAGACCCTTGATCCAGCCATCCAACGTGAGCCTCTTAAGGTGTTGGTCGAGGCTCTTGGCTATCAATCCATGAGCAGATACGACTATCGGAACAATGATCACTGAATCAACATTCCACATATCGACAATCTCGTGAGATAAATCCAAATATTTAATTTGTTTTTCTTTTTCAACTTTCACGAGATTCTCGTCATGAGGAACGGCGATATCAACAATCATTGCGCGGCGCTCTAATCGATCTATCAACACAATATCAGGCTTATTGGCAACAATAGTCCTGTCTGTGATAATAGATCGATCCCAATACAACGTGGCCCGACCATTCTCGAGAACTGGGTCGGGCACATACCTATAGTATGGCACCTCTAGATTCACAAGATGGTATTTAAGGGCAAGCTGTTGGTGTACGATCCTGGCTACTTGGTTGTGCCTGTGCAAATATTCTCCGTTAGCAAGACGAGAACAACCAGAAATAATATGCCTGATTGATTCGCCAGGACGGTGGCATGCCCGACAGATGTCAACCGTACCATCTTTCAGGATATATTTCCGATAGTTATTCGTCATGATAACTTCGTCCATAATCGCACAAACAAAACCTTCAGTTTCTCCAAAGAGATCACCATGCCGTAGCCAAGTCGTAGATGCTTTTAAATCTATATCGGACCCGTTTAGGGCCCGATAAAACCGACCATGGAGCTCTTTGCCCTTCCATACTTCCCTGCGATCATTAACACCAAGTACTACAGGTCTGCGCCAATTCTCTTTAGCCAGAGCGAGCGGGGTGAAGCCGGTATCCACTGCAACTACATTGCGATGCACTCCCACGTCGGTATGTAGAAAATATTCTCTGAGATTGCATACCTCGCGATTATGTAGGGTCTTGATATTTAATAGACCGCGACCCCCAAGCTTTCGCGGGATATACAATCTCATAACTGATGAACGTGGGTGGTGCATTCGGGATGCAGTCAGCAGTGTGCGGACTTTCCTGTCAAGGGCATCTAATTCGGTCTGAGTCCATCTAAGTATACCAAAGGAATACATTAGAACCGGCATGACCCAACCATTGCAGGCTCGCACCTTGTTGCCCCCTGATAAAAGACTTTTAAGTACTTTTTTCAAGCGGCCAAAAAAGCGTTCCTGCAATGTTTGTTTCATGTTAGATTCTGGTATTCCCAACGACTGTGATATACCCAGATACTTGTAAGTTTCAGTGGCAGACAGAGATCTGAGTTTTGTTGAATCCAAAAGCTCTATTCCTTCAGATTCAACTATCACACCCTTCTTTACATACATGTCTGCACACTTGTCTACACCAAATTCCATTTTGATAGAATTACTAAAGTTTTCCGTCACCTTTAGTAACTTTGTCAATTGTAATTTGTTGGAGGCTAACAGTTTCAAATCATCCATATAAAGAAGGTGAGATATAACTTGATCATCTTTCTGCAACCTATAGCCTAACCCTGAACCCTCTAATAAAGTGCTAAGAGGGTTCAAAGCCAGACAAAACCACAAGGGACTCAGACTATCACCTTGAAATATACCCCGCTCGATCTTTATTAGTACATCGTGTATCGCTGTCTGCCGACATCCTGGATAGCGAAGTGCCGTTCTCCATTGCCCCATACATGACTTCAAGAAAGTGCACAGAGTTGTATCAATTTTATACAACTCCAGCACCTTCAAAAGCCATGTGTGTGGAACCGAGTCATAAGCCTTCTTATAATCTATCCAACACGTCGCCAAACTCTTACGATTACAACGTACCTGTTGGCTAATGGTCATGTCTATGATAAGGAGGTCTTTAGTGCCACGGGTCCCACTTCTACATCCATTCTGAGAAACTGACATAATCGAATTATTATTAATATGTAAAGTAATTTTGAGTCTCAGAATAGATGTTAGAAGTTTATACATGGTAGGTAAACATGTAATAGGTCGAAAATTTTTGGGATCCATGACACTACCAGACTTATAGAGTAAGTGGGTTATGCCAGTGGTTAAAAATTGGGGTAATGAACCCGAATCCAAAGCTGCCTGGAATTGAGATGCCAAACGCGCATGTGAGCTTCGGAACCACTTAAGCCAAAAGTTGTGCAGTCCGTCTGGACCAGGTGATTTCCAATTCGGTAATGAACGAACTGCACAACTTACATCATCTTTATCAATTTTAACAGGTTCCATAGGTGTTATAGACTCACATGAGCGTCTGACATCCTGCAACCAATCACCTTCTATATGAGTGACAGGCACCGACCAGATGTTACGCCAAAATGTATTTGTGACATTTTCATCTGGCAAATGCCTATCACCCACACATGGATCCGGTTCCTCCCATTTCCGGTACACCCACTTCTCATTTCTTTGGAACATCCGATTCTGATTATACCGATCTATTCGTTTTTTATACCGTCTTATCCTATTTGCCCATGCATAAATTTTCTGCTTTAGAAAGTCTATGCGCTCTGTGACACATGACATGTACTGCTGAGGACTAATGGTAGTCCCCAAGAATGCCTGTTTCACAAAGCGCATCACTCTCGGCCGCATATTCCCTGATCGGTAGCTAATAAGCTTACCGATGAGTGTCCTGGTCTCAGTAATACGACGTTCAATTCTATACTGCCAAGCTGGTACAGTAGATTTAGGTCGAGTAGTAGTGACATTGTTAGCTATTTTAACACCAGCTACTCGACAAGCTGCAATAGCCGCACAATATAGAATAGAATGTGTATCACTAAGATCTTCGCTATTATCTAAATATTCAGGCAATAACGAATCCAGGGCACCCACCAGCGCTAAATTTCGTTTATGAATGGGCAAACGGAATAACCGGGGCCTATCATTGCAATTTAAATATCGGTATTCCAGAATCGCATCCTCCAAAGCACTCCTTATCCTATCATTGTATTGGGTACTTACGGATATAACTTCACTCTCCACTAGTTCATCAATATCATCAGTATATGATGCCAACTGAGGTGTGCTGTTGGCTACCGAATCCACAGTGTGTGACGAAGAAGGGATAATTAAGCTATTCCGTATGTCAGAGCGTATCCTCTCAAGTACTGCATCATCCAGCAGATGACAGCGCTGTATAGCTCGTACTTGATCCGACAATCGTTGTGCTGATACGTTGACAGCTGGTTCAAGCTCCTGAAACAAAGAGACTAGTCGAACACGGTACGCAGTAAGGTTCGTTCCCACCTCTGTAGCCCGATAATATGCCCGCATGACATTTTCATTAATAGACTTTGTCCACTTCATGCGGCGCACATCACCACCGGTAGCGGGGACCCTGTTCGAGGTCAGTAGTCCTCGGGATCCCAAGCTGGTCGGTGGCCGGCCTCTCCCCTGCCGACGTACAGGTGTTGGCGACGTCGGCGGAGAGAAAAACTCGTCGCTTGAAGTTGAGCTCGACGCCTCAGCCACGGCCGGAACTTCTGTTGTAGCTTCCGGGGACGGCAAGACGGAGCGGAGCGACGAGTCCGGGGATGTTGTCAGTGCTCTGGATCTAGCTCGGGTTAACATTTTCTAGTCGAATTTCTAATTTCTTTCATTTTCAATATTTTTTGTATTTTGACATGACGTTAAACGTCATGTCTTACTATCAACATATATTTATATATATTATCTATTTAAAACGGTTTTGTGTTATATTTTCGTAAAAAGGATCCATTTAAATACAGTTTAATAGCTTTTAATGATTGTACGGGATTGTAAATGTATAGAAAACTTGTTTTAATTCGAAAATGTGAAGAAATTCCGACTGATGTAGGTAAGTGTTGCTAGTGTTGTTTTATTATTATTATTATTAGTTGTTACGAATATATTGTAAAAAGTGTTTGGAAGCATGAAAAGACCTGTAAAATCAATAAAAATTTTCATGCTTCCAAACACTTCCAAACATCTAGAAATACTCATTTAAGTTTATGGAATGTGATAATTCAATAGTTAACTTAATTTTCTTTTGAATTTATTTCTTAATGTCGATTTTTCTACACTCTCGTTTTATTAAATAGGGCTTCTATGCAACAATATGTAATATATAATTATTAAATACCATATGCTTCTCTCATTTTCAAAGGTTTTTAGGTGGCAGTCAAGGTTACCTGTAATCAGGGCAAAAATCAAACTCATCACTATCATATTACAGAACTCATTTCCAGGAACTCCTTGTTAACTTACAGGTACTTTTTAGAATTTATGCTTTTCAACAACTAATTCGATAAAACCTTTTACGTGACACACACATCATAAATTTATCTAAAACAGAACAACTACTCCGCTTCTATGTTCATACAAAAAATCTATATTTTCGACTATAGCATAAAAAGTTTTTTAAACGCAAACCTTATCTACAACCCTATTTGTTACACTTGACCTTGAGAACGTCTCCTATCAAATCTTTGAACATTTCTTCTACCCCATAACTCCAATGAGATATGACGCAAGGCCAAATTGTATTTTCTATGATGTCAACGCACTCTTTGGGAGAGCCATAAAGTCGTGACCATGACCGATCCAAACCTTATTTTATTATTGGACATTTTCCTTGAAAGTAACAAGTTCACGTACGTCGATGATGTGCTGGTTTTTATAGCAGTTCGTAAGTTACAAATGCTAATATGGTTCATGAGATTTTATTACTCTCTCCATCTAAGTAACGCAGTTTATTATATATAGAGGCGTGAAATAACCATCTAAATAACCAATTTATTAACATTTTATTTACTTACAGATCAATGGATACCAGAGAAAGGCATACAAAATAACCTAAGCTTAAAATAATTTACTCACTAACCAGAGATTTATACATTTTGGCAAAATTCATACGTTCATTTTATCGTCCACAATGTTGTATAGTCAAGTTAATCTTGGGTTACGTATGTATGTAATGTTTCTTAGATGTTGGTGTTTGAAGTTACTTCTAGACTATATACATTTAATGGTCTTCTTTCTCTCTTATTTTCTTCTCTGCACTATTCTTTTCGGAATATAAACTAGATTTAGTGTGTGGGGCCTATGATTAAAATGGATATCGTAATATTTCTTGTATTGAAAGTGTATTTTGTTTTACTTAAAATGTTTTTCTTGTGTTAATTTCTGATATTACGAGTACCAATATATTTGTAAATTTAAGGAGTACCTCGTAAGTTACGCAGGTAATACTGTGATTGTTTCCAAATTCAGGTTAGGTTGCCAATTTAGTTTGACTGACTGCACAGATGGCGTAGAGATTTAAGCGGTTGCCACGCCCGCTTCCTGCTACGCTGAGTGTTGTAGGTTCGAACCCAACATGAGACGACACTTTGTGTGATTCACAAATTGTCGTCTGGGGTTCTTTGTGTCGGTTTCATGTGTTTGTCCTCCGAGACACAGGATACATTCCTAGTGCTGGAATTGTCTTTTTTTTTTAGAGAAAAACGTTTTTTGACATTTTACGATCAATTTGGTTTTAGTTTAACATTTCATTTTAAAACATTATGTGTAATTTTTATGTATTTGTAGTTTTAACTAAAGACCCATTGAAATACTTTAAAACTTACATTTACATTAATTTACATAAAAATAAAGTTTTAAAGTCAAGCTCTACTGAGTTTATATTCTGAATTTAGGGGTTCCGTCTAAATATTCTAATTATTTTATCATCGAACAAAAAGATATGCAACTACGAGTATTTATGAATGTGAACCTCTTTTCAATGTGGCAATTCCATTAAAAGCATTTCTTTTTTGGAATTCCTGTTATATGAACCAAGTATCCGTTTTCCACTGGATTACCACATCTGTAGTATTATACAACTTCCTTGGCTAGAGCTCAAGGCAGTCAATCACAAAGCTAAGCTTCTATCCTTGTAGTCATGAGTTTGCCTCTGTAAGACAGGTCTTTGTCTATCCTCTGTAGTCTTTGACCGTACTCGTACTTCCGTTTACTCGTCCAGTTCTACTCGTACACAATGTCTGTGTATGAGTACTATCTTGTTACTAAACCAAACGTGTATTTTTTCTATTCCATTTTATTTCTTTTTAATTTTAAACTCCTTATATGTTACTGATGATAACCGCTCTTGTACAAAATTTGGTTTTTATACCTATTAGTGTTTCGTATTCAAAATGTACCAATGACACTCTATGCATTCCTAAGTTTCCGATGAACGTCTGTCTATCTAACAATAAGCTTATTCTTTTATAAACCGTAATCTATACCAATATTATAAAGCTGAAGAGTTTGTTTGTTTGTTTGTTTGTTTGTTTGTTTGTTTGAACGCGCTAATTTAAGGAACTACTGGTCCGATTTGAAAAATTCTTTCAGTGTTAGATAGCCCATTTATCGAGGAAGGCTATAGGCTATATATCATCACGCTAAGACTAATAGCAGCGGAGCACCAATGAAGAATGTTTCAAAAACGGAGATAATTTATTACTATTGAGAGACGCAGACGAAGTTGCGCGGGTCAGCTAGTGGATTATATGTTTTGACATATTTGAAATTATACCGAGTCTTAATTTTTGTTGCCACCAAAACAAATGATAAAGTTATTTTAAATAACCACCAAGATTTTATCTTTTTAATTTTAAACACGATATTATTTATTATAGTATGATAATACTATATTAGTATCAATATTTTATCATTACTTCTCGATAAGCTAAAGATAGAACTGCAAAAATAAAACAATATCTTAAAAGAACATTAAGTAGAATTCGATTAAATATTAGAACACTAATTTTGCTGCCATGAAACGAGTCTTCGGTAGTATAGTGGTCAGTATCCCCGCCTGTCACGCGGGAGACCGGGGTTCGATTCCCCGCCGGAGAGGTTTCTTTTATGGATTTCTTTTATCACTTTTTTCATTTTATGAAAAAATGTATCCATTTTAACAAATATAGTTCACGAAAACATATCATATTTGTAATACTTAATGGTATCTGTAGAAGAAGTGCAAAACATTTATATTTTAAAACAATAACCATACTAATATTATAAATACGAAAGTGTGTCTGTCAGTCTGTCTGTCTTTCTGTGTGTCTGTTACCTCTTCACGCTTAAACTGCTGAACAGATTTAGATGAAATTTGGTACAGAGATCGTCCGAGTCCCAGGAAAGGACATAGAGTAGTTTTTATACCAGAAATCATCCTTCAAGAGGTTGAAAAGGTGATAGAAGTATGTATGTGGAATCAATAACCGCTAAATCTTTTGATTCTTGATTGAAGACATAGGCTCTAGGATACTTTTTACCACGATGACCGACATTTATATACATATGTATGCTATAAAGGTAATAATAATGTAAAATCCGCTACATAAAACTAGGTTTTTCCAGTGTATATTTTGTCCTATCATGGTCTAAAGTCTTTACAATGACCGTTCAAGTTATACTGGACAAAAATCTACTGCCATACGATCGTATAATTTTCTTTCAGGTAATCATAAACATATGTTTAAAGGGTCAAGGTAATCTGTAATCGATTTGCTTTGTTTATACTAATGATCAATTTGAAAAAATTGCTCCATTGAAAACGCCTTACGTTTTAATGGAATCGCTTTCGGAAGTCGTCATCCTTAAAGATCTTGTACCACGCGACAGAAACACGCAATTGTGTTAGAATATTATATTTTTTATTCTTTTGTATTTAAAATTGTTAAGATTAAGAAAGAACGATTTAAGGATTCAAATACGAATAGTTCCTTTGGTTTGTTTACCTTGAAAGGCAAAACAAATAAACACAAACCGCTGTTAAGTAATTCCGTCGTTGCTTTTCAGTGAGTGAGGTTAGTAGAACCTACACCTCCCTCCCCCTCCCCCCCCCCTATTTTGGATTTGGGGCTCAAAGAGCGTTAACGCACTTGCCATTTTTGACATGCGTGTTTGACAGGTGTGACCATGGCGTCGGTAGTCACTTTGTATTTAGTGACATGGGAAGTTAAATTCCCTATCTGTGTGGTGATAGATTAGGAGTACGCAGTGTCACCACCCCCATTTATGGGTGTCGTAAGAGCCGGTTAAGGCAGCAAACTAGGTAGGACTACAGGACAAAAATAGAAAGGAAAACTTGACACAAACCCTTACCAACCGTCCTGGCCAGGGTGGTATAGTAGGCCAAAACCTATTTTCTAAGGAGAGGCCTATGTCCAGCAGTGGACTTTTAAAGTCTGTTAATGTGAAGAAGTTAAATTTACTACTAAAATTTGATTTCTTAATTTTGACTAGAGAGCCAACCCCAAAAAGTGGTAAGATAAGGCCAGAAGAAGAAAGAAGAGTGAGAGAAAAATTAATACTTCAAAAGAGGAAGATTCATAGGACATTTAAAAGCTTTATGTATAAGGAAAATTATACAGCAAAAATCCATACTGAAATTAAAATACCCTCCAAAAATACCTCTCCGGCGGGGAATCGAACCCCGGTCTCCCGCGTGACAGGCGGGGATACTGACCACTATACTACCGAAGACTCGCTCAGTGAAATCAAATTTAGTGTTCTTATATTTAGTGTTCTGATGTATTTAATCTAACATTTTGAAGTGAATTTTGATTACTATTAACGATGATTATGATTGTGACACAACACACTTATTTTTCAGTATTATTAAATTACGCTTTTTGGTATTC